>CM052899.1:37741129-37766520 GCA_028534135.1 Potos flavus | reverse complement strand
CCATTGATTTAATCAATGGCCTCCATGAAAACCCTAAAGCCTCCGCGAAAACCCTCCATGAAAACCCTAAAGTCTCCATGAAAACCCTAAAAGCGAGGATTCGAAGAGTTTCCAGGTTGGTGATCCAGAACCGTTCCACAAGCCACCGTGCCTGGCTCTGAGCTCTGCGGGGACAGAAGCTCCTTTGTTCAGAACCTCACCCAGCCCATCTCTTCATCTGGCTGTCGATTTGTGTCCTTTAATAATATCCTTTATAATAAATAGATAATCTAGTGAGTAATCCGCTTTCCTGAGTCCCGTGAGCAGCTCGAGCCAATGAATCAAACCTAAGGAAGGGGCGATGGAGAGCTTCACGTCTGATGTATAGCTGATCGGTCAGAAGAACAGGTAACGATCTAGACTTTTGATTGGCATCTGAAGCAGAGGGCCATCTTGTGGGACTGCGCCCTCCACCTGTGGAATTTGATGCTATCTCCAGGAGGATCATAGTGTCAGAATTGAGTTGAATTGTGAAACCCTCAGCTGGTACTGGAGAATTGCTTCTGGAGAAGCATATGGAGAAAAAGCCCCATGTACTGGAACTCGTGGCTAGAATCTTGGTAGCCTTTTCAGATGGGCTTCTTTCATTTAGAAATACACATGTAGGTTTCTCTGTTTTTTCATGGCTTGATCTTTCATTTCTTTTAAGTGCTGAATAATATTCCGTTGTCTGGATGTACCAGTTTATCCATTTACCTACTGAAGGACAACTTGGTTGCTTCTTTTGGCAATTTTGAATAAAGCTGCTATAATCACCATTTTAAAAGATGGTTCTGGAAAGGAGTCGTGGTGATATGCAGACAGGAAACTGGAATGGAGAATGCGCTGACGAGCCTGGATCTGTCCATCGGTATGAATCACAGGCAATCATGTGTCCTTGTTTCTGTCCAGGAGCCTAATGAGAAAGGTGAGTAGAAACCTCGTGCCGACACAGCAGAGTGAAAAAAGCAGTTCAGACCCCATGTGACTCTTTCACTGAACAAGCACAGGATAAATACACGCCACCCAATTGGGTACACTTCCTGCTTCCAGAAAAGCCCTCCAATGTTGGATGGATTGTTTCATGTTGGGAAACCACTTTCGAGAATCCCCACGCTGTGGTCAACAGGCATGGGATTTTGATGAACAGGGATGTTTGATTAAGACTGGCCATCTAGTCAACTTGCCAGTGCTTTTGAAGGGGACGGCAGAAAACCCGTCTTCAGAAAGAACCCCTGCAGAGTCTTGCTCAGACGTGCCTTGGCACGGAATGCCAGCATGAGAGAGGGGTAGCCTTAGCATGGAGGAAAGGGCCCCGCTTGTGTGCCTGGAGCCCAGCTGCCACTCGGCTCAGTCACAGCCGGTGGGGTGACTCAGTTGCAGAGTCCCCCAGTCACTGTGGCCCCAGCCATGCCACCGGTCAAAATAAGAAGGGGGTGGTTCTATATTTTCCAAAGGCTTTCCCCTTGGTTGGGAGGACTAGAGTGAGTCATATAACTTGAACTGATGTTGACCCCAATAAGGCATCAACCAAAAGTCTGCAGGAAGCCTTTAGGTGAGCAAATGCATATGGCGATATGGGCGTGGACTTCTTGAACGCCTGCCCTTCAGCGTGTTAGAAGAAAGTCAAGAAGATGGCAATGTGGGCACTTGGGTGGCTCAGTGGGTTAAAGCCTCTGCCTTCGGCTCAGGTCATGATCTCAGGGTTCTGGGATCGAGCCCTGCATCAGGCTCTCTGCTCAGCAGGGAGCCTGCTTCCCTCTCTCTCTCTCTCTGCCTGTCTCTCTGCCTACTTTTGATCTCTCTCTCTCTGTCAAATAAATAAATAAAAATCTAAAAAAAAAAAAAGAAGAAGAAGAAGAAGAGGAAGATGGCAACGATTTATGCACGTGGATCCTTCATTGGCGTATTTCCTGCCCCCTCTATAGCCCGCAGCCGGACTTGCAATTACGGGAGGGAGGCGAGGCTTCCTTCGGCTGGCCTGTCTGGTGGTATTTCCAGGGGCCACAAACAGTCCCATTCTCATCCTGTCTTATTGGAGATGAAGTACTCGCAGGGAAGTGTATCCCTACGGAAATAATAAGAGCATTTTCTGTGCAGGTTCAAATTCACGGTGTAGCCAATAGCCTGCCGTTCAGTGTAATGTCTCCGTTTGGGCTTGGCTCCATTCCACTCCGAGTCTTCCTTTCCCGGGCTTCTCTGAAATGGGGCTTCTCTGGACAGTGGCTTCTGTTTTCAGCGCCCCAGGGCTGACCTCCGAATAAGATACTCCATCTCAGTGTCTCCACCGGGAGAGCGGTTTTATTAGGTAAACACAACAGTAAGTCACCTTTTCATCAGAATACACACGAGGACGTTTGACCTTTGGTCATTTCTCCTCCTTTGCCAATGAAAACGATCCGCTCACCTCGCCGAATTCTTCCTCCTGTGGGTTCACGGGAGGCAAGGCGTTCTGAGCCGGAGGCAGGGGGCGGGTGGAGACGGGTCAGTTGCTTACAAGGAAAACTCGTGAGTGGAGGCTCCTGGTTTTACCTTCACGGGCTGGGGCAGGTAGCACTTCTCCGACTGTAAAACTGGGTAAATTGACCGACATGGTCCTCAGGGGATGAAAAACCCAATCAGTGCCCTCAGGCCTGATTCGGAGAGGAGGCCACTGAAGTGAGAAAGTCATCATCGGGGAGAAAAAAAAAAAAAGAAAAGATCTCAGACTCCGATGTAAGTAATGAACTTGTAAGCACCTGAATACGTCAGAGGTAAAGTTGGTCGTCCTCTCAGGCTGTGTGTTTTGATTATTTTTCCCTTTTCAGCTTCTCTGGAAGCTCATTTGACATGTTACCCTTAAGTAAACACACTGTGGAGGTGAAGAATCAGATAGCAACATGACGTAATTTGCTTCTGACCCTTGAAACCTCTCGGGGCAGCTTGCGCCCTGGGGACATGGGACTAGGTGGAATGGGGAAAAGGGGAAAGAAGGTAGCCCTGCTCTTGCTCCCTGCCCATGAAGATAGGAGAGCGACGGGGAAAATGGAGTCTCTTCCGAGGGGAAAAATGGAGTCTCTTCCCACGGTAGTTGCTGACACAGACATGTTGTATTAAGACGTCTCGTGGCTGATTATGTTTCAGAAGTTGCTCTGAGAGTCAAAAGAACAGTGGTCTGAGAGAAAAAAATGGCAGAAAGCAAAGGGCATGGGAGGAGCTGTATTCACTTCCGGGTCCTTGTCCCCTCCCAGGCCCAGCCAGCTGGCTGCCCATCAGGCTGACTCTGCAGTCTGGGGTATGAAGTGTTTTGTCCATGCAACTGAACTCAAAGGCTGACCACAATTTCTCGCAAAGGTGAAAGAACTCCAAAGAACACCCATAATTTCTAATAGCTAAGCCCTTCGGCAGATAAATTTTGTTACCGGTTTACCTTATTTTTTTTTTTCTCAGTAAATATTGACTCTTTTTTGTTGCAAAAGTGTATACAGAAGCAATCCTTGCTTCCTTGTAGCCTGCAAAGGGATGGTGTCATTGGGAGGAGATTATTGTTCAGACAGGAGGTCAGCAGACTTTCTCTGGAAAGGTCCAGACAATAAATATTTCAGGCTTTGGGGCCATGTGGTGTCTTGAAACTACTCAACTCACTAACTTGTAGTGAGAAAGCAACGAGGCTGGCTGTGTTCCAATAAAACATTATTATTTGAACTTCACACCAGTTTTGTATGTAATGAAATTATATTCTTTTGCTATTTTTAGCCATTTAAAATTAGAAAAACCAGCAGCGCCTGGGTGGCCCAGTTGGTTGAGCACCCAACGCTTGGTTTCAGCTCAGATCATGATCTTGGGGCCATGGGATCGAGCCCCAGGTAGGGTTCTGTGCTCAGCGCTGAGATTCTTTCTATCCCTCGCCCTCTGCCCCTCCCCCCTCAAATAAATAAATCAATCTTAAAAAAAAAAAGGTAGAAAAACCATTCTTAGCCAAAAGACCATACACGTACAGATGGTGGTCTGGATTTGCCCCATGGTCCTTACATAGCTTGTTGACTTCTGGTCTAAGGTAATGGAAGTATATATATATATATATATGTGTGTATTTTTTTTATTTCAAGTTTTTATTGAAATTCTAGTTACTTAACATACAGTGTAATATTAGTTTCAAGTATAGAATATAGTGATTCATCACTTACATACAACGCCCAGTGCTCATCACAGTCAGTGCCTCCTTAATCCCCATCGCCCATTTAGTCCACCTCCCCCCACCTCCCCTCCAGCAACACTCAGTTTGTTCTCTATAGTTAAGAATTAATAGTTGAGTCTGTTTTATGGTTTGTCTCTTTCTTTCCCCCCTCTATGTTCATTTGTTTTGTTTCTTAAATTGCACATATGAATGGAATCATATGGTATTTTTCTTTCTCTGAATGACTTATTTTGCTTTGCATAATACACTCTAGCTCCATCCACGTCATTGCAAATGGCAAGATTGCATTCTTTTTTATGGCAGAGTAATATTCCATTATACGCCACAACTTCTTTATCTGTTCATCGGTTGATGGATATGGACCTTCATGCTTTTTCTATAATTTGGCTATTGTCAATAATGCTGGTATAAACATTGGGGTGCATATATCCATCGAGGTGCAAAAATCCTAGTACTTTTGTATTCTTTGGGTAAATACCTAGTAGTGCGATTGCTGGGTCATAGGGCAGTTCTATTTTTAACTCTTTGGGGAAACTCTATATTATTTTCCAGAGTGGCTGCATTCCCACCAGCAGTGTAAGGGGGCTTCCCTTTTCTGCATCCTCACCAACGTCTGTTGTTTCTTGCATTGTTGATGTGAGCCACTCTGACAGGTATGAGGTGGTATCTCATTGTGGTTTTGATTTGCATTTCCCTGATAAGTGATGTTGAGCATCATTTCATGTGTCTGTTGGCCATCTGTATGGCTTCTTTGGAAAAATATCTATTCATGTCTTCTGCCCATTTTTTTAAACCAGATTATTTGCTTTTTGGGTGTTTGATAAGTTCTTTATAGATTTTGGATACTGACCCTTTATCAGATATGTCATTTGCAAATGTCTTCTCCCATTCTGTAGGTTGTCTTTTAGTCTTGTTGATTGTTTCCTTCACTGTGCAGAAGCTTTTTATCTTGATGAAGTCCCAGTAGTAGTTGCTTTCGTTTCCCTGGCCTCCAGAGACGTGTCTAGTAAGAAGTTGCTGTAGGCAATGTCAGAGGTTACTGCCTGTGTTCTCCTCTCGGATTTTGATGGATTCCTGGCTCACATTTAGGTCTTTCATCTCTTTTGAATTTATTTTTGTGTATGGTGTGAGAAGGTGGTCCAGTGTCATTCTTCTGTGTGTTGCTGTCCAGTGTTTCTGACACCATTTGTTGAAGAGACTGTCTTTTTTCCATTGGGTAGTTCTTTCCTGCTTTGTTGAAGATTCATTGACCATATAGTTGTGGGTCCACTTCTGGATTTTCTATTCTGTTCCATTGATCTATGTATCTGTTTTTGTACCAGTCCCATATCGTCTCGATTACTACAGCTTTGTAATATAATTTGAGGTCTGGAATTGTGATGAATCCCACTTTGCTTTGCTTTTCCAGGATTGCTTTGGCTATTCAGGGTCTTTTGTGGTTCCATACAAATTTTAGGAATGTTTGTTCTAGCTCTGTGAAAAAATGCTGGTTTTTTTTTTTTGTAGGGATTGCATTAAATGTGTAGATTGTTTTGGGTATTATAGACATTTTAACAATATTCATTCTTCCAATCCATGGGAAGTAAATATTTTTGAGTAAGAAAAAAACACTTTAAAGGCCAACTGTATTGAGGTACACTTTATATACAATAAAATGTACACATTAAACATTTTTATAGACTAATTTTCAGAGCAGTTTGAAGTTCACAGCAAAATTGTGTAGAAAGTAAAAATATTTCTCAAATATCCCTGTCCTCACACATGCACAGCCCCTGCCACTATCAACATCCCCCACCAGAGGGGCACATTTGTTACAATCGATGAACCTACACTGACACATCATAATCACCCAAAGTCCATAGTTCATGTTCAAGTTTGCTCTTGGTGTTATACATTCTATGGGTTTGGGCAAATACATAATTGCCATGATAGTATCATACAGAATTGTTTCACTGCCCTAAAATCCTCTGTACTCCACCTGTTCTCTCCCTCCCCCTGAATGTACCCATTTTCAAGGTACAGTTCAGTAAGTATTGACAATTAATTAATAAACTCATATAACCACTGCCACAAAGAAAATTTTCCATCACCCTGTATAATTCCCTGTGCCCCTTCTTAGTCAGCCCCACCCCCAATCCTAGCCTCAGACAAGAAATGGTCTAACTTTTGGCACTTAAGAGATTAGACATCTCTTTTCTAGAACTCGCTATAAATGGAAATATGTAGCATGTACTCTTTTGTGTCTGGCTTCCTTGGCTCAGCTTGATGTTTTTGAGATTCACCCACATTGTTTCCTGAATCAACAGTAGTTGTTTCCTTTCTAATGCTGATTACCCTTCCACCGGATATATATACTGCATTTCTTTACCCATTGACCTATTGGTGGACTTCTGGGTTCTTCCTCTTTTTTTCCCCTTATTATGAATAAAGTTGCTATGAACTTTCATATACATGTTTTCACATGTCTTGAGACAATGCCTAAGATTGAAATTGCTACATCGTATAATAAGTATACATTTGACTCGATAGGAAACTGCCAAATTTTCCAAAGTGGTTGTACCATTTTATACTCTCACCAGCAGTGTGTGAGTTCCGGTTGCTCCACATCCTCCGGAGCACTACGGGGTATGTTGTCATACCTCATCGTGGTTTTACTCCGCATTTCTCTATGACTAGTAATGTTGCGCATCTTTCCTTGAGTTTCTCTCTTGCTTTTTTTTCTTTTTTAGGATTTTATTTATTTATTTGACAGAGAGAAAGAGCACACAAGCAGGAGAGGGAGAAGCAGGCTCCCCACTGAGCAGGGAGCCCGATGTGGGACTTGATCCCAGAACCCCGGGATCATGACCTGAGCCAAAGGCAGACGTTTAACTGACTGAGCCATCCAGGTGCCCCTTTCCTTGAATTTCTTGTCCAGTAGCCTATATTCTTTGTGAACTGCTTATTCACATTTTTGCCCATTTTTCATTGGGTTGTTTGTCTTCTTGTACTGAGTTGTAAGAGCACTTTATATTTTTTGTATGAAGTCCTTTGTCAGATATATGTACGGCAAATATTGTCTCCCAGTCTGTAGCTTGCCTTCTTATTTTCTTAACAGGGTTTTTTGATGTGCAGATATTTTAAATTTGATAAAGTCCAATTTGTCTTTTTTTAAATTTATGACTCATATGCAAAAAAACCTTTTAATGTTAAAAAACCTCATGGATCCTTACATGATGGTGGGTATACTTTAGAATCTATCAATTCAGAAAACACATAACACAAAGATTACTCTTATTTTTTCTTTTTTAAAAAAACAGCTTCATTGAGATATAATTTACATATACACAATCCACCAATTTAAAGTGTACAAATTCAATGGTTTTTAATATATTCACAGATACGTGCAACCGTCACCACAGTCAACTTTAGAACATTTTCATTATCTTAAAAAGAAACCTCATACATTTTAGCTATCACCTTCCTGTCTCCCATTTCTCTTCCCCCAGGCCTATGCAACCACTAATCTACTTCCTGTCTCTATAGACTGCCCTATTCTGGACATTTCACATAGATGGACTAATATAACAGATCTTTTATATATAATGGAAACCGATGTATCTTTTACTATAATAGAAACACATAGAGTGGTTTCTTTCAATTAGCATAGTTTTTATAAAGTTCATCCATGTTGTAGCATGTACCAGTATTTCATCCCATTTTTATATGATGGAATTATATTATATTGATGGGGATATCACGTTTTGTTTATCCATTCATCAACTGATGGATAATTGGATTGTTTCCATCTTTTGGCTGTTATTAACAATGTTGCTCTAAATATTCATGTGCAATCTTTTGGACATATATTTTCACTTCTCTTGGGCACATGCCTAGGAATCAGATTGTTGGGTCGTATGGTAATTCTGTGTTTAATCATTTGAAGAACCGTCAGACTGCTTTCAAAAGTATCTGCAGCATGTTATTTTCCACCAGCAGTGTACTGATTTCTCCACATTTTTGTCAACACTTACTATTATCTGATTTTTAAATTTTGGCCATTCTACTGGATGTGAAGAGGTATCACGTTGTGGCTTTGATTTAGTCATCAGTTCCCTGAGGACTAAAGATGTCAAGCCCATCTCTTCATATGCTTATTGGCCATTTGTATATCTGTCTTGGAGAAATGTCTATTTAGATTCTTTGTCTATTTTTAAAATTGGGTTATTTTTAAAATTAATGAATTGTAAGAGTTTTTTAGAAAGAGTTTTTTAGTTTTTTAGATAAAAAAATAAGAATAGATAGAAGTTTTTTAGATAAAAGTTTTTTTAGATAAAAATCTCTTATATATGATTTGTAAATATTTTCTCCCATTTTGTGAGTTGTCTTTTCACTTTCTTAATGGTGTCCTTTGAAGAACAAAAGCTTTTATTTGTGCTGAGGTCCAATATAGCTGCTTTTTTCTTTGTTTCTTGTGCTTTTGGCATTCTATCTAAGAATTCTATGCCAAATTCAAGGTCACAAAGATTTATCCTGTGTTTTCTTCTAAGAGTTTTTATAGTTTTAGTTCTTACATTTAGGATTTTGCTCCATTTTGAGTTAATTTTCATATATGATTTTAGGTAAGGGTCTGTTTTTATTCTTCTGCGTGTGGCTGGCTATTCAGCTGTCCCAGCACCAATTAGTCAAAAAAAATGATTTTTTTCCCATTGAACGGCCTTGGCACGCTTGTCAAGGTCAGCTGAGCAAAGGTGTATGGGTTTATTTCTGGACTCTCAGTTTTGTTCCATTAATCTATATGTCTATTTTCAAGCCAACACCATATTGTCTTGGTTACTGTTACTTTGTAGCGAGTTTTTTGGGGGGGATGTGTGAGTGTTTCTGGTTTGTCTTTTTTCTCAAGAATGTTTTGGTGATGAAGGACCTCTTGCAATTCCATTTGAATTTTAGAATCAGCCTGTCGACCTCTACGAAGAACTCAGCTGGGGTTCTGATAGGGAATGCATTAAATCTGCAAATTAATTTGGAAACCATTGCCATCTTAACAATGTTAAGTCTTCTGACTCATGAACAGGGGATGTTTTTCCAATTATTTAAATCTTCTTTAATTTATTTCAACAATGTTTTATAGTTTTCAGAGTATAAGTTTTATATTTCTTTTGTTATATTTATTCATAAGCATTTTGTTCTTTTTGATGCTATGTAAATGGAATTGTTTTTAAAATTTTATTTTCAGATTGTTCACTGCAAGTATCTAGAAATACAATTGATTTTTGTTAATTGATCTTGTATTCTGCAACTTTGCTGAACTTGTTTATTAGTTCTAATAGTTTTTAGTGGATTCTTTAGAGTTTTTTTATATATAAGATAATAACATCACAAATATAGATAATTGTACTTCTTTTCCAATCTGGATGACTTTTATTTCTTTTTCTTACCTAATTGCCTTGTATGGCCACAGTGCAATGTTGAAAAGAGGGGTGAGAACAGATATCCTTAACTTTTTCCTGATCTTAGGGGAAAGGGATCCAGTCTTTCACCATTAGGTATGGTCTTAGCCATGTGTTTTCTGTAATGCCCTTTATTAGGCTGAGGAAGTCCCCTTCTATTCCTAGCTGTTCAGTGTTTTTATCATAAAAAGATGTTGAGGGACGCCTGGGTGGCTCAGTCAGTTAAGTGTTTGACTCTTGATTTCAGCTCAAGTCATGATCTCAGGGTTGTGAGATCAAGCCCCGCCTGGAGTCTGCCCTGGGCACAGAGCCTGTTTGGGATTCTCTCACTCCCTCTCCCCTCCTGCCCCTCCTCCCTCTCCCTCTAAAAAAAAAAAATAATAATAAGGTGTTGATTTTGTCAAATGCCTTTCCTGCATCTGTTAAGACTATCATGTGATTTTTGTTTTTCACTCTGAAATTTTCAGTGAATTTCTGTTCTAATTACAAGGGTGTGTACGTGCTCAGGAAACATTATTTCTTCAGTGACGGGTTGGTTCACAATGGGATTCTTGGATAGTTTGAAATCACAATATAAACTCCCAATTTTTGTAACTACAAGTTCAGAACCATTGGTCTAGCAACCGGCTATCTATCTACCTGATAATGTAGATGCTCGCTGTTTTACTTTGTGAAATGGGTTCTACGTTTGTTTACGTGGTATTTCAGATTCCTACAGAATCCTAGCGTTGGAAGAGACCTACTTGTTGAAGTTATCTGATCTCTCCATGCGATGCAGGAACTTACTCCACGGTATCCCGACAGGTGGTCATTGGCTTGGAACCCATTCTTGGGAATTAAAGCGCACCTTCTGGAAAAGGAGCAGGGTCAGCCTATTATAAACTTTCAGGACTGTTTTTCACGAAGACGCAGTCTTAGTTTTCTCTATTTAGTTACTGGCTAGACTGAATCAGGACAGACTTTCAGTCCTGGCCTCAAACTTAATATACTGTGTAATCCTAGCCAAATTCCAGCTCCACTGAGCCTCAGTTTGCCCCCTCTGTTAAATGGCAAAAATAATAATAATAATAGTAATCACATCTTATTTTAATGACGTTAATTGCATCTGTCCTAGCTTCTTCAGAGATATTGAGGTGCTCAAAAATAATTTATATGGGGGCACCTGGGTGGCTCAGTGGGTTAAAGCCTCTGCCTTCGGCTCAGGTCATGATCTCAGAGTCCTGGGATCAAGCCCTGCATCGGGCTCTCTGCTCAGCAGGGAGCCTGCTTCCCCCTCTCTCTCTGCCTGCCTCTCTGTCTACTTGTGATCTCTCTCTCTGTCAAATAAATAAATAAAGTCTTTAAGAAAAATAATTTATATGAAGGCAATTAAAAAATATAAAATTATCTTATACCCTTCCGATTATTATTTTTGTTTAGAAGTAAGGTTTATTATTTATTTTTTTATTTTTACTTTTTAAAAGATCTTATTTATTTGACAGAGAGAGACACAGCAAGAGAGGGAACACAAGCAGGGGGAATGGGAGAGGGAGAAGCAGGCTTCCCGCTGAGCAGGGAACCTGATGTGGAGCTCGATCCCAAGACCCTGGGATCATGACCTGACCCGAGGGCAGACATCTAACGACTGAGCCACCCAGGCACCCCCCATTCCAGTTATTAATAGCAGACTACCTTGGTGTTATTTCGAGTTCAAGGAACAGGAATTAATGCCTCAATAGAGTAGGCACTCACTATTTATATTAGTTCCAGAAAAGCAGAGCTCAGGGATTTAGTTTCTGTGGGCGTATATGAAAAGTTCAGGAGATACTAGGGTTGGAGTTGAAACCTGACTGAGCCAAGCAAGAAGGTGTTAGCTGCGGAGTGGAAGGATAAGGGAAGAGTGGTATGGAGCAGAGCCCCCAGCTGTGTTCCAGGGCAGAGCTCATCTCTGAAATTCACATCATGCAGCCCCCCACTCTCAGCATGTGTCAATATCAGTACAAAGAAACCATGTCCACAAAACACTCACATTGGCAACATTACTTTGGCTGCCACATTTAAAGTCTTGAAGGAAGATTATAAATAACAATCTAACACTAACAGAGAGTGGTTTTGAAGACTAGCTTTGTAGTTCCTTACTTGAGAGATTATTTCTGCACTAACCTTCCCAAAAAGCCTCCTAGAGCGAGAGGCTTTGGGTCTCCTGCTCTTGTAGATTGGAGGGCTTCAGTGTTGACATTTGCTCTAAAGGAAAAGTGAGAGTTTTTGAAATACTTGTATTTCAGCCAACAAGACCATAAACCTCCAGGACATTTGTTTCTCTGATCGTCTTTTCCCTTCTATTCAAAAGAATCCCAAATCTAAGGGCCCGTATACTCCCATCCCATTCAGACCTTAGGCATTTCTCTGAGGAGCCCTGGAAATATGTGAGCTAAAATCTTCCAGGCAGATCAAACCCATTGTTAGACTTCACTTGGTTTCCTCTTCCAGGTACTAGGTTTCGGTGGTAATAGCAGAAGAAGACAGACTTGAATAGCTGAGAACCACTCTTCCCTCCCAGAGCTCCTGGGAGTTTTAGGGCAGCTGCCTCCTGTCCTGGCAAATTACTTTTTTGGGGAGAAGAGGGCAGCAGAGAGTCCTTCTTCCTGACAAGCCTGGGTTTGAAAATAGCAAGACAGTATCAGTTGCTGGACTGGTCCTATCAGCTGGAACCCTTGCTCCCCTGAGGGGCTGAGGTTAGCAGTTTTGTTTGCTACTCTGTTGCTAGCCAGCTGGAGAACAGTCCAGTATTATAAGGACCCTGGCACGTGGGAGCTGAGAGCTCTTCACAGGCACTGTAATTAAAAGGGAGCACAAGTGTGTTGAAAGCCGAGCACATCCCTGCCAGGGTCCTTTGCCAGGGATGAGAGATTGCATTGTCCGCACTTTGTTACTTCCCTCTGACGGGAGAGTTGGCAGTCTCTGGGTCATAGGGGGTGTGGAACCTTGCAAATATAACATTTCTGGGGAGCCCAAGGCTCCTAGCTTCTATTTCTGGGCTGTCTTGATTTACAGACCAGACTGGAGATGGTTGCTTGATTTCCTTTTCCAAACATTCAGGGTCTTGTAAAGATTCTTGTAAAGAAAAGTGCATATATTCGAAGTGCTTCCAGAATCTCCTGGCTCTGCCTGGGTGGCTCGGCTGGTGGGAAGTATTCATTTAAAAAGGCTGAGTGTGGCTCCTTTTCCGTGCTTTGTTCTGTTTCATGGCCACGGGCAGCACATCTAGCTCCAATCTGGTAAAATGTCACGGATAAATGAATGCACACTAAATGCCTCACGTAGTACACAACTTGTAGTAGGGATCTAATCCATGTTTGGTCAATGAAGGAAAGCTGATCCATCAGAGAATCATAGAATGCTAATGATAAAAATGACTGTAGAGACCACTTGTGGCGTCCCTTTACAATATTATTTGTCAAAGAAAAACACAATGCGGAGTCTCATTTGATGATTTACAGTTAATGTTGGACTTGGCAGTCAGAGGGCAGGGATGGCATCTTCTTGGTCTTGTCCTTCTCCGCTCCCGGTGCCTGACCCGGCAGCTTCAGCGGTGGTGCGCAGCGACCTTCCTCCCTGAATGACCCTTCCCGATGGTTTCCCGGTGCAACCGCTGCACTGGGTACAAAGGCTATCAAGATTACAGGGTATTGAGTAGAGAAGCCTATAATCTAAGAAAGAATTCAGCCACAGCGGTCCCTCCTCCCCGGGGACTAGAGCTCCCAGATAGCATTGTGGCCGTTTTGGAGCTCAGAGGAGGCCTGGCCTACGGGGCTGTGGCTTGAGAAGGTCCGAGCCGGTGAGCGTCCTGGGGCCACCAGGTGACATGAGAGCATTGATCTTTCCAAGGTGTTAGTTACCAGAGGGCAGAACTGAAGATCAACGTTTCTGATTCTGTTGAGGCCTGAGACTGAGGGACAGAAACTGATGCATGGTAGAATGGCACTACTTGGGGTGAGTTGTGGGCGAAAGGCCATCAGATTGCATGGAAACGTTGACTTTATAGGACAATACAAACTAAGTGGAGAATGTTTCCAGGTAAAGCTCCTTTGCACTGCTCTCAGGAATAGGTAAAAACACTAGACTACAGGCTGTGGTCTCTGGGACACAGAGATTGCTTCTTTGGAAAAGGGACAAAATCTCAGTGGCACAGTCTCGGGTCAGAGGGGAAAACTTGTGGCTCTAATACAGAAGAGAAAGAGGCAAGTCTGGGAAGGCTGGGGATCGAGGACAGTGTCCTATGGAAGGGCCAGACCGACTCTAACCCACCAGGCTGAGTGAGAGTCTGCCCGCTTAGCAAGCACCTGGCTCAGGAAGCCCCTAGTCAGGGCAGCTCGTCCTTGCTGTGCTCCTTCCTTTACAACAACCCTTTTAGGAATTCCAGTCCCCATGTGTACTCGCGCGCGTGTGCGCATTTTCTTGATTTCTTGGAAGGATTTATAGGTTTGTGGGTAGGATGCATATCTTTCCCCACTGGTATGATAGAAAAATGTGCGTCTCACTCCTAGAGCAGCTGGATATTGCTGTGGCCGAGGCCACCCTGCTCTGAATTTGGGCGGAGACCTAGCAGAGTTGAGAGACACATTATCCAGGAGGCCAGCCTCCGCGTTCTGGAGGCTTGAGCCGCCGTATCAGCCCGCTAGCTTTTGCTCCCAGATTTCTCTCCACTTTAAATGATCTCCTTCTACCTCCTGGCTTCTCTCAGCTCCCATCCCTAAGCCGCCACGAAGACCTCGGAAGAGAGTCTGCAACCTTCTCTGCTCCTTGCGGCACAAAGCAAGTCCGTACCCAGCTGTGTCATCAGAATGGGCGAGTTCGTATACCGGCTCTGCTGTTATCTGTATGATTCGAGAAATTGCTTAAGCTCCCTGAGTCTCGGCTTCCTTATGTGTAAAACAGAAATCATCATAATGGCAATAGTAACACCTCCTCAGGAGGGTATTGTGAGCATTAAATAGGACAATACATGCGAAATATTACTAAACACATAATGAGCAGTTTACAAAGATTCCTTTTTGTTACCAGTTATATGAGACCCAGGCCAGACAGACTGATATTTCATGTGTGATGTCTTGTCCTTGCAGAGAGTATAATTTCCTTGATGTCGAGTATTCCGTCATTCATTCATTCGACAAATGTTTGGTGTGTTTCACACTGTGTATTTTTAAATAGACTTTAATTTTTGAAACGGTGTTATGTTTTGGGAAAATGGAGAAGATAGTAGAGGTCCTATGTCCCCCATTTCCCTATTATCAACATCTTATATTACTTTAGTACATTTGTTACTATCAATGTACCAACATTGATGTGTCATTAACTGAAGCCTATACATTTTTTCAGATTTCCTTAGTATTTACCTAATGTCTTCTTTCTGTTCCAGATCCATTGAGGATAATACATTACATTTAGTCCTCATGTCTTCTTAGCCTCCTCTTGGCCATGAGTTTCTCAGACTTTCCTTCTTTTTGATGACCTTGACAGTTTGGAGGGTAACTGATCAGGTGTATTGTAGGATGGCCTAGGGAAATTTGTCTGATGTTTTTCTCGCGAGAGCTGGATGATGGGTTTTAGGGAGGTGGTAAAGTCCCATTTTCTTCATATCATATCCAGGGTACCCACTGTCAACATGACTTAGGCTGTTGATGTTGACCTAGATCGTGTGCTCGAACAGTGTCTGTCACGTGTCTCCAGTGCAGAGTGACCCCCGCCCCTTTCCAAACTGCACTTTTTTGGAAAGAAGTCATTATTTGCAGCTCATACTTAAGGAAGATGGACTCATGCTCCACCCACCCACCCCCTCTTGAGAGCTGAGTATCTGCATGGAATTCTTCTGCACAGGAGATTTCTCTCTTCTCCCCAGTTTATTTATTTATTTATGATTTTATTTATTTGTCAGAGAGAAAGGGAGAGAGAGAGAGCGGCAGGCAGAAGGAGAAGCGGGCTCCCCCCTGAGCAAGGAGCCTGATGCAGGACTCAGTCCCAGGACCCTGGGATCATGACCTGAGCTGAAGGCAGACGCCTAACCGATTGAGCCACCCAGGCGTCCCCCCAATTTATGTATTTAGTCGATCATTTCTTGTTATTGGTATGAATTCCTGTATATTTATTTCATACTTTGAGTTACTAATATGCTGCTACTTTATTGGTCCGCCTTTGGCCATTAGGAGCTCTTTCAGTCGGATCCTGTGTCCTGTTGACATATCCCCACCATTGTGGCAGTTTTTCTTTTTGTTTTAGGGCTTCTTTACTTTCTGGCACTACAGGAGGCTCCAGGCTCATCTGGTATCTTTCCTGTTCCTGTCCTAGAATTAGCCATTTCTCCAAGGGCCCTGGTCTCTTTTTAATGGAGAATGGCATTAGAAACCAAGATCCAGATGCGAGGTATGCTCATTGTTACTGCAGTGTCATTTCTTCAGGCCCTCTCAGCTGACAGCAAAAAAAAAAAAAAAAAAAAAGTGTATACTAACCCATGCATATCTAGAAATATTTCCACATATACCCTTGTGTATGTTCAGGACGCTAAACACAGATCTTACTGATGTTTTCAACTCCAGTGAATTAGCACATAAAACATTTCAGCCTCTTCCCTGTGCTTCTCTCTGTCCATGGGAAATTCTTTTTTTTTTAAAGCAGTCTTTTTTTTTTTTTTTTTTTAGATTTCACTTATTTATTTGACAGAGAGATGTAGAGAGAGGGAACACAATTGGGGGAGTGGGAGAGGGAGAAGTAGGCTCCCTGCTGAGCAAGGAGCCTGATGCAGGACTCGATCCCTGGACCCTGGGATCATGACCTGAGCCAAAGGCAGACGCTTAACGACTGAGCCACCCAGGTGCCCCTCCATGGGGAGCTCCTAACTCCAACAGTGAGAAACCTGGCTCCCACCACGTGCCATTCACTTACTCAATATTCAGTTCCAGCCCACATGTAGAGCAGCATCAGAATTTTTGAACTGTACCCCCTTGGGAGCAACTTTATCAATAAGAATGTAGTGTCTATGTGCAGTTCATTTACCTTTAGTATTTTTAAATGTATTTTTTCAACATCTTTATCGTTATAAAATACACATAATGTATTTACCACCTTAGTAATTTAAAAAATATATATTTTATTTGTTTATTTGACAGAGAGAGACACAGCGAGAGAGGGAACACAAGCAGGGGGAGTGGGAGAGGGAGAAGCAGGCTTCCTGCGGAGCAGGGAACCCGATGCGGGGCTCGATCCCAGGACCCTGGGATCATGACCTGAGCTGAAGGCAGACACTTAATGACTGAGCCACCCAGGCACCCCTCACCTTAATAATTTTTAAGCAGTAAGTTCAGTGGTATTAAGTGTATTCACACTATTGGGCAACTATCACTACTATCCATCTCCATAACTCTTGTCAACTTGTAAAACTGAAATTCTATCCCCTTAAACAATAACTCCCCATTCCTCCCTCCCCCAGGCTCTCCCTGGAAACCGCCATTCTTCTTTCTGATTCCTGTGATTTTGACTATCCTGGTACCTCGTATACGTGGAATCATACAGCATTTGTGTTTTCGTGACTGGCTTATTTCACTTAACATCATGTTCTCAAGGTTCATCTCTCCTGTAGCATGTGCCAGAACTTCCTTTCTTTCTAAGGCAGAATAATAGTCCATTGTATGTATATACTACATTTTGTTTATTCATTCACCGAGCGCTGGACACTCTGTTGCTTCCTCATTTTAGCTATGGTGAATAGTGCTGTTTTGATAGTAGCCATTCTAATGGGCAGTACTCATTGTGCTTTTGATTTATATTTCCATAATAATTAGTGATGTTGAGCATGTGCTTGCTGGCCATTTGCATATCTTATCTGGAAAAATGTCTATTCAAGACATTTTTGCCCATATTTTAACTGGGTTATTTGATTTTTTTGTTGTTGCCCATTTTTTAACTGGTTGTTTGATTTTTTTGTTGTTGAGTTTTAGGAGTTTTTTTTTTTTTTAACATATTCTAGATAGGTCATTTACAAATATTTTCTTCCATTCTGTGGATTTCTTTTTTACTCTGTTCGTAGTATTCTCTGATGCACTAATTTTCATGAAGTCTGATTTGCGTATTTTTTCTTTTGTTGCCCAATCTCAAGTGTTAATATGCAAGAAATCCTTGCAAAATCCAATGTCATGAAGATTTTGCCTTATGTTTTCTTCTTAGAGTTTTATAATAAAGTTTTAGCTCTTCTGTTTAGGTCTTTGATCCATATTGAGTTGATTTTTGTATTTGATGTTACGTAAGGGCCAGCGTCATTATTTTCCCTGTGGATATTTAGTTCTCCCTGCATCATTTGTTGAAAAGACCTCCCTTTCCCTATTGAACAGTATTGGAATCCTTGTCAAAAATAATATGACCTTATATGCAAGGGCTCATTTCTGAGCTCTCTATTGTATTCCATTGCTTTGTGTGTCTCTTTTTATGCCAGTACCACATTGCTTTGATTACTCAATTTTGTAGTAAATTTCGAAATCAGGAAGTGTGTGTCCACCAACTTTGTTATTCTTTTTCTTTTCTTTTTTTTTTTTTAAAGAGTTTATTTCTTTGACATAGAGAGAGATCACAAGTAGGCAGAGAGGCAGGCGGGCGGGGGGTGGGGGGGTGGGAAGCAGGCTCCCTGCTGAGCAGAGAGCTGGATTCGGGGCTCGATCCCAGGACCCTGAGATCATGATCTGAGCTGAAGGCAGAGGTTTAACCCACTGAGCCACCCAGGCGCCCCTGTTATTCTTTTTCAATATTGCTTTGGCTATGGGTCCCTTGAGATTCCATAGGAATTTTGGGATTAATTTTTTTTATTTTTGGAGAAATCTTTGTTTGGATTTTGATTGGCATTGTACTGAAACATGAGATGTCTTTCCATTTATTTATATTTGCTTTAATTTCTTTCAGCATTTTGTTGTTTTCATTGTGGAGGTCTTTTCTTCCTTGATGAAGTTAATTCCTAAGTATTTTATTCTTTTTGATGCTATTGTAAATTGATCATTTCTTGATTCCTTTGTCAAGTTGCTTATTGTTGGTGTATAGAAATATAAACTTTTTTGTATATTGGTTTTATATCCTGCTACTTTGCTGAACTCATTTATTAGTTCTAACAAGTTGTGTGTGTGTGTGTGTGTGTGTGTGTGTAATCTTTATGGTTTTCTACATATCTGAAATCATTTAACTTCTTCTTTTTCAGTGTAGATGCTTTTTACCCCTTTTTCTTGCTTAAATGCCCTGGCTCAGACTTCCACTACTATGTTGAATAGTAGCAAAAGCAGGCATCCTTGCCTTGTTCTTGGTATTAGAGGAAAAGCTTTCAGTCTTTTTCTACTGAGTATAATGTTCACTGTGAATTTTTCACATATGGCTTTTATTATGTTGAGATCGCCCTTCTATTTCTAGTTTTTTGAGTGTTTGGATCATGAAAGAGTATCGAATTTCATCAAATGCTTTTTCTGCATTAATTGAGATGATATGTCGTTTTTGCCCCTTCACTCTGTAACAAGTGGTTGATTTTTGTATGTTGCATGGATTCTTGCATTCCAGGAATAAATCCTACTTGGTCATGATATATAATCCTTTTAATATGCTGCTGAATTCAGTTGGCTGATACTTTGTGAGGGTTTTTGTATCAGGGTTCATGAGGGATAGTAGTCTATAATTTTCTTTTCTTATGGTGTCTTTGGCTTTGATATCAGTGTGATAATGGCCTTGTAGAATAATGTTAGGAAGTGTCCCTCTTCTTCAGTTTTTGGGGAAATTTTGAGAAGGATTAGTATTAATCTTTACTGAAATGTTTGGTAGAATTCACCAGTAAAGCCATCAGGTCCACAGCTTTTCTTTTTCAGGAGATTTATGTTTACTGATTCAATCTCCTTGCTAGTTATAGGTCTTTTCAGATTTTCTATTTCTTCACTATTTGTCTTGTTGAGTTTTGTGTTTCTATGTATTCGTTCATCTAGGTTATCTGATTTGTTAGTGTACAATTGCTTGTAGTACTCATCATCCTTTTTATTTCTGTGGAATCAGTAGTGGTGCTCCTATTTTCATTTGTGACTTTAATAATTTAAGTCCCCTCTCTTCTCAATTCAGGTAAAGGCTTGTCAATTTTGTTGATCTTTATGAGGAACTAACTTGATTTCATTGATTTTTTTCAATTGTTTTTCTATTCTCTATTTATTTCTGTTGTGATCTTGATTATTTCCTTTCCTCTGCTAACTTTGAGTTTACTTTGTTCTTCTTTTTCTGGTTCTTTAAGATGGTTGATTTGAGGTCTTTACATTAAAAAATATGAGCATTTATAGCTACAGTTTTTCCTCAGCACCTGTTTTCATTGCATTCCATGAGCTTTGGTATGTTCTGTCTTGTTTTCATTTGTCTCTAAAGACTTGCTAATTTCTCTTGTGATCCACTAGTTGTTCAAGAGTGTGTTGTTTAATTTCCAAAAATTTGTAAATTTCCCAGTTTTTTTCTGTTATTGATTTCCAACTTCATCGAGTTGTGGTTGGAGAATATACTTTGTGTATTGTCTATCTTTTAAAATCTGTTGGGAGGCACCTGGGTAGCTCTGTAGGTTGAGAGTCTGACTTTTGTTTTCTGCTCAGATCATGATCTCAGGCTCATGGGGTTGAGCCTTGCATTTGGCTCTGTGCTCAGCGGGGAGTCTGCTTCTCTCCCTCTCTCTCTGCCCCTCCCTCTGCTTGCAGTCTCTCTCTCTCTCTCTCTATCTCTCTCTCTCTGTCTCTAAAATAAAGAAATCTTGTAAAAAAATCTGTTGAGACTTAATTTATGATCTACACATGGCCTATTCTGGAGAATGTCCCATGTGCATTTGAGAAGACTGTTTATTCTGTTGTTGGATGGAATGTTCTGTATATGTGTGTTAAATCTAGTTGGCGTATTGTATTTAGTCCTCTGTTACCTTACTCATCTTCTGTCTGAGTTGTTCCATCCATTATTGAGTGGGTAGTATCAAAATCTCTGACTATTACTATAGAATTGCATATTTCTCCCTTCAATTCTGTCCATTTTTGTTTCATGTATATGTCATTAGATGTGTAAATGTTTATAATTGTTATACCTTTTCTTCTTGCTCTATTGAAACTTTTATTAATGTGTAATATCCTTTGTCTCTTGTTTGCTTTTTCAATTTTTTTTTTTTATTGTGTATTTGTCTGATATCAGTTCAACCACCCTCCTATCTTTTGGTTACTATTTGCATGGAATATCTTCACTTTCAATCCATTTGTGCCTTTGGATATAAAGTGAATTTCTTATAGAGAGCATATACTTGGATTATGTCTTTTAATCCATTCTGCCAATCTCTGCTTTTGATTGGAGAATTTAATCATTTAATATAAAATAACTACTGATAGAGAGCGACTTAGTATTGTCATTTTCCTATTTCTTTTCTATATGCCTTGTAGCTCTATGCCTTGCTTCTTTTGAGTTTAGTTGATTTTTTTGTGTGTGTGGGTAGTGAAATGATTCCTTTATTTCCTTTTGTGTGTATTTTATAAATATTTTTTTGTGTTTTAACAGGGGAATTACATTTAACAACCTAAGGTTATAACATTCTAATTTGAGTTTATGCTAGTTTACCTTCAATAACATACAAAAACTCTGGTCCTTTACAACTTTGTCCGCACCCTGTCTTTAATATAGCAGTCTGCACTCCTTTCCAAGCTACTTAGGTCAGCACCTTCTCCATCCCTCCTTCTTTGGTGAGTTGTTTCATACATCTGTAATACAGTTAGAATCTCTCATCACAGTCTGAATTCCTTCCTGGGATCCCTGACCTCCTAAGTAATTTTGTTTAACCTACACCCATTAAGGATCTCTCTTTATAATGTGAAGTTCTATGGGTTTTGATAAATCCCTGTCATACCCCACCAGTATAGTATCATACAGAACTCTCACTGCCCTAAAAATTCCCTATGCTCCACCTATTCATTCTTCTTTCTTTCCTTTGATTCCCAAACTTTTTACTATTTCTATAATTTCACCTTTTTCAGAATGTCATATAATTGGAATCATACAATGTGTAGTCTTTTCCTACCAGTCTCTTTCACTTAGCAATATGTATTTAAGTTTTTCCCATATCATTTTGTAGCTTGATAGCTTGTTTCTTTTTATCATTAAATAATATTCCATTGTATAGTAAGTATGAGTATGCTACAGTTTACTTATTCACCTACTGAAAGACAACTTGGTTAATTCCACTTTTTGACAATTATGAATCAAGCTGCTATAAACATTCATATGCTGGTTTTTGTGTAAACATACATTTTCAAACCAATTGGGTAAATACGGAGGAGTGCAATTGCTGGATCATAGAGACTATGTTTATCTTTGCAAGAAACTACCATACTGTTTCCCAAAGTAACTGTACCATTCTGCACTGCCACCAAGAGTGAATGAGAGTTCCTACCTACTGTTTCAAATCCTTGGCAGCATGTGGAATTGTCTGTTTTTTGGATTCTAGCAATTCTAATAGGTGTGTAGTGGTATCTCGTTTTAATTTGCAATTCCTTAATGACAGATTATGTTTACATGTTCTTATATGTTTATTTGTGATCTGTGTATCTTTGGTGAGGTGTCTGTTCAAATATTTTGTCCGTTTTTAAATTGTTTCCTTCTTGGTAAATTTTAAGGATTCTTTGTGTATTTTGGATATAAGTCCATTATCAAATAAATGATTGAAAATATTTTCTCCAAGTCTGTAGCTTGTCTTTTCAGTCTCTTACCAATATTTTTCACAGAGCACACATTTCTAAATAAAATCTAACTAATCAATTTTTTCTGTTATGGGTCATTCTTTGGTGTTGTATCTAAAATCTTATCTCAGACCCAAGGTCAAATGGATTTTCTCCTATGCTTTCTTTCAGAAATTGTACAGTATTGCAATTTATATTTAGATCTATGATTAGTTTTGAGTTAGGTTTCATGAAAAGTGTAATGTCTGTGACTAGATTCCTTTCTTTTCTTTTATTTTTTATCTTACCTGGATATGAACATCTAATCTTTTCAGTATCACTTGTTGAAAAGACTGTTCTCTCTCCACTGACTTTCCTTCCCTCCTCCTTCATCACAGATCAGCTGACTATGTTTGTGTATGTCTTGTTCTATGATGTCTATACTGTCCCACTGATCTAGGTCTCTATTCTTTTGCCAATGCCACACTGTCTCAATTATTCGCAGGTTTACAGTAAGTTTTGAGGTCAGATAGTGCCGGTTCTTCCATTATCATGTTGGCTTTTCTGGGTCTTTTGCCTTCATATTATATTTCAAACTTTTTTGACTAATGAGGCCCAGCTCAGGGCCTTATATAATCAGAGGTTCTAAATTAATTGTTCATTGTTGTCTATCCCTGAGTACAGCTAAAGTCATTTTAAGACTGCTTGAAAAGATTCTGCTTTTAAGTTGCCTTAACTTTTCTACCTGAAACTTGTGAATTGTTTATGTAATGCAAATGGATGGTTATCATTGGGCACCAAAATTCTTTTTAGGGAAAAATATGCCATTTTTTCAAAAAATACATGAAGGCATGAGACAAGGCAACAAAAATTGTGGCAGTATGTCCTGGTTGAAACAAGGAGAAGACTCTCTCTGTTTCCAAGAGGGAGGATCCAGAGAGAGGGAAGGACAGAGAAAGAGAGGAGGAATTAGCAGATGAAATGAGGCTGCTGTCCACATTTAATAACACAACCTGTAGAAATTCCACAATTTAAGATTAGGGATTTCTGATGTTTAATTGGAAAATCTTCATGTCGTTGTGGAATAACACTCACATTTGATCCCCCACCACCTTGACTAATTTTCAGTGCATCCTACCACACTTTACAAATGCTTTGTGTGAAAGTTGTGTTTTGTTTAGGAATTCAAGAAGAAACTTGCGTTTCACGTCTGTAGTGAATAGACACAGCACCTGTGGAAACTGAGAATGAAATGAACCCACTAGGAATTAGCAACCATCTTGCTGAAGGTTTGGGTTTTGACAGGGCATGAATGGGAGTTTGAGCTCAGCTTATCTGCCTCTCAAGGGGCCAGGAGATCCCGGCTACGCTAACGTCTGCATTACACGTATTACAGGAAGGATTCCTTTATAGTTCTCAAATGACCCTAGAAGCATTGTATTCTTCGGTTCTATCAACAGTCATGTGAAACAAATCTTTTTTGTTTGTTTGTTTTGTTTGTGAGAATTTAATACAACCTACATGAGGCTGGACATTATGCCATATTACTGGGAATCTGTTTGGATGACATCTTATATGCAAACTTAATTTTGACACCTTAATTTATTCAAACTTATGGTCATGGGAAGGGTCTCATAGCTTTAAAAAATGGAAGCGAAATCATTAAATATAGACTGGCCTTAAAGACCACTGTACGGATGGGGACATCAAAGTAAAGAGAAGTGAATGACTTTCCTAAGGGGACCCAGCTTTTGAGAAGTAGATTCATTCATTGGGTCAATTCAAAGAGGAAGTCTATGTTCCTTGCTAACGGAGTTACTACCATGGGCCATCTCCCCTTCAGTACTCAGAGGTCTACTTTGGCCGTGCAAGAGAACTTGCCCAGCTCTTTTCTCTCTTTTTCAAAAGAAATGAAAAGAACTGGGGTGGTAGGAAGGTCTTCGTGGCCATAAAACACTCAACTTCAGCTTTCTCAGATGTTCTCTCTCTTGTCCAAATTTGGGGAGGCTTTTGTGAATGAAGCAAAGAGCAAGGTGTAGGTAGGCTTTTTCCCCACTCAGTGCTTCTCCCAGGACTGGGGATAGTCAACTGGAAACCAATCAATATAAGTTTCATTTTTGTTTTCTGTATAAATAGTTGGCTTATCTGAAATGACCTTTTCTGAGAGCTAATAGCCATAAATTTTTGCAGCTGGACATGTTTAGAAATGCCTCTTAGCTATTTTTGTTGATTTATTTTATTTGTCTGTATTTGTGCAATCCAGCTTTGGGCATGGAAGAGAACAGCCCTGGTCGCTAGTCCTCCATCTCTAATGATATAAGCCCAGGAACCATAGTTCCTCCCCTGTGGGAAAGACTCCATATGGAGTGGAATCCCATGGAGTTAGAGCTCAGTCTGGGAGAAATTGCTACGTCTTGGAGAATCATGGTCATGATACCAGGGTCCCTGCTCAGTAGGGGGTTGGTTTCTCCCTCTCCCTCTGCCCCTCCCCACTCATGCACGCACACGCACGTGCACTCTCGCTCGCTCTCTCTCTCTCATAAATAAATAAAAATCTTTTTTTTTAAGATTTTATTTATTTATTTGACAGAGAGAGAGAGAGAGATCACAAGTAGGCAGAGAGGCAGGCAGAGAGAGGGGGGAAGCAGGCTCCCTGCTGAGCAGAAAGCCCAATGCGGGGCTCGATCCCAGGACCCTGAGATCATGACCTGAGCCGAAGGCAGAGGCTTTAACCCACTGAGCCACCCAGGTGCCCCAATAAATAAAAATCTTTTAAAAAATATGTTAAGTGACCGTTGCATGTACTTAATTATAGTATGCAAATTTTATGCATACATTTGATCAGAGTCTACATGTATTCTCAAAAAGAGGAAAGCTGACAATTCTTTTTTTTTTTTTTCCCCCAAATACTTTTATTTTATTTTTTCAGTGTTACAAGATTCATTGTGTATGTACCACACCCAGGGCTCCATGCAATACGTGCCCTCCTCAATACCCACCACCAGGCTCGCCCATCCCCCCACCCCCTCCCCTCCAACACCCTCAGTCCCTTGTTCT
>CM052899.1:37708849-37730816 GCA_028534135.1 Potos flavus | reverse complement strand
GACCCCGAGATCATGATCCAAGCCAAAGGCAGCTGCTTAACTGACCGAGCCACCCAGAAATTTCTTTTTTTTTTTTTTAAGATTTTATTTATTTATTTGACAGAGAGAGAGATCACAGGTAGGTAGAGAGGCAGGCAGAGGCGGGGGGGGGGGGGGAGCAGGATCCCCGATGAGCAGAGAGCCTGATGCGGGGCTCGATCCCAGGACCCAGAGATCATGACTTGAGCCGAAGGCAGAGGCTTAACCCACTGAGCCATCCAGGTGCCCCCACCCAGAAATTTCTAGAAAAATTCTAGAAAATCTTAGAATTTCGGGGGGGGGAGGGGAATCCAGAAAATTCTAGGAAAATATTCTAGAGCAGCATGAAAAATGGCCAGGAGAAGAGAGAGTAGAGGCAAAGAAACCAGTTAGAAGGCATTTGTGCAGGACCAAGAGACAGACCATCTGAACTTAGGGAGTAGGAGTGGAACCTAGAATAGGGCTGGTAAGGGAGCGGGAAGGTGAAATAGGACAATGGCGAGTCAGCCTGGGGCACAGGGAGGATGGAGCAGCGTAGACAGCAGAGGCAATGCACAGAGTGGAGCAGGAGGAAGGTAGAGAGAGATGGTCTCAGTTTTAGATTAAGGTGTCTGGGAAATACTCAGCTAGAGATGCCCAGGAAGGGACAGGCCATGTGGATCTGGAATTCCAGATAAGGGTAGAGCTGGAGATGTACGCAGGGGATTTGGCCATTCCCTGCATAGACATGGCAGCTAAGCCTTCAGAGTAGAAGCAGCTGGGAGAGGGCAGGTGAATTGAACACTGGGACCACGGGCAACCCACAGGACTGCCTTCCACGCACCTCACAGGGTCCTTGGTTCCCCCGCACTCTGTGTTGTATATTCCTTTCTGCATTCCTCTGCGTAGATTCCCCAGCCTCCCCGCGCCCCGCCCCCTCCCATCCCTGCCCCGCCCCCTCCCATCCCTACGCCCACCCCATCCAAATTTGTTCGCCCTTTCAGGGGGCTTATCTCAAGCTCCTTCTCTTTCCTCAAGTTTTCCTAGATTACTTTAGCTTGATTTATTTCTCTTCTAAGCATCTTTTGTACCCGTGTCGGCTGGCTTTCCGGTGACCTGCCTGTGTCCTCTGCTAGACGAGATACCAATTGAGCGGCCACAGATAACAGCGGCCAAACAACAAGCCAACAAAACTGGCTTAAACAAGCCCAATGCTAATTTTTCTTTTCTGTAATAGCCGGTGTGTAAGCAGAGCAAAGCCAATAAGGTGCTGGGGACCTAGGCTTCTTCCATCTTGTTGCTGTCATAATCTAAGATAAATGCTGTTGTTCCCTCTGCATTGCAGCCAGAGGCAGGAAGAGGAGGGAAGAGAGGAGAAGGTCCCTTCCCTGTGAGGCTCTGTCCTGGAAGTGGCACAGGTCTCTTCTGCTTACATCCCTTTAGCCGGAACTTGGTTACTTGGCCACTCCTAGCTGCAAAGGAGTCTGGGAAATAGAATCTTTATCTGCAAGAATAAAGAAAAAAGGGGGAAATGGGTATTGGATGACAGCTTGAAGTCTCTGCCACATGTCTCCCCACTATAAGCATATTTTGGGTGGGATTTTAAATGTAAATATTCAATAATTCAATGAATAATTTATATGTGTATAATGCACCCACTCTAGGTTTTTCCTGTAGCATATTTGGTTTTATAGGTGTTTTTCTTGCCCAAAGTTTAATGTCCCTTTTGAAGCAAGGACTCTGTCTTCTCCATCCTAGGGTGTTTCTGATCCTGTAAATATTTTCTTTTTTTCTCTCTCTCTCTTTTTTTTTTTTTTTTAGGTTTTATTTATTTATTTGAGAGAGAGAGTGAGAGAGAGATCATGACCAGGGGGAAGAGTTAGAGGGAGAGAAGCAGACTCCCCACTGATCAGGGAGCCTGATGTGGGACTCCATCCAAGGACCCTGGGATCATGACCTGAGCCAAAAGCAGCCGCCTAACTGATTGAGCCACCCAGGTGCCCTAAATATTTTCTTTTAGTGATATGGGCCTTATATTCCCCCTCACAATGTTCAATCTAATTATCCTTAATACTTGCCAGTTAAAAGTAAGTTGACCTACAAAAGAATGGCTAGAAGAATAAAACTTTTTTTTTTTTTAACCACGGCCATAGCCTCTGCCTGACAGAAATTCTGAGAGTCCCTGTTATCATGGTTCAAGGTGACCCCTGCCAGGAACCACATTCCTGTCCACACATTGGAGAATTTTCATCTAGAAGGTTCTGACTACCAAGGAGCCAGGTCAGAATCTTGGTCTTTAATGCAGACTTTGTGGGGTCGTGCAAGGAAGCCAGGCAGCAACCATTCACTCGTTTGGTCAATTGACTGATGGCATTGGGTCCCTCCTCTGCTGTTGTTGTGACAGCAACAGTGTGGGTTGGAAACACACTGGGGCAGGACGCCTGAGTGGCTCAGTCAGTTAAGCAGCTGCCTTCGGCTCTGGTCGCGATCCCAGCGTCCTGGGGTCAAGTCCCATATCGGGCTCTTTCCTCAGTTGGGAGCCTGCTTCTCCCTCTCCCTCTGCCTGCCACTCTGCCTGCTTGTGCGCTCTCTCTCTCTGACAAATAAATAAATAAAATCTTAAAAAAAAAAAAAAGGAAACACACTGGGGTCTGTCACAGACATGAGGCTCTTTGTTAGGAAGGGACAAGAGACTCAGAGAGTACATGCATCAGGATGGGGAAGTCCGAGACGCTCCAGGAGCAGGTACCTGGGGGCCTGACCCACAGGGAATGCCCAGGGGAGACAGCGGCCGGCGGGGTAGGACTGAAGACCAGAGCCATTGAAGGAAAGGTTCACCTTTGGCCCACTGAAGTCAGATTCCAATTTCCTGGGCCCTAGGGTTTCAGGCAATAAGCTGGGCTGGTGGAAAGTGGACCTAAGGAATAACAGGACTGAATTATAGGACTGAATTCAGGACTGAATTATTTTCATTCTCCAGCGCTGTCCATCTGAATGTGTGAATCAGCGTCTCTGGGGGTTCAAAGTGTAGGGGGGAAATGTCAAAAAAAATGGGCCAAGGGGCCCTAACAGCCAGTGTCTTTAAATATCTGTTTGCCCACAAGTGACTGAAGGTTGTATCTCTCACATCCACTTCCCACTCTCTCGGGCATTTTGCTTCCTATTTATCCTGCCCTCCCCCCCCCCCCCGCCCCCCCGCTCAGGAAGCCTTCAGAAGGGCCCCCACCCCTCTTCAGCATTTTTCCCTCAGGGAATAAAGAAAACAGTGTCATTCAACAGTCACTTGATTGGTGTAAGGACCTGAACTCCCTGATGAATATTCAGTAGGAGTCACCCAGGATCAGAGAGCAGGGGGTCGGGGTGGTGTCTGAGTTTCTGGCCCATGGAGCCTTTCTGTGGAATACTAACGGGAATGTGCTTTGCCCCAAATGGTGGTCATAAGTAGGCAATGGAATTATACAAAAATTAAAGAGGTCTATTCGTGTAAGGCTGGTATGCTTATGAAACATACATAGTAATCTGTCAGAGGATAGATCCCTGCCCTGCAAGTCAGTTCATAGAGATCAGGATGAGCTCCAGCTAGGGAATCCAGCTGTACCTGTGGGAAAGGTGCGACCAGCAGCGTTACAATCCCAAAGCTGGAAACCATCTGTTTTTTTACTAAATACATGTACCCATGTACATGCCTTCAATGGAATACGATGTAGCAATGAAAGCTTGGGGGCGCCTGGCTGGCTTAGTCAGTAGAGCCTGGGACTCTGGATCTGGGGGTCATGAGTTTGAGCCCCACATTGGGCATAGAGGTTACTTAAAACAATAATAATAAAATAAAATTTAAAACACTAAAAGGAGGAGGAGGAGGAGAAAGAAGAAGAGGAGGAGGAGGAAGAACAAGGAGGAAAGGAAAAGGAGTAAACTAAAGGTCCACACAACAGCGTGAATAAATCTCCCAAGGATCAAGCTGAATACAAGTCAGAAAAGAATACACCAGTATGATTCTATTTATGTGGCATTCAAAGCCAGGCAAAATGAAACCATATTGTTGAGAGGTGTCCCCGCTGGTAAATCCACAAAGAGAAGCCTGTAAATCAGCATCATAAAAGTAGGAATAGCCGGTATCTTCTTTGGGGAAGGAGGGAAGAGAGGGGTTTGCATTCTGGAAGTGCCCTGCGGAGAAGGACTGCTGGGGACTGGCACCCCCGGTTTCTTGCTTCCAGAGGAGGTTACATTTGTGTCCACTTTACAATTATTCCTTAAACTGTACATGTATGTTTCGTGTAGTCTTCTGGATATGATCTAGCCTACAATTTAAAAAAAGTAAATGTCAGGGCACCTGGGTGGCTCAGTGGGTTAAAGCCTCTGCCTTCAGCTCAGGTCATGATCTCAGGGTCCTGGGATTGAGCCCTGCATCGGGCTCTCTGCTCAGCGAGGAGCCTGCTTCCCCCTCTCTCTCTGCCTGCCTCTCTGTCTACTTGTGATCTCTCTCTGTCAAATAAATAAATAAAATCTTTAAAAAAAAAAAAGTAAATGTCTCTGAAATCCATAGGAAGCCACCCAAAATTAAAATAGTAGCCCCAGAGATCCACTGCCTCAATTTTATAAATAAGGAGACCAAAGCCCAGAAAAGTTACAGGCTTGGTCTAGGTCACAGAATGCGTCACCCGTCGAAGCGGGACTAGAATGAGGTCCAACAGCTTTTAACCCAGTGTTCTGTACTGCCTTCCGTCTCTCTGAAGAGTCTTCTCTGTGGAACTGCTTTTTAAGCCTGGAAGTTCCCTTGCTTTGGGAAAAAGAAAAAAAAGGTGAGTTAGTAGGCTCATATAATGAAGAGCTCTTATAAACTCTGCAGATTGTAGGCACTTTCCAAATGGAATTGTAAAAGATTTAAATACGTCCCTCCAAGTCACATCGTTGTAGCGATAACATTGCGAAAAAACAAATACCAGAAATCTCTGGCCGCTCTGAAATGTAGAGTTGCACTCAGGCTTCATCTGATTTACAGATGGTATCAGGATGAAGGGCTTGAAGGGGCTGGGGAGGGGGAAAGGAAGGACAGGGAGCCAAGAAGTCTGCAATTTTATTGACTTATCCACCTGGGCTAGGTGAGACCCCGAGCCCTGGGACAGTCAGGAAAGGGACCTCTGCTATCTCTCTGAGAGCTTTTTTGTTTTGTTTAGAGGTCAATTACTTCCCATTTGGGAAATTTGTGAACATTAAGAGGTGACTGGAGTGACGGGCCTGAACGATGCAGATAAGAGCTGATTGCTTACAGAGAGCCACCCTGGCGAAAGCCCGGCCTGGGATAAGCCGGGGACCCTAAGACGCACACACAAAGGGGAGGCTTTCAGTGCAAAGGAGAGATTACAGGATGGAAGATGGGCAGCTGGGGGGTGGGACGGGGATGATGAGCTGAGAGAGGGATCGTTTTAAAGTGATCTTGACAGGCAGTAAGTGGAGAGATGGGAGAAGAGAGTTTCCCTCCCCTCCCCTCTCCTTTTAGAAAGAAATCCTTGGTGCCCCGAGAATCTCAAATTTCCAGGCTCTCCTCTGAAGAGAAAGCCATGCACATGGACAAGGTTTTGTTAGTTTCACTTTTGGGGTTTGTTTCTTTACTTGTTTAGACCAGCTACAGATATCTGGAGAACAAAACAGAAAATGTCACAAATCGGGGCGCCTGGGTGGCTCAGTGGGTTAAGCCTCTGCCTTCGGCTCAGGTCATGATCTCAGGGTCCTGGGATTGAGCCCCGCATCGGGCTCTCTGCTCAGCGGGGAGCCTGCTTTCTCCTCTCTCTCTGCCTGCCTCTCTGCCTACCTGTGATCTCTCTCTGTCAAATAAATAAATAAAATCTTAAAAAAAAAAAAAAAGGAAAAAAGAAAATGTCACAAATCAACAGAACCTCTAAAGGATCTTGGCATAAATGAGAGGAACACCCCCGGCCGCCGCCCACATCCCTTCAGCCAACTGAATGTAGTTTGCAAATTCCCAGAAGCTAGCCTTGAATTGTATCTGAAATTCCTGTAAAATAGGAACATGGCTTCGGCATGTGCCCACCTAACTTTTCTCCCTTCCTATGTCTCCGACCTTTCCTGGAACCTCTCCCAGGAAACAGTGTCATTCCCACACTAATCGCCAGGCGCAATCACCTCCTGGGAGCACCCAGCTCCTCCCCCCCCCTTTCTCCTTCTTTCTAGAGAGCGCATATTGTCTGTCCTACTTGACACACAGGAACTACCGCCGTGTATTTTTAGATACATTTCTCATGTAGTCTCCGGTATCCATTTAGATAATACCTTTTTTAAGGGCAGCAGCCAAATCTTATTTCCTTTCGTAGCCCCTCCAGAAATGTTTGGCGATGACTGAGTTACTGATGATTGAGCCAAGCCCCCTTCCCCTTCACTCACAGCCTTAAAACCAAGCCCTGGCTCTTCCCCCTGTTTTTCCATGCCGCACAAAGTGTGAAGGGAGCATGGGAAGCAAGGCTTATTCAGAACATCCCATGTCTGCCAACTGCCTCTTGGGTTACTTTTCTATGTTGGAAGGGGCAAAACGGTAAAGAAAATAACATTCATTAATTTTCTACTCTGTGCCCAGGACTTTGCTAGATCTGTGGGTGGTGAGCTACATTTCTAGGGTAAGGATCTTACCCAAAGAACAGCAACAAAGGATTTTTTAATATTATCATGTAGTACTTTAGAATCTGATCTTGGAAAAATGTGATACAACTCACTTAACAACTGAGGGCTAGGCAGATGGTTACTTAGCACCGAACTTACAGTCACCTGTCACATAAGCCTGGTGGTCACAGATACTTCCCTCTTGTAAGGAATATCCCCCAGTGTCCTTTGGGTGGCTCAGTCGTTAAGCGGCTGCCTTTGGCTCAGGTCATGATCTCAGGGTCCTGGAATCGAGCCCTGCATCGGGCTCTCTGCTCAGCAGGGAGCCTGCTTCCCCCTCTCCCTCTGCCTGCCTCTCTGCCTACTTGTGATCTCTTTCTCTCTGTTAAATAAATAAATAAAATCTTTAAAAAAAAAAAAAAAAAAAGGAATACCTCTCCCAAAGCGAAAGAGGGATGATAACACTGGATGGTCTTTTCCTCATGGTGGAGATTTTAACTGTAACCTCAATTTTTTTTTTAATCTTATCTTAATTGACTAAGGAATATTTATTGACAGTTCCAAATTTAAAGTCTACATACCGCCCTTTTTTACCTCAGGAGCACAGCAGTGACTATAACTGCAAGACACTGTGGGGTATTTCTAAACATATTTTTATTAACAGCAAAAATAGAGAAGTAATAGAGAAAAGGAATAAAATAAAAAGGAGGGAAAATGTAAGGAAATGATAGTAAGGAAAAAGAATGGTGCTCTTGTTTTTAGCTTAAGCAACATAAACTTTAAGAGATGAAAGCTGTCCACAGTCAGGCATAGCTTACAAAGACCCAAGAAGTCTGTTTCCCACATTGGTGAGAACCACCAGCCCATACGCAGAAATGAGCAAATGCAGGACGAGTACATTTCGATTAAATATTCAAATTTATTAAATAGAATTTAACTTTTGGCGAGTTAGTGGTGGAGAGGTAAAGAACCAGAGTTTTCATCGTCTAAAAATGTTATCCAGGAAAAAAAAAAAAAAAGAGCCTGGTTTCCCTACCGGTGCCTGCCAAAGATAAATGTATTTGATCCCTTGTTCCCCTTAATAAAACGAGCTTGTTTTCGACTGAAAACTTACATAACTTCGAACATATTCGGGGAGGGGAGTCATAATTTCCCCTAAAATTCAGGCTTCCTACCCATGGTGTTTGACTTACAGACACAGAGAGACCTCCTTTCCTGATGCCCTATATAGAAAAGGCTTATGTTTTGAAAGAAACCCTACAGAGGGAGAGGGGGCTGTGAGAGAAGAAATCAGCTAAGCTTTCTCCAGGGCTCCAGACATTTCGTTTCCCTAGGGAATCCTATGCGTCCCGAGGAGTCGGAACTTCTGGCCTTCATTTTTTATTTTAATTCGCGGTTGTGTAGGAAGCAATGAGAGGTGGAGAGATTCTAGTGGCCTACACACATGGACACACACAGATATATGTAGGATATTTACTCAAGGTGCCGAGGTGTGTACCCGGGATAAAATGCACCGACCTCGAAAGGGAGAACCAGAAAGTACAGGATACCTTCCCAGAGAGCAACCGCGTCCCGGGAGAGAGAAGGCGGAGTCATGGGAGAGCAGTTGGGGCCCCGGGGGAGGGGCAGTTTAATCTCCCGGGGGGAGGGGGGCTTGGATCCCACATAGTCCCTCTCCCAGACCCCCTGGATCCTCCCCTTCCTCCGCTCTTCACTCGGGTTCCCACACCTCACTCCGCTTTTTACATTCATTTCCCCAACCTCTTGCCTCTAATGGAGGATTGAGGTCCTATAGAGCACTGCACCCCTATTCACACGCCCCCCGCCCCGACCAGGCCCCCGGGCTACTGCACACAAATTAAAGAGCCTATCAGCAAACCCTGGCTTTGAGGCTCGACAGTCTCCCGCCTCAGTATTGCCCCAACACCCGAAACCGCCAACCATCCCATAGACTTTCCTCCCTCCCGGTGCTGCCCCGCGCATTTTAGGTCCCTGGGGAGAAGACTGTTCCCCCAGCGCCTCAGCGGGGTGGCCTGCTGGGGGCAATTCGCAGTTCCAGGGATTGCTCAGGGAGAAGTGCCATCGGGTCGCCTAACCATCCAGGGCGAAGCCGGTGTGCGGAGAGGCTGGGACCGAGCCCCAGGACACGGTGGGCGGACGGAGCTCAGGGGCCTCACCAGGCCCTGACACCCTGCAGCGGGGCGGGCAGAGGGCTCTGCGGGCTGGCGCCGGGGCCACCCCCAGCGAAGCCGGCACCCGCCAGAGGTGCGGGCGGCGCGGGACCCGGGGGCGCACCCGCGTAGCTACCGCCGTAGCCGGCGCAGAAAGGGGCGCCCGCGTAGCCGCCATAACAGGAATAGGGCGCCGCGGCCGCGCCGTAGGGGCCGGGAAAGGCCGGCGCGCCGGGGCCCAGGCAGGGCTTGCCATCCCGCACCAGCACCGGCACAGCCACCCGGCGCGGCGCTAGGGGGTGGCCCGCCAGTTCTAGGGACTTGTCCTGGCGCTGTCGCTTGCACTTGTAGCGCCGGTTCTGGAACCAGATCTTGACCTGCGTGGGCGTGAGCTGCAGCGCGCCGGCCAGGTGCTCGCGCTCGGGCGCAGACAGGTACCGCTGCTGCTTGAAGCGCCGCTCCAGCGCCAGCACCTGCGCCTGCGAAAAGAGCACGCGCGGCTTCCGCCGCTGCCGCGCCTTGGGCTGCTCGGTGCCGTCCCCGCGCGCGCCGATGCCAACGTCGCGGACGCAGCGCTCCGGCCCCCTGGTCCCGCCGTGGAGGGGCTGGGCTGCGCTGAGGCCCGGCTCTAAAAGCACAGGAAGGAACAGCGTCAGCGCCCAGCCTCAGGCTTACCTGAGCAAGTCCTACGTTGTTTTTAAGGGACTCCCCTCTCCCCTGCTAGCCATCACTTCGCGTCCCCTTCTGTCCGCCTCTGCTGACCCCTCCCCCCGTCCCAGGAAGGTCTGTAGGTTCCTTTCCCCCAAACTCTGTCACTGTGGTCCCTGCAGGCACATACGTAAATTGTGACACTCTAGGGACTCCCGTGTGCGGCCGTTTCCCAAAAGGTAGTTGATCAAGTCTAAGACAACGTCATTTTCTCCTTAGAATGTCTGTGTGTAGGTGGGGTGGGGAGCAATTCGCTGTGATTCCATTCTAAAGTGTGGTCGAGGGGCGCCTAGTGGCTCAGTGGGTTAAAGCCTGTCCCTTCCGCTCAGGTCATGGTCTCAGGGTCCTGGGATCCAGGCCGGCGGGCTCTCTGCTCAGCGGGGAGCCTGCTTCCCCCCCTCTCTCCGCCTGCCACTCTGCCTACTTGCATTCTCTCTCTCTGTGTCAAATAAATAAATAAAAATCTTAAAAAAAAAATAAAGTGTGGTCGAGTTTGGGGGAGCTTTTGCCGCAAGGACCAAGTAGGAATGTGGGGGACTATTAGATGGAAATTGACCTTGGACTGCCCTTGGTGGAAAGAAGAGGGTGGAGAAAGAGGGAGAGATAGAGATGCAGAGAAAGACAGAGCATGAAAACTTGGCGATGTGCTTGCCCGTGGGTTCTTGTCTGCCTGGTTTTCTGTGGTGGTCCCCTGCGGATCATAGGGTCAGGGGCGGGTGTCCCGAGTATCTCCCACCTTCACCCCACCTTTGCACACACCCTTGTCTTTTTGGTCATCAAGTGCTCCACGGGCACCAGGGACCCGTCCCATCTTTGTTGGATGTGATGCTCTGTAAACCAAATTAGCAAAATAAAATAAAGGTGAACAAAATATTTTTCTAACTCCTGATTCTTGGCTGGGAAACTGAGGGTCCCTTGGAGGCATATACAATGTTTAGATCCACATTTGGCTTTTTAAAAAGCGGCCTCTTTCTCCTTTGCGGTCTCTTTGGTAAGCAGGTGGCGTTGGTTTCACTCTGACTTCCTCTTCCGGTGTGGTGTCCTAGCCGATCACCCCGAGGCGGCTGTGCCTGAAGCCCGCCTAAATACATCCTTTCCTTCCCTTCTTCCCACCTCTCTTCTGTCTTGGCGAAGCTCTGTTTTAACCCAAGGGTGGATAGAGAGGAAACGCTGCGTTTCCATGGGAAGGCACTCCAGGAGAAACCAGGAATGTGGAGTGGCTGCAAGTTCATGGTGAGTGGAAGCACCAAATTAGAGAAGGTGCGGATTGGCACCCGACTTCAAATCCCCAACCGCATTGACACAATTTCCTGGGGGCAGGTGATAGGGCTGTTTCGTATTTGAAGTTTGAGGAAATAAAAACTTCCTTCGGAGAAGTGGGTGCTCAGGGAAACTGAGGACATCTCTTGTCTCAAAGAAGAAAAATATGGACTGGGGTTTTATTCTTAGCAAATGGAAAAGTAACAGCTGACCTTCAGCAACTCTTTGGAACTAGCAGGGCCCCATTTGAGAGTCGCCGACCAGGCAGGCCATGGGGCTGCAGGGCGCTCGGGTGCATACTAGCGCCCTGCGCCCTCCTGGTCACCATCTGGAGCCCCTCTAGCCCTGCGTCCTTGAAAGCAAGAGCTTTGGCTGGGAACAGATGAGGTGTGCATTGTTCACCAGGAAGGTTCGATCATTGCGGCCGCCCTGGGCTTGGTTCCTGGAGCCGGGCGCGGGGCCGTTCTCGGTGTCCGGGGCGGGCAGCCACTTAAGAGATGCTGCCCAAGGTTCACCGGAAGACGAAGGCGCTGCGTGTTCCTTTGCTGCTAGGCGAAAACTGTGGGCCCAGGACTGTGTTCCTTTCTCAGCAAGGCCGGAGTGAACGCGGAGCTGGCTGAGCATCTCGGAGGGAATAAGTGTTTAGAGGCAGAACACCCCCAGACTTCTCTGCCAACACAGCAAAGTTCAATGTTCTCCTGGCTCCTGCAGTTGATGAATAACGAGGCCACCAGTCCGTGAACAGCTCCAAACTAACCGCTTTACTTATTCGTTGAGCCTTGGATGGGCCGTGGCACAGTCTGGCAGAGGAAGGCCGACCTGTGAGGCCTCGCAGGGGCTCCCAGACGCGCCTCGGGAGGCTGCAGACCAAGGTGTAGAGGTTTGTCGAGAGGTAGAGTGGTTTTTTCATCCCTCCGAATGTAGAGACTATCCTGCGGAAGCTTCCCGGGTCTCAGGATACAAGGCATCGCAACTCACTGCCCGCTCCTTCCCTTCCTGCCGCTGGATTCAGGCGCCGGGGCCTCGCTGTCCACGCCCCAGGGGTTGTGCTTTCGGAGAGCGGGCGCCCAGACTCCCTGGAGACGTCTTCCGGAGCAGCGAAACCCGAGCTCCCCTACCATGCTCCCAGATGGGGAAGACTGGCCGCCAGCGCCCGCAGGGCCGTCCAGGGTTACGGACTCGGACATGACCTGATCTGGACGCCACTCTCATTGTCTGGGCCAGGAATCTGGGCGGAGGATTGACTGGGCTGGCCAGGCCACGTAGCAAGCCCCAAGGAAGGGCTGCGATTGACCCCAGAGCAGGCCGGAGTTTCCACTCCCTGGCGCTGGGCTGCTGCCATGGCTACACTTCTGGCAGACGCTTTAGGGTAGGGAGACGCGGACATGGCAGGGAAGTCTGGTGGTGATGGAGCACAGCTAAGATACTGTAGAGGGTTTCGCTGTAAGAGAAGCTGGAGTTTCTGGAAAGTGTGCCTGGCCGTGAGAGGGCGTGATGTGTTTTTGGGAATCAGAGGACAGGCTGAACGCATAAGACGCGGGACCTTATTTTGTTAGGGGCCTGGAAAGCACCCTGGGTGTCTGGAGGAGATGGGTAGAGGGGGCTGAGAGATCTGTCATTTGGAATCCTCTAATAAGAGAAAATGGGGCTAGGCCCTTGGAGCAGGAAAGACCCGGAGATGCGTGTTACCCGCACGCGCCAACTGGTAGTGATTATCCCTCCACAGCCATGATCTCCTCGTAGGAACCAAGACCTGAGCACGCGTACTCACCTGGCTCCCCCACCCGTTCCTCGTCCATGTCCGTGACCGTCTCACAGGGACCACCAGGAGACCCCGACTCGTCCTGCCTTCTGCCGCTGCCGCCACCGCCGGCCCTGCAGGTGCTGGGAACCTCTGCTTTTCGCGGTTCTGGAACCAATCGCAGACACTGAAAGCTTTCAGGGCTCCTCCGTGCCCCCCGGAGTTGCAAGGACTCGGAACCAATCTGCTCTCGCTCCAGCCTCAGGATGTCATTGACCGAGAAGGGGGTGGAGGCGACAGGGTTCAGCAGCATCCCAAAGGCGGAGGAGGCGGAGGTGGGGTGGCACCCGTCCCCCAGGAGCGCAGCGCCCTGAGCTCCCCGTCTTGTCGCTGCAGGCACCGCAGACCCGAGGTCTGGGGCAGACGCCCAGTATCCAGCGCTGCGCCTCTCTCTGGGCCATCCCTGCCGACGGGGGTGACCGAGGCCAAGTGATGAATGAGATCGCCGACCCTCATTGGTCCAGGCAGAAACCACGTGCAAACCCGCACCTTCCTCCCCCGGGCGCTTTCTCCCAAGCCCTTCTAATTCCTCTCCAACCCCCAGCCACCTTCCGGAAAGGTTTGGTTTGTGTTGACGGTTCTCAAAAGCAGGGGAAGCGCGAGAGAGTGCTGCGCGCGGCTCTTCTCTGGGTGAATACGGTACATGCGGGAGCTGCCGAGGTCAACCCCCCGCCCAAGGGGGCTCTCCTAGAGGGCTTGTGGGCTTGGGAGGTGGAGCCCTTGCTCTGCAACCCAAGCCTACCCATCGGGCCTGGCCTTAACTCAACTCTCCACTCTTCGGCCGACGAAAACTGAGGTGGAGACAGCTGGGCACCCGTGGCATTGGAGGAACACGCCGGAGTCTTAATGGGCGCAGGGTGGGGGCCCCGCGGCGCGGAGCCGGGTCCAGGGAGCAGAGGCTGGGCGGCGGAGAAGCTAGTTTTGACCCGTCGATGCCTAGATTAAGCGGGAAACGTCTCCCTTAGAGCAGAATCTGGGTCTGGGGATCCCTGATCAGCCACTTCCTAGGAGGAGCCTCTCAGTTCCGGGGACGAAGAAAGGGCTAGGAAGCTATACTGGGGGGCCCTCCTGGCCTCTTTGCCGGCTCCCTGAGTGGGTGGGGAAAGGTAATAACCCCAGCCCTCGGGAAGGTGCCAGACAGGGGCTCACCTTGCCCTTCCTGTCCCCCACTTCCTTCTCTCCCTCCCCTTTATTCTCCCTAAAGTTGATGGTTTTCAGGGTGCATGCGTGTGTCCTCGCGTCCCCCTTCCGCCACCCCCAAGGGGTGGGAGGTTTTGACTAGCATTAGATCTTCAGAAAACCTCCTCTCACAAGGCTAGCATCCAGTGAAGAGAAAATGTGAGGGCGACTGGGTGAGTCAGTGGGTTAAGCATCAGCCTTCCTTTCAGGTCATGATCTCAGGGTCCTAGGATCCAGCCCGCTTGGGGCTCCCTGTTCAGCCGGGAGCCTGCTTCTCCTTCTTAAAAAAAAAAAGAGAGAGAGAGACAGTGGTACAGTGGCTATGAACGTGGGGGTGGAGTCAATATGTCTAGCCCTTGTTCTGGAACACATCAACTGTGGGGTTTGGGCAAAGTATTTACCTCTGTCAACTTAGGCTTCATTTTAAAATGGAGATAAGAATAAGCCCATCATAGGATGATTGTGAGAACTGAGATAATGTGTAGGAAACCATCAATGACCGTCCACGGCTATTGTTCATGCTACACTGGTTCAGTTAAGAAAACATGATTTGGGGTCGGCAGTCTTAGCACAGACTTTAAGGAGTTTAAAAATATATTTTAATCAAAATGAGATCTCACTAGAGTTCTTCTTGGGGATTTCAGATCAACTATTTCTTAAATAGATCTTAAGAGAATTCAGTATGACAAGAACTGTCTGGGCTTTATTACTACCAGAAATCCAGAGAAGTCAAACTCATCTCCCTAGGCTATGGGCGCAAAATTTCTCGGTGAAATTTCAGCACTACCAACTAATGAATTCTTATAAATCATTATCATTTAATCTTTACATCAAAGCTATACCCCAAGTGTTTCCAGTTTCTCCTTCCTCCCTCCATCCCTCTCTTCCTTTCTTCCTTTTTTCCTCCTTGTCTTTTTCAGTGAGGAGTCACCGTCAGAGAGGTTAAGTGGCTCTGAGGCGGCCCAGCTTTCCAACAGCGGGGCGCCCCAGGAATCTGGTTTTGAGGAAACAGTGCCCTCCAGAGACCTCGAAATCTTGTGATAACATATACATTTCTTTACTTTTTTTTCCTGATTATGAAAGTCATCATTCACCCTTTGGGGGGAAAAAAGAAAATAAGAGAAAGTTGAAAAGAAAACAAGAGTCATCCAGAGGTGACTCACTTCCTTCCTTATATATCTTTGCATAGGCTATATGCAAATTTGTATAATTTAAATTTACATCCTAAGCATCTCCACGACTTCATTAAAGACTTTTTTACAAATATGTTTTAAAATTACAATATAATAGTCCGTGTTGTGGATGATTCATAATAGACTGTGTTTATAGTTTTAGATTGTACCTTTTTTTTTTTTTTTTGGTCACTAAATAAAGCTTCAGAAAACGTTTTTGTGACTTCGCCTTTGTCAACGCTTTGGATTATTTCCTCAGGATAAATACCTAGAACAAATATTAATGAATCAAATATTTTAATGCTCATGAAACATATCCCACGACTTCCTAGAAAAATAGTATGATCTCATCCTCCTCTCTGCGGGTATTTACTACAACCTCCCCGACACCCGAAAGTGGGCGAATTGAGAACATTTTCACGTTCACATTTCATGTTCCGCCCCCTCGGCTCCAGTAGCTTTGCTCAGTGGTGTCCTTGCAAGCTAGGGCTGGGGGCGATCCGGGATAAAGACTTCCAGCGCAGGCCGGCGGCCCGCGCGTTATTCTGCGGTGGAATTCTCCCGGTGGACTACCATGCTCTAGGAAGCCGGAGGTAAAAAAAAAAAAAAAAAAAAAAAAGACACCTTAAGAGGGTCTTGGTATCAAAAGCCCTGAGTTCAAATCCTGTTCTCGGGTTCCAGCTTTGTTTTTTCTCTCCTGGTTTGTTAGAGATCTGGGACAATAAAAGGCTTTCTGACCCCTCGCAGTTCGTGCAGATTCGAGTCTGCGTTAGGGAAAGGGCGGCTTGGGCTCAGGCTCCCGCACACCCAGAGCAAACCTGGACGGAGGTGTGCGCACGGCTCTTGCCCAGCCGCCGCGGGGAGAGAGGCTGTCCTTCTGCCTCGCCCGTCCCCGCCGATGTCGCGGTAGTGGTCTCTGCTTTTCTTGCTCTCGGCTCGCGCAGGTCTCGCTCTCCCCAAGTCACCTCCAGGACCCCCGGGGACCGGGACCCTGCGGTAAACAGCCCGGGCCTCGGCGGGTCACCCCTACGCCCTCCTCCAGCGCTAGAGAGCACTGGGAGCGGCCCCTCGGGAGAGTGGAGCCCCTAATGTGCATCTCACCTGCTCCGTCCGTCGCAGCCACAATAACCACTGCCCCGCGGCGAAAGGGGAACGCGAGCCATCTGGCCACCGGCCGAAGCGGGGCTTCCGGGAGGGGCAAGGAGTAGTTAGGCCGGGCGTCAAGAGCAGAAAAGGTGGGAGTCCCCGGCCTCTTAGGCAGGACCCGGCACAGCCCAGACAATGTGGTGCCAGTGGCGTGTGTGTTTGTGTGTGTGTGTGTGTGTGTGTGTGTCCCTAGCTCTTGAGTGGAGAGGTCATCATCTCTATTACTTTTTTTTTTTTAATATTCACTATTTGTTTGTTTGTTTTAAGTAGGCTCCATGCCTCACAGGAAGGGGAGTAGGGGCTTGAACTGGAGATCCAGAGATTAAGGCCTGAGCTGAAATCAAGTGTCTGATGCTTAACTGACAGAGCCACTCAGGCGCCTCACCTCATCTCTATTCTTGAAATGAGATGGAGGGGCGCCTGGGTGGCTAAGTCCGTTGAGCGTCTGCATTTGGGTTGGTCCTGATGGGAAGGTGTCCTGGGGTGGAGCCCCAAGTTGGGCTCCCTGCTAAGTGGGAAGCCTGCTTCTCCCCCTCCCACTGCTGCTCCCCCTGCTTGTACTCTCTCTGTCAAATAAATAAGTAAAATCTTAAATAAAATAAAACAAGATGAGATGGAGCCAGCCATGCCAGGGGTGTGAGTGGATCCGCCTTAGTCCACTTGGGTCACACAATAAATAAAATGCTAGCAAACCAAACTAGGTCCACAAACATGTTTGAAGCGCTTACACTGGGCCAGCTCAGTGCAAACTCTGAACATACGAAGGAAATGAGAAGCCTCAGCCCTTTTCTCTTATCCCAGTCTTGCACAGGAGCCAGACTTTTAAATTATGCTGTGTGATCTTGAGCACAATCATATAAAATTTGCCTACGATGTATATTGAACCTCTTCCCATCCACAGTTAATGAGTCTTTCCCCCTGCCGATTTCTTTCAGACTTTCCTAAAATGAAGGGATTTCCTCTTTAAAACTCTATACACAATAGGCAACTCCAAGTGAAGTCGGGGGCTCGGGCCTCAAAGGCCTGCAGGAAATCAACTAAGGTCTTTCAGAGGTAGCTGGATCCCCACTAGACTGGACTAGACTGGGGCTCTGGTCTGGGTTTGTTCCGCAGTGTACCTCCAGGACTTAGGCTAGTGACTGGTCTGTAATAGGTCTTCAATAAATATTTTTGGATAAAGAAATCTGCCCTGTTTGGGGATAGTCTCTAGCATACTCTGGGGACTGGTCCAGAGGTATCTGGCCCACCCAGGGCTGGGGAAACTGAATTGCCCACAGCTGCAATTTCTGCTTTGTCACTGTCTCTTTCGCTGGGACGCATTTAAAAATATTATAATAATGTTTATTTTTTGAATATGTGAAACATTAACAGAATTCTAAAAGCCAAAGTTATGCAAAAATGTGTATTCAAAGATGTGCCACGACACTTTTACCCTTTCTAGTCTCATTCTCATGCCCACTCCCCATCCTTCCCCGGTTCCTACACACTCCCAGTCTCATCACTATATTCTTTTTGTGCTTTTTTTCACCCCATAAATGATCGGATACATGTATTTCTTTAAAAAAAAATTTCCCTTCTTCACCTGACAAGGTAGCATAATATGGGTAGTTCTTGTTGCTATGAAGTAGTGGCACTTAAGATTTTTGCTCTTTTTTTTTTTTAAAGATTTTACTTATTTGACAGAGAGAAAGAGATCACAAGTAGGCAGAGAGGCAGGCAGCCAGAGAGAGAGCGAGAAGCAGGCTCCTCGCTGGGCAGAGAGCCCAATGCGGGGCTCCATCCCAGGACCCTGAGATCAGGGCCTGAGCCAGAGGCAGAGGCTTCACCCACTGAGCCACCCAGGCGCCCCTTAACAAGATTTTTGTATTGATATTATGCTTCTAATTACTACCCTTGGGTGGCTGCTGCTTTATACATAGGATGTCCTTGCTACAACATCAGTGTCTGTGCCATACTACCTATCTTTCTTTGCTCAAAATAAGCTGTTCCATCTCTATGATATACCCAGGACACCGAAAATCTCACACCATTCCTGACTGTTGGCAGAGATTTTCATAGCCTTTTCTTCCCCACAGATTACATAACTATGGTCTTAAGGCAAATTCTTTCAAAACAACTCATTGAATTTTCTCATTAAAAAAAAAATGACGGTTTCTCATTTTTTTTTTTTAACTTAATAGTCTCTATTTTACAGATAAAGAAAACAGGGGCGCCTGGGTGGCTCAGTGGGTTAAAGCCTCTGCCTTCGGCTCAGGTCCTGATCTCAGGGTCCTGGGATTGAGCCCCCGCATAGGGCTCTCTGCTCAGCAGGGAGCCTGCTTCCCCCTCTCTCTCTGCCCACTTGTGATCTCTCTCTGTCAAATAATAAAATCTTAAAAAAAAAAAAGAAAGAAAGAAAGAAAGAAAGAAAGAAAGAAAGAAAGAAAGAAAGAAAGAAAGAAAGAAAGAAAAGAAAACAGACGTTACCTATGGTGCCAAACCACACAGCTACCAAATAGCAGGGCAGAATTCAGATTTCTCTAGATAGGGATCCTGGTTCTTTTTACCATATGCCTGCATCACAAACATGAAGCTATTGCCCTTTACCTCTTCTCTCCTTGCTCACACTTGGATTCTCCCAGAGTAGAATGAAGATTTGAAAAATAACTCAGATTATTCTCAAAATAACTCTGAGAGGTGGGTAAAGCAGTTTTTATTTACAGGTTGCAAAAAAGAAAACCAAGACAAAGAAAGGTTAGGAAATCTGTTTGGGGTCACATATATCTCATTTTCAGTAGGGTGCTCTTTCCCTTAGAGCACACACACTAAGACGCACACAGTTGTTTGGTAATCGTCTTTTCTTATGTTTCTCCCTACTGCTTCACTCAGGACTTCTAGCACCCTTGTTTCTAAGAAAAATTCACTACACATTCTAAAATTTCACTGAAGCTATTACTTCAATATTTTCTGAATCATTTTATTCGATTCAGTAGATATTTTCTGAGTGCCTATTACATAAGGGAAGATAATCGTATAATCAATTCTCCAAAACAAGGACATTTTTAAAAGAAAGGAAACACTCACTGGATGGGATGTCAGGCACAAACCACAAGTGTTCCAGGCAAACCACAACATATGGTCACCCTATATATAAGGCAGTTTGCCAGGCACTTGGGACACAAAGATAAATAGCACATATTCCAGGACCCTTCAGGAGTATCCAGTCTGGTAGGGGACAAGACCCGTGAACTTTTATAATAGAGTGTTGCCAGGACATTTTTATCCAGTGGACTGACATTAATGGGCTTAATCTCACCTGCTTGATGAAGGAGAACCTTTTTTACTTTAATTATATTTTCATCATCAAGATCTATGATGTGAATCAGATTGTCATATTTAAGAGGCTGGTTGATCACCGGTGCATCATTTTTTACGTAGGCTCACCTGCAGTCACACACCGAAAGCTCCCTCCTAGCACAGACTCCCCCCTAGAACCAGGGATGCTCCCAGGTTCCATTCCTTCTTAGAGATATTCTTATAATTTGCTCCTTTCACTTAACTATGTATCCTGGAGACCACACTCCTGAACCTACTGGTTCACAAAGATCTTCCTTATTCTTTGCCTTTTTTTTTTTTAAGATTTTATTTATTTATTTGACAGAGAGAGAGAGATCACAAGTAGGCAGAGAGGCAGGCAGAGAGAGAGGGGAAAGCAGGCTCCCCGCTGAGCAGAGAGCCCGATGCGGGGCTCGATCCCAGGACCCTGAGATCATGACCTGAGCCGAAGGCAGAGGCTTTAACCCACTGAGCCACCCAGGTGCCCCTCTTCCTTATTCTTTTTACAGTTGTTCACTGTGTGTGAATGTGCCATAGTTTATTCAACCAATTTCCTGTGAATATTTAGATTTTCTCAATAGCTGGCATTACAAATGATGTAATGGATGACATTGTTGCTATGCGTTTTGATATTGCTAGAAGTGTATCTTCTGAAGTATATCTAGAAGTAGGTTAAGGGTGAAAAGTAAATGCATATATAATTTATTTAGGCATTGTCAAGTTCCTCTCCAGAATGGTTATACAGGCTTGCATTCCACAAGCAATGTATGAGAGTGCCTACCTCCCTGGTACCAGCCTGGACAACTGAATGTATACCTTTTAATTTTCACCAGTCTGATAGGTGAGAAATGACATCTCCGTGTTGTTTCAATTTGCATTTCTCTAATTATGAGTGAGATAGAACATCTATTTATATTTTTAAAGGATATTTACATATGTCTGTTGATATGCATAAGTACGAACAATATACATACAAATATAAAAAACACACACCTCCATTTAAATTGTATCTTTCTTCCATATTCTGTCAATTTTTGAGATTTTTCTATGTGTCCTGGATTTGGGGCATCTGTGCTACATGCTGCAAATATTTTATTCCTGTTTGTCAGCTGTCTTCTTTTTTTTTCTGACTTCTTTTATAGTACTTTTTGTCATGCATTTCAATATGTAATCGCTTGCATTAATCTCTTTTGTTTTCTCTGGATCTGAATCAAAGTGAGAAAACCTTTCCCTACAACAAGATTAAAGAGGAATTCACCCATATTTTCTTCTAATACTTGCACGGTTTTGTTTACATTTCAGTCTATTTGGAGTGTGTATTTTGAGTGTAGAGTGTGAGCTAAGGATCGAATGCTATCTTTTCCCAAACGGCTATCCTGGGGCCACGTTAACGGTCGGCCTGAAATCACTTTCAGAGACGCTCTCTCGGCGAACCTCAGACACCCGCTGGAAAATCTCAGAGTTAGGGGAAGAGCCTGCGTGGAGCGGAGAGGGGAGAGGGCGAAGAGCTATCTTTTGCTGATGATATATAAAACAGCCAGCTTCTCGATTTCTCCCGGTGGTCTCCCCACCACCCCCGTCGCGGGCTTTGCGCGGCGGAGACGGTTTAGTCTTCCCGCTAGACCGCGGGGGCCGGTGAGCCGCCTCCCGCGCGCCGGCCACTCATCCGGAGTAAATCGGCAAATCCTGGGGCGGGGACAGCGGGGCTCCTCGGTGCGGGGCGCCTGGGTGCGGGCCTTCCGGGGCCAGGCGGCGCGCGCATCGATTCGGGGGCCGCGGCGCTGCTCCGCGACGCTTATCAGCGCCGCGCTACCAGCTCGGTTTCAATTAACATTCCGGCGTCCGCCGCCAACGCGCCCCCTTCGCCCGGCACGCCCCCTCCGCCCGGCACGCCCCCTCCTCCCGGCACGCCCCCTCCGCCCGGCACGCCCCCGGTCGCCCGCAGACTGTCAGCGCCCCGTCCCCCTCCCTCCCCCCGGAAAAATACACGCTCGGCCCCGGCGGCTCTGCGTGCGTGCGTGCGTGCGCGTGCGCCTGTGCGTAGGGCCTGCGCGGATCCGGGTGAGAGGAACAGCGCGGCCGGGAGCGGGTCCTGCGGGGGCTTAGGTGTCGCGCGGTGGGGTGGCCGCTCCTGCGGGCTCGGGGGCGGGTAGTGCGAAGCCGGGTAGCCCGAGAGCAGCCCAGGCGGCCCAGACGCGCACCGCCAGACCGCAGCTGCGCTGTCATAAACTGACAGCCCGCCGTCACGACGAGCCCTCGCGATAGCCTCCAACTTGGGCTGGGATCAGGTGCATCGCTGCGTCCCCAGAGCCCGCCCAGAGGAGCTTCACGCACAGTGCCTGACCTTGGGGGTCAGACGGACCCTTCTCAGCAGTTTTTAGTGTCTGGTGTCTTGCTCAGCTTGGGCATCCATGATCTCATTGATGTCCCTTTGAGATAAGTAAGCAGATGTCATTATCTCAGTTTCAGGGATGAGATGTTGAGGTGCAGAGGGGTCCCCTAACTTGTTTATAGTCATTCGCCTAGTGAGGGGACAGTGACCGACCTGGCACTCAGTACTTTGGGGGCCGAGGACAGGGTTCCAAGTCGTACTTTCCTTAAGA
>CM052899.1:37685653-37708349 GCA_028534135.1 Potos flavus | reverse complement strand
CCATGAATCTTGGAACACTGAAAAAAAAAAAGTAATTGGGAAAAAATAAAAAGAAAGAAAATGGTCAGTGGTTGACAGGGAATGGGCTGTGCAGCCATAGGGGGTGGGAGGAGGGATGAACAGGCAGAGAAAAATGAATTTGAGGGCAGTAAAACTACCCTGTATGAAACTAGAATGATGAGCACATGTCATTTTACATTGGTCAAAACCCATAGAATGTACAACACCAAGAATGAACCCTCATGTAAACTATGGACCCTGGTGGTTATGATGGGTCAATGTCGGTTCATCAGTTGTAACCAATGTACCCCTCTGGTGGGGGATGTTGACAGTGAGGGAGGCCATGCACGTGTGAGGGCAGGTGTGTGGGAACTCTGTACCTTCCAGTAAATTTTGCTGTGACCCTAACACTGCTCTAAAAAATAGTCAATTTGAAAAAGCAATTGTAACTCCAAAATCTTTGAGTCGAATTGTGACTCTAAGAAACAAATTGTCATTTTATACATCAACCAGTCAGATAGAAAATAACAAGTTATAAGAGATAACATTTACAATACTCTAAAAAATACAAAGACATACCTAAGAGTAAATCTGCAAGGGATGTCCTTCCCTTTGTAAATATAAAAATCTTACTGAAAGACACTAAAGGATATGCATAGAGAGGCATACTATATTTGTGGAGAGAAAGAATTCATACATTAAAAGTATTATCAAGTTTGACAGAATGATCCAAAAAGTTATTGGAAGAGCAAAGTACACATAATAGCCAGTCTCTTGAAAAACAAACTACAAAGATTTGCCTTTGAATATCAAGAATTAATATAAAGCCATAATAATTAAGGCAATGGCTAGACAAACTGACAAAGAGAACAGAGGAATGGAAACTTGATTTATGACGGAACTAGCCCTGCGGATTGATGGGAATGGATGGCACTTGGAAAATTGGATCTCCGTATAGAAATATTGACATTGAACCCTATCTCACACCATTCACAAAAATCAATTTCAGGTAGATTCGGGACTGAAATGTGAAGGACAAAACTAGAACTCTTCCAGAAGACCACGTAGGAGAATATATTTAATACGTAGGGGTAGGAGAGGATTTCTTAGCCCCAAAAAACAAAACTGCAAGCTATAAAAGTCTATTATAAAATTAAGAATTTCCATTTATCAAAAAACATCACTAAAAGACTGAAAAAACAAATATAAATATGTCAGTTTCAGCATATATGTCAGTTTCAGCATCCACGTCATGAATATTTAAAGAATTCCTACAAATTAAAAAGAAAATGATAAATAATCCCCCCAAAATGGGCAAAAGACTCAAACAGACACCTCATGGAGGAGAAAAGCCAAGGAGCCAATAAAAGTGAGAAAACAGATAATCAACCTTATTAGTAATCAGAGAAATGAACATTTAAACTGCAGCGAGGGGGTGCCTGGGTGGCTCAGTTGGTTAAGAGTTGGACTCTTGATTTTGGCTCAGGTCATGATCTCAGGGTTGTGAGACGGAGCCACACGTCAGGCTCCATGCCCAGCACAGAGTCTGCTTGTCCCTCTCCCCCTTCCTCTGCTCCTCTCTCTCAAATAAATAAATAAAATTTATTTGGGAGAGAGGGAGAGAAAGAGATCACAAGCAGGGGGAGCAGCAGGGAGAGGGAGAAGCAGGCTCCCCACTGAGCAGGGACCCCAATGCGGGGCTCAGTCCTAGGACCCCGAGATCATGACCTAAGCCGAAGGCAGACGCTCAACCGACTGAGCCACCCAGACGCCCTAATAAAATCTTTAAAAAAAAGAAAACTGCAGTGAGAGAGATTTCTCATCTACAAGACTGGCAAAAATTTAAAATTCTTTCAATATCAAGTTTCTACAAAGGTGTGTGCAACCAGAACACTGGGAGGCAGGCAAATGGGTACAGATACTCCGGGAAACAAATGGACATCTTTAGTGAGGCTAAAGATGCATGCACAAACCAGGGACGCCTGGATGGCTCAGTCTGTTGAGTGTCAGACTCTTGATCTCAGAGTTACGAGTTCAAACCCCACCTTGGGCTCCACCAGCATGGAGCCTACTTTAAAAAAAAGAAGAAGAAAAAAGCTCTTTAAAGATACACAAACCTTGGGACCCAACAGTTCCGCTCCTAATCTGTACCCTAGAGAAACCGTCACACCCCCGGGGGAGATAGATACACGAAAGAATGACTAGTGGTGCTTCTGCAATGGCGACAAAGTAGAAATAACTCAAGTCTTCAACAACATTATTATTAAAACCTTAGGGCATTCTCTTACAGTGATGCTCTGTATAGCAGAGAAGTAAATGAACTACAGTTTATATGCTACAACAAGGTTAAATTTTTAAGAACATGATGTTAAGCAAGAAGGCAAGTTAGGAGTGAAATCGTTGTTGCCAGGAGTTGGGGGAGGAGGAAGTGGGGAGTTGCTAATCAATGGGCAGAAAGTTGCTGTTAGCTGAGGTGGGTAAGTTCTAGAGATCAGCTGTACGACATTGTGCTTGTGGTTAACAATACTGCATGGAACACTTAAAAATCTGTTAAAAGGGTAGATCTCATGTTAAATGTTCTTACCACAATTTGAAAAATAAAAGAGAAATAGTGTAATAAACGTTAATGGAAAAAAATAAAAGCAAGTCAAAAAAGAGTGCTTACAGTCTCATGTAATGATACATAATACATATAATTATATATATTATACATAATGATTACATATATATACATATAAATATATTTATATAAAATAAATAAAGATAAACCTGAACAATGTACTGCTTAGGAATGCTAACATATTGGTAAAACTATGAAGACAAGTCAAGGAATAATGAAATAGAAATGCAAGATTCCCTTCTGAGTGTAAGAAAACAGGAATACGGTTCAAGGATGTGTATAGGAGAATTTCAAAGGTAAGGGTTATATAATTTTTATTAGAATGGGTGATGAGTCATATTTATTGTATCTATATATTATTTTGCATCTAGTTTATGTTCGACCCTTGTGATTGCACTGGGCCCACCCTGATAGTCTCTCCGTCTTGACAGCCCCAATCACATCTGCAAAAGTCTCCTGCCATACAAGGTAATATATTCACGGGTCCCAGGGATGTGGATGGATATGGTTGGGACGACAGAGAGACCACAAGAGACATGATTGAATGTATTTTAAAAGGGATTTTGCAAAAGTCAATGTAAGCAATTACAAAGTTACTCTAATCGTCCAATTGAGAGTTGATGGTGGCTCACACCAGGCTAGTTGGGGAGGGATGTGGGGTCAGATACTGGATATATTTCTAATATAATGCCAACATTATCTCATTAGGATAAGATGTGGGATGTGAAAAAAAGGGAGAAGTCAAGGGTGAATCCAATTGTTTTTTTCGCTTCAGCAACCAGAAAGCTCAAGATGTAGAGACGACCAATGTATGTAGAGACGACCATGGATGAGTACCTTTTGGGGGGGAAGATCCTTTCCATGTGTACATTGAGGGAGACCACAAAAGATAGGCACATCCTTATATACAATGCTCCTTGGTGATGTGACTCTGCCACTCCTGCTTTCAAGGGGTGAAGGCTACTTCTCCATCCCTTGAAACCGGAATGGCTTTGTGACCAACAGAACAGGGCAGAAGTGACACCATGTCACTTCCAATCCTACCTTCAAGAACCCTTGCTGCTTTTCACTCCCACTCCCTTGGAAAGCTGACCTGAGACTGCCACGCGAGGAAGTCTGGTCTAGCTTGCTTGAGGATGGCCAACCAAGGCGAGCAGGGACGATTACTCCTGTGAGGCCGAGCAGCCAGCCAACCACAGGCACCAACCACCAGATATGTGATTGAGACATCTTACACCACGCAGGCCAGTTGAGTTTTTAATGGTATCACAATGTCTGTTCCCTTTGTCATTCTTTTTGTTCCCATTCAATGTTGCCTTCAGGTGTGACGGTATGCAGAGATTGGATTCCCCTGCCTCCTGGCTTCTGATTAATTAAGGCCAATGGAGTGCACTGGCTGGAGACCCAAGGCCATTTTTTTTAATATATTGCAGGATCATAGACTTAGGATGCTTTAATTCCTCACAGTGTCACTCGATCTTACACAGGATTGCTGTCTAATATTTTAGTTTCAGATTGTTTTTATAGCTGCTGCATTAATTGCATTTATTCTAATGAAGTTAGTTCTTATACGTGTATACAATGTGGCTTGTCATTTTTCACCATTTCTTCTTAAAGAACACTTCTTAGCTCTCAGTTACATTTAATTTTCCTGAGTTCACTCTTTAATAATTCTTCCAGAGGGTTTTGTGAGGGGTAAACACTCTCACTTTATTTTTCTGAAAACATCTTCATTTTACTCGGACCTTTGAACGGTAGTTTGAACGGTAGTTTGAGTATAGAGTTCTATGTTCACATGTATTTTCCTTTGACACTTTATTATTCATTTGTCTTCGGCCTTTACTGTTGAAAAGTCACACATTTAGTGACTCTAAAAAACTTAAATTTATTATCTTCCAATTCTATAGTTCCTCTGGGATAAAGTCAAGCTGTCAGTGTTCGTTGTTTTTGGAGGCTGGAGGGGAGAATCTGTTTCTTCTCTCTCAGTCTAATTGTCATTTCTTGGTAAAGGACATGTCTTTTTCTCTGGATGCTTTTAAGATGTTATCTCCATCAACCCCGATCCACACCTTTGCCTATGGTATGTCTTTGTGTGGATTTATTTGCATTTATCCCACTCAAGACTCATCATATCTCCTGAATCTGAGTATACATGTTTTTCATAATTCTGTAAAAATTCATCAGTACCTCTGCTTATGTAAACTAGTAAGAGCAAACAGGCTCCTGTGGGTCCCTCTACCTTTACAGCACCCTGAACCACCTCTGTGTTACTCAAACAAAACTATTCCTAATGGCCTGTTCATGTGGGTTGTACTCTTTTGCACCCTCCAAAGGTTCAAAGTCATGCCTCAGCATAGCTCCATAGCGGGACCACAACCACCTTGGACAGTTTTGGTTTGGGTTTTGGTTTGTTTTTCTAAAGTTTTTAAATCCTTTTCTATTTCTTGGTTGGGAGAGCAAGCCCACACCTTCTTCACTGTATCTCTTGCATTTTTCAGCATCATATTCTTATCCGGGGGTCAACCTACAGGCCAAGTTCAACCTGCAGCTAGTTTTTTGCAGCGCCTCGGAGCTAATAATGGCTTTTACATTTTTCAAGTGCTGTAGAAGAAGGAGGGGGAAGAGGAGAGATGGTACAGGGTGAAGCAAATGAGGCACTCACCTGGGTACAAAATTTAAGGCGGAGCCAAAAAACTCAAAAAACTCTATAATACTTTAATACAATGTATAAGAAATCAAATTGGCAAGTTATGGCCTGTTTTTGTAAAGTCTTATGGGAACCAGGGTCAGGATTAGAATGAGACAAACTCATGCAAGGGCAGGGTTGGATCCTGCCTTTATTTAAAATTTTAAAATTTTGTTCATCATGAATTTTTTTAATATATATTTTTACAGCACATTGAATTAAATGTGATTTATCTTGATGATTGAGGTTTTTGGTAAATTTTGCACACAAATTTTGCTCTACTTGCCTCACCCTAGTCCCAGCTCCACCTAGAATCCTTACAATCTGGCCCTTCAAGAAAAAATTTCCTGACTCCTGCTATTATCTACTACTTGAATTCCATTCTTCTCGAAAACTTTCTTTTTTAAAGCTCATTGACTTTGGTTCCAATTTGACTGATTTAATTTTAGACTGCTGCCCAAATACCATCCTGGGATCTCTTTATTGAGCTCCTGAGTAAGAGACACCATATCTCAGGCTCCATATCATCTCTGGACAGAAATTATCTCTGAAAATCCTCTTATGTCTGAAAACGATTTTAGCTTTGCTCCTGTGTTTACTGATAGTTTGACTAGGTATAAAATTCTAACGACAAACTTATTTTCACCCTGAACTTTAGATACCTTGGCCCATTGTTTTCTAGCATCTACTATTGCTAACAGGAAGTTGCAGATAAGAATTCTGATGCTAGTCTGATTTTTCACTGATTTTTTTTCTCAGGAACAATACGTTGTCATCTTTCCATCATCCTTTGTGCTCTGAAATTGCCCCATGATGCATCAGGTGAGGGTCTCTAGTCATATGTCCTGTTCAGCTCTGAGCTGGCTCTTGTATTTTGAGGCTCATGCTTCATTTTTCCTCTGTAAATGTTTCCTCTCTAAATACTTTGATTAAATTCCTCTTAATTTGATGTTGAACATTCTTACTTGATCCTCTTTTTTCCATCTCTATCCACTGACATTTTCATTTCAAAACCATATTTTTTTAGCTCCCAAGAGCATGTTCTTGTTCTAATTTTTTCATGTTCCATGGCACATTTTATGTGCTTATCTTATGGATAACCATCATGATTTAATCATTGATATCTCCAAGATTCTACTTGACGTAGAAGTTTCTACATCAATTTCTATTTGATGTATATTTTTTAGTAGGACTTGATAGTGCATATTTGTGACCAATAGAGAATCAGGGAATTGTAGGATTTACTTTTATTTTATTTTATTTTTATTTATTTATTTTTTTTAGGATTTACTTTTATAAGATACATATTCTAGGGGTGCCTGGCTGGCTCAATCAGTAGAGCATGTGACTCTTGATCTCGGGGTTGTGAATTCGAGCCCCACAGTGGGTGTAGACATCACTTAAAGATAAAATCCTTTTTTATTTTTTTATTTTTTAAAGATTTTATTTATTTATTTGACAGAGAGAGAGAGATCACAAGTAGGTAGAGAGGCAGGCAGAGAGAGAGGGGGAAGCAGGCTCCCTGCTGAGCAGAGAGCCCGATGTGGGGCTCGATCCCAGGACCCTGAGATCATGACCTGAGCCGAAGGCAGAGGCTCTAACCCACTGAGCCACCCAGGTGCCCTAAAATCCTTTTTAAAAAAAAAATAAGATACATATACTAAATTTTAAAACAGCCATTTCTTTTTTATTTATTTTTTAAAGATTTTATTTATTTATTCATGAGAGATAGAGAGGGAGGCAGAGGGAGAAGGAGGCTCCCCACTGAGCAGGGAGCCCCATGCGAGACTTGATCCCAGAACCCTGGGATCATAACCTGAGCCAAAGGCAGAGACACTTAACCATCTGAGCCACCCACGTGCCCAGCCATTTCTTTTTTAAAAAAATTAAATGGGAATTGATATTTCTCCTCCTGTTTGAGGTAAGCATTGCAGAATGTCAAGATGCATCGTTTTCTGGGCCATAACCAAAGTAAGCTACCTGGGCTGGGTGGGGCATTGAATCCAGAATGTTAGCCTCGATAATTCCATACTCATCTCTTCATATTCTTTTCTCCCTCCATATTCAAATCTCTCTTCTAGAGAGTTCTTCTCTGTCATGCTTGTTACTGCAAAGGAAGCTGCTCTCTCTCTCTCTCTCTCTCTCTCTCTCCATCTGCCTCCATTTTAATGCTCATGTACCTATCTGGGGGGGGGGGTGGAACTCTGAGTTTTGCCCCATGAGGGAAAGATCATGTAGAATGAGAGTCAGGGAATGTGGTGTTGGCCCTACTTCTGACCACTTCTTTGCCTCATGTGGGAAATGCAGCCTACTGCTAATCAAAGTGTGGGTCTTGACCAGCAGCCTGTGCGTTATCTGGGGACTTGTTAGAAATGAAGAATCTGAAATTCTTGACTCAGGCTTAATGAATCAGATTCTGCATTCTAACAAATCTGCGGGTGAGTTGTGTGCACATTAAAATTTGGTTGACATTGATTTAGCCTCTCTGAGCCTAAATTTTCTGTGAAATGAACTTTTAACCCCTACATAATCTTATTGCTCTAAAATCCTACAGTTTTATCAATGACAGGAAGGAAAGCGATAGCCCCTCTTTCAGAAGGACCCAGTAACTGTCTTTTGATGTTTTGTCTCACAATTAGATCCTGTGAGTGAAGCCGTGAGGTATCTTGTTGAGGTAACAGAGAAAGCTGTCCACAGGTGGATTCGGGGACATAGGTGCAGTCAGAGAACGTTCTCTAGGAATTGAGTGTCATCGGTTCCACTGTGCAAGCCACATCGGGAGCCATCGGGAGCCATTTGGGATCTCTAAATGCCACTTTCATCTTGGATGTTGTCTTTGAGGTTGTTACATCGGAAAGGCCAAGAGTCTTTGGAAAGTCTCTGCGGAAATGACAGGAGCTCTCTGAAGATCTGAGAAGGACTGCATCAGAAGAGAATAAGTGGGATTCTAATTAGAAAGACCACCACAAAGAAACATGGGCATTCGGCCTTGACTATGACCTTCAGGGAGGACTTTGTCCTTCTCGCTTCGGCTCTCTAGCTCTCTAAACTAGTCCTGAGGGGCACAGAGATTTCTGAAGCCCCCATGGGGGGCAGGAAGGTCCCCTCTGTGATACATCCGCTACTGCAGAGGGATTCTCCGGGGCGGCAGAAGATCAACGCCCTCTTTGTGGTTCCCGACCTGCCCATTACATTGTACATATATCACACCTGTGATTACAAAGCAAGTGTGGCTGCTCTTTTGTTAAAACAACATAGAAAGCTATTATGATTCAAATGCATAGGAGCTCTTGTGTTTACTAACAGTTTCAATCAGCCACAAGCCTGCCTTCAGTAAACCTCATGGTACACGATGCGGACCCCGCCAGTGTAAACGGAAGATATGTTACAGGGGAAGCCGTGTAGGGTAGGTAAGCAGAGTTGCCCTGAAATACCCAGACGTGGGTTCACGCCTTGGCTCCGATTAGAGCCCTGGCCTCATCTGTAGATAGGAAAACCAAACTGGATGATGACTCCTCTCGCTTCCCCGTGCCAGAATTTTTCACAAGTCAGCTTTATAACCACATTTCATGTACTGCCTTGTTTTCTTTCTTTTGTGAGTGTGTTGATTACACCCGATAGTTTGAAAACACGTTGTGGGCAGAGATCCTGTATATTACTCCTTTTATATCCCCACTGAGATCTAATCAGAGCTCATGGTACGACAGGCGCCATATAAGTCTTTCGCAGAACAGATGTGTGAACGAATGGCCTTGGATCTGTCTAAACTCTACCCCATAGTTGCTGGACGAAAACAAAATATTCTCTTCAATTCTGTGCCATCTGGGTCATAAAATCGACTTTGCTTTCAGAAAGCTGTTTGCACCTGTCTCTCTCTCTCTCTCTAAAATAAATAAATAAATATTTAATAAGGGGGAGGCGCCTGGGTGGTGCAGTCGGTTAAGTGGTCCAACTCTTGGTTTCGGCTCAGGTCATGATCTCGGGGTCGTAGGATCGAGTCCCGCCCTGCGCTCCTCACTCGGCATGGAGTCTGCTTGAGATTCTCTCTCCCTCTCCTTCTGCCTTCCCCGATTGTGCTATCTCTCCCTCTCTTTCTCTAAAAAAAGAAATAAATCTTAAAAAAAAAAGAAAAAAGAAAACTGCACCAAAAATCTTACAAACATTGGCAGCCGTCAGCAATTCTTTGCCTTATAAGTAGGGTTTTGACTCTGTTGGGGGCTTGGCAGGAACCTTGAGGCACTCTCGGAACCGGTAATTTGAGAGTTTGGTAAAGGAACTGTGTATAAGGGTGTGAGCAGAGTTTAGGAAAAGCGGGAGGGATAATGCACTAGGAGCCTGACCCGAGGGCGAGGGCAAGGGCAGCCCCTACCAGGCTGAGGCCTAAAGGGAAGGTGGAGGAAGCAGGTGCTGGCGGCAGCAAGGAGAGCTGAACCGAGAGGCGCCCAGAGGGAGCGATGCCTTCCAGAAAGGGCTGCATCCGGGAGAGCAGTGCGATGGTGCCTGGAGGCTTGGGATGGGGCAGGGGGTGGGGGAAGTGACAGACGGAGCCAGGAAAAGCAGCACCAGAACCTCCTGTCCCTCTGGCCCCCGTATGGTGAAGCCCGGAGGTGCGCCATTATTCCAAAAGAACTTCTTGCAATAATAACCCTCTTCCCTCCCAAGGCCCTTGGAAAGGTCAGAAAATTTCTTTTTGGAAGACGAATGACAGCAAAAACAATTTTGCTTTAAATGAGATTGTGTGATCAGAAAAAGCGAAGCAAGGACGTCACAGACCAAACCACTGGAAGCAAAAGCAATCCTTTCCAAGAGCATCTCAGAGAACCTCTAGGCGTGGGGCACGTGGGAAGAGAGATGGTGGGCCAGCAGTTATCAGGGTTCACCATAAAAGGGAATTAACTCTTTTCTCCATGGCAGCTGACTCCCAAAAGTTTGGCATTTTGGCTCGCAGTTTCCTTGAAATATATTCCCGGTATTTCTATCAGTGAATTGTGTTCTCATTAGACCTCTGCTCCCCTTGGACTGGCAAATCTAGCTCTGGAATAATCTAGCTCTGGAGCTTTTTCTGGAGTAATGAGACCATTTAGGTCCTTCCCATCCCCACACCCACTTCCCCTCTGGCATCCTTCCCCCTACGAGTATAGCTGCTGTCCAAACACAGCGAGGAGCGCACCTGGACAGGGAGCTTCTAAGTGTGGGTGGGAGAGACTAAGGGAGCGGTGGATACATGCTTAAAAGGCTCCAGTCTATACCATCTGCAGCGGAAGCGGAGGGAAGCACGTTGTGCTGCACCCCAAAGCCTTCTAGACCCTGGGCTGCATCCACACGCCCACAAGAAAAAAACTGACAACAGTCACGCCCCCACCCCCTCAGCCCCCCCAGCAAGAAGCTCAAAGGGAAAAAAGCATTTGACCTACGAAGAAATCTATGCCAACTGTTTACGCAAACCAAACACACAGTAACTTGCTTGCACACACCATTCTGAACCGTTATTTCACCCTATATTTTAACCATAAACTATAAGATATTGGAAAAATTCTCCCTGTCAGCCCAGAGATAGGCTTCCTTATTCTTTATTTTGTTTGTTTATAGCTCTATATTATTTCATGATACTGATGTACATTATTTATTTAAACAACTTAAAAACAATTTTAAAAATTATTATTAAACATTTATTTATGATAGTTTAGGTTGCATTGTCAAACTTTCTGATCTTTGCCAGTACGATAGGGGATAAATGATAATTCGGAGTACTTTTAGTAGTATATATCTTATTATGAGGGAAATTGAACATCTTTTCATGTATTTAAGAGACATCTGCATTTTCCTTTCTGTAAGCAGCCTGTTTACATCCTTTCCTGTTGTTTCCATTGGGCTGCTGGTCTTTTATTACAAATGGGAAACCGATGTCCAAATTTGGGGGCTGAAAAGCAATGGAATTAAAACTTGTTTAATGTTTCTGAAATAAAAAATGTAATTATATTTAGATGGCAAATCAGTTTCACCGTCTTAACCTGTGGCATTTTTTTAACTCCACAAATTCAGCTTAACCAGAAAAGAAAATACGTGGCTAAAACCACCACACTCTCATAATCTGAACACTAGAAAGAACCTTCCACATTATTTAGCGCTATCGCTTCATCGTATGGGTATAACTGAGAGAAATCAAGGCAAGCAGCCTCAGTTAATAGAACTAGTTAATAGAATAGAACACCTCCTAGGTTACCAGCCCGGGGATCTTTGTATTTTATTTTGTTGCTCCTTTTAATCTGCTATTTAGAGAAACCAAAATTTTCTGTCCTTGACTGAGTTTCTTTTCAAAAAGATATGTGAACAGCCAGCGCCAAACCCTTTGAAGAAAGCCCGGGACAGCGGAGCTCAGTTTTGCTGGGGTACTTCTCCTAACTGCTTCCCTGGCTTGCCCAACCTTGACCTTAAGCTTCTATAAAGGAAAGAGTTCAGCAACACTGGGTAGATGGACAAATATTTTGGGTTTCTCTCCAGCGATAGACAGGACAGACCAAGGCGGCCGGGGCAGAGGTGTGGCCCGGAAAACTTGAGAGTCGGGCATTGTGCTGAATCCCTCCATCCAAGGTAAACAAGCAGCTGAGTGAAATTTCGGGCCCTTGGCTCTTTGCCTCTATGTCTGATCCCCTATAAAAGGATGTAATATTTGATGAGAAACAAAAGATGGGAGCGAACCAGGTAATAATCACGTACTGAGAATAGATACAGGAGCTTAATTGTTTAGGTCCTGGATTAATAAATGACATGGGGTAGAAAACACCAAATGTAACGACCCCATAAAGCAGTGCGTTAGGAACAATATAGCCCCTCCTTAGAGGTCCAGGGTGAGGAAGGATACATTGGAAGGTGAGGAACCAGAGGCCAAGCTCTCTTCTTTGAGTAGAGAAGAAATCAGTTCATGCCCACATGTCGTTCTAGCAGTCTCTGAAGAAAAACAGGTATTCCTATGCAAGAATGAGACGATAGGCTGGGCTGAGTTGTACTATGAAGGAGAGAGAGTAGCAGACTATCTTCGATGGATCACACACAGGACTGTGTTGGCAGTAGTCCAGGCGAGAACTGCCTACACAGTCAGGACTGCTCTGTACAGTTGGGTAGCTTGGGTACTGCTCAAAGGCACCATCTGAAAGAATGCCTGGACTGAAGTCCAGCCTGCCTATCACTACCCAAATTACATGGGGAAAAGGAGTCTTTTTGTAAGCGTATCTTCAGGGCTGCATTGGCCTGGAGGGGAGCACCTTTTCCTAATTTGGGCAAAGGAGTCCCATAGCCTCCTGGCAGCCTGAGCTCTTATGATAAACACAGACTCTCAAGTCCTCGCCTCACCCCAACCGCTCAACAGACTCTTTCCCTTAACAACATCCCAGGTGACTTGTACACTCATTAGTCTGAGAAGCACTGCCCTAAAGCCCAGGAGAACATATCTCACTTTGCAGAAGGGGAAACAGATACACAGAAAAGTGTTTCCTTAGAGAAGAGATGGGGTTGCACTTAGGCCTCCTGAGTTCCAGGCTGTTACTGACTTTTCCAGGAACCTTTTATTAACTCTGATCTTTTTTATCCAAGCAGCACAGCCCAAGGACGCATGGCCTGAATCCCTCTTCACTTTTAGGGTTGTAAGCCTTCCGGAATCCTCAAGACTTGGGTGTGGTTTTTTTTTTGTTTTGTTTTGTTTTTTTCAAGACTCCGTGTTTATTTCGGAATGGGGATCCTCTGATTATATCTGACCCAGCGCCGTGGGGCTGCTTCTGCCTGCCCCTGCTCAGAGCGCCAGTCCTCAGATTCCAGCTAGACCCCAGGTATAAGAGCGTGGGAGAGGGCTGGAGCGCATGCGTGCGTGTTCTCCCTCTCCCTTTGCCGCCCCCCTGCTTGTGCTCTCCCCCCACTGCCTGTGAAATAAATAAAATCTTAAAAAAAAAAAAAAAGGAATAGGCGAAAAGTCTTGAGGCAAAGGTATCGAGGAGGGAATTCCGAGTTTTTAAAAAAAATTCAGGTGCCTTGTAAAATTCAATGCATCTGTAAAATTCTGCTTCCCCATTTATCCATTTGGAGTAGAGAGCATCGTTCCCGGTTAAATATCAGCTTGCCACTTCTCAGGGAAAAGCTGTTATGTTTTTTCTCCTTAGCATGTTCTCATTATCTCTTTCTTTCCCATCTCTTTCTCCTCTCCCCTCTCCCCTTGTCTGCTCTCTCCTTTCCCTCTCTTTCTCTCCCCTCCCCCTCCCACCAGAGGGGACCCCTTTCATTTTCTCTCAGCTGATTATCATTTCCCAAGCTCTCCTTTGTGAGTCCCCGGAAAGAAAGGAAGACAGAGGAAACAGGTGTCCTTAATGGGCTTTCCCGGTGTGAGAGCCTATTCCCAAATAGGGGTGCCTCCCCCTGCCCCCTCCATCCCGCCATCCCTCATGGCTCCTGGAAGCCACATATCTCCTTAATTTGGCCTGTCCCTTCACCTCTGTGAATCTGAATTCTATGGGACACCAAATTAGGATAATGCTGGTGACCTAATCCACAATTTTGAAAGAACCATGTTAGATAACGTATGTGAAAGAATTTTGGAAAGTTTAAATTGCAGATTAAATTTGGAAAGTTTAAGAGCAGAAGGAGCTATTGATATCAAGTCACTGCTTAAGGGCTCTGTGGATACAAGTTTGAGTGTGAATTCCTTACCAGTCCAAGGGTTTACAATAAAATCAGGGAGTTAATACCCAGAGAAGTCAATAACAGAGGAACAGAGGCCTACGGGACAGTACAAATGAGTAGCTACAGATCTACGAGGTGTAAAAAAAAACCACAGACTGAAGAGTGATTTGGGAAGTTCCCATTGAAGAGATGGGAGCTTGTAGGGGTTGAACTGTGTCCCCCAAAAAGGTACCTTGAAGTCCTAACCCCCCCCCAAATCACATGTGATCTTATTTGGAAAGAGGGTCCTTGCAGATGTATTCATTAAAATGAGGTCACACTGGGTGCCTGGGTGGCTCAGTGGGTTAAAGCCTCTGCCTTCAGCTCAGGGCATGATCGCAGGGTCCTGGGATCGAGCCCCAAATCGGGCTCTGCTCAGTAGGGAGCCTGCTTCCCCCCCTCTCTCTGCCTGCCTCTCTGCCTACTTAGGATCTCTTTCTCTGTGTCAAATAAATAAAATCTTTAAAAATAAATAAATAAATAAAATCTTAAAAAAAAAAAAAGGTAAAATGAGGTCACACTGGATAAGGATGGACCCTTTAATCCAACATGACTAGTGTCCTCCTAAGAAGGGCAGACACAGACCCAGGGAGAACACTACGGAACCACACACACACACACACACACACACACACACACACACACACACGAGCAGAGACACCACGTGCCAACAGAGGCACAACCTGGAGAAATGCAGCCACAAGCCAGGGAAGGCCGAGGGCTGCTGGCCACCACCAGAAGCTAGGAAGAGGCGAGGAAGGATTGTCCTCTATAAGTTTCAGAGGGAGCACAGCCCCGCTGACCCCTTAACTTGAGACTTCTGGCCTCGAGAACCATGAGACCGATTTCTGTTGTTTCAGGGCACCCCATTTGAGCCCTGTGTTCAAGCAGACCTCGGAAACGAAAGCAGGAGCGACCCAGGGTCTTGTGAGCAGAGCTCTATCCCCACAGCCAAAGCAGAAGAGAAGGAGATTCTCCGTATGACATTAGATCACAGACGAATGTTCACCGGTCAAGTTAATCATTTCTCAATATGCTCTAATATCCTGGAAAAATATCTGTCTCCCATCTGGATAAGATCAGCAATTTCTATTTTACTATCTAGTAATCGGTATTATCCTAACTTTGCTACCCCGTGTATTTGATTTGGCTGTACAAACCCTTTTTAAACTCCTTCTCCTTGCCCATTATCTATTTACTGTCCCTGAAGAATCACGCTGACTCTGTTCTCATTTTTTTAAAAAATCAGGGTTTGGCTTTCACATACATGTATTGGTATTCAGATATTAATGGTACCCAAATTGCCTGGTAAATTTTGACACTTAGCTCTGAGGAAAGAAAGCAGCTTGAAAGTTGTAATAAGAAACTCCTGAAGCTCTATGAGCACTGCTGGATACTCAACCGATTTGCTTCCAGGAAATCCTGTTCTCTGAAGAAGCTGTTATGGTCTATTGGACCAGTATCCTACCTTGAGAAAGATCTAAGAGCCGTATTTACACGTTCAGCTGTCATAGATCCAAAGTAGCCATTAGTAATGATTAGGTAAATAGAATAACTTCAAATGTCCCTAAATACATATTTGCAGGATAATAGGCTACAGGGTGAGGTGTTCCTCTTTTAAGTAAGCCCATTTTTTGAAGGAAGTTCTGGTTAGGTCACAAGCACGCTGGGTAAGGCTGCCCTCGGTTGTGTGTCTTACCATTTAACATATCAGGGTTGTATCTGCTCGTGTCTTGGCATTCTTTGGGTTCACGAAGGATGATGTGGAGTATGCGAGATGGACTAAAGGCAAATCTCAGGATACGAACCAGTGTTCTAAGGGTTAGAGCAGAGGCTTTTGCTGACATGCCTCCAGAATTAGTAATAGATGCCTACGTGTTAAAAAAAAAAAAAAAAAAGATGTCTACGTGTTAGTTTCCTTGCTTCATAAAGTCTAACAGAAATTAGTCATTTACGCTCAAGTAACCAATGGTCTCATTCAAGCCTCACCTACGCATTATAAAGATGAAGACTTTACAGACTGGAGCCAGACCGCCTGAAATTCAACATGCTAGCTATGAAAACTCGTCCAATGTCTTCAACCCCCGGAACCTCTCTAGTGGTAAAATAAGGATGATGACGGTATCCAGTCGTATGACTGTTGCGAGGCTTACCTGAGTGGAAGCAAGTTAGGCATTTACGGCAGCGCTGGACATACAGTAAGTTCTCGGGAAGGGCTTCTTACGACTTTTTGCTTCTAACTAAATTATATGAAGTCCAATCAAATATTTTACGCTCACCAGAAACTCTACTTGGCAAAGGTATATGTCTCAAATGAATTTTTATGAATTATTAAATAATGTATTTGCGAGCTGCCTCTTAAAACCTGCTTTATACAAAGGAGAAAAAAATGAAAGATGTCATTGGTGAAAAAAATATTGGAAATCACCGTTTGGAGGATTTTTAAGACTCTTTTGTTTATATTGTATTGACATACCACCCGAAACCATACGGGGAACCGTAAAAGGAACATCTTCTCAAGAGAACCCAGTCCTTAGAAGCACTATAATCTTAATATAATAATAATAATTGTGACTTGGCCATTAGACACAGTGTCTAATCCTGGCTCTCTTGATTTCCCATTAAAATATTCAAGGAGACTCAGAAAAACACAAAAATGAAAATGGAAATTGATTAACATTCTCATACAAAAATCCAGGAGGAATCTCCTCTAGATAAGGAGCCAAGGAGAAGGAAAAAACTGCTCGGGATGATACGAAACTTAAAAGGAAAGGCACCAAAATTAAAGCCCACGCTGGAGGGAGTAGCCACAGACAGTGTCACCATCATCCATCGATGACTAGAAAGCCTTCCTGTCCGCCCCCGAGCCAAGCCAGGTACCTGCTTCTTTGTTCATTGTCTGACTTCCCAGGACAACTTCTGCATTCCTCCACCATATCACTTGCCACATCACACTGATACTATCTGTTTAAAGGTCTAAATCTGAATCTAAATTGTAGGAACCATGTACTGGTCGTATCTGCATCTCCAGTAACCGAAGGGACCTGAGCAGAGAGAGAGCGAAGTAGCTCTGGGATACACAGAGGTGCTTACCGGAGCTGTTGGCTGAATACCCAGCCGCACATGTGTGAAGTGAGATTCCACGTGGATAGGAAAAGAATCACCAGAAAGCCGTGGATGAAACAATTTCTGGAGCTCCTGCGAAGCTAGAGATCATTCCTGCTTTGACCAGTCAGGGTGGAGAGACCTCCTGAGACGTGGATACGGGCGCTGATGTGCTGCTGGTGAGCAGACTTGTACGAACTTGACACAGCTGATTGTTAACTTTCAGGGATTTTGAGAGCGGTTTGATGTCACATTGGTAGTTTGAAACTGGCCAGAGTAGGAAGTAAACAAACACTGTAAATTGGGTTTTATTTTTTTCGCTGAGAACCAGTCGTTAAATAATATTCACCAGCACACCACTGAGCATGGTGTAGAGTCTTTCGAAAGAACCGTGCTTTACCTGTTCAGTAGTTTCATCCTAGGACGAAATCTACCCTGAAAAGAAACAAAAACTAAAACTAAAAAAGCAAGCCTCAAAAGGATCAAGCCGATCTACAAGTAACTTAACCTTAACTTACCCTCAATTAAGATCGGACACTCTTGAAAGCAATACAACAAAATCCAGCTCTTAGCACAATAACGTTCATAATCATATGAGTAGCCTTACGTCTATTAAATAAATTTAATTCATTATCAAAATCCTTCTCACAAAGAAAACTCCAGGCCCAGAGGATCTCACTGAATTCTATGAAACATTTAAGGAAGAAATAAAATCAAGTCTATACAGACTTTTCTAGAAAATGGAAGAGGAGGAAACACTTCCTAATTCAAAATGCTATGAGGCCAACATCACCCTGCTATCAAGACAAGGCAAGAACATTCCGAGATGTTACATTACATTACAAGGAAATTGCAGACCAATATCCCTCATGAACAGAGATCTAAAATACTTAACAACATATTAACAAACCAAACCCATCAATAAGATGCTAATAAATGATGAGCCAGTGTTGTTTATCCCAGGAATGGGATGTCAGTTTCACATTTGAAAAATCAATCCATGTAATTCACCGTATTAACACATTAGTGAAAGAAGTCAGACAGGAGACTCTGTACCATATGAATCTGTTTATATGAAATTCTAGAAAAGGCAAAACTGGAGCGGCGAGAAGCAGATCAGTGATTGTCTGGGGCTGGGATGGAAGGAGGGGATGCACCGAAAAGTGGCACAAGGAAACTTTGGGCTGTAATGGAAATGTTACATTTTTTTAATTAAAACATAATGAACATACAATTTTATATTAGTTTCTGGTGCACAAAATAGTGATTAGTCAAATGTTACATTTCCTAATAGTGGAAGTAGCTGTATGATGCTTATCAAAATTTATCAAACGGTATACTTAAAATGGGGGGAATCTTATTTAATGTAAATTATAGCTCAGTGAAGCTCATTTAAACATTTTTTCAGCCCAAATCGGCAAGTGCCCTCATGGCAAAAGCCGCTTCTATAATCCACTCCTTTCTCGAGGCCTCTTCCTTTGATTCTTTGTTTAGCCTATTAACACCTTAGCACAACGTCAGCTCTGGGTGGCTGGTCCAAATGCCCCGGCCTGCCATCACGGGAAATGGGAGTCAGTCATGGGTTTTCTCCATGGAGAGTCTCTGAAAAAAGGTGAAGCATGGACTTCCAGACTCCTCCTTCCTTTCCTGCTTTTGTCAAGTGAGTGAAGGTTCAAGGCTGGGCCTCCTGATAGACTGACTCTCTTTGGTTCAGTCAGAAACATTTATTCATTTATTGGTCACAATAAATATGCCAAGGACTGGACTTAGGAGTCAAGTGACCAGATTTTAGAGCTGTTCCTGTGTGAGCTCGAAGAAGTGAACAAGTTGCTTAACATTCTTGGCTTTAATATCATCCTTCGAAAAAATGAAGATTGATAATTCCTACAGTATTTCCAATAAAATCTGAGTCTTCGTTTCCCTGAGGAAAGCCTTCTACAGAATTGCTACTCGTTTCTCACAGCATTGCTTAGAATCATTCATCTGCTCTCTATTTATAACTTCCAAAATCATGTCTGTAATATTTTAACACCCAATCATATTCAGTTAAGTGGATTTAATATACAATAATACCTCATCCATCTAGCACTCAGGTCTCTTGAGTTCTCAATTCTCCTGAATAAAATCAAGGATCAGATAAAAAGCTTTGAAACAGGGAGGAAGAGAGGGGCTCTGAGCCATCTAGTCAAAAAAGATTGGGGAATTTTTCTAAAAGAAGAACCCATAGGTTTCCTTAGGGTTAACTCCCCGGAAACTTTACATCCAAGCCCGGTAAGATTAATTAATTAGTTCTCGAAGTCATGCTAGGTAATCACCAGCAGATTAAAAGGTCCTGACAAGCCAATTACAAGGGAAGAGCTAGAAAAACCATAGAATATGGGTACAATAAAATACAAATGATCCTATTGTAGAAAGTAAACTGTTCTGTACACATACTTCCAACAGGTCCTGAGGGAACTAGTGGTATTTTGGGGCTAAATATGATTACTAATCCCATTAACACTTTCTTGTGTTCTACGGGACAACTCCCAGATTTCCAGAAAACTGGATGGATTTTCCAGAATGACTCACCCTTTGACAGTTTTGGAAAGCTGATGTCGACTGTAGTATATCTTATTTAGCAGCTGTTTCATATGTGTAAATGTTGTGTTCTTTACCATCCCGAAGCTCCCTGAGGGGAAGGCCAGGTCATATACGTCTCTGCGCCTCCCATACAACCATCTTCGTCTATACTGTGAGACCAGTGACACCACCTTCACACAGGTGTAGTTTAGGGAAGGGACCAAAGTGCCTAGACAGGCTGGCACATAGGTGCTCTTCAATTAATGTTGGCAGAATGAATGACGTTAGTGTGTTGGAGAGTTCCAGAAGTGCTTGGATTGTTTATTGACTTAGGGATACCTGTGCTCTCTTCAAAGCTGCATCACATGCTTGGAGTGCCATCCTTTCTCTCTCCAAAATTTACTAATCTTCCCTCCACAAAATAATTTCTGAAATCCCGCAAATTCCCAAAGATTTTCCTGAAAAGGTCTGATGGTTTCTTTTCAGTCCCCCGAACAGTAGACCACAGACTCCCATGACCTTTGTCCCCATGCTCTTCCCAAAATGTTCTTGCTTCTGGGGAGAACTCAACATTTCTCTCATCTCCTGACTCATATGTGACACAAATAGTTTACAGATTGGGCTTAAGATTTATAGTTTGACTTCACCTTTCTCTTTCTATGTTCATTCACATCGCATGGTTATATTACATGTTTTTAGCATCTTGGTGAAATGTGCCTTTGTAATGATTTTTTTACAGTTTCCTATAGGCATTTAGGTACTTAAAAATACCTTAAGAAATATGATTGGAGGAGGGGTGCCTGGGTGGCTCAGTCGTTAAGCATCTGCCTTCGGCTCAGGTCATGATCCTGGGGTCCTGGGATTGAGCCCCGCATCAGGCTCCCTGCTCTATGGGAAACCTGCTTCTCCCTCTCCCACTCCCCCTGCTTGTGTTCCCTCTCTCGCTGTCTCTCTCTGTCAAATAAATAAATAAAATCTTTAAAAAAATAATACAATAAAAAAAGAAATATGATTGAGAAAAAAAAAAAGAGAACTATGATTGAGGGAGTCGAGGATTCTAGCTCTTCCAAAAGAGTATTTTCATTGAATGCTTTCTGACAGCAAATTAATTTAGAATGAAAAAGGAGAGTATTCACTTGTGATCGACTCTTCTGCAAAATTCTGGGACAGGTCAGTAACTCTTTTGTGTAGCTCTTATACATCTAATGTAGGGCTATGTTAGGGAGAAGATACCAAAGTGATAGAATCCAATGGAACAATTCGACATGAGTATTTAATACATTTAATTTGTCTTTGTATAAATATAATAATAAAAACACATTTTAACTTTGGCAAATTCAGGAAAAAGAAAAAAATGCCCCACGTTCCCACCACCCTGACAAGACTTTCTGTATAGACTTGAGAAGGGCTATGGGTATAGTAGCTAGTAGAAAACCCAGTTCCTGGGACACCTGGGTGGCTCAGATGGTTAAGCGTCTGCCTTCAGCTCAGGTCATGATCTCCAGGTCATGGGATCGAGCCCCATGTCAGGCTCCTAGCTCAGTGGGGAGTCTGCTTCTCCCTCTCCCTCTGCCTCTCCCCTTGCTTGGGCTCTCTCTCTCCATCTCTATCTCTGGATCTCTCTCAAATGAATAAATAAAATCTTAAAAAAAAAAAAAAAAGAAAAGAAAACCCAGTTCCTGCCCTGGAGGAGTTGTAGATCTCAGTAGGAGGAGACAAGAGCTACGCAGCTGATGTAGCTTCAAACTACGGGAAACTATGTATAGTTTCCAAGAGCTAAATGGAATTGGTAAAGTATTTACAAAGGAGAAAAAAATAGAGCCTCTAGAATCTTGGCTTCCAAAAGCGCTTCAAAGTACTATACCCAAAGTATGAGAAACTACCCAAAAAACAAAAACCTCTCTTCCAGTGACCCACTGGCTGAGTAACAAGCATTGAGGAAATGTTCCCGCCACCAGTAACCCCTACTGAGTGGGTGGGAGACAAGGATTCCTAGCTCATCAACTGCGATGCAACCAAACCTTCACATAGGTTGGGTTATGAGAGGTTTTTCAAAGCTCTATTCCTATATACACCCCTGCTTCGATACAGCTTGACACCTCTGTAGAGTCCTGGCCGAAACAAAACTCCAAGTTAGGCCTGCATATTTGGGCACATACTAAAACACTTGGCAACTGGAGGATGCTAAGTCCGCCATTCTCCCGGAATAAATGGCCGCCTGAGATGAGCAAGCAGTCACAAATATTTGTGCTGGAAAATTCTTAAAATGTGCACTTGGATGTGCAGGTATGTGCCAAATTTCCCCACTCAATGAAAAGCACATCCTCCATGATCCTGGGTGGGTGGCATTCTCTTTCCATGAAGGGGTGTCAGGGCCGTTCTCCACTTGAGGCACAAGAATTTAGTTAGGATCTTCCGATTTATAACTGCAGTGTCTAGTTTTGAAATTCAAATTCCATGCAGCTTAAATATTATTTGCTTCTCTCAAATCAAGTTTAAAAAAACAATAAACAAGGTAATAAATGTCCACTCGAATGTTGTTAATTCCCTGGCCTGCTAATATTTCTAAGATTCCTTCCAAATCACAAACATTATGACTTAACCGGGGGATTCCAGAAAATTGGGTAAACTGATTTAGGATAGGACAGAAGAGGATCAGGAACTATTAGAGCTGTGCATGAGTCTTGGAGATGACCGAGTCGCATTTCTCCATTTGACAGTGGAGATTTTGAAACATTAAAAGATTATCAAGGTAATGCCATAGCTAACTAGCTGGAGAAGCCCCATGTGTGTTTCCACCTTCATGAACATTCAATGAGCCATTTGCTGAATGTCTTGCCTATGTTAAGAACTTGCATATTCTTGCCTCGGGATTTATCGAGATGGAAACACTTCTCAAGGAGTTTACATTCAAATTTACATTCAAGATCGCTTATCATTTGATCTTAGAAAAATGTTAGTTAATATTTAATACTTCCTTTGGTTAGAAAAATCTTTCTTAACCATCTCCATTTAAG
>CM052899.1:37664014-37685153 GCA_028534135.1 Potos flavus | reverse complement strand
CTCTCTCTCTCTCTTCCCCCCCTCCTCTGCCACATGAGGACACAGAGGGAAGGTGGCCATCTGCAAGCCAAGAAGTGGGTCACACCAGGAACTGAATCGGCCACCACCTTGATCTTGGACTTCTCAGCCTCCAGAACTGTGGGAAAATAAATGTCTAACTGTTTAAGCCATTAGTCTATGGTATTTGGTTATGAGAGCCTGAGCTAAGACACGAGGTCTCCAGACCAGGTTTTGGTTCTAACTTGGTGGTTTTCCAGGGGGCCACAGTTTCCTCTCATGTAGACAGGAAGGAGAGACATCAGCATCTGGAACCAATAGGTTAGAGATGGGCCGTCTCACTCGGAAGGACAGGGACCCACTTACCTCTGCATCTCAGCGAACAAAGCATCCACCGTATGACCTCTGAGCCGCGCCCTTGGCCCTAGATACCACTAGTGATGTTACTTCACCCGCCCAATAGCCCTTGGCCCAACTCAGCAGCAGTCAGTCTACGCGGTAAATATTGAGGCCTCTGCTCTGCCCTTGGAAACACAGAGGTCTCACCTTTCATCATTTTAGGGACAAGCTGGGGCAGGGATGGGGGACATTCCTAGGCTATCCAGCCAGGCTCAGACCTACACACTGCCCAGGCCTCCAATCCACCAGATTTACTTGATTCTTGGCACAGAGCATGAGGGAAACCCAAGAATTTCTGCCCTAGATGCTGATGCCCTTGGTAACCGTGTCGCGGTGACGGAATGAGCCCAGATGGGGTGGATGGAGAGTGAGTTTCCTCATCAGCCCCCGGTGTTCCTCAAGGAGTCGGGTCAATGGCCGCCCGTTCCTCAACGAGTCGGGTCAATGGCCGCCCGTCCATCACAGTGGCCCCGCCTCCTCTGCGCAGCCGCAGTGCGCAGGGCCGGCAATAACTCCCAGCAATGGGGTCTGTCCTCCTGACGGTCTTTTCCTCTCATCCTCACACCGCTGGTTTCTGGAACCACCAGAAGGCTTTAGGGCTGGGCTGCACCACTCCCTCTTGGCATGCCGCTAGAGGGTGGCTCCCAGCAGGGCCCCCTGCCAACCCCAGGATGGCAGTGGGGCAGCTGGTCTGTCTCTGCACAGAAGACACCACCAGCGCCATGGAGCTCCGCATAACTCACCCCTCCGTCAGCCTCAACACCCGGCTCCTCCGACGCTCACCGCCTCAAATAATGGCAGCGCGAAGCTGATCCCGCGGCAGTCCAGGGACCTCTCCCCTCTTTCCTCACAGTCAGCTGAGCCAAGTCCTCTAGTCTAGGCCAGAATTCCACCCTCTTCCCATTCCCCGCCGTACAACACTGACAGTATAAGCGGCATCCCAACTGGCTTCTCGGACTCCAGCCTTCAACTTCTCTTATTTCTGACCCAAACTTACTGATCCATTCCTGCTCATGCTCAATTATCCCTGGAAGTTTCCTGTTATTGACCGTTTTAAATCCTGCACGACTACGCCCCCAGGACCTGATTCGGCTTTCCTGAGCCACCTGTCGTGAGCTCTACCTTACACCCTGCACTCAGGCCATTTTGCGATATTCATTATACGTATTCTGGGAATTCACCCCAAATGTCCCCGCTGTGTGCCCTCCCCAGAAAGGCTCAAGCTTGCTGCCAATTTTCTAGCCCAATTTCAGTACAAATGTTACCGTTCTTTAGTTGGCTTCTCTACCATCTTCTCAATCTAAATTTATGCTCTGTTTTCTGAGTTCATGTGTCACTTTGTTAATTAATAGGATGATCCTGTGTTCCTGTTTGCTTGGGACAGTCCTGGTTTATGTCTGATGTTCCTGTTTGTTTGTTTGTTTATTGGGGGCAGGGCAGAGGCAGAGGGAGAGAGAGAATCTTAAACAGGCTCCACACCCAGCACAGAGCCCGACACAGGGCTCGATCTCACGACCCTGAGACCAGGGGCCAAACCAAGAGTTAGATGCTTAACCAACTGAGCCACCCAGGTGCCCCCCCCCTGACAGTTTATTAATAATTTCCCCTTTTTGTTCTCCAGAAATATCCAGATTAGGATAATACATGATACGGCCACTACATACATCTATTTCTTGTATTCTAAAACTTTGTATTCTAATTCTTTATGGACTTATTTATGTCCCTTCCACCCTATCCCTAGGTTTGAGGTCAGGAGTGGCTCCCTCTCTCCAGGTTGCCTTTCCCCAGGCCCAGCCAGTGCCACGGAGTAGATGCCCAGGATTATTCATTTTAAGTGCACTTTGGTTGGGCCCCAAGGGATGAATGTGATTTGAAAAAGCAGAGGGTAGAGACATTTGTAAGATTATTATATTATAGTGATATTAGGGACAATACTGAGATATTCCATTGCAGAAAATGTGCTTAATTCCAAGTGCATCCCAGCCTTGACATGAGGATTTCCTGATCTGCTGAACAAGAGCACACATGAGGCTTTGGAACATGAATTTGGGGCCTTAAATACATGTTAAACATTTAAAGAATAATGGTCTGGAGGGATGTCAATTTGCTGGCCTACTTTGGATGTCCACATGTCTCAATTCAGCCCTAAATTTAAACATAAGCAGTAAGAAGGAAAAAATAAGACAGAAATTCTAGATGTTAGTGATATGTCATGCACTAATGCCTGTAAATGCTATTGGAAACTTTACATTTTTGTAAATACATAAGTGAGTATATGACTGGTGCATTCTTGTGTGTGTGTGTGTGTGTGTGTGTGTGTACTGGGACACGGAGGGACGGTCTAAGTCATGCTGTCTCTGTAAATCCGGTGATCTCCAGACACCCATGGGCAGCTGGTAAATGACTCCTGAGTCTGATCCCAGCCCTCAGGACAAACACTCTTAAACCTCCTATAACAAGAACTGCCCTGTGACTTACCTGGAAGGCAAATGGATAAAACCAGAAATCATCAGGGCAGGTGCATGGTGAGGCACTGAGGATCAGAGCACTGTCTGGGGAAAGTGGCTGGTACCGGGGGGCGGGGGGGGGGGCGCAGCATATTTAAGTACAGCAAGGCATGCATTAACCATCTCTGGTGGTTGCTGCTGGGGTCCTAGGGTTGTCTGGTTAGTGCCCCGTGGAGCACAGAGCTTTGTAGTCCCTTTAAGTTTGTTGTAAAGGTACAAGGCAGCTTCCACACTTGCATTCACCTGTTGGAACACAGAATGAAGGTACAGCAAGGCCATAAGAATGCAAAGACGATCAGGAGCCCCTTGGGGTTTGGGGACCCAGCATCATCATAGGACTCTGAGGAGGGGATATTCTGGCAGAGACAAGGGAAGCTGCTTGCTGAGGTCACGGCCACCGAGGAGGAGGACAAGATGAGCAAGGCCAGATGGCCATCCTTGAGCTGTATAAGATCCCAGGAACTCTGAAGGACCAAAGACAGGCATGAGGGGTTAGGAGACTCGAGGCTTTGAAGAAGAGATTAAGTCAAAGAAATACTGATTTGTTACAAATAGCATGACTCTGCTGGACGCCCCCAGTACCAGCTGGTTGGTCTTGGGAAACACGAATGTATGTGTATATGACCGGATTTACCGAGTTTACAAGGAGGATACGTTCACATCTGGACAGCTAGAAATCCCACTCCTGGCTGCTTACATCTCGAGTGATTTCTTAGTGGAGAGAAAAGTAGATAGCTTGCTCATCGTGGGAGCGCTCATCCACTACGTTTCGGAGAGGAATTTCACTGATGCTCCCATCCTGGGGTTTCTAGTCCTGATAGCATCTCGAATAATCAGCCTGATGCAGAAGTGAAAACAGAACCTTCTGGAAGGCAGAGCAAATGGGTGTTGGGACGTATTGCATGGAGCACTGGGTGTGGTACATAAACAGTGAATCTTGTAACACCGAAAAAATAAAATAAAAGTATTTGGGGATAAAAAAATAAATAAAGTAGTCACTCATACTGTCAAAAAAAAAAAAAAAAAACAACAACAAAATAGTATCTGGCTACCAAAAAAACAAACAAACAAAAAAACCTTTCTTTCATGTATGCCTCTGACAGAGGCAGTGGAGGCCTGAAATCCTGCCATTATAGCCATACTCTGTGGGTGTTTAACTCTGTTTATGGCATTTTGGTGTATTTTTCTGGGTGGAGATTGTTTCTAATAGATACTGCATCCACACGGTTGGGACACTATAGATATAACTTCTTAGTTGAAAAAAAAAATAACTTCTTAGTTGATACACGTTAAAGTCCCCGCCCCCCACCTCCCCACCTGGCCCCCAGTTGCTGCCCATCCACACCACCCTTGTCCTTAGTATTCTGTGTATCCTTCTAGCATCTCTTTTTACACAGACAAGCAATAGAAATATATATTCTCATCTCCTTCCTATAGTCAAAAGTAACATATTATATAATACGTTGTTTTACTTTTGTTTATTTTGCTTCTGTGTTTTTTAAATAAAAAAAAATTTTTTACTTAGAAAGTGGGTGTCTGACACACTTCCATATCAGAAGTTTCTTTATTACTTTAAAAGTTTCTTGTAATTTTCATTTAGGTTGTATAAAATATCTTGCTATTACAAATAACTTGGCAAGAATGGATCTGGGAGAAGCTTGTCAGAATGGTCACGTTGCACAGGTGCAAGTGTATCTGGAAAACAAATTCCCAGAGGTGGAAAAGGATATATGGGTTTGTAATTCTGACAGAGGTTGTGTGAGTTCGTGTGTGCCTTTTTATTTTGAAATCATTTTAGTTTATAGAAAAGTTGCAAAGATAACACAGAGTTCCCAGACTCCTAACAATACGCACATTGAAAATTTTTATGTAATCAACTCTATCCATCTTTTGCTTGTAATTTCAACTTTTGCAAAAAAAAAAAAAAATCCATGGTGTTTGTTTCATCTTTTACATTGAATTTTTTAATTCATTTGAATTTATTTTGGTATATGATATGGAGAATGATACCTCACAATTTAAGAATTTACTTTTTCCCTTTCTATGAAAATTTCCAAGTATCCTAGGATCTCTCATTGGCTAACACTTCCCTTATGTCCTAGTGTGCAATTCTGCTATTATTATACATGAAATTTTTATTCAGACTTGGGTTTATTTGTGGGCTTCCTATTCTGTTATGTTGATTTGGCTTTTAAGTATTGGTGCTTTGGGAACAATTTCGTATTTTAATTGACTCATTTTTTCCATTGGTTTTTTAGCTGATTTTCTTGGATTCATAGGGAAGCCATTATGTTTGCATTGTGTTTGTTAATATGGTAATTTTGTCTCCTTTTAAAAGAATATTTATCATTCTTGCTTTCATTCCCTGTTTTATTCCATTGGCTAGAAATAAGGAGGTAGAAAAAAGATGGAATCAAGTGCACAAAGGTGAGCCTTAGAAGGAGAGAAGAAATCCTCTTTCCATTGGAGCAACAGGGAAGGACAAATGGGTTCAGAGAAGTGGGAAATGGGAAGGCAGAGAGTTGAAGTCCTTCTCTTCTGATGGTTCATGTGTCTGTGGAGTGGGAGGCAAGACTGTCTTCTTAGAGATTGTGGATGGAGAGGTAGAGGAAGGAAATGAATGAATGAGCAACTTTGGGGAGGATGGCAGGGGCATAAGGTTCTCAGGTTCTCAGGTCCTCAGGTTAAGAACCAGGTTTTAGTTAAGATGAGAAGGTAAAAGGAACACTGTGACAAGAGACTGGGGATGTAGGAGCATGTGTTCTAGAAAGGTACTGGGGAAATCTTCAGGAGTGAGAGATGCAGCAGAAGTTTGGGTCATGGAGATGAGGCTCCAAGCACTACAGGCATGAGGGCATTGGAGCAGATAGGTGGTCAGGGAAGCTTCCAACTGGGATCTGACCAAGCAAGACAGGATTGTGAGACAAGGACATGTTAGTTGGTGTGCAAAGTTTCTAAAAGGAGCAATGTCAGAGTCCCATGGTTTACAGGCAAGTACGGAATTGGAGAGGAGTTGCCACAACAGGAATTGATTATCCTTCTAAGGGGGTCCCAATCCAAGAGAGTAGACAAGCAACAAGTCCTTCGAAATGTGTTAAAATTCACCAATCCAAGAACTTCCGGTGCCGGCCCAAATGGAGTGTGCTCACTACAGTCTATCTCTTCTACTGATTACAACAAAAATTCTAGACCAAATAATAAAGCAAATACTTGAGGGCTCTGAAAAGTACAGAGTAGCAGGCAGACTGGGGAGGGAAGTCCAGACTTAAATGACAGTGAGTTCCTTGGGGTTTTTTGGTCTGCTTTGTTTTGTTTTCTCCTTCTCTCCTGGCTTTGACCTGAGGGAGGTCTGAGTGGCTGAACTGCACAGCAGTTAGGCAAACCTATGAGAGAAACCTCTTTTTTCTGGCCATAAGACCAGGTAAAAGGGTCCTCGTAGGCCAGAAATTGTGGAAGAAACCTTCATTGTTTTCTTTTTCTTTTTCCCCTCTCTTTCCTACCACCGTTGCAGTCGCAGCAGTGCTCTAGACACAGAAAACTGGAGAAAGAAGTTCCTCTGATCCTAAGATCGAGACCAAAAAAGGTAGGGACAATTCCCACTATTTTGTCCTCTCTTTTCTCTTGCCGCTTTTCCCCTAGGGTTGTCCCATGACATAGAACTGTGAGCCAGCACATGAGTATTGGTGAGGAGGGGGTAGGGGTACTAAAACTCTTAGAGAAATCTGTATTTCTGGTCAGAAAAACCAGGGCAAGAAGCCCATGGAGTTGAAGAGGGGGGTAAGTGGTGGTAATTCTGTAGAGAAGAAAGCTGGAGAAGTAGCCACCATAATTCTGTATATGAACCAATACCAATCTCCAGCTGACCATTGAACTGCCATCGAACTTTCACATGTGTGGAACAGACCCAAAGAAGCATAGTAAAGGCTTTGAGAACTGAACTATGACATAAACGCTGACCAACTACCAGACTAAACTCTGAGTTGCACATGCATGGACAGAGTCCATAGCACAGCAAACACTCGGAACAGCAAACTAACATCGGACACACCACCTACAGTAGTTGAGATTGAACTTGCAGTCTGAACATAATCAGGTTGATTACCCATTGAAAGAAAATAAATATTCTTCAGAGGATTTTAATAGGACTCAGAGTCTCACAACGTAATATTTAAAATGTTCAGAATACAATCTGAAATTACCCAACATGCCAACAACCTGGAAAATGTGGCTAATTCTCAAGAAAAGATAATTAACAGATGTCAATCCTGGGATGACCCAGATTTTAGAATGATCAGACAAAAACTGGAAAGCAGTCTGATAACCGTACTTAATGTAAAGATAGACAGTCTCGTTAGAAGAAAAAGCCCACTTTTTTAAAAGCTGGAAAGTCTTAGTAGAACTAAAAAAAAATAATATCTGAAACAAAGAATTCACTGAATGGGCTCAATAGCAGAATAAAGATGACAAAAGAAAAAGTGAGTGAACCTGAAGATCAATCAATAGTAATTTTCTGATCTGAAGAACAGAAAGATAACATTTTCAAAACACACAAACTGAGCCTTAGGGACTTATGGGACATTAAAAGTTCTACACTTAAGTCATTGGCATCCCAGAATGAGAGGAGATTAATGCAGAAACAATATTTGAAGAAATAAGGGTGAAAACTTTCCACATTTTGTGAAAGATTTAGATATACAAATTCAAAAATATCAATGAATCCCAAGCAAGACAAATGCACAGAAAACCAACAAATAGTAATCAAATTGACAAAAACAAAATACAAATATATAAAACAGCCAGAGAAAATGACACATTATGTATATGAGACACTAGGCCATGATTGCAGATTTCTCAACAGGAACCATGAAGATCAGAAAACAATGGAACGGAGAAATGCTCAAAAAGAAATGTCAACCAAACTTGATAGCCATTGAATATAGTCCTCAAGGCAAAATAGAGACATTTTCAAATGAAGGAAAACTAAGAGTTTGTCACCAGCGGATCTGCTCTACAAGAAATGTTAAAGGGGAATAAGATTGAAGGGAAACCTAGAATTTTGGGAATGAAAAAAGATGAAGAGCAGTAGATAAAATTTAGATGAAAATAATAGACTATTTTTCTTGTCTTAAGTTCTTAAAAATATGTATGATCATTGATAGCAAAAATCACTGTATATCGTTCAGTGCGAATGGAATTAGCGGGGGATAGAAAAGACGCAGCTCCTTGGGAGAACTATTCAACAGTTTCTTAGAAAGTCAAACACACATATACTATATAACCCAGCAATCCTGCTCCTAAATATTTACCCTGGGAAATGAAAACTTATGATTATATAGAAAGAATGTTTAGAGTGGTTTTATTCATAATCACCAAAAACTAGAAACCATCCAAATGTCCTTCGACTGGTGAGTGGATACAGGAACTGTGGTTCATCCATACAATAGACACTAGTTTACAGTTTATACGACGTTCTGGAAAAGGCAAAACTATAGAGATGAAGAACAGTGTGTCAAAGGTTAGGGGTGGAGGAAGAAGTTGATGACGAAAGGGCAGCACAAGGGAATTTGGGGGGAGCGATGGAATGATTCTGTACCTTGATCATGGTGGTTATTGCATGACTCTGCACTTCTCAAAACTCAGAACTGAACACCAAGACATTGCATCATTTTTTTTTTCTTAAAGATTTTATTTATTTATTTGTTAGAGAGGGAGAGAGCACAAGCAGGGGGAGCAGCACGCAGAGGGAGAGGCAGGATCCCTGCTGAGCAGGGAGCCCGATGCGGGACTCAGTCCCAGGACCCTGGGATCATGACCTGAACTGAAGGCAGACACTTAACCAACTGAGCCACCCAGGCGTCCCCATTTCATCATTCTTTACGTAAATTTATAAACACATTTTTAAAAATTCGGCAGTCTGTTAATGTCAACAATTTCTAATGTCCCTCCCTTAAGTCAACATACATATTTCTAAAAGCTAAATGCAAACTGGGCTCTTGTAAATTTAAATATTTAAAAATTCACTAAGGGAGCTTGCTTTTAAAAAGAATCTTAGTGTGAATTCTTTTGCAAAGTAAACTTGGTGCCTCCGATTCGCATTATGATCTATGTAAACCAGACATTTGAATTTCATCATCTACTTAAAGGGAGGTAAATGCATAACACAAGATTTTTCAGGCTCTTCTTTCTTTTTCCATAGCTCTGACCAAGAGTGGGCTGGGTGAGTTATTCTCACAGCCTTGCCCAGTGTTACAACTGGAAGAAAGAGTTGGAACACTCCCAGGCGGTTCACGTCCCCCAGGACCTGCCACTGGAGAAACTCATGTTGCCTAACTTAGGGAAGAGGACACTAGAAGGCAGGGCTGGGGGGAGCCCAGGGTGCCAGGACTCACCCTTTGTTAGACTGTGCCTCCAGCTGAAGGTCTCGGGCCTGAGCCCCATTGAGCTGGATCATGGCCACATCCCTCCTCTCGCCGTGCCAGCTTCCGAGCGCCCTGATGTCGAGAGCAAACAGCAACGCCATGAGAAGGAGGAAGTTGCCTTTGTCTCAGCTTGGTGCTTAGTGATATATGTCAGAGATGACACCTGTTCAACAAAGCAGGTAAACTTTGTGCACGTTGTTCTGGCTGCGTTCGAGCCCCGCAGTTAGCTCAGGTGCTCTGCCCCACCGGTTTGCACATCCTGGTCACATTTCCTCAGCTCTCACTTTCCCAAGCTGTGTTTCAGGTTCAGCGGTCTTTCAAAAAATCAGACGACTCTGCATTTGCCCCCACAAGGAAAGAGTTCCTCGCTGGGTTCAACAACTTCCTGAAAAAACAATGGATGCAAATCTCATGATTATCAATCTTGGAGCATAGTCAAGGTCTAGGAGCTAGCCCTGTGTGGCTCCTTCTACAAATGGAAGTTTCTTTTTGGAAAGGAGCTAATCCACCCCTCTACACACGCGCGCCAATTTCTCTAGCTCCAAGCTCCTGACATCTACATCTTTCATCTACAAGCCGTAGCACAGAACTAACTGCTTCTGCTTCTCTCCTGGCCCCATCCAGCAGTCCCCACCTTTACAGAAGGTAGTGGCATAACTAGGGAGGATACTTATGTAAAGCACGCAGTTAGCAAATAAGAAGAAATAGACTGTACTATATAAATGCCCTCTCACTGAACCACAATACTCCTAGAGTTTATTTTCCTTTTCTGGGGCTCTCACTCCAACTGGAAGGGTAAGTGACTATTGCTAAAGTTTTAAAATAAAGTTCGGTGTGAGTCAAATTTAAATTGTTAATCATCTTATTATTAAGAAGCCAAGGAGTATCCACTAAGAAGGAAGTCCATAGACCCCTGGTCCAATCCAGCCAGTCCATTCCTTGTCCTGGGCTGGGCTCCCCCTGTGTTATCTGATCGGCCTGTCACAGGAGGGTAACAAGGAGGACTGGTGAGCCCCCCAGAGCGTGCTTTACCCGGCTGCCAAACCAGGTTCACCCTGAAGGACTCCATGGCTGGACCAGCTACAGGGCAGAACTGTTTCAACAACTTTAGAGGCTTGACTTCCTACGTCCTCAAGCCACCTCAAATCACACACTTTAAATTTACCCACATCCCACATTAAATAGGATTTCCACCTGGCTACGTAAGAGCTAGAAGCAGTGGACTCATTGATATAATGTTTTACAGACATTTAATTAAGTGTTCGTTTCATTTTGATTTTGTGGTTTTCTTTTCATGTTTTGAAATTAACACATTTCTTTCTGGGTTCCAAACATTCCCGTTGCCCCCCCATAAATTTGGTCCTCCTAAGGCACTGTATCTATAGTGTGTAATGCATATAATGGCCTTGCACAGAAGAACCCAGAAATGGCGCCTCTGATCCAATCTGTGGTACGTCCAGCTCAAAATGTTTTCTTTCTTTCTTTTTTTTTAAGGGTTTTATTTATTTATTTGTCAGAGAGAGAGAGAGAGAGCGAGAGCACGCGCGTAAGCAGGGGGCGCGGCAGGCGGAGGGAGAAACAGGCTCCCTGCTGAGCAAGGAGCCGGATGCAGGACTCGATCCCAGGACCCCAGGATCATGACCTGAGCGGAAGGCAGACGCTTACCCAGCTGAGCCACCCAGGCGTCCCTCAAAATGTTTTCATCAACCAGGGGCCAATAAGTTCGAATAGAGGAAGAACTCAGATTTCTAACCCGTAGTGGCAGTCAGTTTAACTTAGATTATCCATTCAATCTTCACACTCTTTTGTGTTTGGAATTATCATCCCCATGTAAAGAGAGGGAAAATAAAGCACAAAATTCTTAGTGACTTGTCCAAGATCCCCCGGCCAAAAAGCAGGCTTTTGAACCCAGGTCTCACGGCCCCCAAATCCACAGTTTTCAACTGAGTCCTGGCTCCTGCATGGATAGCAGGAAGTCACAGCTGTCCTTCCCGACATTTAAAGGTAGAGAAATATTGCCAGTTTCAGTGATTACTTGAAACTCTGTAATTCATAGATCTGCTTATATTGTTTAGAAGCTATTCATTTTTTCCTGTCTTTATCTTTTTGTCCAAAATGACCATGTTAAGTGTAAAAGGTACTCCTGACGTAAGGGTTGGCTTTGTTGTTTTGAGGGGCTGGATTCCAATCACTTTCTCTTCTCTCTCTTGGCCTTACATCGCATGAGGAATTTTTCCTCTGGATGCCTACGTCACACACCGTCTGTTAGACTCACTTGGCACTTGGAACCCAGTGTCACTTGTTTATTCCTGCTTATCTGGTCTCTCTTAAATTATACTCTGCTATCCTCTAGGGAAGGATGGGGTCTTAGGCTTTTTGCTATCTCCCTTAGCAGTGGGGTCGAGTGGTAAATGAATCTTGGTTTCCAATTCTGCTGCGAAGCTACCCAATTACGTCACCTTGGGCAAGTCACCCAACTCCTAAGTCTCTCTACTTATAACATGGAAACTATAGTTACCCTGCTTAGCTAAAGATGAGAAAGCAAGCTGAGCGGTGCCTGGATGGCTCCAGTTTAGCGTCTGACTCTTGATTTTGACTCAGGTCATGATCTCAGGATCGTGGGATCACTATCAACATCTGGTTCCATACTGGGTGTGGAGCCTGCTTAAGATTCTCTCTCTCCCTCTCCCTCTGCCCCTCCCCACCTGTCTCTGCCCTCCCCCATCTCTCCACCAGCTTGTGCTCATTCCCTCCCAATAAGCTCTCTATCACTCTCTCAAAAAAAAAAAAAAAAAAAGGCATCTGGGTGGCTCAGTCGGTTAAGCATCTGTCTTTGGTTCAGGTCATGATCTCCCAGGGCTCCTTGCTCAGCGGGGAGTCTGCTTCTCCCTCTACCTTTCCCTCCCCTCTGCTTGTGATCTCACTCTCCTTCTCTCTCGAATAAATAAAATGGAAGGAAAGAAAGGAAAGAAAGAAAGAAAGAAAAAGAAATAAAGAAAAGGAAGGAAGGAAGAAAAGGAAGGAAGGAAGGAAGAGAGAGAGAGAGAGAAAGAAAGAAAGAAAGCGGATGTATATGTAAGTGCTTTGCAATCTAGAAAATACCATGCACGTATGCAGGGTGAATTGCCCAAGGTATTGCTGACTGAACCTGACGGGAGAAGCAGGTTCCTGGAATCTTTTGCCAAACTGAGAAAGTTCATAGACTGTAACGGTTTTACTGCTATGATGTTGGGCTTCCCAAGGCCTGGGCAGGTGAGTGAACCGATGGATCGGCTACAATGGGACAGCCAGGTCAGCGACTGGGTCCCAGGAAAGCAAGGAAAAATTGTCAGGCAGTGGCACTCTTGTGAGACCCTCCTGAGCCTCCTGGCCCCCTCAAGAACTGAGACTGGAACTCAATCCCTGACTGGTACCACCTAATTGCTGAGCACCTAGAATGTTCTGAGAGGTATTGCCAACACTCAAACAAGCACCCTACCCTCGGTGCTTACATTAAGAAAGCATGACAGGTGCGAGTGCAGAGGCCAGAACTCGAGGAGGGCACTTTGTCAAACTCTTTCCTTAAAGCCCCGAGTTGTCAGAGTGAAGACACCATCTGTCGTGGTAGGACGGACTAACACACAATGAAAACTGGAGGAAGCCGAGGCAGGAGGGCATGACAGAGGAGGAGGCTCCCCGGCCAGCAGGATGGGAAAAATCAGATTCTTCAACGAGTCAGTCTGGACTTGCCAATTCACCAGGAAGATGTCCGCCATGGAAAAATAATTCCCTCCACACCTGACTCCAAATAAAAGCAGAGCCACCATCTGTGATAGAATCCCGAGCAAAGAAAGCCACCTGGGCTCAAGGCCCAACACAGCCACGCCTCAGTCCGCCCCTCAGTCTAAAACCCATCTCCTTCCCTTGCCAAGCAGTCCTCCTTTGTTCATTTGGCTCTTTTCCAAACCTGCAGCTCCTGCTCACCATAGTCCCATGTCTCCTAGAATGGCCTTCCTTGGCACTCCCCACTCGAAGCTGGTGTGCTTCCCAGCTGGACAGCCAGCCAAGTGTCTCCCCATGCACAGAGCCTACTGCACCTGTCCCAGCACCTTTAGCGCCCCCTCCTCTGAGCTTATAGAAGATGCAATGCAGGCGAGACCAGGGTGCCGCTTTACTGTCTTATAGAGTGAGCTTTTCTAGAAACACGTGTAACCCACTGGGCATGTTTTTTGTTTAGCAGAGCCTGAGTCAAGGACGTCAGTGCAGCTAGTTTATTTGGAAGGTGATACCAGAAAACAGAAGTAAGAGAGTCCACAATGCAAGAGGAGAAGAGAGAAAACCAGCCAAGGATGCGTTCTAAACTGGCTGCCGCCTTCATCCATGGGGCCTCACACCCGCCAGGATCCCCTGCGGAACCACGGAGTGTGTGCTGAATATCGTCCTAACTAGAGAGGGGAGGCTGGGGCCGATGGCCAAGCAGTCCTGTCTCCTCGGAGGCTTCAACTATCCCACCCTTCGTCCTTCGGGTCCTGCCTAGCACAGCCAGCTAAGTGACCTTCTTCAGTGAGGTAGCTGAGGGCTGCCTCCTTTTTGGTACAATGTTCCACAGGTCCCAAGATCTGCTACACTGAGCATGCATGTGCTTTCTCCATGCAACTAGATTGCAAGCTCCTTGAGTGCAAAGATCCTAAAAGGGGAATGAAAATGATGCAAATGGTTTCAGTCATAAATGAATATGATCTTGGCTAAAAAAATTTTGAGATCATTTGCTCTTTGTTGTTTTAGATTGATGGCATTTTTACCAATGCGTTACCCCTATGCTTTCATTGAAAAATAAGACCCTCAGACCCTTTATATGGCAAAGACATCAGATCAGGAAGTAGTAGAAGAAAAGCAATCGTCTCCTTTTGTTTCATGAGGGAAGCGCTGTGTGCGTGGCCGTATTAGGGCTGTAAAAATACAGAAAGAGAAGCGGGGAAATCTTACTTTGGTCTATCAGATCCTTGCTAACTCCCACTCTGCCTGTCCTTCAATAAGCAGGGTCAGACCAGAGGGCCAAATCACCTTGGGCAAGTCATTTCACCTCGCTGAGCCTCAACTTCCCCACCTGTAAGGCGGTGATAGTAACTGTGCTGACATCACAGGAATAGCGTTGGCATTAAACATGCTGGTGTTTGAAAAGATGCTTGGTAAACTGTAGAAAGGCAATTCAAATATCGGGCGTGATGGTAGCAGGCCTGGCTAAGGGTAACCTCTCCCTGTAACAAGCCCCCATGTGCTCAGCCAGGGGGATCACTTCCTGCTCTGAAAGATCCAACTCAGGTTTTATACCACCTAAGGCTGGGTGTCCCATATTGCCTACTATTATAAGCTACGTAGGCACCATGTGTCTTTCTTGGTGTCCCGTGCTGTTCCCCGGTGTACTTTGCATTTTAACAGTCCGTTGAAAGGGTTCTCAGCTTCCCCCTGGAGAAAGCGCCGCCCCTCAGCAGGGCCCTGAATTCCCAGATTGCAACATGCCTCTCCACCTTGACTTTCTCCATCTGTCCCGCACCCATAGTTCAGAGTCAGCTTCGATCCACTCTTCCGTGAAACACTGCTCAGTCTTCTTCATCCATGCATTTCATAATTTTGTTGTTGTTTTATTTTTCTGCTGGCTGATTTTGAGTACCTACCAGGTGCCATTACCGTGCAAGGTATGAGGGGCACCATGGTGAACCTATCAGACTCGATCTCTCCCTTCATGGATCCAGAGACCTCATAATAATGGTCTGGAACTTAGACAATTTGCCTTGTGAGTTTTTCCTTTATGGTTATTTCATGCATGTACCTTGTACAGACTCAGCGTGAAAGGCAGATGGGAGTAGGGCTTTTTTTTGTACCTTCCCACTCACAAACAAAATAGTATGTGTATAGCATATATATATGTCAAAATACTTGTGCCTCCTCTCTTGGCTGTAAGGCAAAGAAAGACACGGGGAAAGTTCCCAAACAATGGTACATGCTCAACGCAATGATCAGTTACAAAAATTAAAAATGCACGAGCATGCCTTGATACAGATATGACGACCAGACCGAAAAAAAAATAGACAAGCAAAAGTTAATAAGTTGGATGAACACTAATGCAATTTCCTTTAGAGATGTTGCCGTTTGAAAAATATTCTGGTACAACAAGCTTCCAGAAGCTGAGACAGATGAGGGTTTCCAGTTTGAGGAGTGAGGTGTGTGATTCTCGTATTAATGCAAATCAGATGCCACCTTGTGGCCAGAAAGAAAAATTCAAGAATTTAGTTGGGCGAAAGAATTGATTGCTCTGGGAATCAAATATAGAATTGCCTTCCCCAAGTAATCTGCTCCTTCTCTGTAGGGATAGTGTATTCTCACATTAAACTTCTTTGCTGTAATCTATGAGGTCCCACATCCACAATTCTTAATTCATACACACCTGACAATTATAGTCCTCCTCAAGCCCCCCCTGTTCTAATCAAGCGGGCTGGCTGTCACCTCACCCAAAATCCAGTGTTGATCAACCTCTGAAAAATTCCCAGGGAAATTTTGGTATCTGAAGAGTAAAGATGACATAGAAGATATTTGCAAGGATATTAGGTGAAATACAGTTTCCTTTTGTGAGAAAATAAAATTTCAGTAACAAGGGAATGGATGCTTTGCTAAAAGTTGTCTACAAAAGAAGTAATTCTTAAGATATTTTATAATTTATAACACTTATATTTTGCATTATTTTATAAATTAAATATTTTTATTTTGTGGTATTATTTTAAATTGTTTTTCTTTTATAAAATTGACAATTTGTGATGTTCTTTAGCCACGTATTAAGTGACCAATTTTGACGGCATTGCAAAGTTCAGAATTCTCCTCAAACCAAGAGTTACTCAAAAGAAAAAAATATGTAATCATAAAAACATAAAACATACATAATGTTTTAAAAAAACATAAAAAAGAAACATAATCATGCCTCGTTGCAGATATTACCATTTGGATGGTTTTTTTTAAGTTTAGAAATGCATCAGTTACAAGACAGAGACTGTCAGAGTAGATCAAACAACAAGCCTCAGTGGTATTTTGTCTACAAGGAACCCACTTTAACATATAAAGACACATATAGATTAAAAATAAATGGATGGAGGGGCACGTGGGTGTCTCAGTTGGTTAAGCATCTGCCTTCAGCTCGGGTCATGATCCCAGGGTTCTGGAATCAAGCCCTGCATGGAGCTTTCTTCTCCCTCTCCCTCTGCTTGCCGTTCCCCCTGCTTGTGCATGCGGGCTCTCTCTCTCTGTCTGTGTCAAATAAGCAAATAAAATCTTTTTTAAAAAGTAAATGGATGGAGAAAATATTCCATGCAAAATTAATCAAAAGAATAAAGAAGTAGCTATATTAATTTCAGACAGACAGGACTTCAGAACAAAGAAAGTTATCAGGCATAGAGACATTACATAATGATCAAGGGATCAGTTTTCAAGAAGAGAAAAGAATCCTTAATGTATATGTAGCTAACAACAGAGCCTCAAAGTACATAAGGCAGAAACTGATAAACTGCAAGGACAGATAGATGAGTCCCATATTATAGTTGAAGACTCCAATGTCCCTTTATCAGAAATAGATCCAGCAAGCAGAAAATCAGTAAGGACATAGTCGAACTCGACAACACCATCAATCAACTGGATGTAATGGACATCTATAGACTACTTCGTCCAACAAAAACAAAATGCACATTCTTCTGAAGCTCACATAAAAAACATTTACCTAAGGTAGAACACATTCTGGGCCATAATGTACACTTTCACAGAATTGTAAGAATAGAAATCATACAATGTCTGTTTTCAGACAACAGTGGAATTACACTAGAAATCAATGACAGAAAGATAGCTGGAAAATACTTGGAGGTTAGACACACACTTCTAAATAACATATGGGCCAAAGAAAAAATCCAAGAGAAACTTTAAAATATTTTGAACTAAATGAAAATTAAAACATAATTATCAAAATTTGTGAGATGGAGTTATAAGAGATCCCTAATGGGATGCAGCAAAAGCAGTGTTTAGAGGGAAATTTGTAGCACTGAATGCATCTATTAGAAATGAAGAAAAATCTAAAATCAGTCATTGAAATTTCTACCTTAGGAATCTAGAAAGGTAAGAGCAAATTAAATCCAAAGTAAGCAAAAGAAAAGAAATAATAAAATTTAGAGAATTCAATAAAATTAAAAACAAATCAATAGATAAAAATCAAACTAAAGGCTATTTTTTTTTTTTAGAAATCCTTAAGTCTCTAACCAGGCTCACTAATATCATAAATGAAAGAGAGGACATCAGTACAGATCCCATGGATATTAAAAGAACAATAAAGCATCACTATGAAAAACTAACGTCCATAAATTTGATAAGCTAGATAAAATAGACCATTTCTTTGAAAAACACAATCTGCCAAAACTCAGGCAGGAAGAAATAGACAATTCAAATAGGCCTCTATCTACCAAAGAAATTAAATCAATAATTAATAACCTTCCAAAACAGAAAACATCAGATCCAGATGGGTTTACCAGTGAATTCTACCAAATATTTTCATTCCATGAGGCCAGTGTTACCCTAATACTAAAACCATACGAAGACATCATAAGAAAAGGAAAACTACAGACTAATGTCTCTCATGAACATAGATGCAAAATCCTCACAAAAGATTAGCAAATAAAATCCAACAATGTATAAAAAGAATTATAAACCATGACCAATTGGGATTTATCCCAAAGCTAGTTCAACATTTGAAAATCAATTAACTTAAGGCATCACATCTTCAGGCTAAAAAAGAAAAATCACACGATCATATCAATAGATGCAGAAAAAGCATTTGACAAAATCCAGTACCCATTCATAAAAAACTCTTGGTAAACAAGGAATAGAGGGGAATTGCCTCCACTTGATAAAGAATATTTACAAAAAAACCTACAGCTAACATCATAATTAATAGTGAGAAATTTAAAGCTTTCCCAGTGAGATGAGGATCAAGGCAAGGATGTCCCCTACCACCACTCTTTTTCAACATTGTGCTGGTAGTCCTAGCTAACACAATAAGACAAGAAAAATAAATAAAAACTACACTGACGGGGAAGGAAGTAATAAAACTGTCTCCGTTCACAGATGACATTATTGTCTTTGCAAAAAATCTGAAAGAATTGATTTTTTTAAATTCCTGGAACTAATAAGTGATAGCAAGTTTTCAGGATACATGGTTAATATACAAAAGTTAATTACCTTCCTATATTACCAGCATTGAACAAATGGAATTTGAAATTCAAAATACAATATCACTTATACTAGCAACCCCCAAAATGAAATATTTAGGTCTAAATCTAACAAAATATATACAAGATCTATATGAGGAAAACTCCAAAACTCTGATGAAAGAAATCAGAGAAGAACTGAAAAAATGGAAGGATAGTCTATGTGCATGGATAGGGTGATTCAATACTGTCAAGATGCCAGCTCTTAAACTTGATCTATAGATTCAATGCACTTCCAATCAAAATCCCAAAAAGTTATTTTGTGATATCAACAAACTTATTCTAAAGTTTATATGGAGAGGAAAAAACCCAGAATAGCTGATTCAATATTGAAGGAGAAGAAAGAACGAAGTCAAATAATTGACACTACTTGGCCTCAAGATTTACTATAAAGCTATAGTAATCGAGACGGTGTGGTCTTGATGAAAGAATAGACAAATAGAGCAATGGAATGGAATAGAGAGCCCAGAAATAGACTCACATAAATATAGTTAACTGATCTTTGACAAAAGAGCAAAGACAACACAATGAAGAAAAGATAGTCTTTTCAACAATAGTACTGGGGCAACTGGACATCCCTATGTTAAAAAAATTTAATCTAGACACAGACTCTACACCCTTCACAAAAATTAACTCAAAATGGATCATAGGTCTAAATGTCATATGCAGGAAAAAACCTACATGACCTTGGATTTGATGATGACTTTTTAGACAGGACACCAAAAGCATGATCCATGAAAGAAATAACTGATAAGCTGGACTTTATTAAAATTTAAAATGTCTGCTCTGCAGAGGATGCTGTCGTGAGAATGAAAAAACTAGTCATTGACTGGGAGAAAATATTTCAAAAGGCATCTGATAAAGGACTGTTATTCAAAATATACAAAGCACTCTTAAACTCAACAATAAGAAAACAAACAACTCAATTAATAAATGGGTCAAACTCCTTAACAGACACCTCACCAAAAGAGATATACAGATGGCAAACAAGCATATGAAGACATGCTCCATATTGTGTCATCAGAGAAATGCAAATTAAAACAATGAGATACAAATACTCACCTATTGAAATGGCCCAAATCCAGAACACTCACAAGGATGTAAAGAGCAGTAACTCTCCTTCATCGGTGGGAATGCAAAATGGTACAGCCACTTTGGGAGACAGTTTGGCAGTTTCTTACAAAAAGAAACACACTCTTACTGAACCATCCAGCAATTATGTTTCTTTTCAAAGCAAAGGACTTAAAAACTTTCAGTGCAAAAACCCGAACATGGATGTTTATAGCAGCTTTATCCTAGTTGCCAAAATTCAGAAGCAAACAGGATGTCCTTCAGCAGATGAATGGATAAAAACACTGTGGTATGTCCAGACAATGGAATATTATTCAGCACTAAAAAGAATGAGCCAACAAGCCATGAAAAGACATAGAGCAACCTTAAATGTATATTAACTAAGTGAAAGAAGCCTCTCTGAAAAGATTACATAATATATGATTCCAAGTATAGGATGTTCTATAAAAGGCAAACTATGGAAACAGCAAAGAGATCAGTAGTTGCCCGGGGTTGGGGGAGGGGAAGATAAATAGGCAAAGCACATTGGATTTTTAGGCTAACAAAACTACCCTGTCTGATACTACCAATAATGGAAACATGTCATTACACATCTGTCCAAACCCATAGAATGTACAACACCAAGAATGAACCCTAATATAAACTGTGGTCTGTGGGAGAAATTGATGTGTCAGTGTAGGTTCATCAATTGTAACAAACGTACCACTCTGGTGGGATGTTAATAATGAGGGATGCTCGGGGCATCTGGGTGGCTCAGTCGGTTAGCTGTCAGGGTCCTGGGATCGAGCCCTGCATCAGGCTCCCTGCTCAACAGGGAGTCTGCTTCTCCCTCTGCTCCTCCCCCTGCTTGTGCGCTTGCTCTCTCGCTCTCTCACTCTCTCAAATAAATAAATAAAATCTTTAAAAATAATAATGAGGGGGGACTATGCATGTGTGGAAGAAGGAGGTATATGGGAACTTTCTACCTTTCTCCCAATTTTACTGTGAACCTAAAACTGTTCTAAAAAATCAAGTGTAGGGGCACCTGGGTGGCTCAGTGGGTTAAAGCCTCTGCCTTCAGTCAGGTCATGATCTCAGGGTCCTGGGATTGATAGGGCTCTCTGCTCAGCAGGAGACCTGCTTCTCCCTCTCTCTCTGCCTGCCTCTCTGCCTACTTGTGCTCTCTCTCTGTCAAATAAATAAATAAAATCTTCAAAAAAAATTTAAATTAAAATATAAAAAATCAAGTGTATGTACATATGTATGTGGTATGTGTGTATGTATGTATATATATGTATAATTTTAAGTTCAAACATACAGTCTCTACAATTAAAAAATAAAGCCCCAGAAAAACCACATTGTATCTTCCTATAGTCATACACTAGGTGAAAATAAGGGCATTACTACTATCACATTCCCTAAGGTGCAGGCACGAGATACATTATGACCTATTTTGTTTCAGGCATTGTGGGAGCCTAGAGTTCAACACAGA
>CM052899.1:37582363-37663514 GCA_028534135.1 Potos flavus | reverse complement strand
TTATGTATACATAATATGTATATTATGTGTAGTGTATACTATATATAGTATATATGTAGTAGTATATATATACTAGTAGTATATAGTAGTAGTATATATAGTACTAGTTAGTATATAGTAGTACTAGTATATAGTAATATATATAGTAGTAGTATATATATAGTACCCTCTCTCTATATATATACGCTCTCTCTATATATACTGTATATATATATATGTGTGTGTGTGTGTGTGTATATACACACACTATGTGTAGAGGCTACTGCAGTTGAAAGAACTATTAAAGGACATCTGGCCCACCCCTTTCATTCTGCAGATGAGGACACTATAGACCAGAGAGATTAAATGATATGCCCAAGGCCACTCAAAATTTCCCAACCAGTTAATGAGCTCCAGGACTAGGGTCCAGGCCTTCGGACATGCTGACCCACCTGCTCTGCGCTCAATGGTTAAAATGGATCAGAGCAAATAAATTACTTCATTATAGCAACAAATAAAATTATCCGTGTATTAGTGTTCACTATAAGATAATTGTATGCTTTTCAAACCTGGTTTTTAGAAATTTGCTGATCTTAAAAACAAAAGACTTAAAGAGGCCAAGGTGGACATTCAAGATAGCGTCAAGAAACAAAGATTTTGATCTGAGTCCAACCAACAAAAACAATCTCTTCAAAATAAGAAGCTGGTTCGGACAAAGCACAACAGTAAGAATCCTGCATACGAGCGCTCTCGGCAACCCTAGCTCATCGGGACACCACGGGGCTCAGAACCTCAGGTTCCGTTCTGCATGAAGGACGTTTTTCTACCACGATGAATAATGGGCTTAGGGTCTGGTACCGTCTTTCCACCTAGAACATTCTTTTTTCCTGGCCATTCCTCTCAGTATGATTGCCCTCTCAGTACCATTAACCGTGACCCCCTGTATAATTTACCCAGATTTTGCTCATGTCATGAGCTTGAGGGGAGGCAAGCGAGGGGGTCATAGACCACACTTGGCCGTCAGACCCAGGATCCTGCCTGCAGACTGTGAACTGGCCAGGAAGTTTCACTACTCTGGACATAAACTAAACCATGAATAAGATTGCTGGAAATGCTAGAAAATCAGGCAAGAACCAAAGGAAGCTATTAACACTTGGGTCTTACCAGCTTCTAGACTAGTGTTTTTTTCAGTCTTGGACCCAAGGTAGGTGAAATTGGGACATTGCCTTGAATGTTTGGGTATTTTTTTTTTTTTTTTTTTAAATTTTTGCCTAGGACTCTCATTATTGAAAGTACTTACCCATTAACCTCATGACACCCGGTGCTCCAAAAAAAGGGCTCTATGTGTGTTTCATTGAAGTTTGCCCATTGTTTTATTCCAAACTTTACACAGATACAATTAGGGAAAGGGAGAAAATTACTGAAATATTTCACTCACGTGGTTGCACTACGCTCAAAATATGACTCTTGGGATATGTATTTGTCATCTGTCAAGATAAAGGCATCCATCAAGAGGATGTCTCATCATTCAGTGGAAACCAGAATCTACTTCCACAAGTCCCCAACACAATGAGAGCAAATGTTACCAGGACTACTCCTCATTTCTTCATTTTAAGCTACCTCTTCCTTAAAGGCAGCCACCGCAAGGGCCAGCGTGACATTAATGGGGACCGCAGACATGCCTCCTTCCATCCCATTCCAGTGGGAACAAAGTTCTGGATAGCCAAACCAATGGAAAGAGCCCAAATGTCCACTGATGGATGAATGGATCAAGAAAATGTGGCATATATACATGATGGAATATTACTCAGCCATCAAAAAGATGAAATCTTACCATTTGCAATGACGTGAATGGAACTAGAGGGTATTATGTTAAGCAAAATAAGTCAATCAGAGAAAGACAATTATGATTTTGCTCATATATGAAATTTAAGAAAGAAAACAGAGGATCATAGGGGAAGGGAAGGAAAAATAAAACAAGATGAAATCAGAGAGGGAGACAAACATAAGAGACTCTTAACTGTAGGGAACAAACTGAGGGTTCTGGAGGGGAGAGGGTGGGCTCTGGGGTAACTGGGTGATGGGCATTAAGGAGGGCACGTGATATAATGAGCCCTGGGGGTTATACACAATTGACGAATCACTGAACTCTACCTCTGAAAGTAATAATACACTGTATGTTAATTAATTGCATTAAAATAAAATAAAATAATGTTTTTAAAAAGACCTGAAAGGAATACAGCACTGCTATCCTATTTCTCTTTATTCTTTCACACAAAAAGTTAAATCGGGCACTGGCCTCTGTGGGAGAGCCTATTCTTAAGTTCAAGGGGGAATGAGGAGCTCTTGAAGGTTTTGAGCAAGTGAATAGCAAGGTAAGCCTCTGGCAGCGGGGGCAAGAGTCTCTTGGGGCTAGGCGACAAGTGCTATTAAGATCTGGGGGGATCTCCAGCAGGCACCTGGACATTTGGATCTGGAGCTTAGGAGAGAAGTCAGGATGCTATATCCCACATCTGGGCACCATCTTTCCAGAGAGGGCAACCGAAGCCGTGAAGGCCGACCAGCACCAAAAGCAGGTGGAGAGACAGGAAATCCAAAGGCAGAAGCTTCCAGAGCAGCCATCACTAGGGGACCCAGAAAGAAACTGAAGCTGGTGGGGCGAGCTAAGGTTGGTAGTCAAGGTGGACAGCCTGGAGGAGGGCAGGGAAATGGAAGCCAAGAGAAGGGAGCTGGGAGGCAGATCTCAGCCAAGAGCTCAAAGCTCTGGTGTTGTGCGTGCCCAAGGAGAATCAGCCGAGAAGAGACGGATGGGTATAGAGACAAGGTTCCTTCTCTGCACCAGCTGCTGTTCCTCCCAGCAGCCACGTCTCCCCCTTGACACGACCCCTGCTCTCACCTTACCCTACAGTCATGCACCCCCCAATCCCTGTCAATGCCACTTTTACACTTTCATCAGCGGCATGCCTTCTGTTCCGGTCACCCTTCCCATCCCCCTCATTATCCCTCTTTCGGGCAGTTTTACTGTGGCAACAAAGCGACCATCTCCTGCCTCCTGGGTATTCCTTCTCCACTCCATTCGGTCCACTCCTGCCAGACGACTCTTCCTAAAGCCGCACTCACAGTGTCGTCTGCTCCAAGACCCTTAATGGCTCCCTGCTACCTACGGACTAAAGGTCACACTCCTCCTGATGCAGTCAGAGCCCCGATTTGCAGCTTACCACTAGGGCGCCTCCTACAATGCTCAGAAGGCTGCACACCGAGCTCTTCTCCCTAATTGCATTCGTTACTCCTGGGCTCACCCCTGCATTTTGCCTTAGACCAAAGACAATGCTTTATTCCCCTATGAGCCATACTAGCCCACCCGCCGTCCCTCTCGGTACTGGAGTCTCCCTCTTGTCCAACTCTGGGCTGGTTACATTCTTCTCCGAGATGTTTGCTCCTTAAGGCCGCCCTTGTGGGGAGGATTGAAATCATGGGGAATTCAGACAGAAAGGAGAGCTGGGCCCCGCAGGAAAGGGAGCCCCTGCCCTTCACGGCTTTCCTAGGGCGGGCATCTGAGGGTGTGCCGGAGAGGGTCGTCAGTGATGAAGATGGCCCCTGCCCCAGGAGGAGCTGGGAGGGCCAGCACTCACTCGAAGGGGCGCAGGTTGAAGATGACGAGTTTCTCGCGTCCCCTTCTCTCGCACACACGTTCCAAACACCTGCCGTGTACCAAGCACGGGGCTGTGTGTCCGCAGGGGTGGACTGAAGTCAGAGCCCTGACTTGTAGCCCTTGCCTGTTTCTGTGCTGTGAAGATTCCTACCACTGCTGGTTTCCAGCTAGCCGCGGGACAGTCCCAAACACGGAACCGGGAAGAAACGCACCCAGTCTGCTCCAGGGAGCGGGGCGCGGGGCCGGATCCAGCACACCGCGGCTGGGGATGGAGCCGGGAGTAAGAGGCCAAGTCAGTCACGGTCATGGAGTTTGGTCTGATGGCTTTATAAGGTCACTGTTTTACTGCCACGTCTTTTTTTTTTTTTTAAGATTTTATTTATTTATTTATTTGACAGAGAAAGAGACAGCGAGAGAGGGAACACGAGCAGGGGGAGAGGGAGAGGGAGAAGCAGGCCTCCCACTAAGCAGGGAGCCTGATTCGGGACTCGATCCCAGGACCCTGGGATCATGACCTGAACGGAAGGCAGATGCTTAATGACTGAGCCACCCAGGTGCCCCTCCACGTCCTCTCTTCTATTCCCCTAGTGGGCTGTCCAAGGCCGGACAGGGCGGGAACCGCAGCTTATACCTGGTTCTCCCCCTCCCCAACCCCTGCACCAGGCACGGTGCTCTGCTCACGGGATGCCCTCCAGCCTGCGGGGCAGGGAGAGGAGGATCATCTGCCAAACGGCTATGTAGGCACTGCAAACAGGCCCTCCCATACCTGCCACCCACCCCAGAGGAGTGGACGCAGCCACAAGCCACAGGTCAGCTTTGTAAAGCACAGGGTTGGCCTTCGGTAAATTGACACAGCTGCGAGTTTACCTCCTGCCTACCACGCTCTCTAATCCCTCTTCCCTCCTCCTGCACCCTTGCCGAAGGCTAGTTCTCAGACCGGGCCTCCCATTTGACCCTCCACCCTCGCTGGGGCCTTCGGTGGTGATGCTGCCAGTAGGTTCTCCGACCTCCAAGCTAGGTGAAGCGTCAAGACTTGTCCCTGGCTTTTCAAAGGGGTCTGAGACCTCCCTCCACCCCCCTCCTACCTCCAGAAAAGGTTTAGTTATCTAGGAATCATGTGAGGATTCTGGTCTCTCTTGGGCTTTCCATGAAGAGGGACCCTGATCGAACCTCTGCAAAGAGGGGTGTGTGTGTATGTGTGTGTGTGTGTGTGTGTGTGTGTGTGTAACAGGCACGTGCCAGGTACCAGGGCTGCTCACACCATATACTCGCAGCCTGTCACACTCACACTCCCACACTAGGAAGGGAAACTGCCACTCCCTCTCTGGAGAAGGGAAGGGAAGGAGAAGGGAAACTCTTCTCCCTCTGGAGAAGGGAAGTGGAAGAGAAACTGCCACTCCCTCTCTGGAGAGCAAAGCCAGAGGCAGCTCTCGGCCCTCGCCCGGGGCATGATAACGTGACCGTCCCCGGATTGCCCGACGTGGCGATCTGCTCCCATCTCTAAGAGAGCTGACATGGCACTTTCTACCCACGGCCACGGACCTGGTTCTTTGTGAGTGAGACTGGACGAGGCACCAGGCCCCCGGATCGGGCTTCTTCTCTCCATCCATTCTCCTCTTTTTTCAGTATTCCCGCCACAGAGCCCACAACGCTTCAAGGATCAAGGCTTTATTTTCTCTAGCTCCAGTGTCACAACTGTAGCAGCAAATCTGAAATATCCCCACACATAAACACACAAGTTGTCCCTGTTCCAGAGAGCTGGCAACGACTGGAGGCAGCTACCATGCGATTTGCTCCAGGCATTTAGGAAACACTGGCTCACCTTGTGCACTGTGCGTCTCACAGGCAGGAAGCAGCAGCACATTTGCATTGAACAAACACAATCATCCTTAAAGTTAAATAAGACCTTATTGGCGTTAACAATGTGTTGGAGATGCAGCTTTAGGGGGACTTTGGAGGACGGCGCTTGGAATAAGACATCATCATTAAAAAAATGAAAAAAAAAAGAAACAAATAGAAAACACACACGGAAGGACTGTAGGCCAGTAAACAGCTAGATTCAACCCAAAGTTAAGAAAAAAATAGTCGTGGATTGAAGCTGTATCACATCTGAGAAAAATCCATTTTTTATGCTAAAATAAAACTCTGATCTACAAGGGACTCCATCTCCCATTCTGTTCTGGGCGTAAGAGTTCATGCCCGTGTGCACACGCTCTGTTACTAAGCACCGCACTCGAGGGGTGTGCCTGACCACAGAGGTCACCCCAAACACACGGAAGACCAAGCACATGCCATGATTATGTCAAGCTGGTCATCACGGGGCGGGGCGAGAACGTTTTCCTATTCAGTTACTTCTCAATGTCAAAGTCACTATTGACACCTAGACTATAGTCTCCACGGAGCAACACAGAGCAAGGGGAAAATCAATTCCCAAAAGATTAAGACCACTTAACATTGATTTAGTGCTTCACAACTTTCAAAACCCTGTGGGATCCATAGCTCATCCAGCGTCATGAGGGTCCCATGGGGAAGGCAGGAGGTGTCAGGACAAGGGGTGTCACCCCGTTTCCCGGCCAATCCTACCTGCACGGTGAGAGGAACATGCCAGACCTTGCAGCTCAGTCCACAGGGCTCTCAAACCCCCTTCCTGCCTCTCCTTCTTGCATCCCTTACCCAAAGGAGTTTTCCTAGAGAAGTGAACAGTTTTTCTGAATACTATCGAAAACAAAATCCTGTAAGAAAGAGTATTTTGTAGCAGCAGAGTGGCACATTTTAAGAGGAAGAGAAAGGGTGGTTGGGTAACTATTTAGAATTCTCTCTAGTTTTCTTCCTTTTGCAGAATGTAACAGTAATGTTTTAGTAAGGGATGTAAATACTTTGCAGAGCACCATGGTCTCCATGGGCTTTTTGCTCCCCCAGGTGGGACAGAGGCTTGCTGCAACTGCTTTCCAACTGGCAGGGGGCACTTAACTCCAAAGTGGGACAGGCCAGCAGCCGAGCCCTCCCAGCCCAGGAGCAAGGTCCTGCTCGTGGGGCACATGTGGGAGCTGCCTGATAGGGCATGCTTCTGTCTCTGAACTCAAAACGACTCCTGAAGGCAGCGTGCAGGGTCCCAAGATGAAAACTGTCCCAGTGCCACCTGGAGTTCTTGGCTCCTCCAAAGAAGCCTGGGTCTGAGCCTCAGTGAGGGGCACTACGCGGCCCGTGGGGCAGGTCAGGGGCCAAGGGCAAAGGCCGAAGGTCAGGGCCAGGCCCACCAGATTGAACATACATGTGCTTCCTGCTCCTTTTTAAGGGGCTCCAGAAGGGAAACCGTGAAACCATTTGGGCTTCCCTTGGAGATGCCTGGCGGCCAATCAAAGGGCGTGGCCAGGGGAAACTAGCTTGCATTTTCTTAGTGATTGTCTGGCTCAGATGCACCGTTTCAGAAAACAAGGCAGTTAGGCCTCGAGTTCTCAGCTGATGCAGACAAGCGAGGCTGAAGACAGCTCCGGAGAGGCGTCCTGACTTGGGCACGAGGGTCCGGGTCTCACTTCAGCCGCTGGGCTTGGCCAGAGGGCCAGGCCTCTGTCCCTGCACAGTGAGAGGCTCCGTGCCTGGTGGACTGATGGTGGGCAGAAGGATGGACACACGCCATAGGTACACTTGCTCTGTTTTTTAAAAATCCCGGAAACCGCACAGGGAAACAGATTTAGTCAACATACACACAAGAATATCTGGAGTGCCAGAGTTAAAGGTCGAAGCAGAAATAAGTCCTAGGGAAGCTTTATCCCAATTGTCTGCCCAACAAGTCATAAAACCTTGGCATTTCGAGAGCAGCTAAGTGCTGGCCCAGGGAGGCGGACAACACATCACTCACAGCAAGGAAGTGTCAGCAGGAGTAAGGCTAGTCCTCCCAGTCCTGCTGGGGGCCGCTGTCCTCCAGTGTGACTGATCCTGCCACCAGTAGGTGTGCCTGTGTCTGTGTCTACAGCAATAGAAAATGCCCAGGGCCGGATCTTTGGTCCTGGAATTTTCGGGAAAGACAAGAAGAAAAGGCACACGCAGGTCACTGATTGAATAAAAGGAGAAAAAAAAAAAGTAGCTGGGAGTAATATATCATTATTTTGATTTTGTTTGCAACGTACCTCCCCCCCCACAAAAAGAGATATTCAAAATATAAACTTTATTATTTTACATTCAAGTGAAACTTCCATCTGGGGGCTCCACACAATTTTAGGCCACATTCTGCAATTTATCACTTTGGTGCCTTTTCACTTAACCCAACGGAAGAATTCAGCCCTCTATTTTTTTTTTAAAAACAGCTTGATATTCCCAGCTGTACCACTTATTTGCACACATGCACACACGCGCGCACACACACACCCCAAAAACTTCTACATAGAAAAATAAAGGATAAACATTATCCATCTATTTTGTACTGCGTACTAGAACTTTTATATACAGAATTCTCTTTTTTTCTTTAATGTTTTCAATCACTGCGCATTTTCTCCCCTCCCGTGTGAGCTGCGATCGTAGGGCAGGCGATGGCTACAGGGAGGCGGAAAAGCCACATTCCTGTCAGGGGAGGGACAGCAAAAGCCACCCCTCGCTCCCCGTCCGAAGTCTTTCCCCACCTACCACCTCGGATGTCCCCGCGGACGACCTTCCGGTAAGCGGCTACCCCATCGCCCCCACCCTGCTCTCTCAGGCATCGGGGAGCAGAGGGCCCACCCTGCCGACACCCAAAATGACCTTGGTGTGAGGGCAAGGGAATGCAAGCAGGCAGGCAAAGCCTTTGACAAAGAAAAGATTCTGGAATCACTGCCCACGGCCTGTTCCTTTAGTACGGATTTCGACTCTCCAGCTTGTGCTTGGTGAGGAAGTACTTGAAGAACTCGTAGACGGACCAGGAAATGGCAGTGGAGGGCATCTGGTAGATGACGCGGGCCTGCATGCCTTTGAAGTAGCCGGGGAGCCCGTTGAGCTGGTACACCGTCCTGAAGGCATTGGCCATGCCCGACAGCCGGCCGCTGATGTTGGCCAGGTTGAGGGCCATGTTCTCCTGAGTGTTGAGGAGGGTCTTACAGACGTCCAGGGGGGTGGTGGCGGCGGCGGCCAGGGCCCCGGCCAGCCCGCCCGAGATGATGTGGGACTGCGGGTTGTAGCCCCGGTGGGGGTTGACCTGCTCCTGCAGGAACTCGTAGGTGATGAAGTGGATGGACTGGAAGGGAATGTTCATGGTCAGCTGCGTGGTGTAGCTCCGGTAGAAGGCCCCCAAGCCCTCGGTCCTCCAAACCGTCCAGACGCAGCGGAGGGCGGACCGGTGCGGCGAGTCGTACATCTGCAGGCGCTGCTTCACCACTGGGGTCAGGGCCGCCGGCAGGCTGGGGGGTGGTGGGTTGGGTTGGGCGCCCACCCCGGGTCGGAGTGAGACGGGCGGCCAAGCCATAAAGAGAAACAAGCAAGTTTAGACACAACTGGCAACACAGGTCCCAGAGAGCTAGCACACGCGCGCGGCCCCAGCCCGAGGCACTGGAGCCCCGTTTAGACCCGTCCTCGGCTTCTCCTGCCTGCAGCCCGCGTAAGGTGGGGGGGGGGGGGTTTCCCCGAAGCAGGCAGCCACTTCAGACTAGATTCATGGATCTGATCCCCGGATCCCGGAGGCCTCCAGCATTGTACCTGCAGCCCAACTCAATCCCCCCCCCTCCCCCCGGTCTCTCTGCCCTCCCAGCTGCACGTGGTCCCATATGTGGTCGGTACACAGTGCTCTTAGCTTCTGTATGTCACAGCACTCTCGGAAGAAACACGGGAATTTACGTGAGCCCAAATTCAGTGACAAACTCCAGTGAAGACTCTGGCTTAAAAAGCAAAACTAACTGCTCGTTCAAAGGCTAAGAGGCAACGGTGGGGGGTGGGGGGGGGGGCTCAGGCTTGTCGTCATAGCCCCCCGCGCTGCCAAATGGACACGTGTAGTGTGCTTGCTTTTAGAGAAATGAAGTCTTTAAATCAATATGTCAAAGAGAAGAGAGGGAGCTGAACCTTGCTTGTTTCTCTTTGAAAAGGAGAAGCAAAATTCTTGCTTGGTTGACATAATTAACTGGTCACTGACCAGGTCCCTGGATGCACTGCCTTCCACACACAAAGCCCACCTCTCCCAGTCTGACCCATCAAGCCCCTGAAGGTCAGAGCAAGTCCCCTGTCCACTAGGGGATGGGAGGCGGCTGGGAGCAAATAAGAAATGTTCACCGTGAAAGCCAAAAACAGACAAACTCTAACACCTGACTTGAACTGCTGACGGTTTACCTCTGATTTTCCCTTCCGGCAAGGGACCATTTTTCAGATGGGGACAAACGTAGAGGAGAGAGTCGTATATGTCACACCGAGAATAAGCCAGCCGGGAGGGTGCCCAGGCCCAGGCCCCAGAGCTCCTCGCTGTGCGGACCTGAGTCGGCTAAGGACTCACATCTGCATGGTGGACAGCTGTTTTCCAGTGCTCCCAAATTCCAAATAATAATAAAAAGGATAATGTGGGAGGAGTTGGCTATGCCAAGATGGCCCAAGGTTAAATCACAGTAGAGTGAGGCACACGCGGGTATTCCTAACCCTCTTCTCTCTGTATCTGCGGATGTTTGAGGTGGTCCGTGCTAATTTCAGGTCTTTTAAAAAAGCCAGTTGAATCTAAGCCCTAGTGAATGGCCTTTGACGGCTTCCCCCTAAATTTGTCTAGGATTGATAAAGGAGAACAAGGGTCTCTGTGTGTGTGTGCCTGTGCACACACGTACACACAGGTTTTACAGGAGTCCCAAGGACTAGCCAAGGGAGCTCGTTAAGACACACTCCCTGTCTCTATCCCCCATAGACTCCGATTTAGCAGGTCTGGGGCGGGACTCGAATTAGCATTCCTAACCGGGTCCCGGAGATGCTGCTGCTGCTGCTGCTGCTGCTGGCCCGGGCATCACAGCCCCACTCTCTGTTCAAGAGACCAGAAACACCGTAAGCTCCAATGCTCAGCCCCTTTTTGACGCCTTTGCTAACGTGGTAAAGAATTCTGCTTATTCTGACCAGGGGCCGGAAGTCCACTTGCCTGACCTTCTCCCCGCACCCCCCACCGCCGCCCGCCACCGTTTTTCCTGCCCCTTCGCACGTCCCCTCCTGCCATTCCCTGGGACCGTGGAGCATTACCTTCTGCTGGATTCATTACCGCATCGTGGAGCAAGGTGGCCATACTCCCAGCTATCCCTGCAAAACAAACTCCAGAAAATTACCCTCTGCGACCGGGTGTTCTGAGGAAGTTCCTGGAACCTAAAATCAGATGGAACCCTGCACAGAGCTTTCTGAGAAGCCAAATCTATGCCCAGCTGCTCCCAAGTGAGCATGGACTCTTCAAAACGTAAAGTGATGACTGAATTGTTGGGGGAAAAACGGGGACGATAACATAGGCGCCACTGGCGGCATTTTCATCCTGCAGATGTGAAGTCAATGCTGGGAAAGGTTAGACCTGCTGACGGCTGATGGTACTCAGAAACCACACTTCGTGGCTTTTCCCCGTGGAGAACTGTCCAGATTTCCATTCTCTCCTGTCCCTCACCTTTGTCTACAGACTAACTTACTCTGCCCTGGAGCTGGGGCAAACAAAGGGGATGACATTATATATATAGCTAAGAGGGGAGAAAAAGAAAAGAAATTAAAATTAAGAAATATCCTTAATAGGGGCGCCTGGGTGGCTCAGTGGGTTAAGCCTCTGCCTTCGGCTCAGGTCATGATCTCAGGGTCCTGGGATCGAGCCCCGCATCGGGCTTTCTGCTCAGCAGGGAGCCTGCTTCCCCCCCTCTCTCTGCCTGCCTCTCTGCCTACTTGTGATTTCTCTCTCTCTGTCAAATAAAGAAAGAAAATCTTAAAAAAAAAAAAAGAAATATGCTTAATAAAATCCAGGCACTTTTAAGGAAACAGGCAGGAGAAGCAGACGTCAGGAAGCTCTGCATAGCGCAGATTTCCAGGGTTGGTCTGCAAACCGATGACTTGTCTCGGAGATGGCAGACCCCATCTTGAGGCTCTCACCCGGCCTGGCTTCAAGAACCAGGAACTTCTAAAGGCTAATTCAGGCCTGAGATTTTGCTTTTGGCTTTGGGTTTCCTCCCTGGGCAGGTGACACTGCCCGGCGATCAAGAGTAGTGCCAGAAGCCGGGAGGAATGACCAACACCAGGATAATGCTTCAGAAATGTGTATAAATGTGTCCCCCTCCGTACACACTTATGATTACCACCATAAAGGTCAAAATGCAAGCAGAGCATACATCACGGCGAAGCAGGAACAGCGCTGCACAGAACTGTGTTCCATCCAACCGCCTCCAAGGGTTTCAGTGACCAAGGGACCAAACCATTACACAAGGCGGTTTCAGCAAGAGGCAAACCCCAAGGCCGGGGACCCGGGGATAGCATCAGAGTGTGACCCCTAGGGATTGTCTTGATAAATGCAACCAGGGGCCCCATTTTTTTTTTTTTTTTTTTTAAAGTAGAAGAAACGTCTGCAACCAGCCAGGGTTTGCTGATGGAATCGATACTTTTGGGTTGTCTCTTAGTAGCACAAAAGGAACGGGGGAAAACCTGTCGCTGGTCACTCTACCTCTTCGGTGTTGAAAAATGAGTTTTGTTAAAATAAGGACACCTTATTCCATGCCCACACAAAAACCATCAAAAGCAAAACCCACAGGAGAGGGGGAAAAGCCACCGCTGAGCCCACTGAGCCGGTGTTCACCCGCCCCCCGCCCACCCGCTCCCCAACCCAAGCCCCCTCCCACCGCTCCCCCTCAAAACAACAAAGGAAAACTACTCCAGCCCTTGCTCGAAGACAGATGCAATCGAGACCAACGGAAGAGAATGGGGGCGAAATCCCCAGATCCCCAGAGGCTTAAGGTGGGAAAGGTGGCCTGCGCTGCAGCAAATCCTTTGTCAGCCATAAAACTTCTTGACCTTTTAAAGCTTAGTTAGATCTTGACGTTGCAGAGACCTGTTGAACCAGTTTTTAAATAGTCTCAGAGAAGCTGTCCAGATAACTTTTTTTTTGAATCCGGCATTGAAAAGTTTTGTTTCTATTCAGGGTTTTTTTTTTGTTTTTTTTTTCCTAGATCTGATCATTAATTGCTTTTCAATGTCTTAAGAAAAAAAAATGAAAAACCCACGCAACAATGCAAACTGAAACACCTCTGTCACCGACTTCCCCCAGGCTTTAGAAAGCGAAGGAGGGGAAGAGAAAAAGCGTGCATGTGTGTGCATGTGTGTGTGCGTGTGCGCGCGTGTGTCTGGGTGTGTGTGCACACACGACTCTAGAGTTCTTTATTCGTAAGCAAGCGCGGCGGAGACGAGGCGTCGGGCTGCTGGGTCACGGGGAGGAGAACCCTGGGGAAGGGTCTGTTGAAGGAGAGAGCTCTCTAACTCCACACAAACGCTTTCAAAATACCGTTGGCTAGGTGGCTGTTTCCTTGGTGGTGGAAAACGGCATTTAAAGTCCTTTTCATGTTTTCGTAGCAGGCAAAATACATGGCGTGGGCCGGCCCCGCGCCCATCATCATCACGTTGAGGCCTCGCAGGGGCCTCCAGAAGCCTTCAGTCCGAATGATTTTCTTGAGGGCTCCGTAGACACTCGTGTACTGTGCTTTGGGATCCGGATTCAAACTCTGCATTCGTGTCTGGGGGAGGGCAAGAAAACAAAACGGTGGAAGTTAACAAGGATGGTAAAGAGGGAAAAAAAACCAAAAACTCCCAGGGAGACAGTGAAAGCAAACTGTCTATTTTCAATTTCATGGGATTTCTCGGTGAGGACAACACTGATTCCCTCCCTCCTGGAGTACTCTCCCCGCCCGCCCCCCCCCCCCCAATAAGCACGTTTGCCCGGATTCCATTATGGCCAGCAGGAGGGAAGAAGGTTGGGGGCAGGATATGAAACAGGAAGATGGACCCTGCCACGGGCAAGCTGTGTGACCCCCGAGGAATCTCTTAACCTCTCTGGACCACGGGACCACCCCCCAATTAAAAAAACAGGATGGTCACAAAAAAATCACATGAAACCCTGTATGTGAAACCCTTAATAAACTCAGAGGCCTGGTCAATGGGAAGTATTCTTATCCTGTGGGTGCCTCTCTGGTCCTAAAGTCTATGTCCTCGCTTATCTGAGACTTCCATGCCTGTTTGGCCCCCACCAGCAATCTCCCAGGGGTCCTTCAGACCTCATCCCACAGCTCCCCTAAATACATTTTGTCTTTAGAAGTTAGCACTTACAAATAAATGGTCCTGTTCTTAATCTCTTCCTGTGGGTAGCCTTGTCCCCTTGAGGCAGAAGCCCGGCTTTCCCCATCTCTGTTACCCCTATCCGACGGCCAAGGCACTTAAGTGGGTATACAGTTAATCTATGAGTCGACGTTGCAAGACCATGGTACCCACAATGGCTTCAGCTATGGCCAAACACCAGTCTAGATGTTGCTATGGAGGTATTTCTTAGAGGAGATTAACATTTAAATCATTAAATTAGACTTTGAGTGAAACAGATTATCTCTATCTTGGTCTCTCTCTCTCTCTCCTGGTTTAGTGTCTCTGGAGAACCCTGATTGGTCCAGGAGATAACATCTGCCCAGTGGAAGACCCCCCCCAGGCCCCCAGTCCTGCGAAAGCAAGGGCATGCCTTCCTCTGCTCCCCTCAATACACACAGTCTAGAGGAGACGGTCTCTGACCATGAGCAGCGATATCCTTTACCACCAAACAAAATCACACCCGAAGCTAAAACGTGAAATGGAAGAAGAATTTCTCTAATTGAGAACGGGGGGAGGGCCCTGGGCTCTCTTCTCACTCTGAGGCAGACACCCCCATGCCCCCCGCCCCCAGCGACCCTGCAACTCCGGGGGGCGGGGCTCGGGGCTCCGAGGAACAGTGTGGAAACCAATGATCTAAATTAACACTCATATGTGGAACTTAAGAAACAAATGAAAAAACAAAGAAAAAAAGAGACAAACGACAAACAGGACTACCGCCTCCTTAACTATAGAGAACGAACTGGTGTTTGCCAAAAGGCAGGGGGTGGGGGATGAGGGAACTCGGTGAGGGGGTTCAAGAGCCCACTTATTGTGATGAGCACTGAGTAATGTATGGAAGTGCTGAATCACTATATTGTACTCCCGAAACTAATTTAATGCTGCATGTTAACTACGCTTGAGTTTTAAAAAATAAATAAATTTTAAAATTAATGGTCACTGTCAGAAGTCACCAGCTAGTAAAAAACCACAGAAAAAATGGACACATCACTGGCAACTTGTCATTTTGCCAAGAAAGAGCATAAACCAGTAACGACATGAGCAACAATCACGACTGCCCTTCGTTACAACCACTTTCTATGAAAGGGCATTTTTAATGCCAAAAAAAAATTTTTAAAAAGCAAAGGCTACCTCCGATTTTAAAACTGTTCTTAAAATTTAGCTTTATTAAAAACTCACCACTTGCGGTGCCTGGGTGGCTCTGTCGGTTAAGCGTCTGACTCTTGGTTTCAGCTCAGGTCATGATCTCAGGGTCGTGAGATCGAGCCCCGCATGGGCTCCAAGTTGAGAGTGGAGCCTGCTTGTCCCTCTCCCTCTGCCCCTCCCCCACTCTCTCAAAAAAAAAAAACCCACAACAAAAGAACTCACCACTTTACCCCTTGTTTTCTGGTGAAAACGCCCCCTGGTCCAGCCCTTGGCAGCTGCCCCACACCTGCGCCCATGTTCTGGGGAGTGCCGCATGGGAATGGATGGGGTCAGGGTACCTGCGCCTTTTTGTTGAACTGTTTTCTTTTCTTTTTTTTTTTTTTTTTAAGATTTTATTTATTTATTTGACAGAGAGAGAGAGATCACAAGTAGGCAGAGAGGCAGGCAGAGAGAGAGGGGGAAGCAGGCTCCCCGCTGAGCAGAGAGCCTGATGCGGGGCTCGATCCCGCGACCCTGAGATCATGACCTGAGCTGAAGGCAGAGGCTTTAACCCACTGAGCCACCCAGGCGCCCCTTGTTGAACTGTTTTCTATTCGAACATGTTTCCAGAAGTATTCGAGGTGGCTTCATAAAGAGGGATACATTACAGGCAAACCAGAGCAAGGAGGGAATTCGTCGACCTAGAGGGGCCTGGCTTTGCTCCCCGGGTGCTCCTGGCGGAGCGAACCAAGTACGGGAGCGCAAACTTCCACAACCGCTTCCTCAGGACAGCTGAGCCTACCCAGAGCACTAAATCCTCAAAGACACTTGAAATCGCTCACATTTTACAGCAGACAGCTCCGTAGCCCCCCTACCCCCCACCCCCACCGGCCTTTCTCCTGTAATTGCCTCTGATGAAAAGCAGGGACACCAGGCAGGAGGCGGCACAGAGGGAACAGGGATGGGATCCAGATTCCATCACTTCCGCTGTGCCCCTGGGCCAGACGGCGACCCCCTCCCCGCTTTCATCGTCTCCCGTGACAGAACGGTTGAGAAAATGAAATGTCTGTGACCATCGTTACTGTTAATGACAATAAAGGATGCGGTTCTAGTTATCTAGCCCTGCAGAGGTCTAAGCTCCTTGGGGGGCTAGAGGGGGGGCAGGGACCGTCTTATTTACAGCGTATCTATCGCCCCTATTACAGCGTCTAACTCACACCGGGGTCCAATAAATAATGGATGGACAAACAAATGTGTGCAACTTAGGGCACCAACGGGGGCGAGGGGGTGCTAGGTCTCTTATTTCACTCCTCCCTAAAATATGAGTAGCTTTCCTGGAATTACTTGTTCCTTCCACCACCCCTTCCCTATTGATTAAAAAAAAAAAAAAAGTCCCCATTTTGGTGCATTCTCAAGCCCAGCGGTGATCCGCTGAGCCACTGGCAGAGCTGAGGCAGCCTGTCGCAGGGGTTGGCTCCTGCTAGTCCTGTGCCCAGAGGAGAGACCCCTGGGGATGGACTGCAGAGCTAGCTGGCTGCCTTCTGCACCCCCACGGCCCCAGATTCTGGCCTCGGGCAGCGAGACCGCCCCGCGGTGAAGGCCTCCCTTGGGTCCCAGTGGGGAGAAACAAAGGAGTATAAGCAGTGAGAAGACACACAGGACCTGGAATGAGGCGCTGAGAGGCTGGATTCTGGACCTGACCCCAGCTCCTACAGGGCCAGTGGCCTTGGCCATGGCATTGAAAACGAAGGAGAGGACTAGAACAGTGACTGATTATCAGAATCATGGGGAAATGTTTAAAAATGTGCCTCCGGGCAACACTTCAACACATATTTATTCTAAACTTTTTTGTTTTTTGATTGCTCAGGTGATTCTGATCATCACTCCATTTGGAGAACCCCTAAAAAAATGGGCCCTCTCGGCGCTAGCACTTTCTAGTAACATTCTGCATCCAGCCTTGGCAGAAAGGGCGGGGGGGCAGCTGGGTTAAGTGACGAGGGGTGCTTGGGGAGGCGGTGTGTACAGAGGAGGGCAAAGGCAGGAAGCTGTAGAGCCAGCCAGTCCGACCCTGTTGGGCTGAATTCCAGCGCTGGGACCTCGAGCAGGTTCCTCAATGTTGGGGTGTGGAGTAATTCCCCCAGCGAGCTCCCAGAGAGCTCGGGAGTGAGGTAACCGTGGGAAAGGCCGACTCAAGCTGGCAGGCAGCGATGATGGTCTCTTCTCCTACCCACCCATCCCTTCCCTGACAAAGCTGGTCACACTGGCCAGCTCTCAGACTTACAAGGGCAAGTTGGGATTGATTTTTCACCTCTTTCTTTTTAATTAGGGGTGAGACAGCTGGAGTAAATTTTACTGAACCAAAATGCGCCACCCCCTGTGGCCAAGAAAAGGACAACTGGGTATCTCTCTGTCCCGGGGAGCTGGGGGTCTACTCAAAGGAGGCCACGTTTAATGACACAGGCTTGGGACAGAGGCAAGCGGCCCCTGAGCACAGAGGAGGACTCTGTGGCCCACCACGGCCACTGTGGACCACAGTTCGGGGACAAAACCTCTTTGGTGAGACCTTCATTTCCCAACCTGCCCACAGAGAGCTCCCACCCTCGATCAGGGAACCGGGATGCAGAAGGGAGAGTCGCTGTGGAAATAAGCAACAAGGAACGTGGGACATAAGGGGAGAAGGACACAGACTGTCCGCATGCCTCAAAGGGGCTCTGAGGGGAGAGAGGGGAGGCCAGTCTGCCAGCATGGTCGTGGGAGGGGCTGAGAGAAGCTGAGGTCGGAGGTGTGGCCAGAGCGGGGAGACCCCCCTCGGCCCCCCCAATTTAGCCTCTCTTTCTTTTTCAGTGACTCTACTTGTAAAAGGTACAACTCAGGGACAGGCATTTCTTAGTGACCTGTGGACCAGAGAAGAAGCTGGGGTTGAGTGGAAACCACCCAAGGGTCCTGTCGCTTGCTGGATGAACGAATAAACAAAAAGGGATCCATAGAGACAACGGAATATTCTTTGGCCTTAGAAAGGAATGACATCCCGGCACAGCTTGGGGAAACCTGGAGGCCATGACGCTGAGTGAAATAAGCTAGTCTCTCCCTCTCTCTCTCTCTCCCTCTCTCTCTCTCTCTCTCTCTCTCACACACACACACACACACACACACACACACACAGTTTGATTCCACGTAACAGGAGGTACCTGGAGTCACCAAAAAACCCCACAGAAACAGAAAGCAGAATGACGGCTGCCAGGGGCTGGGGGGAGGGGAACGGGGTGGCTCCCCAGGCACCGAGTTTCGCTTTTGCAAGATGAATAGTTCTGTGAATGTACTTGATGCCACCGACCTGGGCGCTTAAGCATGGTCAGGATGGCAAGTTCGACGTTCCGTATATTTTACCACAATGTTGTTTTGAAAACCCCAGCTGGGAGGGTAGACAGAAGGGAAAGGACACAGAGAAAGGGCAGAGATTAAAAAGCACAACCAAAACAAACCTAAAAGACGGGAGACGGAGAATTTCACAAACCGCCTTTCCTGTCCTGGGTTTCAGTTCCTGCTCAGGCCTAGCTGCACTGCCCGCCCTTTCTTTATAATAAATTCCCATTCTCCGCCTTTTCATTCTCCACTCTTGGAAATCTGGAATGCCCATTAGCATATTAAAGGTTCTGGGAAGTCCTTCAGGAGAGCAGCCTGAGAATTTGGTTTAACAAGGCACTTGTTACCTGCTTATCTTGGGCAACAGAAACCCCTGTTTCAAGGAATAATCATTTCCACCTCGCAGGATGCACTTTGAGAAAGCAGCTGTAGCCGGCGTGGGCCCCCGGACGCAGGAAGCGCAGCTCGAGCTCGGGATGTCAGGAGGACACCCCCCCTGGGGGGCAGCCCAGGCCCCCAGCAGCAGGCAGGAGCAGCCTGGAAGACAGGCCTGAGCAGCAGCAAGGCCAAGGACCAGCAGGAGCCTGTGAGCATGTTACCCAAGCACTCCGGCCCAGAAATCAGGAGACCTGGGTCTCAGGCCTCATGCTGCTACTCGCTGTGTGACTGCGCAAGTCTCCTCCAGCTCTAGAAGGGCAATTCTATAGGAGGGCTCCATAACGATGATACAAACCCTGTCTTTGCACTAAACGGGCTCCATAAGCCCCCAGAAAGGCTGGAAGGGAGTGAGGGGCAAGCCCCTTGGTGCAAACTTCCCCCTAAGAAGACAAATCCGGATGACCTGCCTTGTTCTCTGGTTCTCTTCTCGAGGGGAGGAGGGTGGACAGGGAGTGGAAAATGCGTGCGCTGCCTCGGGTGAGCTCGCTGGATCGAGTGACAGGAGCTGCAGGAGCCCTGGGCAGAGGGCACATGTAGCTCGGCACCTGTCTTTTCAGACAGGAAACTGGGGCGCCCTGCAAGAAAAGCAAAGGGACCCAGTGGAGCCTGGCGGGGACACCTCTGGCCTCCTTGCATGTCTTGCCCAGCCCAAGGACCTGCAGTATCACGGGGCCGCCGTCCTCCTACATGACCCGGATCCCAAGTCCTCCTTTCTCGGTATTTCTCATAAACAAAGAACAAGTGGCGGGCTCACTTGGTAGAGTATGTGACTCCCGAGCTCAGGGTCGTGAGTTCAAGCCCCATGTTGGGCACAGAGCTTGCTTTAAAAAAAAAATAAGTAAAGAAAGAACAAATTCTTCCCGTGTCAAAAATACATGCACTTGCAATGTCCACAATAGCCAAACTATGGAAAGAACCTAGATGTCCATCAACGGATGAATGGATAAAGATGTGGTATATGTATATATACAATGGAATACTATGCAGCCATCAAAAAACCGACATCTTGCCATTTGCAACAACGTGGATGGAACTAGAGGGTATTATGCTAAGCAAAATAAGTCAATCAGAGAAAGACAATTATCATATGATCTCTCTGATATGAGGAATTTGAGAGGCAGGGCTGGGGGTCATGGGGGGAGGGAGGGAAAAAAAGAAACAAGATGGGACCGGGGAGGGAGACAAACCATAAGAGACTCTTAATCTCAGCAAACAAACTGAGGGTTGCAGGGGGCGTGGGGAGGGATAGAGTGGCTGGGTGATGGACATTGGGGAGGGTATGTGCTATGGTAAGTGCTGAATTGTGTAAGACTGATGATTCACAGACCTGTACCCCTGAAGCAAATAATACATTATATGTTAATAAAAAAAATAATATAAAAAAAGGAAAAAAAAAATAAATGCACTTTCCGGACCAGGAGAAGATAAGGCAAAATCTGCCCATTCGTCCACTCAAAAGCACTTTGCCAAGCTCCCCTTTGAGGCAGGTGCAATGGGGAGGGCGGGAATGGGTGTGGGCGGGGCTCCCGGGTCATGGTGTGGACAAACATCCCAGCACAACGGGTGGGCACAACACCCACCCACCGAGTGGACCCCAAAAGGCTACCCAGGAGTCTCTCCCAGAGCAAGGAAATTTGGTTCAGGCACCCAGAGTGCTGGGAAAATACCATATCCTATCAGTGTCTGCCGCCCAGTGTCCATTGCAGAATTAGCAATCAAATCGGCATGATTAATTCTATCCCATCTGCCAACTGTTCCCAAGTGGTGCTGACAGTCAGTAAATGGAACCACAGGTCCCAGCCCCAGCCCCCTCGCTATTTGCCAAGCCCACGGCCAGCCACCCACGGGTGCACGGCCTCACCCTTCAGCCCTGCGGCCTGAAGCTCTCCCACTTGCACCCACAGCCCATCCATGGCTCTGTGTCCCCAGCGCTGGGGCCTCCTGGTGACACTCCAGCTCCCGCCCATCCCCACGCAGAACAGACGGCATCAGGCCAAGGAGCTTGCTCCCACGCAGGGCTCGCTGGCGGAGACAGGGGCGTGCAGACCCCTGCAGGCAGCCGGCAGAGAGAGGCTCTTTTGGCACAGGGTTTTGTGAGGAAAGAACTGTCTTCCGGAATGAGGCTACAGACCTCATCAAGGGCTTAGAAAGTACTATCCGCGCCTTCCAGAATCCTTAGGAGGCACACAGCACAGCAGAGAAGAAACCCAAACCACATCAAGGAGAACAAACCGCACACTGTAAAGCCTTCAGCTCTCCCGAAGTTCAGGATGTCAGCGTTCCAGCTCAGAATCTGCGTCCCAGCCTGGAACCTCGTTCTTGCTATGTATGATACGGAAGATGGGCAATCACACCCCGGCCCGCTGAGAACATTTGCAGAAATCACCGAAATCGAGGCATCAGCATATGGCATCAAACCTCCCCCCCACCCCACAACATTAACCAGGAACAGAGCCCTGCAGGAAATGCTTTAAGGAGGACCACACTGTTCCCGGCAAGCAGAGGCACATCGCAGTTTATTCCCAAGTTCAAAATTCCCAATCGCGTCTTCTCAAATCTCCCAAATTGGCAAAAGTATAGACATATCTTTATGTCTTTGTTTCTCTTTTTTAATCAAAAGGAAAACTTGATCCTTTTAAAGTTTAGCAACCAGCAAGAGAAAAAGGACTCCTTAAAAGAAGTCCTGGCCTCCCCCCGCCCCTCCCCCAAATCAAGGGGGGCACGAGGTAGGGGAATGAAGCATGAGGCCACTGCGGCGTGGTGGGTGGGGAGTTCCAGGCACACACATTCTCTGGTGAGAACCATTGTTTCAGAGCAGGGCAGGAGGGCCGGATCGCTGTACCATCAGCGAGAAGAGCTGCGCCAAGGCAACACGGAGAGATGAGAGCTGGTGGGAACACGCCTCCTGCTAAATCGTGCTTGTGCCCGTTTCCCGGCCTCACTTATCAGAAGGGCCAGACTCCCCTCTGTTCCCGGTCACCCGGATGCTCAGGGGAGCGTGCGAGGCAGTGGGCTCACACACGCGAGAGCAAACCAGCAAGACCGCTCTGTCTTTCCACTCACGTCCCAGGAGGCCCGATTTTCACGAGAATAGACCAGCCACACTCCAACGTTCCCGGTTATCCGCTGCCTCGAAAGCGTGGGGCCCGGCCTGCGAAGCGTTGGCACCATCTCTCACTCTTACTCTCCGGACGGAGTCCCGAAACTTCCAGGGTCCATGAGGGGTATGCTTGGGGCACTGCTGTTTCTAAGGATAAAATGCCTAAGGATTCAGTGGAAAATACAAATCCCACCAAGACAACCAAAACCAAGTGTCTCGGCCTCCCAGGGGAGAAGCCTGGGCCCCAGACACGACTTCTCCTGGGAACGGGCCACGGTGTGAGGAGTCAGACCCCAGGTCACATCCAAGCCCGAACGGTGGCAGGAGAGGGGCGCCTTGAGCTGTCCCTCGAAGGAGGAACTTCGAGGAAGAAATGGAGCTGTCTTCATGATCCCTTCTACCCGGTGTGATTTTTTGACTATGTGCATGTGTTACTTTGATTGAAAAAAAAAGAAAAGAAAAAAAGGCCAACAGGGCAGGGAGAGGAAGTGAAGGATTCTGCCAAGGGGGAATGTGAATGTGCAGGTAGGCCTGGGAACCAGAGGAAGGTATGGCGGGAGGGTATGCTCGAGGGGAAATGCGGAGGTAAGTTGAGGACGGAGAGGGAGTCCTCGGCTCAGGAGAGTGGCTGAGCATTAGATAATCAATAAATGTTTGCTGAGAGAAAGGCAAGTTGGGGCTGGACTGTGGGAGGCCCTGACCAGCTTGTTTCAGGCATTTGGAATTTTCTTTACAGTCCAGTGTTTTCCATGGTTACGTACTGCACACGATGGGAGCTATGAAGCCACACGGTAAGCAACGTGGATGGGACCTCCAGCGTCTGGGAGAAGGGATCAGGCCCAGGCAACAGAAGCCTCCCCCCTCCCCCCGCTGGGTCTGGTTACATACAGGCTGGCCACGCTCTGCTCTCTCCAAAGCTGTGGCCACGACCAAGGCCACTGGGCCACCAACCCATACCCACCGGCAGCAGCTCACCACCCTGCTATGGCTCAAAGTACATTCCCACATCCCTTTATCCTAGGAGCTAAGCCTGGTCACTCCTCCCCTTCTCTGGAAGATTCTCCAGCCAGTGGAGGCAGGGATGAAAGAATCCATGCCTGCCTCAGACCCAATGTACCTAGGACATATTCAGAACACTCAGTTTGTGGTCGGCCCAAAGGATTAAAGTATTGCTGCTGGACAGGTGGGAAAATTCCCAAGATGCCAGGCAACAGGGCTCGGAGTGCACGGATGGGATTGGTGACCCCACCGGGAGATGGGAGAGGGGAAGAACAACACTGGGCTGGAGGGGAAGCCTGAACCACCGGTCACTCCTATCCACCTTGTCTGGCTCTAGCAAGGGTCCCGCTTTCTAGTCCCACATCTGGTATTAAGGATTGTGTGGCCCTAAGCAAGTCAGCTTGCTTCTCTGAGCCCCGGTGCCACCATTCACAAAATAACTGTAATAACAAAACAGTCATACTAGCAACCAATGATCCCCATCTTACAAACAGGGAAACTGAGGCACAGAATGGATAAGCAACTAGCCCCCAAGGTCACAGAGTACACGCAGATTGGAAGCCTGGCAGACTGGCTCCAGAGCCAAGCTCTGAACCAGGAGGCCCCCCCAATCTCTCGCTAGGGGGTGGACAGGTGGGGATCACAGGTGATCTCCAACTTCCTTCCTGTCTCCGAGGTGCTCTGCTTCTCCTACCATGCTAAGCGATCACCCCATATGTGCCCGACCTTTTTGAAGGGGGAGTAGCACCGACTACATCCAAGTCACCAAAATCCTCACTGGTTGAGACCACGAAGCTCCTGAGGGATCTACGTCCAGGCTGCAAGCTGGGTACTTACGGAAAGTCGTGAGCCCAGTTCCATGGAGGTCGCAGAGCCTCGCTGTTTCGCACCACTGACCATTAGCCTGGCCAACGGGCCCCAAGCGGAACTGGGGAAAAGTGGCTCGTCCAGCACGAACCCATTCTCTCTCCTCCAAAAGAGCTCGAGCCATTTGCTCACCCAGGTCGTGGGCAGGAGGGGCATGTTGATGGATGAAAGCCTGGCACTCCTACCATATTCAAAGGCTAAGACCGAATTTTCCAAAGTTCAGGCTGCTTTCGGGAAAGAATTTAATTCGCCACGAGATCCTGGCCTCCCCAGGGCCTCCCCTGACTCAGCAGCCTTGTCTGTGCCATTGGCTTATAAAACACACCACCTACAAGTAAGGACAAGATGTCAGGGGCAGCACTGAAGAGATACTCATTCTCCAAAGTGTTTTATTTTCCTTGCACATCGGTAAACTCACTGAGGCACCACCATGCCACATCAAAGAACAAATTTAATGCAAGAATCCACACGGAAATACCCTAGAAGCACTTGACGCCACCCCCCCAGGCACCAGGATTACCTGAGTGCAGAAGAACTGAGTCTCCCCACGACCATTCCGGCCCTGTCCCCACCTTCAGCCCTGGTGGCTCTGCTGTCACGGTTTGGCACGGTGGGCTTCTGTTTGGCTTCAGAGTTCCGCCACCCACCGAGCTCCCCGCCCCCCCCCCCGCCCCCGACCTCCACTTTGTCTTCTCTAATGAGGAACTAGGATGTGACCTCCCCAAGCTCCCAGGGCTGGTCACCAGGTGCCAGGACCGGTCAGCACTCCAGCTCCCAGCCCCTGCCCTGCTGACCACCCTTCAACCTTTTGTTGAAAATCCCAGCTGTGGAGTCACAAAGACACCTTGTTCAACGACCCACCGGCCTGACGCTCAGATGGTCCCCCAGGGTTTGAAGTGCATGCGTTCAATGGAAAATCACATGCTGGGCTTCGGCTCTAGGCCGGACTCTGTGATCGGGACCCAAAGACACAAAGACGTCTGCTGTCCTCAGCCACCTCGAAATCGAAGGCCTGTTCTATCTTGCAGCTGTACGCGCTTGGCGGAAGTTACTCAACTTCTCTGCGAAAACCCCTCCCTCACGTGCGTCCTTGCAATGGAGACACAAGGAACCTTTTCAGCACCCGGATCACCTGGCACAGTACACGAGATGCTCAACACATGCTTATCATCTCTGTCATGATTTCTGTAAGGGCTCTAGCATGTTCCCGAAACCACCGCCTATGTTAATAAAATGGCTTTGAAATCTTAGTAAGAACCACCAGCAAAAAACTAGCTTCACTTTGCCGGGAAGGTGTGGGGCTTCTCCTCCTCCTTCAGCCAGTTGTCAGGATCTCATTGCAGGTCTGAGCTGAACATGAGACGACGGAGTAGGATAGGCCGTAAACCACACACAGAATAGACCCCCGGGTCCCAGAAGGAAGTGGCCAGCCATGGGGCCCCCGAGGCTGAGGACTCTATGCCCCGGTTCCTACAACCTCACAAGGTAGGGAGAGGCGTGAAACCCAGCCCCCACCCCCTCTGATCAGAAAGAGGCTGGACAAAGCGAGGTGGCCTTCTCATTTCCACTGGATTCCAGACCCACAAGGGCCAGCACCGCAGGCCCGAGGGCCCCGCCTGAGTCTAACCGGCCCCCACCCCCACTCTCCTGCTTCCTCCTCCCACCTCTGCACCTTTGGCAAGTTATTCAATCTCTCTGAGCCTGTTCTTTTATCTGTGAATGGGGGATCATAACAACACCTACCTCCTCTCGTCTCTGTGAGGATTAAAGGAAATAATGAATGACAAGCACTTTGCCTGGGGTCTGACATGTGGGGGGTTTTTGTTTGTTTGTTTTTTGGATAAACTGCAAATTCCTGGGAAGATGTAACTTTTACCCTAATTCCTTCATAAAACTCATTCCCTCAGAGGAGATCAGCCCCAGTTGGGAGCAGCACCCTGCCCCCCACTACCACACACTGAGCCCAGACTACCTGAGTCACCCTCACGACAGGCTGAGCGGCTTGTAGTTCTGCTGTCTCTTCACAGAAGAGAAACTGAGGCCCAGAAAAGCCAGGGGACTTGCCCACAGCACCAAGGGCCTCTGTCCCTCCCACCGGCCCCACTCCCGCATTCACCTCTCTTGGCTCTCAATTTCTAAACGAATGGACCTGGCTGCTTACGTTAATCCTGATTATGTAACAAAGGGAACTTGGGTAGGCTGAAAGGAGGGAAAATCACCAGTGTCAGTTTACACAGGCGCAGAGGGTCCAAGATGACAGTGCCTCGCTCGGGAAGCTGGCTCGCCGGGCCTGGCTGCTCGGCGGCAAGGGCGGTTCTGGAAACCTTTCACCAGTGCTAAAGTCCCAAGGTTCCCTGACACTGCTGACTGCAGCCTATTCCCTTGAGGTCACCACTGTGGAGAGGGCCCTCCCCGTGCTCAAGGACTGGCTCCTCTCTGACCTGTAGAGAAATAGCCAGATGGGGCCAAGAGGAGCTACGCCATTGGGCGCAGGGAGTCCTCTCTGGGTTCTGCTCCCTGTCCTGTGTTCCACGGTCACCGTGCAGGACCTGGGCCCTCACCACGGGCGTGGGCAGGCTCGCAGGTCCCTCGGATTCTGGGGGATCAATCCACACGGTGCTGCAGGGCATGGGTGTTTCCACCAAGCATGTATCACTTTCCCAAACAGGAGCAATTCCCCCAAAATGTGCACTTGAACGTGAGTATGATCAAACAGACAGAGCCCCCCTCCTCCCCCCCCCCCCATTCCAAGAGTAAGAAGACCCAGACTCCCAAGCCAGCTCTGCCCTCAAATCCCTGAGGACCTCGAAGCCAGCCAGCCTAGCTGGGCACCAGCATGGCTTTCCACCAGCAGGTAAACACCAGAAAAGATGGGAAATTTCTTCTGTTTTGTTCACAATCTATTGCAATTGCAAATATCTGTCAAATGGACCAGTGGAGTTAATACCGATGTCTCTTAAGGAGGTCCTTTTTGGCCTCGCACAGTCTAGACCTATGAAACCGGCAAAAAATCCTTTGAAAAACAAATGTGTGTGCCATGAGGCACCTAGAATAGGCAAATTCAGGGGCAGAGAGCAGAATGGGGGTAGCCATGGGGTTGCAGGGGGTGGGGGGGAAGGGAGAGTGGTTGTTTAATGGGGGCAGTTTTACTCTGAGAAGATGAAGGAGTTCTAGAGAGTGGCTGCACAATGTGAATGAACTCAGCACTACTGAACTACACGCTTAAAAATGTTAAAGGGGGGGCGCCTGGGTGGCTCAGTCAGCTAGGCATCTGCGTTCGGCTCAGGTCATGATCCCAGGGCCCTGGAATCGAGTCCCGCGTCGTTGGGCTCCCTGCTCAGCGAGGAGCCTGCTTCTCTCCCTCGCTCTTCCTCTGCACTCTCCCCCTCTCTCTCAAAATAAATAAAATCTTTTTAAAAAGCGTTAACATGGCCCTGTACACCTGAAACCAACATAACACTGTATGTTAATTATCCTGGAATTAAAATAAAAAACTTAAGGAAAATGAGAAAAAAAAAATCACGATGGTAAACTTTATGTGTATTTTACCACACGCTTTTAAAATCCTAAATCTAATCCATAGCTCATTCCACAGGCTTCTCATCGTCTGAAATTCTGTCACAATCAGGTAAGAGAGAGTAGTTTTTTTTGTTTGTTTGTTTCTGGCGAAGGCAGCCAGGGGTCTCGAACGCACAGCGCAATCCCCTAGACATAGCGGTATTCCTGGCTCCAGAGCCGGCCTTGGAAGGAAGCCCCTGGAAGGTCAGCCCAGGGGCCCTGGGACAGCAGGCAAACCTTCCCCGGGAGGCAGAAATGGCAAAGACGCAGAGTTTGAATCTCCACCCTTTCCCGTAGGCTGGCCTCCTGCCTCGATGAGGCTGTGCTTCCCTGTCCAGTGCACGCCGGCCCGGGCCACCCCAAAAAGATATCCCAGGGATCAGTACCCCAACTGCTTAGGCACGGAGGGAGCCGTCAAAGCCAGCCAAGTGTTTGGATGTGACAGACTGGGTGATGGCACGGGTGACAGGCTGTCGGAGCCAGGGAGTGCCGGGAGCACCGGCGCTCCTGGAATCCGTCCCAGACAGGCCCAGGGAGCCGGCCACCTCCGAGGCCCTGCATACGCTTCTCGAGTCAAGTGTGGTCCTGTCAGTTTCTGCAGCACCAGCTTCCACGCCCTTCTCGGAGGCCACGCCGTCTAACGCACGCCCCACCATGAGCCCATTATCCGCAGGAAGAAAAGGCTTTTCAGAGCACCCCTGTCGCCAGCCTGCTCTGGCTCATTTCTCTCCTTGTAATTATTATCAGGTGATGCGTCTGCATGCCTGTCTTCCAATAAAGTCCGAGGACACGAAGGAGGGGACGGCCTCATGCATTTGTGATCTCAGTGCCCTGGCAATGGACGCACTCAATAACCGACGGTCAAGGTCTCGGAGGTACACTGAATTTCACCTGCGGGCATACACAAAGTAGGCCCTTGAAACCCCGTATGCGTGCTCCCTGCCAAACAGCTGTCTCCTTGCTGCCCGCTCCCCCAAAAGGCTACCCACTAGCTGTGTCCCCCAGCAGCATGCGCCTCACCGTCTTCTGGGGCCTCCCACACAGCAGAATGGCCGGGGATGGAAGCCCCAATCAGAGCTGGGCTCCGGGGGTCAGTGTATGCTAGAGGTCTAAGGAGGGGTTCAGGGTAAACTTCCCAGATGTTACTGAAGCCAGATTTCCCCACAAATGCTCCGATCCAATTATCTCCATAATGCCGGCTGATTTATGTGCTGTGGGTCAGGTCACAGCTGGAGGGGACGTTCCCCTGCTTTTCTTCACACACCTCGCACACCAGCCAGTAACAGAGAAAGAAACCAAAACTACCAAGAACAGCTCGCCTGATGTTCTCAGGGTGTCTCTCGGGGGGAAAGAGACCAAAGGAAACGTCCCAGAGATTCCCTTCTCAGCCTCCGGAATCCACTTACACATACAAACGTCTGCATGTACGAATTGTTTCATCAGCTTTTGGGGGAGTCATGTTTAAGTTTTACTGGATGCCCAAGGGAATGGCAGGGACCTACAATCATGGGTGAGCTTTCATGCTGACTAAAAATCCTCGTCGTGGAAACAAGAGCTTTAAAGAATTTGAACGGAAGCCGTGTGGCGCGAAGGGTTTCCAGAAGTGAGAGCGGGAGACCGGCATGGTCAAACAACGGGGTTTTTCTCCCCACTGCACAAACATCCTCAGTGGGCCCCACGGGGGTGCTGGGGCTGAGTCCTTGCCTTCGAGGGGTCTGTCGTCTTAGTAAGGACAGCAAAAGTAAACCAAAAACCATACAAATAATAAAATGACAAAGCCTACAGGCTCTGAAGCAAAGTGGAAGGGGAAGGGGGGAGGAGAGCAAGGGCAGGGAGCCTCCTTTACATGTGGGGAGGGGTCCCGGAAGGGACTCTGAAGCTTGGGGGAGTCAGGCAAGTGGACCTCAGGACACAGAGGCTACCTGGGGCAGAGGTAGTGGCAGGTGGGAAGGGGCCAGACACCCCGAGAAGGGTCTCACTGGCAGCACTGGGAGCTGAGCGCACGGTGAGCCCTGAAAGCCACGGCAGGAGCGAGGATCATTTCACCTTCAGTCTGTTTGGTCCTCGGGCCTTGGACGTGGGAACAGAGGAGGAGGAAGCGGGTAAGAAAGGAGGTAAAGGACACAGGAAAAGGTTTCTCACTGTGAAATCTAAACAGGAACGCAAACCATGGGGAGAGGTGGTGCTCCCATTCCCGTGAGGGGACACCCCCCGAGAGCCTCCCTAGTGAGAAGCCCGCCCCCCGACCCTGCCATTCCCCACAACGCTCCCCCCAAACCCTCAGGTCGTCTGGGCTAACCCATCTGTGCTGCTGGCAACGCTGCCTGGCCTTGGCCATGCCAGCTGACCCCTCAATGACTCAGCTTCCTGGTAGTGAACTTGTAAAAGGTCCCCGGCAGGAAGGAGTCAGAGTTATAAACAGGGCCTTCCAGAAGCATCTGCTACATGGCTCCCCTTGATTCCAGGGTGGGGCTGTGGCCATTCAGCATTTCTGGAATTGCCTGAATGAATGGTTTGCAGTCTTAAAGCATTGTAGTTGGAGGTTTCAAGGAAATTAAACAGACTATAATTTCTAGTAGTCTAGTAAGAACTAGCAGGCACTCTGGGATGCAGGGACCCCCCAAATGGTACTTTGGCAGCCGGCTCCTCTCCTTGCCCCTTATCCTCCCGGTAGAAATTCCAGGACAGGGGTCTTCCAGCGGCCCCCTCCAAACAGAAGTGCCTCTAAGTGTATACATTCAAAGTCGGAAGAGGATGTCCCAAAGTTATAATGCCCCATGGAAATAAAGGGTGGAAATTTTAAAACTGGAAACTTCCGAAGAGACCATTTAGTTTGGGTTCACTCTTGCCATTTTACAGATGAAGAAACTGAGACTCGCACAAGTGAAGTGCTTTTCTCAGAGTCACTCGGTGGACGGGCCTCTGGTCATCTTAAGCTAATTACAATTCACTCTAAAGGGTGACTGCTAAAAAACAATAAAATAAAATAAAAGGCGAATGCGAACGTTACAAGCGCAGATGTACAGAAAGAAACTGCTCTCGCCTTGCTTTTCCTTAGTTTGTTCCCTGACCTCCATGCTCAAGTTCTGGGTTGACAAAGGTTCTCCCTGTCCCTTAAACTGGCTGTTCAGACATCAGAAATCTGTTTCTAATTTAAACCAGTTTCTGGTAAAAGTCCAGCTTTGTAGCGACTTTCGGTTCTTAGGGTCCGAAAGAGAATTTCAGAAACTTTCTTGTGCCTGGATGATCAGAAAATACAAAGACCCTTGAAAGAGACACTCGAGGGAAGTTTAAAACGAGACTCCTTACCCAAGGTCAGGGGCAGCACTGGTGGCCGGCCTCAGAAGCCTGTGGAGGAACAGGGCTGAGTCCAGGGAGAACCGGAACTCGCTTCCACCTGAAACTGTCCGGATATGCACGACCAAGAGGACACAAGCCAGTAGCAGCAACTTCTCTATGTCCTTCCAACATTCAAAAGATTCTTTTGGAAGCACAGAAGGCACTGGGCGTCTTACCAACTTGTCAATACATTCCTCATTGGTGTTACTTTGTTTTTGTGATGAAAAGTCACTTCCGAAGGTGCGAACCAAAAATACGCAGTAATTTGCGAAGCAAGTTCACTAAACACCATCCTTCCTGGACTGCGTAATACGCATACGTTAATTCAGTTTGTTATCTAAGAAGCCAAGATTGAAGGGAAAAAAACACTGAAACACAATCACATTAAAAGCGAGCTCTCAAGTCTCACTATGTAGGATTTTTTTTTAAGATTTTATTTATTTATTTGACAGAGAGAGAGAGATCACAAGTAGGCAGAGAGGCAGGCAGAGGGAGAGGGGGAAGCAGGCTCCCCGCTGAGCAGAGATCCAGATGCGGGGCTCGATCCCAGGACCCTGAGATCATGACCTGAGCTGAAGGCAGAGGCTTTAACCCACTGAGCCATCCAGGCACCCCGCTAAGTAGGATTTTAACCATTTCGCTGACAGCTTCTTGTCCCGATAGGGACAAGTTCTGTAACAGAACTTCGACCAGCTCAAATCTTGGCTTCTTCCCTGACCGTTTCCTCTGGGTAACATCTCAGCATGGTCTAACGACACTGAAAAGGCCCACACACGTCCTCCTTCAAAACACTCAGCAAACAGATTTGGTAACAAAGACCTCCTGTGCCGGGGGAATCCGCAGACACAGAAAGAGAGGGCTGGCCCTGGGGTCAGCCGGTTCTTGCCCATGTCACGGGACTGGCCTTTTGGAGAAACAGGACCCGGCTCCCCAAAGCGGTGAGTTCCAGGAACTTCTGTCTAAACCTTGGACTAACACAGACCCCAGGGGGAACATTCCTCAAGAGCCCAGATTCAGGCTCTTTATCAAAACTACCACAGGCGGATGGGACCAGCCCGGGGAACTGTACTCTCTGCATTTTTCTAGAAGGCTCCACCGAAGCCAGATAGGCTAAAAGGGAAGAGGGGACGGGGAAACATGTTCCACTCCACAGTGGCCTTTAAGAAGCGAAAACGAGTAACATTCGCATCTGAGTGTCAGGAAGGGGTCCAGGTACTATGGGGCTCTAGGTCAGTCTCACTGGTCACCTACACTGTTTGTCAGGTCTCTCCCTCATAACCCTACAAACTGTGACCTGTGCCCGTAAAGGTCACTCAGGCAAACAAACCCTAAACCTCCACAAGTCACATGACAGTATTTAATTTTTAGCCACTTCTCTGGCCGCTGCTGCAGCTAGCATTTGCCACTAATGCCACCCATTAATTATGAGCCAATTAGGAGCAGAAATGCCTTTGAGATGACAGCCTTCGTCCCTCCCTCCTTGTTCCCACCTCCCTCCGGTGTTCAGCACTGCGGTAAAAGGTCCACTCAGGGAGGGAAAGCCACCGGGCTGTTGCTTGGTAGCCGGACAGGGAATTAAAATCCCAGAACATGAGAGAGAAAAAGAAGAAATTTCAGAAACTGGTGGGGGCGGGGGGGAGAAAATTTCAGAACAGAGGGCAGGTCCCATGTAGAGGCCCCGGTACGGTGACCTCAAACCATGAGAGAAGTCTCTGAGGATTCTGCAGTCGCAAGGCTCAGAGCAGAACCCCAAAAGCAGAGTGTCAGAGGGGTGCAGGTGTCCTGATTATGGCCAGGCACCTGGGGGACAAGACGGGACAGCCTAGGGGACAGAGAGATTGGCATGGCTTTCTTCTAACATCTGTATCCCCTTCGGTCTAGATACAGATACTGAGCTAATTCCTGGAGGGGCCCTTTCCTGACCCCTCTGGATGATGCGCAGGTTCCCTGAGGTCAGGCTCAACCATACTACAGGACGGAGTCATCCATCTATCTGTCCTCCCCGCCAGACGGGGACTTCTGTCGGTAGAGACGGCCCAGGTGTCGAGCCTTCCGCTCCCCCGGGGCCCGGCACACGTCGTCACTCTCTGTATGTTCTCACTCCTCCCTTAATTTAGTCATTCAGTGAAATCCGGCACATGAAGTTGCATTGTTGCAAAGGCCTTTCAACTCTTCCACGGTTCTATGAATCAGGCTAACACAAGCCCACGTTTCGCAGATAAGCCATGGAGACAGTGACTAAGGAGAGAGACTGACTTGGTTCTGCAGTTGAAGACACGCCCTGGGCCCGCCCCTTCCAGGCTCACACACATGTACACACACACCAACATCTCTCCTTGGAGAGGCTTCCCGGCTCCGGTCTGACTTCTCCGAGCCGCTCATCAGTTAATCACCTTGGCTCCTTGAATCCAGGCTCGTGACAGCCCCGGGACATCCTCGGGACATCCCCTCTTCCAGGGGAGGGGGGCACTGCGAGTCAGAGGCTGTGCCCAGCGTGTTCCTCTCCCGAGCAGGCCCGGCTGGCAAGCTTCCTGCGGGCTGCCCGTGTCCACCCACCACCTTCCGCACCTACTGCCAGGCCCGGGGCAAGCCAGGCGCCAGCCAGCAAAACCCTCAAAGCGGGCAGCATGCGGATACAAGGGCCGGAGGGCCTCAAGACAAAGGCATCTGTGTCCTACCTCCTTCCCCTCTTACTTCTCTGTGACAGCAGTCATTGAGAAAACGGGGAAAACAGACACAGGAGGGACCACGGTGGGAAAATCCCCAGCCCCCGCTGCCTGGCATTCGAGGGGCAGGCTCACTTAAAAAGTAAAAGTGAGCCTATAAAATGCTGATGCACCGAGATGAACGGGACCCTAACTGCCCGGGGCACCCCGCCATCCTCCCCGCACGCAGCCCCACAGCCCCATCATTCACGAGTCTTCATCTCTGGAGCCACACACAGCTCCTCTCAACGCCAGCCCGACGTGATCGATTTTGAACGTGTTTCTGAGCATCCTCCGAGTACGACCCAGCGAACGACACCCCGGTCTTTACTCAACAGATGGGAGACACTGTGTAAGGAGAGAGGTGAAGCGCCTCGAATCCCACAGTGGCTGGAAACAGAGCCTGGATTTTCCATTCCAATGAGCTAACCTTACCCCTTTAACAGGATCCCCGATGGATAATAAATACCACGACCTGGCACCTGTGGAGAGCTTTATACTTCTTAAACAGTAGAAAGGTTTATTTGCTGCAAGCCCGGCTCTATTTTCGTCCTGGAGGCAGTGAGCAGATGGGAAAGGGAGGCAAGACGGTCATTGCTACTCTTCCCTGTGGAAGGGAAGGAAACCGCTACCCTAGCAGACCGAGGAATGATGACGTAGTGCTCTTCCCAACAACAGGCCATCTTGGTCCTGGGATTCGGAAAAGGATTCTCAGGCCAGGCCAAAGTCAAATCACTATACTAAGCTCCACGTTTCAACTCCCTGCTGACATGAGAAGGGGCCACGGCGGCTGCAAGTCACTCCTGAGAGAGAAGCCAGACAGAGCCGAAGATTACCTACAGCCATAACCATCTGTCATCATCCCCTTGCCCTCTGTACTGAAGTATCTGACCGAAGAACTCCTACTTATACGTTAGAGCCCTGCGTTCCATGCTGGACTTTGAGTCGCTGCTGGTGCTCCCTTCACTCCAGTTCCTCCCTCCCAAGAATGCAGCAGGGGCCGCATCATCTCATCTCAGAACCCAGCTCAGGGGCCCTGCTGCCGTTAACAAGTGCATCTACTCCCCAGTACCTCATTAGCTTGCTCCTGCCTTCTCCCTTCCTCACTGTCCCCCCTCAGCTCTGGGTAGCAGAAAATGCCCGACTTCCAGAGCATCTTATTATTCCGAAGTTCGGTTTTCTCAAAATGAGAAACAGCACATGCCCTTTTCCACCTTCAAAGGAGAGCGAAGAGAATCCAGTGACGGAATGCAGGTGAGAACAATACAAAAACAGTGCAATATACAAGTGCAAAAGCAATATACAAGCATCAACAGTAATAACACCTTTAGAAATGATACAGGAACGAAAATTAACTGAACGCTTACCAGGTACCTGATGCTATTCCTAACACTCGATGTGTATCGTAATTAATTCTCAAAGCAACACTGTGAGGTGGGCACTGTGATTATCCCTGTCTTACGGATGAGGGAAATGAGGCACAGAGAGGGGGTCAGGAGCCTGTCTAGGCGCCGTCCCGAGGCAGTCTGGTCCCAGAGTCTGTGCTGTGAACCTGAACCGCTTTCCTCTTCATCATGAAGCATACTGCCTTCGATACAATCTAGCATTATCCAGGCATGCCCAGGTTTACAAGAGCGCCCGCAAAGTGATCCTGCCTGAGCTTCTCAACGACCCCATAAAGTGGGTAAGCAGATGATGCTAGTCTAGAAGACGAGGATGAGGCTGCGAGACAAGGAGACACCAGCCGCACCTAGAGAAGCACCTTGGCCAAGGTTTCAAGGCTGGTCCACGGGGCCTACTGGGGCCTTCTAGGGGCTTCCATGCCAGCATACACAGCCCTCCCCAGCCCCTGTCCATGGAAGGTTCTCAGATGGAGCCTTTAGGGCCATGCCAGAGAACCAAAGTTGTCACCACAATGAGCGACCAATGGCAGGGGCGTTTGCCAACCAGACCTCGGCGTGCCGCCGCTTTCTGGGTGTGTCGCTGGGCACGCCCGATGGATCCAGAGGCCCCAGAGGAAGTCCTCCCAGCGACACGAAGCTGCAGCCCCCTACTTGACCCAACAATGGCCAGACGTTTCTTAAAGCTGTTATGCAACTCTTGCTTCAGCCAAGCTACTGCTGGGATTTCTATTTCAACATGTTTTGTTTTCTCTTCAGAGAGAAACCATGAATGTGAAACCCTAACACCTCTTAGTGACCAGACAACGGCCCTTCCCGACGGCCTGGGGTTGCTGGTAGGGTGGAGGATGTTTTCAGAGGCGCCTTCTGGGAGCCAAGATCAGCTTCCAGAATGACTAACAACCTCGGGGTGAGGGACAGGATCGGGGGGCGGGGGGCGGGTAGGACAACTAAGGGCCACTGTCCTCTCCAGGGCAAGGAGCCAACTCAAAACTGCACGGCAAAGAAGTCTGGAATGATGTTCCCCAGGCAGCCTCGGGACCTGCAAGATGGCAGAAGTCCGGACGCCCCAGATCTTGTGCCCCTTTGAAAGTAAACACCAAGTCGGGCCATTCTTCCCCTCAAAGGGAGCCAGCCCTGCCACGTTAGCTCAGGATCTAATTATAGGGAGCGATGCTCTGGGGCCAGGGGCCAGCACTTATTTTTTGCTGCCCGGTGTCTAGCACAGAGACCGGCAGGGAAGGCGCTCAGTAAGTGTGGAATGAAGTGGGTGGCCAGAAGAATTAATAGCCTCATCAGGATAGAATGGTGGCTTGCGAATTCTACTGCAAAACAAAAGACAAACAAAAGGGCTGAGCATGTTTCAAAGAACTTTTCCCCCCACATCTCTTCTTCTATTTTAGAGATTTATGTATTTGAGAGAGAATGCACGAGGGGGCTATGGGGGGGGGGACAGGGGGACAGAAACTCAAGCAGACTCCCTGCTGAGCATGGAGCCTGATAGGTGGCTTGATCCCACAACCCTGAGGTCACCACCCAAGCCGAAATCAAGAGTCAGACGCCCAACCAAATGAGCCACCCAGGTGCCCCTCCCCCACCCCACTCCCCCGCAAGCCGCCAAGTCTCTTTAAAACAACTGTGCCTACTTTCATTCAACCACTATTTTCAGAATATCTTTATCTGTCTTGCTCTGGCGGACAAGTCAGAGGGGAGAAGGTCTAGGTCTCTGCACACTGCTCAAGGTTCGGGCTTTGTTCTGCAGGCAACGGGAACAGCTGGGGGCCTATGAAGCAGAGAGAGGGACCATCTGATAGGAGATGCAGAAGATGGGGCTGGTCCTCAGCCCCCGGCTGGGTTCTGCCACACGTGCAGAACGGGCTGGATTTTCCATTCCAATCAGCGAACCCTACCTTTTAGCAGGTTCCCAGTTTGATAAAACCATGACCCGGCACCCACAGAGAGCTATTTTATACTTTTTAAACTGCATTCACCATTCAAACAGAGTTCATTGCAAACCCGGCTACATTTTCTCTCTCGATGTAGTAACGAGACCTGAAAGGTGGGCAGGGTGGGCACTGTGGCCCTTCCCTATTTAAGAAGAGAACGTTTCTGAGGGAGGGGGCCCAGGCTGGAGGGGAGGCGGGGATATCTACGCGGCACGCCTACGACATGTCTGTGAGGCCACGGACGCCTGGCTCCCAGAAAGGCTGGACCAGAGACACCAGTCTGCCACCCGTGAGTGACCAGGGCCGAGGCAGAAACTTCGGGAAGCAGAGAAGGTGGTGGGCTGACTTCTAAGGAAGACCAAGCAGCTGCCCCCTTATCGGAGGGGCCAGGAAAACGATGACTGATTTTATTCACAAGGAGATCACTAGCAGCCTCTGTGAGGTTTCCTGCAGAGCGGTGGGCACAAAGCCAAATGCCTGGCCGGTGAGGGCTCGGAGGGTGGGGGGCGGGGGGTGGACGAGGTGAGGAAGTTGAGACCAAGTGTCAAGGATCCTTTCCTAACACTTGTTATTTTAAGGAGAAGAACCCCTGGGGCACATGGGTCAAGGTGAGATGTCCGGCGTTTGTTATTTACGATGGGACAAGTTCGGACTTTATAAATGCTTTGTAAGAAAGAATCACGGGTTGGGGGAAGGCTAAAGATACTGAAACCGAGTTGCTCGTGAGAGAGATGACCAAAATAACTACCACCATGACCATTTATAGCACACTTGCCGCACACACTAGTTTCGGGAGGCACCTCGTTCAATTCTTCCAACAGCCCTATAAGGGAGGACTCGGTACAAACGTCCCCACTCTGCAGACAAGGACACTGAGCTGACAGGCCACTTGCGCGGCCCGGCGTAGAGGCCGGACGGAAATGCAGGTGTCTGCGGGCGGCTCCCATGCACCGCCTCTCCCCAGGCCCGCTGAGTCCCCTCTGGCAGCGGAAGGACCCTCTTACCTTGTGACCGTAGGAAGGCGGGGAACAGCAGGCTGGCTGGAAGGGCGGTGACAGGAAGGTGAGCTTGACTGGGGTCCTGGTTTCTCTACGAGCTGGGGAGGCAGAGGCCCCGAGAGGGGCTGAGAAAGCGGAGGGATGGGGGTGTGAGGCGCTAGTGAGGATGGAAACAGGCTGACCAGAACACACAGAGGACAGGCTGAGGGCCCCAGAGGCACGCGCACACGGGGCACCAGTGGAGGCAAGCATGCGATTTCTTTCCAGAAGGGCCCGACGGGGTGAAGGTCATCCAGGATAGGGCTTTGGGCAGACCAGCGGGGCAGGGAAAGGGAGGTCGCAGGAGGGGCTGCAGTGGCCGGCCACAGGCTCCAGTCTGGAGGAGGAAGACAGGGCCGGGGGAGGCCCAGCCCGGGGCGGCCGGGCTAACCCAGCTGGATTCGAGATTTCAGAGTTGGAAAAGTTCAGGCTTAGGACGAGGCCCCCTGGAGTTACAGGCCATCAACCTGAGGGGCATAAAGGACACAGGGGTTTGGATGTTAGTTGGGTGGCACCCGGGAGGGGACATTCTCAGAGTGACAGCGGGATTCCTTCAGGGTGGAAGCGGTCTGCGAGCCAGGCGCCAACGTCCAGAGAGATCGGGGGAAAGTAGGTGCACAACTATGTTGTTGACGATGACGGAGATGAAGAGGAGCACCGAGCCCCGAGAGCACTCAGGACACAGCAGGCTCCATCATCCAGTGCTTGAAGGACTCACCGCCACTCTCCCCTTTTCACCGACAGACAACGACAGGAGGAGGGACCTGCGCAAGGTCACACTAAGCAGAGCCCGGATGCATTCCACACGGTGGTGCTCCTCACCATTCATCCTCCTGCCCGGAGGTGAGCAGATGGGAGAGAAAGAGAGAAAGAGGAAGGACTGGAGCCTCGAAGGAAGAGCGAGGCTAAGAGGCTGGCGGGTCACGGTGAGAGGGCAGGAGCCCCAGAGGTGCCTGGACTTGAGCTGCCAGGAATCTTACACTTGAGAGGCTTCCGGGAAGGAGTGGCCTCAGGAGAAGAGCTGTCTCCCTAACAGGACAAGGAGACGGAAGGAACATTCGGTGCAGATACAAGGGAGCTTGTTCCAAGCAGCTTCCGCGGGGTGTGATGACAAATAAAGGAAGAAGAAAGCAGTGGAAAGCTCGGTCAGGAGAGAGAAACCAGCGAGAAAATTAGTATCTGCGTTTTACAGACAAAGCAATTACAACTCAGAAAAGCTAAGCCGGCTCTGCCCCAACCAGTACATCGAAGACTAGGGATTGGAATCTCCCCAAGATAGTTCTCAGAGGGTGAGACACGTGGCTCAGAAAGAGCTTGAGGGGAGGTTTAGAGTTAAAGACAAAGTGATTAGATACGTCCCCTCTGCGGAAAATGTCAGCCAGAACGTTCTAGGTGGAGGCGGGGAGGGGAAGGGCAGGCTCGGGGCTCACGATGCCGGTCGGCCTGTAGAGATGCGTCCGCAGCCAGCACTGAGGAGGCCAGAGGGCTCACTGAGGATTAAAGAAAGAAAAGGAAAATTCTCTGAGAAAATGTTGGGTACTGGGAGAAATATGAAGAGAGCCAGAACGTTCCGGGGTTTCAGAGAGACTGCTAGAGGCTTCATTCAACACAGAAGCTAGTTCATCCAGTGGGCTGGGGAAAGGCAGCCCTCCTCAAGTTGGAAGGGGGTCAAGAACCCACGCCGGTCAAAAAGGGAAGAGGACTGCAGTGGGCAATTGCTCTGAAGAGCAGATGGGACAAAAGCTCTCATGAATGAGATGGCCAAAGGTAGTTAAGACGTGCCCAAAAGAAAACCAGGAAAGCATACGGGACACACACACTCCACAGAGCAACGCCCTCTCCCATGTGACACCCCTGCGTGCTTTGAAGACACAGTCAGGTAAATCCCCCATTCGGGCGCAATTGCCTCTCCCTCCTGAAGAGGTGAGGGCGCCTTCCTTGCCCACTAGACTCCTAGGGGCGCCCCCTCAAGCCCTGGCCCGGCCTGCCCCTCCCCCACTTCCAGGCGGAGGGGGGCTGGGTAAGGTCTGCCCCCTCCTCCGGCGGCAGGCCTGCAAGGTGCAGATCCGGGCTGTGGGCATCCGCGGGGGCCCTGGCGGGGCAAAGAAAAGGACACAAGTTCAAGAGCACGCCTTTCTTGACTCCATGCCCCTTCCAAGTGCACCTTTTAAAAAAGCATCACCCACTAAAGGACAGGGAGAAAAGGGAGGGGAGGAACCTGAAGAAGACAAGACAGGAGAAGAGAGACAGAAAAATCACTATAATTTTCCTGCAAGAACTCGCGCAATTTGGGATTTCACGCCCTTCTGAAGCTGAATGGCATCTACTGAACTGTACTTGGTTTTGAAAACACTGCCGTGGGCGGGAGAGGACTCTGGCGGCGGCCTTCCCCCTCCGGCTAAGCACCCTTCCTAGCAGCCAGCCTGCGCTGTGGGGACCCGGAGCAGCAAACTCCAAAGTGGAGGAATGCCGAGCCGTCCTGGCACCTGCCTGGCTCGCTGTGGCTCAAAGCTCCAGAGCTCCGCAAGGCCAGCTGCAGAAACCCCGGAGGCCAGCCGACGTTTCCAACTGGCTCAGCACCCACCCGCTCCTCGAGAGAAGGCCGAGCCTCGCCCCCTCGCTGCCCGCTCCTCCCGGGGACTGCACCCGGCTGGGAAGGAGGGCTTCTCCCGGCACAGTCACAGACGGAGCCTCCCCGACAAGCAAAGGGAAGGGCCGAGAGGGGGTCAGCGGAAGTTCCCTCGCTTCGAATCTTTCCTGTTTCCTTTTGCCCCCCGCTTTCACCGCCGCGGGATTCAGCATGGTCTAGAGTGGTGTGCCTAATCTGGTTGGAATTTCCTCCTCCACCCACCTGGCATTCTCCCCATGGTCTTGAGCACTCCTGACCGGGGCTTCTCGCAGCCACCCCACGGGCTGGTCTAGGGGACCGTGCCACTTGCACACTCTGGGGCACCGGCTAGAGAATCATGGGAATCCCGCTGCAAAGCCCCAGCTGGGAAGGAACGAGCGATTGCTACCAGTTGGCGAAAGCTCTCCGGGGCCCCCATGCTCCCTCCCTTGGTAGCATGCAGACCCTATAGTTACTGGGAACTGACAGGAGGTCCGGGTGGCCTGGCCCTTTAGGGATTCATTAAGTACTCACACTCCACCCCCAGGGACTAAGCGAGAGAAGGAGGCACAGGAAGGAGCAAAGTTGCCGAAGGACTTCCAAATAACCCTTTAATAATCTCAGACTGCTGGAGCTTCAGAGACATTAGCGATCATTAGGTTCAGTGTCCCTCATACTTATTTGGCCATAACCGCCGTCACAATGGAGTTTTACACAGCCATCCAGGGGACACACACACACACACACACACACACACACACACACACACGAAACCCAAACAATTTCACCAAGCAACACTTCTTTTGTATTTTGTACTCTCACCATTAGAGAGACTAATCTTTTTTTAAAGATTTTATTTACTTATTTCACAGAGAGAGACAGACAGTCAGAGAGGGAACATGAGCAGGGGGAGTGGGAGAGGGAGAAGCAGGTTCCCCACTGAGCAGGGAGCCCAATGCGGGACTCGATCCCAGGACCCTGAGATCATGACCTGAGCGGAAGGCAGATGCTTAACAACTGAGCCACCCAGGCGCCCCTAGAGGGACTAATCTTTCTCAAAATGTTGATGCCATTAATGGGTCACAACCCACAGTTTGAAAAACACAGGTAATTAAAGTGACACCGGGAGGGTGGTTAGGAAGGGACTTCATGGGAAAGCATATTTAACATAATAATATATAAGCATTAGTAAGGTTGCCTTTCTGCCCCTATGACCACAAAAGCAAGCAGCTCATCTGGCTCAGTGGTCATAGTGACCACCAGCACTGAGTTCCATGGTCCACACCATCTAGGACAGAAAAACTGGGAAAAGCGGGCCCACCTGATACTCCCACTTAACTGCACAAATTCAAAGTTCAAAATGTGTGCCTTATAAAATCAGAGATGAATTTTTTTCTACATACAATTTACGCTGCCACAGCTTCGACTGTAATAATCCTTTGGAATTTCCGTAGAAAGGGGGACAGGTTAAGAATGGGGAGAAATACTGAACTGGCCTGTAGGCCCCATTCCACGGCCACAAAACGAAGGCACAGAGCAGTGCCTAAGGCATGAAGCAAGTTATGGGCAGGGCTGGAAACCCAACCCAGGGCTCCTGACTCCATTCCTCACGGTCTCCATCACCCAAAAGACTTAAGAGGAACACAGTCAAGGTTTCCCCAAGTGACACATGGATGTGTCCCTGATATGTCACGCTGGGCACAGACAACCCTGCTGATCTTGGCAGACCTTGGCACTCGGCTGCAGCCTCCCTGAGAGCATGCTACGGGGCTCACACCACTTAACTCTCTCTCTGTGCCTTTGGTCTCAGCTGAAAAATGAAAAGAAGAATCCTGGCTACCCCCTTCCGAGAAACTGCAGTGAGAAACGAGGTGCTTTAAAACCAAACTTGCATGCTTAAAAACAGAAGAAGCCCTTACCGATTAGCTAACAGGGGCCTTCATTTTACAGTCAAGCCCCATAAGGTGGGTGACTTGTGTGTGACAGCCATGTTACCTATCCACAGGTAAAAACTGCTATGTAAAGTAATACTATGTACACAGTGACATCTGGATTAAAACATGCGACATCTACGGGGCGGGGCAGAAGGAGGGGCAGGGAAGAAACTAAACACCGAATGCACAATTTAAACATATAAGACGAATACCTCTTAGGCTGACATGGGGAGTTGAAAAGACATGACTAATTACATCTAATCCTAAAGATAAGCTAGAGTGATGCTCTGAGCCTCGCTCAGCAAAACCTCACATGTGGCATCGTTCCCCAATGGAATGTTCATCTCTGCCACCCTGTGGGTCGGGTGCCTGCTCGAATAACATCTCCCTGCCCCTAACTTTCCCCATACTCAGTCCAAGGCACCGGAGACAACAGCTTCAAATATGGGAAATTTTATTACATGTGATGGATTCTTTCCTATTCAAATGCCGCCGGGTATCTGTCCAAAGTTTTTCCTGAAGAAGCTGTGAAAACCTACGAGACAAGATCTCCCCCATGCCCTCCATAGCCCTGGCAACAAAGACCATTCCCTTAATTCCCCCTGGGGATGCTGGAGGGTCTGAAGAGGTGATGTTCCGAGCCCCGCAGCATCATCAAAGGCTTGGGCCTCACCTTAATGCAAATGCCCATGCTTTCTCTCACTGGATTCGTGTCGGTCCACTGACTGCCAGCTCCCAGAAAGCTGCCCAGGGCAGAGAAAACCCTGACTTGGACATTTTGATCTTCACACCTCGCATGTGGGGCGAGCATCAGCAACGAGAGACAGCTGCCAGTGGGGGAGCTCTGTGGGACCTGTCTTTCAAGATCACTGCCACCCAGGGAGGTCCCCAAATCTCGGAAAGCACTCTGGGGCTGGAGTCAGAGGAGACAGGTGGAGTATGAGCCTGGGCAGGTGAATCAGTTCATAGCTCTTTGCCTCCGTTTCTTCATCTGTTAATCCCTGGGTTTGCTGGATGAATTCGACGAGTTATGCCTACAGAAAGGCAAAATGTCAATACCAGCATCACCTTCCTGAACAGGAGGACAGAAGGCAACTCTCGGTCTAACAGGAAAAATTTGCCCGGCTAACGCTGCCTCCTTGCACAAATGCCCGTAAAACTACCTGGGGAAGTGACAGGCAAACCGAGTGCCTATTACACAACCCGCAGTAAGAGTTGTCTAGCCCGTGCTCTCCTTGCCTGCCCTCCTCCCTGCAGCAAAAAGAGAAAGCAAATGTCACTGCAGGGCTCCCTGCGTCTAGGCTGCTTGGCCGCCCGAACTTCTGGAGGAAGCGGTGCAGAAACCCTGAGAAAAGGGGATCACGTCGGGCGTCGCTGAACCGGTATTCCCAAGAGAGCTGCCAAGACCCAGGAGAACCTCTGCCACTCCTCCGCCGCCCCAGAGACCCGGGAAGCAGAAGCCACACACACCCGGGCCGGAGGGCGCGCGGCCGAACCGAAGCCACGTTTCTCCACGCTAGCTAGCGTGGTCAGCGCTTCCCGGCGGCAAGCTCCCTCGGAAACTGCGCACATGTGGGCAGCCGTGGCCACCCCTGCATAGACCGGAGGACGCCTCTAGCCGCGGCTCAGACACCGGGCGCGCCAGCGGGAGCCGCGAAGAGCTGGAACCCCGAAGCCCTCGGATCGCGTGGGCAGGCGTGGTAAGACCGTGCGGAGCTGCAGCGATCGCCTCCCTCGGGCACCCCGCCGCCACCACCGAGACCGGGGGCGCTCGCCAATTCTTCTCCCCCGCCGCAGCGCCGCCAGCAGCCCGGGTCGGGAAGGCGGTGGGAGCGGCGATGCGTGGCGCCGGCCGCAGCACCCTCGTGGGCTTAGGGGCGCCCCCGGGGCCCAGGCGCGCGGCGGAAGGAGCGGCGCGGCGCGCTCGCGGCGAGAGCCGGGGTGCCGCGCCCCACGCCCGCCGCAGCCCGGAGGAGAGGCGCTTTCGGGGCGCTCCCCCAAGCTGCTTGCTCTTGCGCGGGATGCAAACGCACGCGCGCGCGCTCCCCGGTCCGCTCGCGCCGTCCCGCAAGTCTCCTCGCGCCTCACCTTCACCGAGTCTACCGGGTACATGACCGAGTGCTCCAGGATCCCGGCCATCGCTCCGGCTGTCATGTGGGTGGATAAGGAGGCGCTGGTCGGCAGGTTCTCATAGTCCTCCGACCCGGCGTCCTTGCAGCCGCCGCCGCCATCTCGGCTGTCCCCATCCATCCTGCGCCCCACAGCCTGGCTCCCTACGCCGCCGCAGCGCAGCTCCATCCGCCGGCTCCGCGGGGCGCGGGAGGCTGCAGGAGGTGGGCAGGGAGGGGGAGGGGGCGAAAAACTTCACTTCTTAAAGTGGGAACCACCTCCCCGCTTTTGCGGCGCCTGACGCCATGGCGGGCTGGGGTGGAGCAAAGGGGCCCCAGACACCAATCGCTGGAAAAGAAGAGGCCGGCCGCGGACCCACCATTGGTGTGCGGGACACTGGGGACCCGCCTTCCTGTGTGACGTCACTGTCCAGTGCAAATTTCCAAGCAACCGGACGGGGGCGAGAGGAGACGTTGGGGTGTCCCGGGAAGTTGTACTACCTCCAGGGTGCTGCTGCGGCGCTTGGGGCTGGCTGGGGGGAGGAGGGGCTCCGGTGGTCACTGGAGAGGGTCGTCCAGGCCCCCCCGGGGGTGGGGGGAGGACGTGCTCGGGGGTGGAGGGAGATCAGTAACGACGGATAGTCCTTTCCCAGAGCCCGGGGTTTTGCAGTGTTGCTCAGCAAGCCTTGGCATTCCTAAGGCCTGGAGAGGGGTTACTGCGAATGCCATTTATGGAGCAGTTATGATGGCTGGATAGGGGGTAAGGGCGCACGTGGGGGTGGAGTGGAGTTCTAGCATTGGAGACACACTGCGCGGTATCAGTGGTTCATCACCTCGTTTTGTGCAGCACAAGGGCATATACCGTGGAGGAGACAGAGTCAAGGTCCTGTGCTAGGCTGCTTTCGTTTAGTCGAAATTTTTTGCTCTCACTGGAAACATAGAGCTAAATTTGTTCCTCTTCTTATTCTCACAAAGAGGCTTAAAGCCTCCCTGCCCTGGACTGAGCACCTAGTCATCAGAAAGGAGCACCTTCAGCATGTTTTTCTCAGGACTGATATGCCTGGGAGGGCTTTAGAGGCCGGTGTCTCACTCGGGTGCTAAGTGGCTCCAAGTAAAATCTTACAGCATTGTGTCTACCTGCCTTTTAAGACTCTGGTCTCCTTAACCTCATCCCAAGCTGACTTCTTAAAGTGTAACCCAGGTTGCTTTATTTCAACCTAAACAATATTGTCTTGCTCTATCTGGGGGAGGGAGGAGAAATCAGAAAGCAAGGGAATGACCTGTCTATGGAAGCCTCTGGGAAAGCATGGCATCTGCACGTCTAAATGTCCCCATTCTGGGACTTAAGACTTGGCACTTCTAAGCTACCAGACACCTTATCCAGAGGAGCCTTCTGGTCAGGAGAGCTGGGCCTTGAGATATGAAAGGGTGGGGGAGATCCCCAAGATGCTGCACCCACTCTACCCTCACCCTGCTCCCAGGGTTCAGGTCACAGCAACCCAGGCACCTTTTGGGGATTTGAGATACAGTGATGTGAGCATCGTGGATCAAGGCTTCAAGGCCAAGGGCACCAATTCCCCATTTTTGGTAGCAGCCAGTAGTAGCTCCCAAGGGAAGTACTAAGGATGCTACAGGTAGAAGCAAGCTCTTTGTTTAGTGGTTGGCGGAGAAAATTTTCCCTGCTTTTACCATAGGTGATTTTTAAGAAACTCATCAAAAGCTGCTGATACTCATTTAAAAATGGATACCTTTTAACCAGCACATATTCTTAAACTGTTGTCCCACTTCTGGAAATGTGCCACGAACATCTAAATATGCATAAGCTCCTCCTCAAAGCACTATTTATAGTACTAAATAATTGGAAACAACTGAAATGTTCAACTAGAAGGGAATGGCTAAATAAATGATGACATGTATATTAATGAACTATTATGGGGGTCATTAAAAATTGTGGTTTATTATGCAATAAGATGAAAAATGATGATGATACCATGTTGGGGGAAGAAACAACATGAAAGTCTATGACATTTGCAAAGAGGGAAACAGTATGCACACAGGAAGAGGGAAGCGGTCATTGTGATAGTGATGTAAGATCAAAGGTATTTTTACTATATTTTTCAGACCTAAATAATACATGCATTATTTCAATAACTTAATTCTTTTTTAGGATGTAATCTCCTAATGGATGAAAAGCCTTCTTGACTGCAACAGTGATATTGGTGGAGAGAAACCACCCTCTGGATGATTAAGGGGACTCCTGGCAAATGTGAACAGGCCCATAACCTTCAGAGACATCAGACTTTTTAAAATTTCATTAAGAAATATTAAGCCAGTGCCATTTAGAAAATTTTTGGAAAATTTATTATAAGCATTCAATATTTTTTTTCTCATCCTATAAGGTGGATATGGTGGGTTGGCACTCGGCATCCATCTAAAACTCCTTGTACTGCAGTGGCCAGAAATTTGTAAACCGCATTTATCAGATCCTTGCAGCTCGTAGTCCAGACGTGAATTATATTGTGCCAGTTGGATGAACTGGAGAGATCTGGGAGGCAGTTGGGAGACGGAGGTCACCTACCTTCTGCTCTGATGTTTTCTGCTGCCTAGAAAAGCCATGGACACTTGGATAAGGAGCAGTCGGGGTGGGCAATGGCTTTCCTCTTGCAACAGCCCTGCAGTGTCTGGTCACCAGATTCATGGACGTCAACAAGCAATGCGACAGTAGGAATGGCAGCAGGAATGGTAGCAGCCTCCTGATCCCTGCACCATAGCTTCAGCAGATGGCCTTCCTCACCTTCCAGAACATGGCAGAAGATCCCCTGGGAAGCCTGTTTGGCAATGTGGATCTGAGAGTTATTCCTGGAGGCCCAGCCTAGGGTTCAGCTCTAACGATATTGTATATGGTAGCAAGAGGGCATAAGAATGAAGCAGCCATTCCTGGACATCAGAATACAGCCGCCAGCCCTGGTCCTAGGCCTCTGTGCAAGGCCTGGGAGTTGACATCCCAGCTACCATCACCCAGTGCTTTGGCCACACTGTCAACAAAGGGGGAGAGCATAGGGACCCAGGAGCAGAGCAGTGATCCTTTCCTGTAGAGTACACCTAGAGACCCAGGATGACTTGGCTTGGTTCCGCTGGGGTCTTATGTAAAGTTCCGGAATGTTGAGGTTCTGAAGATGTCATCATGCTGCCCTCGCCCATCAGGGAGCCAGCCTTCATTTCGAAAGGGGAGTGGGGAGCTACAGAGTGTAGAGGGTGAAGAGGACTTGACTTGGGCTTATGGACTTGTTCAAACCCTGGTTCCACCATTTACTAGCTCTGGGGCTCTTGCCCATTGGTTGGCATGCCTCCTCGTCTGTTGGCGAAGGAAGCACAGACAAAGAGAACATAAATATCTCGTGGTGAAGCATATATAATTTGGGAGTATCGAGAGGAAAGAAAATGGGAAGGAGTTAACGATACAGAGGTAAGAGGTCCAAACTTTCTCCAAAATCTTACTTTTTTTCCCCACAATCATTGCTCCAACCCTGGCCCCCACCTGCCTATCTCTTCAACACACAGACATCCTAATACCCTGCCCAGATTTCAGCCAATGCTGTGGCTCCAATGGGGGACACGACACGCCTGTGTGCCAGCCAGAGAGGAGGCTCTGTGCCTTGGAGCGAGTGCGGCTGGTGTGATGTCTCATAGATCAAACACCGTGTGGTCTGGTTACCGGGGTGGGGGGGATGCATTTTGTCTTTGTTTTTCCCAATGTGCCCTCATCCACATATCCACTAATTTTAAGTCAGGTTTATCTGTTGGGAGGGCTGCGAGGACCTCTCGATATGCCGGATGCCTCCCATTTATATATCTGGCCGTGTATTCCCAGAATCTCTCACTGACCCAAGGACAGCACTGTGTTTCCTAAAAGCTCTGTGATTCATACTTTGGAATGAGTCTCTCCATAAGACAAGCGGAAGAAGAAATGGAGGCAAAAAGCAAGTCTTACTCCAGAGCCCCATGTCGAATAAGGAAGTCGTGGGTGAGAGCCATCAGGCCCGGAGAACACGAAGTTGATTCACTTTACTGTCTTTTCAGAGATTGCTGATGGGCAAGGGTCAGAGCTGGGGGTTTGATCAGCAGGTTGGGGGTGGAGTGTTGACCTTCTCTGCCTCCCGAGAGACTGACCCCGCTCACACTTCAGCAGACTCTACTGCTTGAGTCCACTGGTAATCATCCATGTGATGTGGCTGGGACCCACTGCCGGGGGACAGTCCCCTGACTCCTATTCTGTGGATGCCTGTGCCAGCCACCTTAGCAGCTGCCCCATGCACTCTCACTGATGAGACCCAATGATGTCAGCTGCCCCCTCCCCATGTCGGGGGCCACACTGTCCCCGCGCTGCTGCCATGCCCACGGTACTCAAGAGCCCATCCCCTAGCGAATGGCTCAAGGCTCCAGAATTGGACGGGGGTGTGGCAGAGGAATGCTGAGGCTCCAGTGGAGGCAAAGCATTGGCTAAATTCTGGGTGAGAGGCGCAATGTCTGTGTGTTTGCATGGGCGGACCTGGGTCTGTCCGGTAGCCACCCACCACAACTGCTCACACTTGTCATTTTTCCCCCTTTCCTCCCCTTTTCCCACGAATATACTCGATTCTCCATGGCTTAAAACAAAATCCCTCTTCCCTGCTCTACACCTTAAGCTTTTGCCCTGTTTCTCCCTCCATCCTGAAGTCCCTGAAAGAGTATCTCCCCTTATCTTTCCCTGCTCACGGTGCAGAAGCCTCTCCACGCCAGTTTCTAAGCCCTGCACTTTTCTAAAGGAGCTCTGGGAAAGGTCACCAAGGGCCTCAGTGCCAAATCAGCCAGGTCCCATCCTGACCTCCTGACCGCGGCTGCCTCTGGAATTCCTCCCTCACTTCCTGTCTCTTCCTGCACTTCCAGCAGTGGCCTCTGCCTCCTCCACCTTGTCTCTCCACATCCTGTCCTCGGAGCTCCTTTCTTTTGCTCCCTCTGGTCCTCTCTTCCGTCCCCACATCCCCATCACCAACCTGGCTCTGTTTTACTCCCCACCGCTCCCCACACTCGAGCCCCACATTTTCCTGTGCCTCACAGGCAGTGCCATCTCACTACTCCACCTGAACCGAAAGCTCAGAAGGCACACCCGCGTCCCAGGGCTGCCATAACTGAATACCACACACGGAGTGGCTTAAAAAAACGGAATGATGCTCTCTCATGGTTCTGGAGGCGGCAAGTCCAAGATCAAGATGCCGGCAAAGCCACACTCCCCCCAGAGCCTCTAAGGGAGGATCCCTCCTAGTCTCTTCCTAGCTTCTGGTGGCTCCTGGCTATGCTTGACCGTCTTTGGCTTGTAGATGTGTCACTGCAGTCTCTGCCTCCATTTCTCACCTTAGCTTCTCCCTGTGTGCCTCCATGTCTACCGTCTAGATTTTCCTTCTTTTTTTTTTTTTTTAAGATTTTATTTATTTGAGAGAGAGAGAGAATGAGAGAGAGAGAGAGAGCACAAGAGCCGGAGGGGTCAGAGGGAGAAGCAGACTCCCTGCTGAGTGGGGAGCCCGATGCAGGACTCGATCCTGGGACTCCAGGATCATGACCTGAGCCGAAGGCTGTCGCCTAACCAACTGAGCCACCCAGGTGCCCCCAGATTTTCCTCTTCTTATAAAGATAACTGCCATATTGGATTAGGGGCCCATACCACGCCAGTATGCCATCATCTTAACTTGATTATATCTGGCAAAGACGCTATTTCCAAATAAAGTCACATTCTCAGGTTTTCAGCAGACGTGAATTTAGGAGAGACTCTATTCAACTAAGTACAGTGAGGTAGAGAGGCAAGAGGTACAAGGGAAAGGGACAGGTGACCTGGGTTCTTGTTCTGAGTAATGTCCTTGATCCCATTTCCTTTATCTGTGAAAGGAGGGATTACAATCAGTGGTGGGCAGGGCCCCCTCCAGCTCTATCTTTCTAATCAAAAACTGAATTCGTAGAGTACCTGGGTGGCTCAGTGACTTAAGCGTCTGCCTTCGGTTCAGGTCATGATCCCCAGGTCCTGGAATAGAGTCCCATGTCGGGCTCCCTGCTCATCGGGGAGCCTGCTTCCCCCTCTCCCTCTGCCCCTCCTCCTGGTTCCCCCTCCTCACTCTCAAGTAAATAAATTTTTTAAAATATTTTTTTTCAGTTAAAAAAAAATTCATAATCTTTCCTTCTAAATGGCAACTCCTAATGCCATTTTTATCTGTATTTTGCCAGGCAACCAAATGGCAAGCCTAGAGTCTTTCCTGACTCCTCTCTTTTTCCTCCTTGTTTTAGTTGAAGTCAAATTAACATACAATATCCTATTAGTTTCAGGTGTATGTTATAGTGATTTGATAATTTTATACTTTATGAAATGATCCCCATAATGTCTAGCTATCATTGGTCACCATACAAAGTTATTACAGTATTACTGAGTATATTCTAGATGCTGTACATTATACCCCCATAACTTACTTATTTTATAACTGCAAGTTTGTACCTCTAATCCCCTTCACCTATTTTGCCTGCTCCCCACCCCCTTCCCACTCTGGTAGCCAGCAGTTTGTTTCTTGTATCTTTGAGTCTTTTTCTGTTTCTATTTTGTTTATTTTGCTTTTTCTATTCCACATATAAGTGGCCTTTATTGTGTCGAGGTCTGTTCCTTCTCTACTCATTTTTTTTGAGAATTTATAATCATCACAAAAGGATGTTGAATTTTGTCAAATGTTTTTTCTGCGTGTATTGAGATGATCATATGATGTTTATCCTCTGTTTTGCTAATGTGGTATATCACCTTGACGTATTTGTGGATGTCGAACCATCCTTGCATCCCTGGAATAAATCCCACTTGATCACGGTTATGCTCTTTTGATGTATTGTTGAATTCAGTTTGCTAATATTTTCTTGAGGATTTTTACATCTATGTTCATCAAGGATATTGACCTATAATTTTCTTTTTTGTGTGTTATCTTTGGTTTTGGTATCAGAGTAATACTTGCCTTGAAAAATGAGTTTGGACGCATTCCCTCATATTTCTTGGAATAATTTGAGAAGGATATGTGCCGACTCTTCTGTAAATGTTTGGTAGGATTCACCTGGGAAGCCATCCGGTTTGGGATTTTTGTTTTGGGGGAGTTTTTAAATTCCTGATTCAGTTTTATTACTTGTAATCAGTCTATTCAGATTTTCTAATTCTTTGTGATTCAGTATCAGAAGGTTGTATGTTCCCAGGAATTTATCCATTTGGGGGGGAGGATTTCTAATTAGTCAGTATATCATGGTTCGTAGCAGACTCTTACTATCTTTTGTATTTCAGTGGATTTATTTGGGCCCTCTCTCTTTATTCTTCATGAGTCTAGCTAAATGTTTATCAATTTCTTTTTATCTTTTCAAAGAACCAGCTTTTAGTTCCATGGCTCTTTTTGATTTTTTTTAGTCTCTATTTAATTTATTTCCTCTCCAATCTTTGTTATTTCCTTCCCTTTAACTTTGGGTTTTGTTTGTTCTTCTTTTTCTACTTCCTTTAGGTGTAAAGTTAGGTTCTTTATTTGGAATTGTTCTTGTTTCTTGAGGTAGGCCTGTATAACTATGAATTTCCCTCTAAGAACTGGTTTTGCTGCATCCCAAAGATTTTGGAAAGTTGTGTTTCCATTTTCATTCATCTCAAGGTATTTTCTGATTTCTTCTTTGCTTTCTTCGCTGACCCACTGGTCGTTTAGTAACACTCCTCTCCTTTTCTCCCTCAAAGATCCTGTTAGCCCTGTGGAGTTTTGGCCTCTTAGAGAGCATCACTTATAGCTATGGTGACCATTTAATCACCCAAATTGAGACAATTTTTTTAAAGATTTTATTTATTTATTTGATAGAGAGCACAAGCGGGGGCAGTGGAAGAAGCAAACTCCTCGCTGAGCAGGGAGCCCAATGCAGGACTCGATCCCAGGACCCTGGGATCATGACCTGAACCTAAGGCAGACACTTAACTGACTGAGCCTCCTAGGTGACCCCAAATTGGGGTGATTTTTGAGAGTAAAAAGGAGGTGCTGTTAACAATTACACCAGGACAGAAAATATAAAATATAAACTGAGACTGTCCTAGGAAAACTCAGACATATGGTCACCCTACATATAGCCAGCCCTTGCTTTCCATCCCCAAACCTTCATCGACCTGTAGCCCTGTCCCTTCCTTACATCGTCTTGTAAGGGAGGGCTCTCCGTGTCGCCACCTGCTGAAATGGTGCTCATTTCTCACTCAGATGGCTTTGCTTTCATGAAGACTTATCTGACCCAGAAGAAGGGAGCTGAACCCTGGCACACTTTCATGCTTCCTCCATGGCTCTTGCTACCTCTCACTTTACATTACAGTTCTAGTAGCCATGTCTTAGCTCTCCCACTACAATCTAAGTTCCTTGAGGATGTAAGGTGAGGAAGCAATCCATATTTGTTAAAGGAGTAAGAGTTTCTTTCAAAAGAGCTCCATATTCTTACACAACATCAAAACACTGCAGACTCATGATCTCCAGGAAATTAAAGCACGTTGCTCTTTAGATCCCAAGGCTCTGAATAGTTTATCAAGAAGAGAAAAAAGTGACACTTTCTTTTCTTCCAAAGGACATGTCACAAACACTAACGTAGGTTGCTGCCTTTCTTAGGAACTCAAAGTTGCAAAGCCCAGGAACTGGAAGAGACCTAGAATGTGATATAGTCTGTAAGTCTCATCTCACATGTCACAAAAGAGATCCAAAAGTTAAAGCAACTTGTCCAAGGACACAAAGTGGTTAATGGCAGAACTGGGTTCAAAACCCAGGTGTTTCGTTCGGTACTCTTTCACTCCACACCTTTGAAATGAACCCGGAGGGTGATAAGACTCTTTTATTGCTGCCATTAGTCATATCTCAGATGGCTGCTGTAGAAAAATCAATAGTCATCAATCGTCCACTCTGGCCAGGTTTGCCTGACGCAGCACATTAGCACATGGCCACACTTGCCAAATTCCACATGGGAGTTTTACGCTGAGCTCTGGACCTCATGGATAAGAGATGGTGATCCTTCAGACGGTATAGTGAGCATTTTCAAACATCTCAAATAGACTACTGAGCGTGAAAGAGGTGCTCTTTAAGGGAAAACAGGAGAAATAGAAAGCATGTGCTTTGCAGGGCACCTGGGTGGCTCAGTCATTTAAGCGTCTGTCCTCTGTTCAAGTCCTGACCCCCAGGTCCTGGGATCGAGCCCCACGTCAGGCTTCTTGCTCAGCAGGGAAGTCGGCTTCTCCCTCTCCCTATGCTCCTGTGCTTTCTCACTCATTCTCTCTTTCTCTCTCAAATAAATAAAATCTATTTTTAAAAAGTCCTTAATTCTGCTTTGTTAATTAAAGTCTCCCTTGCTATGAGTAATACGTCCTTCTCAAGTTAGCCCAAATGTAGTAATTCACAAAATTTGTCTGGGTAGTTTTTCCCAAGAAATCTGCCTGCCCAGGATAGGTTATCAAAAACCAAGGTTTTTGGTCAACATAATCAGAAGGAGTATTTTTAGTCTGGTTTTTAAAACTAGCTAAGCTGTTACAACCAACCTGGGAAACTGTCTGACGGTATGTACTAAAGCTGAACATATGTATACATAACTTTTGACCCAGCAATTCTCCTCATAATATATATCCAGCAAAAACATATACTTGGTTAGCAAAATACCAACATATACTTGGTCACAGGTACCATGTATATTTTGTACATTTACAAAAATGCTCATGGCAGCACAATTCACAACAGTCCGCAAATGGAAACAACCCAGATGTCCATCAGTAGCAGAATGGGTAAGTCAATTGTAGTATGTTCACCCAAGGGACTGTGATGCAGCGGTAAGAATGGATGATGCCCACCTCGAGGGGACAACATGGACAAACCTCGAACCTCAGACTGAACAAAAGAAGCCAGCCACAAAATACAAAGTAGAATTCTTTTTAGATAAAGCTCAAAAACAGACAAAGCTAATTGTGCATGTTAGGAATCAGCACAGTGGGGCGCCTAGGTGGCTTAGTCAGTTAAGCGTCTGCCTTCGGCTCAGGTCATGATCCCAGGGTCCCGGGATCGAGTCCCGCATTATGCTCCCTGCTCAGCGGGGAGACTTCTCCCTCTCCCTCTGCCCCTCCCCCTGCTTGTGTTTGCTCTCTCCTTCTTTCCCATCTCTCTCCATGTCAAATAATAAATAAAACCTTAAAAAAAAAAAATAAAGAAGAGAAATCAGCACACTGTTACCTTCCTGAGATTCTGATTGTGTTCTGTTTCTTTCCCTGGGTGCTGGGCTGGTACGTAGGTGTGCTCACTCTGTGGAAATTCACTGAGCCGGGCCCTTGAGACTTCTGCACTCCTCCGCGTGTGTAAGTCCATACGTAATTATAAATATGGAAATATTTATATATTTTGGAGGAAAAAATACAGCCTCTCCTCACGTATGAATGGAACTTGTAGATGATAGATCCAGAACGGAAATATCCCTACTAACCCTCTTTCCCGCCCTCCGTGCAGAGAAGGGCGAGGTAAATGGAGAACCAGGGTGTAGAGAATTCAGCGAAGGGCTCCTCCTCCCCCAACCCTTTAGAGCTGCATCTAGGGCGACCCCTGTTCCTGTCCCTCCGTTGTTATCGCCCAGTTAGGAACAGAGGACCCCTCGAGTTTCCAACACGCGTCTGTAGTCGTTTTTGTTATTGCAAGCTGCACGTTCCTCAGGAGGCAGGCCGTCCCCCGGGAGTTCCCCACTGCCCCAGGACTGAAGCCGGACCCTGCAAAGCTGCTTCTCCAGGAGCCTGAGTGGTGAGGCCCCACCTGTCTTGTCCCTCCCATCTTCCCCACTCCCCGAGCCTCGGGCACACCTGGCTCCAGCCACGTATCTTGTGTGGCTCCTTCCACAGAGCTTTGTACTTGCTGTTCCCCCGGCCAGCTCTTCCCATGGGTGGCTTCTCGTCTTTCAGGATGAGCACGAATGTCTCATCCTCAGAGAAAACCATCTAAACCAGTCCCCGGTCACTTTTTTTTAAGTTTATTTATTTAAGTTATCTCTCCATCCAACATGGGGCTTGAACTCAAGACCCTGAGATCAAAATTCATACGCTGCTCTGACTGAGCCAGCCAGGCACCCTGCCCCCCAAAATGTATAGTACCCTCAAATTATCTTGTTTGTTTGTTCTCTCCCTCCTTCCCCCGTATCTCTCCCTCTCTCTCTCTCTCTCTCTCTCTCTCACACACACACTCACACGCTGGAAGCTTCAAGAAAACAGACAGTGGGTGTCACATCTTCATAACTGTGTCCCCAGTCCCTGGAAGTATGACTGGCACAGAATCAGCTATCACTGCATAAATGTGAATGAATAAATGCAATGTCACTTCCTCCAGGAAGCCTTCCCTGACCCCAACAGCCCACACATATCTCTCTCCACTGGACTTTTCTAGGATTTGTTTGCTACGTCACCCACATAACGTTCCTCATTCACTACTTTGTAATGCAGTTCATTTCAGTACCTGCCTTGGTCCCTCTTGTAAGTCCCTGGAAGGCAGAATTCCTGGTCTAAACTCCTTTCTATCCCCTAAACCTAGCTCACAGCAGGCTCCAAACCTCCTGCTCGTAACAGGAAAGCAATAAACACGTTCTCAGTCCATTGAGGAGGAAGCAGAGCCTAGTAGAAAAGGTGAACTTTGTAGTCTGAGGTCCTGACTTGCCACTTATTACCTAGCTGTATGTCCTTGGAAAATTTATTTAGCATCTCTGAGTCTAGATCCTCAGTTATAAAATGGGTGCAGGAATTCCTACAGCATAGGATTTAAAAAGAAGTTACATAAAGCAATGTGTGTGTGTGTGTGTGTGTGCGTGTGTGTTTAAAAATGTCAACTCCCCTTTAATGTTTGGCAAAAGTTTGTCATTTCTGACTGTAACCATGGACGTATTTCATAGCTTGCTTATGTTCACCAAAGATTTTCTCTTAGGCAGCAGTTGATTCTGTTTTGTTTTGTTTTTTAAGATTTTGTTTATTCGATAGAGGGAGACTCAGCGAGAGAGAGAGAGCACGAGCAGGGGAGTGGGAGAACGAGAAGCAGGCTTCCCGCCAAGCAGGGAGCCTGAGGCGGGGCTCGATTCCAGGACCCTGGGATCACAACTCGAGCCGAAGGCAGAGGCTTAACGACTGAGCCACCCAGGTGCCCCTAATTCTGTTTCTTAAGTGTTCTCCTTTCTCTCCCCAAAAAGGCAAGTACATAAAATGTTGATCAGTGTTTTTGATAAATGCAAGTGTATAAAATCAGGGCATGAACACAATCAGGGCATGCTCGGTTTAATAGGCTTCATTTCGGTGTTCTAATAAACAGAAGCAATTCGCATTCTCACCATTGATTTCACACCCATGAACGTGACTTCAAGAGCCATGGCAGTCTCTTGAAACTGATCAGCTTGGTGCAAGTAAGGGATGCCTTACTGTACACATTTGTGCAGGTGGGAATCCTTCCCTCGTCGGCTGTGTGACAGCTTCATGCTCACTCAGCCCCTGTGCATCTCCATTCCAGAAGCTGGCGGCCAAGTCGTAGTAAACAATGACCACTGGTGTCCCTCTGGAGAACTTTCCAGCCACTTACATGTCTTATCTAATTCGATTCTGAGGGCTGTTATTAGGGAGTAAGATGGAGAAGGGCAGGCTGTGTAATATTATCGTATGGTCGGGTCCATCTGTCGTTGTCCCCAAGGGTTGGTTAATGGGACCTGTATCAGCGCGGAAGCAGGCGTGACTCACGACTCTGACCTTGACCAGGTTCGATTTAACTTTTTTTTTTTTTAATCCACTACCAGGAAAAGTCATGGAATACAGACTTATCAACTTCTTAGAAGACATAATACCAGGAGGAGTAGCTTCCCGGAATGCTAAAAGTCAAGGTTGTTTTTAAAATCTCTAAAAACAGAAAATTTCACACTTGAACCCTACCCAGCGTGGACATGCCGAACAGGCCAGAGCACTCGAGGACTGCTGAGTCTTCACACAACTGTAGTTGCCTGTAAGCTTGGCACAAGCTCCAGCTTTTAGAGCATTTTTCCTGGATCTCATCACTTGGGTAGCCACCCTTTGTCCTTCCCATCCCTATTTACATGTCCCCTCCTCTGGGACTCTATCCTGACCCCACACCCTGACAGCTAGCTGCTCAGGCCAAAAACCCTGGAGTCATCCCAAAGTCCTCATTGTTATCTACATAGAACACCCTGCCTATCAAGAATGATACCAGCCCTACCTGCCAATAGACAAGATAAAGTTGCATCTGTCATTTATTAATGCATAACATGACTTTTACTCTTTATAGTTTGATTCATTGTGCTTTTGTCTATCTCCCTCCAATACCACATAGGCTTCTCAAGAGAGAGGTCTTTGTTTTGTTCCACTGATGATTCTCAGAGTCTACAACTGTAGACTCTGGACAGGAACTAGTACACAGTTCCTGTCCTACTACACAGGACAGGAACCTAGTAACTATTTACTTTTAAGAAATGAGTGAGTGTCAGGGTACCCGGGTGGCTCAGTTGGTTGGGCGTCCAACTCTCGATTTCGGCTCAGGTCACGATCTCAGGGTCGTGGGATTGAGCCCCAAGTTGGGCTCTGTGTTCATTGGAGAGTCTGCTTGGGGTTCTCTCTGTTCCTCTCCCTCTGCCCCTCCCCTACTACTAGCTCACACTCTCTCTCTCTCTCTCAGAAAGGAAGAAAGAAAGAGAGAGAGAGAAAGAAAGAGAAAGGAAAGAGAGAGGGAGGGAGGAAAGAAGGAAGAAAGGAAAGAAAATGAGAAAGAAAGAAAGAAAGAAAGAAAGAAAGAAAGAAAGAAAAGAAAAGAAAAGAAAGACAGACAAAAAGAAAGGAAAGAGGAAGGGAGGGAGGGAGGAAGGAAGGAAAGAAAAAGAGAGAGAAAGAAAGAAAGAAAGAAAGAAGAGAGAGAAAGGAAAGAGAGGGAGAGGGAGGAAGGAAGGAAGGAAAGAGAAAGAAAGAAAGAAAGAAAAAGAAAGAGAAAGGAAAGAAAGATAGAGGGAGCAAGGGAGGAAGGAAAGAAAGAAAGAAAGATGAAAAGAAAAGAAAGAGGGAGGGAGGGAGGAAGGAAGGAAAGAAAGAAAGAGAGGAAGAGAGAGGGAGGGAGGAAGGAAGGAAGAAAAGAAAGGAAGGAAGGAAGGAAGGAAGGAAGGAAGGAAGGAAGGAAGGAAGGAAGGAAGAAAGAAAGAAAGAAAGAAAGAAAGAAAGAAAGAAAGAAAGAAAGAAAGAGAAAGAAAGAAAGAAAGAAAGAAAGAAAAGAAAGAAAGAAAGAAAGAAAGAAGAGGAAAGAGGGAGGAAGGAAGGAAAGAAAGAAAAAAGAAAGGAAAGAGGGAGGGAGGGAGGAAGGAAGGAAGGAAAGAAAGAAAGAGAGAGAGAAAGAAAAAGAAAGAAAGAAAGAAAGAAAGAAAGAAAGAAAGAAAGAAAGAAAGAAAAGAAAGAGAAAGGAGAGAGAAGGAGGGAGGGAGGAAAGAAAGAAAGAAAGAGAAAGAAAGAAAAAAAGAAAGAAAAAGAAATAAAGAAGAGAGAGAAAGGAAAGAGAGAAAGGAAAGAGAGAGGGAGAGAGGAAGGAAAGAAGGAAAGAGAAAGAAAGAAAGAAAGAAAAAGAAAGAGAAAGGAAAGAGAGATAGAGGGAGCGAGGGAGGAAGGAAAGAAAGAAAGATGAAAAGAAAAGAAAGAGGGAGGGAGGAAGGAAGGAAAGAAAGAAAGAAAGAGAGAAAGGAAGAGAGAGGGAGGAAGGAAGGAAGGAAGGAAGGAAGGAAGAAAGAAAGAAAGAAGAGGAAAGAGGGAGGAAGGAAGGAAAGAAAGAAGAAAGGAAAGAGGGAGGGAGGGAAGAAGGAAGGAAGGAAAGAAAGAAAGAGAGAGAAAGAAAAAGAAAGAAAGAGAAAGGAGAGAGAAGGAGGGAGGGAGGAAAGAAGGAAAGAGAAAGAAAGAAAGAAAGAAAGAAAGAAAGAAAGAAAGAAAGAAAGAAAGAAAGAAAGAAAGAAAGAAAGAGGAAAAGAAAGAGAGAAAAAGGAAGGAAGGAAGGAAGAAAGAAAGAAGAAAAAAAGAAATGAATGTGAATGGAGGTGAGTTAGGTGCCCCACTTTCGGGCTCCCATACCACCCTGTAATTTTCTCATCAGAAAACTTAATACACTGTGGGGCAACTGGGGTTTATTTCCACTTAAAAAAAACATATCTTTTAATTATACGTTGGCCCATGAATAAATCCTAGCTGTCATGTGATGGTTTACTTGTCTGGCCATTCCACTAGACTGCAAACCACAAAAAGCCCAGAGCTGGTCTGCCTGGCCCCCTACTGTGCCCCCAGCACTGGGCATGGTGCCCCCAGCAGAGAAATAGCACATTTATTGAGTGTCAGGCACACTTCTAATGTTTTACATGTGCTAATTCATCTCATCCACACAATAGCCCAGTGAGGCGCATTCTACTGTTACTCCTATTTTATAGATAAGGAAACTGAGGCTCTGAAGAGTTCAGAAACATGCCCAATGGCATCTAGTAAGGGATGGATCTCGGGATCCGACCTACCAAGTCTGGCTCTGGAGCTCAAGCTCCACATGACTGCCCTGAATTGCCTCACCTTTACGAGGCACCCAATAAAACTCGTTCAATAAATGAATCAAGGAAATATGGCTGCCCAAAAGGGCTGTGTTAGTAAAGGGTTGCGATAAGAGAGGTTGTAGGCCCAGAATAGAGTATAGGTCAGCTCAGTTTAGGAAAATTCCTGTTTTGTTTTTTAAGATTTATTTATTTATTTATTTGACAGAGAGAAAGAGAGAGAGTGAGCACAAGCAGGCAGAATGGGAGAGGGAGAAGTAGGCTTCTGACTGAGCAAGGAGCCCGACGCGGGACTTGATTCCAGGACCCTGGGACCATGACCTGAGGTGACGGTAGACGCTTAACAGACTGAGCCACCCAGGCGCCCCTAGGATAATTCTTATTGAGAAGGAGATCAGTAAATTGAAGTGGGTGTAACAACTTACCTCACAATGGCAAAGCTTCTGGAAATTATGAAGTAGTCAGAGACTACTTAGCCTTTGAGGAGTTGGCAGTGAGGGTTCAGGCTCTCTCTTCAAATCTGGGGATTCCTGTGGGAAGGGGGCCAGTCTGAGGCTGTGGGCCCCAAAGGCAGAGCTGGGCAGGTGGGTGCGAGTCACAGAAAGGCAGGTGGAGGAATTGATAATAACATTTGAAACCTGAGGGCCCATCAACAGGCGAATGGATAAACAAAGTGTGGTGGGTACATACAGCGGAATATTACTCAGCCTTAAAAAAGAAAGACATTCTGATATAGGCCGCAGCATGGATGAATCTAGAAGACATTAGGCTGAGTGAAATAAGCCAGTCACAAAAGGACAAATACTGTAGGATTCCACTTATTTGAGATACCTAAGGTAGTCAAAATCATGCAGACAGAAAGAACAGTGCTTACCAGGGCCTGGGGGGACAGGGGAATGGGGAGGTATTGTTGAAAGAGTATACAGTATCTGTTTGGGACGATGAAAAATTCTGGAGATGGACAGTGGGAAGTTTGCACAATAGTGTGAATACACTTAATGTGTTTAAGTATACTTAACGGAAACGTTTATGTTCTATACATTTTACCACCACCACAACAGAAAATAAATGAACAAACAAGGAGACAGTGAGGCAGCGAGCTTCCACCACGGGCACTGAACAAGCTGTGGCTCCATATTGGGGAAAATCCCAGGGCATTCTTGAGTTGGAGTGGGGGTTGGACGGTGTGGCCCCCCCCAACCCACCCCATAAGGCGTGACTACCGTAGCCCACATTTCACAGGTGAGACAACGGAGGCCTGGAGATCTCCAGGAACTTGCCCAAGGCCTCCCGGGTGCTAAGTGTGAGGAAGAAGGGTGGTGCGTTGATTGCACCGCGTCAAGGAGGACACCTAGAAGGTTCTGTGACTTACACAAGGTCACGCCAAGCCAGCGACAGGGCTCACGTCTTCCCATGCTCTCTTGGCCTCCTCCAGTAACTCCATGCTGCCTCCCGCTCTTTCCTGGTCCGCCCTGGCCAGCCAATGCCTGACGTGGGCGTTTCCGGTCAGTCACCGAGGGCGCTGAGCTGCCCTCCGGAAGGCACACCTTCACACAGCTTCTGAGGGGGCTGCCATGGCCACGATGTCCCATGACAGACAGAAAGCCTGGCCCAGCAATGGCTCGACCATTACTGCTCTTTCGGGGTCAAGATTCCTGGGCAATAAGCAAGTTTCCTTGTTATTTCCCTCACCATTTCTCATGTCACAACTTCTGTGTTCCCTTACTTAAAAGCTGACTGTGAATGATGGTTTGCGAACAAAAGCTCTTGCATAGACTCAAAGCCCATTTTAATTTTATGAGCATTGTGCTTTATATTTGCCACAGTCTTTAAACGCTTTGAAGCAGAGTCTAGATCATCACGGCCCAATAAAAATACAAGGCATGCTGCATATGTAATTTTAAATTTTCTGGTAGCCACATTAAGAATGTAAAGAGAGGAGCACCTGGGTGGTTCAGCCAGTGGAGCATCTGACTCTTGGTTTCGGCTCAGGTCATGATCTCAGGGTCGTGGGATCGAGCCCCACATCAGGTTCCGTGCTCAGCATGGAGTCTGCTTGGGATTCTCTCTCTCCCTCTTCCCCTGCCCCTGCTTGCGTGGATGCTGGCACTTTCTCTGTCTCTAAAATAAATAAATCGTTTTTTAAAAGACTGTAAAAAGAAATAGGTGAAATTAATGTTAGTAATATGTTTTATTCCTCTCAGTTGGTCCAAAATAATTCTTGGTGAGGTATTTTACATTCTTTTCCATATTGTCTTTGAAATCAGTGCATATTTTATACTCAGAGCACGTCTCAATTCAGACTAGCCACCTTTCCAGTGCTTGCCAGGCTGCTGGAACTGGTGACGACCAGCGAATGGGGCGGGTCTAGTCTCTGCTTTTCAGGGAGTTTGATGGCGAAGAGGAAAGAGAAATAAGGCATGTTTAAAGGGGAGCCAGATCTTGTGAGAGTTTTACTTAGTACAGAATGCGTGATTACACATCGACTGTGGGGACCAGAGGACGGTGCTTCTCACGGCTTTGGCAATGAAGAACATTTGGCTTTCTTCTGAGGGCTAAACTCGAAAATCTACACACAATACATCGGAGGTAGGCAGTCTTTTGCAAGAGAGAAGAAAATGCCAGGTCTCTAAAATCTGACTGATAATTGGTTGAAAATTGCAATATTTCAGTTAAAGAAAAAAAAAAAAAAGAATGGACCTTGAGGTTGAGGCCGTTAAGGTAAGTGAAGTAAGTCAGGCAGAAGAAGATAAATCCTGTATGATCTCACTTAGGGCAGAATTCGTAGAAAAAGAGATCAGATTTGTGGTTACCAGAAGCTAGGGGTCGGGGAAGGAGGGCTTGAAGCAAGATGGTCTGAAGGTACAGACTTTCAGTTGTAAGAGAAATAAATACCCAGGGTGGGATGTACGACGTGATGACCACAGGGAACACCACCAAATGGTATATTTGAAAGTCGTTGGTAGAGTAAATCCTGAAAGTTCTCCTTGCAAGGAAAACAGAAGCTTTTCGTAACTGTACGAGATGATCGGTGTTAACTTATTATGTACACATTTCATAATTTATGCATGCCAAGTCATGATGCAGTACGCACTAAACTTTTACAATTATAACTCAATAAAGCTGGGGAGAAATAAAGGACAGGTTAATCAGAAAGGATTTTAAAGTCTAGAAGTCAGAGGAGAGTCACAAATAGAAACCTCAGCGGCACTTGTCTGGGCAGACATGCAGAAAGAGGCAACCTTCCATGTCCCATCCTTCGACAGCTCTCTGGTACCAGGACACACGGGGGCGTGAGCGTCGACAGCATGCTGGGATTTCGTCCTTTGGCTGGATGGTTACATAAAGGCCTGACACTTAGGATGTCAAGAAACATCTGAGTCATGGTTCTGGCTCTGTGCTCACCCTGTCACCATTTGGGTCACCCTTTGGTTTTCATGAAGATTTCCTGCAGAGAGGGAATGCGCCAAGGCCCCCGCTCGTTTATGTCTCACGATAAATGTCTGGGTAACCTGGCATCCCAGTGCCACATATCATGAATCTTGTGTGTTTGATAGATACAGCCACTTGAGAAATCAGAGGACCCTTGGGGCCCCAACAAAGGTGAGTTTCTGAGTCTGGAAGCCTGTGGCCCTCACCCCGGACGGTGAGGTCAGTGGCCACCACGTTAATAAAGAGCGCCCGGCAGGGAGTGACCGTGGCTTTCTTCTTAGTGCTTGCTAGACGCGAGCTGAGCGTTGGGAACACCGAGGAGCCTCCAGCGTGGCTTCTACTGTGCCTTTCAGAAAAATGAAAACGACGGCCCTTTTTCCTACCGTTTTCGGGCCAAAAAACTAACTTTGAAAAAGAGATTAAATGCAGACTGCAGGGAACTTCTCTAGGCCTGTCCTACCACGCCCTCGGTTTTGCTGACATGAAGTTTGTCTTTTAATGAGTGGTTTCCCGTTGTGGGCTCCTTCTTGAAACCTGGCTCCATCGTCCCCGTGTGCCACCTGGATGGGTGAGCAAGGAAGGGCAGCCACGGCCGTCTGGAGTCGGGGGAGGACTGCTGGGAGGCAGGGAAGGAGGGCAATCAGGTGTGTGGACACCCACGAGGCAAATCCTCCATAAGCCATTACAGAATACCTAGGGATCCAACTTGGTCCTGCTGTCTTTCTGTTTAACTGTGTTTGGAAGGGTCAGCTCGGCTACGAAGTTATACAAAGGGCCTTCAGTGGGCACTAAGTGGAAGTCGCTGGCCTGTCACTTGTTCGCATTCCATATTTAGCCTCCAAGGGGCTCCTAGAGGGGAGATCTCAGCTGTATTTATCTCCCATGGACTTGCCAGGTCCTTTTTGGTTGATTAGGAGAGGGATGGGTTGGGCCCTGTATCAGAAACCATCTGCTCTCAGGCTAGAGACACATGTACGAAGCGAGATGTCTCTGAGCCGTGGTGGGTACGCTAAGATAAGCTGGGAGTGACCGGCCAAGGCGAGCACACCCATCCCAGAACCCAGGAGAAGAAAAACTCTTTTTTTTTTTTAAATTTTATTTACTTATTTGACAGAGAGAGAGAGATCACAAGTAGGCAGAGAGGCAGGCAGAGAGAGAGGGGGAAGCAGGCTCCCCGTTGAGCAGAGAGCCCGATGCGGGGCTCATTGATCCCAGGACCCTGAGATCATGACCCGAGCCGAAGGCAGAGGCTTTAACCCACTGAGCCACCCAGGCGCCCCAGAAGAAAGGCTCTTAAAGATGCCACATGAGGGGTGTGTGTTTCCCAAGCTGCTTTGATCGTCCAGAATATTCAACTGTATGATTGTGGCTTATAGGACACATAGCTAACTGTCATACATTGTAGCTGAGGACAGAGCATTTTCCAGTGACATCTAGTAGCATATGTCCCATTTATGTTCTCTAGGAGGCAGTTTATAAATGGTAGCTACTCTGTGGAGATCATTTAGAAGCAACGTGTCAAGGTGTTGTTGAAACAACGCAGGGCTGCCTAAGAATGGCTTGGTGCTGAAATACAGTTTCCCAGGTCCCACTCCCAGAGATACCATTCAGGAGGTCTGGACTCAGGAATCTGCACTGTAGCAAGCGTCCTCTCTCCTGTGCCCTCATTTACACACTGGGTGATTTGGACAAGGAGTATTCGAGGACCCCAATTGGAGAAAGTCTGTGAAAAGGACCCTGGACCTATAAATTGAAGGCCTAGATTTGGGAGTAGCTATGTGACCTTGGAGAAGTCCTTTCGCCTCTCTGTGCCTCCATCTCTGGCTACAGAATGAGGGAACCGCTCTTTCAGGCCCTTTCTGGAACCGATAATCCGGAAGTTTCGGCCCACCTGCAATGGCCTTCCAAGGCTGTGAGTGTTCCAAATTTCCTGGGATGGGAACCTACCCTCAGACTGAGCTAGACTTTAGGTAGGGCAATGGGCAAAGCTCCCCAGCAATGGACGAAGATGGAGGCAGAGGGAGAGGAAGAAGCCAAGAGACATAGGCAGCCCATCGAACCCAGATGTCCTTGCTTTGTCCTGGGGTTTCCGTCCTCATCACGCCTTTGGTGCAACAGCACTGACCTTCCACATGGGCCGGAGAGGAGTGTCACGGCCCCCGGATGAGACTCCCAAACCGGCCATCAAAGTGTGCACTCTTTCTTGAACACATGGGACACTTTCTTCTACCTGTTTTTACTAGATCAGCTCACCATCGCCGCAGTTAACATCCAATGAGCCATAACTTCCTGCACTCAGAGGCTTGGGATCTAGTTGTGAGTCACCTGGCCTTTGGGTCGCCAGCAGCATGAAGGAAAGTGAACAGCGACGTAGGAATAAGAAAAGTCCTTATCTGTGACACTTGAACATGGCGGCCCTGTTTTATACTCCCTTGCCTTCCCACCTCTGATGTTGCCAAGAGGAGGCCCGAGATTCTCGGCCTGGCTCTGCAAAGCCCCCACACTCCCGGTTTTCTCAGGGGGATGACGTGAAGTTAAAGACCTCATCAGCAATCTCTCGCTGACAGAGAGATTGTATATTCTAGTATAATATTGTAATGTATAATAATATTGTATAATATTGTATAATAATACAATATAATAATATTGTAATTCTTGTATAAACCACGAAATCTTGTAGCAGATACTGTATGCCTCCAGTTTCTGCCTCAGTTTAGGGTTATTCTGGCATGTCATCTGTTGGCATCGCATTTCTGTGGCCTGAACCCTGCGCCAAGAGCCAAACCTTTGACCTTGATAGAGATCGCACTAGCAATAAATGACGCCCTTCTTTCCTCTCTCCCTGTTCCACCTTCCAGACTTGAAGCCGGGATTTCAGAACACCACTGGCAACCAGAAGGAAGTAAAAAATAAAATCATAAAGTTTGTGTGTTCTTTTATTTTAGGGAATCCTCCCAGTGTGAGCCTCTTCCGCTAGGACTTTACAGACCGCTCCAGGAAGCTAACTTCTAAACCCCTGGTGGAGTAGAAGGAAAGAGGGTGTTCTAGATGGATAACTGACAGTGTAACCTGGGGCAGCCTTTGCAAATGCTAAAGCAGGGGAAGGTATAACTAGGTGATCCGTGTTCTGTTTAAAAAGGCAGAGAAGTAAATAAAAAAAATTCTGGAAATCGTTCTTTTCCAAATCATTATAATGAACAAAAATGTAAAAGACATTAAAAGGATAAGCAAGCCCTCAGCCCTCTGAGAAGACTCATTCCCGAAAAGTAGTACATTTAACTCTAGTTAAATATTTATTGTCAGTAAGTTGTAAGTCAAGTCCTTGGGGTGTGCTGAGTAATAGAATGTTGGTGAGTAGAGGGCAAGAGCCATTTACCTAGAACCTCTTGACCCAGCCTTGGCTAAATGAATCCTGGAATCTTCTTCAATACTTCTAAACTTTGGGGAATTAACTAATTTTGCAAAAAAACTGCCACCCTTCCCAAACTCAGTGCTGTGTGTGTATCTAAGTTGGGGGGAAGGAGTTTATATTTAAAGGTAACGTAAAACTAAGTTTTTCAGAATTTTTAAAACTTTCATCAATTCTTGAAAAACTGTGTTCGGAGTGCCTGGCTGACTCAGTCAGCGAAGCATGAAACGCTTGATCTTGGGGTCATAAGCTCGAGCCCCGTGTTGGGTGTAGTAAAAAACTTTTTTTCTTGGGGCCCCTGGGTGGCTCAGTGGGTTAAAGCCTCTGCCTTCAGCTCAGGTGATGATCTCAGGGTCCTGGGATTGAGCCCCGAATCGGGCTCTCTCTCTGCTCAGCAAGGAGCCTGCTTCCCTCTCTCTCTCTGTCTGCCTCTCTGCCTCATTGTGATATCTCTCTGTCTGTCAAATAAATAAATAAAATGTTTAAAAAAGAAAAAAAACTTCTTTCCTTAGGGGAATCCTCCTACACTGTTGGTGGGAATGCAAGCTGGTGCAGCCACTCTGGAAAACAGTATGGAGGTTCCTCAAAAAGTTGAAAATAGAGCTGCCCTATGACCCAGCAATTGCACTACTGGGTATTTACCCTAAAGATACAAATGTAGTGATCCGAAGGGGCACGTGCACCACAATGTTTATAGCATCAATGTCCACAAGAGCCAAACTGTGGAAAGAGCCTAGATGTCCATCAACAAATGAATGGATAAAGAAGATGTGATGTATATATATACAATGGAATACTATGCAGCCATCAGTACACCCGAAATCTTGCCATTTGCAACGATGTGGATGGAACTAGAGGGTATTATGCTAAGCGAAATAAGTCAATCAGAGAAAGACAATTATTATATGATCTCACTGATATGAGGAATTTGAGAAATAAGACAGAGGATTATAGGGGAAAGGAGGAAAAATGAAACAAGATGAAACCAGAGAAGGAGACGAACCATAAGAGACCTAATCTCAGGAAACAAACAGGGTTGCTGGAGTGGAGGGGGGTGGGAGGAATGGGGTGGCTGGGTGATGGACACTGGGGAGGGTATGTGCTATGGTGAGGGCTGTGAATTGTGTAAGACTGATGATTCATAGACCTGTACCCCTGAAGCAAATAATACATTCTATGTCAATAAAAAGAAAACTTTTTTTAATTATAAAAAGAAAAAATGACTGCCTTCTTATCACAAATGTGATGGGCCAACATGGTAGAAATTTTAGGAAATGTAGATTAAAAAAAACAAAGTAAAAATCACTTATAATTTTATTCTAAGAGTTAGGACTGCAAACATGTATCCTTCCAATCTTTTATCTTTTATTTTTAGTTGAACAAGAGATACATAAATCCATGCACCTTTCAAAGAGAATCAGAACATCATATATAAAACCAAACTGTCCATTGACCACTTACCATAATCCCACACCTTTCCCTCTATCCAAGTGACCAACCACTTTTGGGAGTTTGGTGTGTTTCCTTCCAGAGTTTTATAATTATATATAACATATTTTGTGGGTTGTGTTTTACAGAAGAGGCATAATACTACACGTATGGTTTTGCAACTTAGCAACGTTTTAGAAATCCAATCACGTTAATATACAGACCAACTAATTTCTTTCAGCTGCTGAGTAGTATTCCATTGTATGAATATACCACATTGTTTTTGTCCTCTCCACTTTTATTTTTTTATTTTTTATTTTTTATTTCTTTGTCCTCTCCACTTTTAGAGGACGCTTAGGATTGTTAACAATTTTGCTACCTCAAACAATGTTGCAGTGAACAGCTTACATATATTTTTCCACGTCTCTCTATTTTAAATTCCTCCAAGAAGAAACTGTGGGTCCCAGGCTATGCCCCAGGTGTCCCTCAAGTTGCTATGCAGAGTCTGAACATTCTTGTTTCCCGGCAGTCTCCATGACCCTTTAACTTCCAGACCTTTCCGTGTGGCCCGTGTAGTAGGTGTCAACTGCTATCTCATTCTTTTAATTAGTGTTTGCCTGATAAAAACTGTTTGAGTGTCTTCTTATAGATTTGTGGCCATTCTTATTTCTCCTGTGAATCGTGTATTCATATCCTTTGCTCATTTTTGTAAAGGGTGGCCTTTTTTTCTTTCTTATATATCTGTTATGCTCATTCTTTGTTACATGTGTTGCAAAATTTGCTCAGTCTCTGGTTTACCTTTAATATTTAATATCTTTTGCTATGTAGTTGAGCTTTGAATGACTCAGGGCTTAGGAGCATGGCCTTCCCCCATCCTCAGTGGGAAATCTGCATATAATCTGAATTCCCTAAAACCTAACTACTAATAGCCTGTGGTTGACCAGAAGTCTTACCGATAACATAAATGGTAGATGAACATGTATTTTGTATGTTATATTGTTACATACTATATTCTTACAATAAAGTGAACTAGAGGAAAGAAAGAAAAGGTTAAGAAAATCACGAGAAAAAGAAAATACACTTACACTGTACCGTAAGGCATCCACATATAAAGGGACCCAAGTTCACAAGGCCAACTGTAAAGCTCTTTTTCTTATTTACAATTTAGATAACATTTATTCATGAACTTAATTTAAATTGTTTGGACTTTTACTGTTCGAGTTTTGCATTCCGTGACTTATTCAAGGTCTCCCTTTTCCTTCGATCATACTGATATTTCCCCATACTTTTCTCCCCTAATACTTTAAAATTTTTGTTTTGAGGGTTTAAGTTTTTAATTCATCTAGAACATAATTTTGTGTATCGTATAAGGTAAAGACTTGCTTTCATTTATTTTGTCTGCACATAAATACTGATTCCCTCACGGTGCCTGGGTGGCTCAGTTGGTTAAGGGTCCTACTTGATTTTGGCTCAGATCATGATCTCAGGTCACGAGATCAAGCCCTCCCCCACCCAGAGAGGCTCCATGTTCAGCACGGAGCCTGCTTGTCCCTCTCCCTCTGCTTGTGCTCTCTCTCTCTCAAATAAATAAACAAATAAAATCTGAAAAAATAAAATAAAATAAAATAAATACTGATTCTCTCAATATCATTTATTAAATAGCCCATTTCCCCCCACTGATTTGAAATGTACCATATATTAGCTTCCTAGTACTGTTTCTGGATTCTTCTCAAAATCATGTTTTATTGAGCTCATTCTATTCTAGTCTTACCAAAAAAAAAAAAAAATGACACCAATTTACTTGCTCTGCAGTGTGTGTGTTTTATTTGTTTTACGCCCTGCTTTTTTTTTTTTCACAACCTACTTTTGTGTTACAACCTGCTGTTTTTGCTGAAAAAATTGCAACAGGAAAATGGATAAGTTCTGATAATCACACAGTAGAATACTATATAGCAATTAATAGAAACTAAAGCCATATGTATCAACATGGATGCATTTCCCCAATATGATGTTGAATTAAAAAAAAAAAAAGCAAAAAAAGTTTCCATACAGGGACTCCAGGGTGGCTTAGTCAGTTAAGCATCTGCCTTCAGCTCAGGTCGTGATCCCAGGTCCTGGGATCGAGTCTGGCATGGGGCTCCTTGCTCAGCAGGGAGCCTGCTTCTCCCTCTGCCTGCTGCTCCCCCTGCTTGTGCTCTCTCTCTCTCTCTGATAAATAAATAAATCTTAAAAAAATAGTTTCCGTACAAATATCACAGAGAATATCATTTACAGAAAGCTTAAAAATATGTAAGTCAACACTTAATATCCTTTAGGAATACATATGTAGCAAAAAGAAAAAGGAAATTCATGAGGATGATGGCAACCGAAATCAAGATTAAAGATGGGTCTACCATGAAGCCTATGGAGCTTAAGCCCCTCACTCACATGGACCCCTCCTGAGGTCTCATACTGAAATTTTATTTCCTGATTTTGTACTTTTTTTTTTTCTTAAAGAGGCTGTCGTTTCCCAGATCATATTAGCTTTAAGCTTATCCATGGAGTAGGGTAGGGAAGAGAGAGGGGGAAGGAAGGGGAGGGGAGGGAAGAGGAAACCAGGGGTCTCTCCCAAAGACTGCTGGCCCCTCAGGGCCTGCCCTGCCACCACTGGCTGGCTTTGAGGCACTCAGGCCTGGCTGGGACAGCATCTGGATCGGACTTGATTTGCGGTTCAAAGCCTTGCAGGGCTCCGGGAGGGGGGGTGCGGGGGAGATGTCACGGAAGCAGAGAGAGAGTGAGGAGTTCCCCGCAGCGCTGCCCGCTGCTTACAGTGGGGATCGGTCCATTTTTCCAGGGACAAGTTCTCCAGGCCAGAGGCTGAGTGCTTTGGGGTTGTGTCCTGCAGGATGGTTTGAGGCACCAATGCCCCCTAGAGCTGCAATTCTGCTCTAATTCTTTAAGATTCCAGACTAAATCTTGCTTCTTTCACTCAAAGTTTATACCATTTTATAAAACAAACCTACTGGAACTGAATAAATGGCAGTTCTTCCACCAACGGAAATCCACCCTATGAATATCTTTCCATATGGTGAAATACTCTTCTGTAACATCTTTCGTGGCTATGGAGGAAATGTCAAAATTGACTTAACCAATCACCTATTGTTGGATGTTTAGATTGCTTCCAGTTTCTGTTCCACATCCAAACAAACGTTCCTCCAGCTCACCCCCATCGGTAATTATGTCTTTAGAAAAAAATTCCCATAAGTCAATTCCCTTGGGCAAAGAGTCTGATCATTTTCAAGGCTTTTGAGATAGATTGCCAAATAGATCTCCAAAAAGCTTGTATCGATTCACCCACACATCAGTATAGGAGAGTTTCCCGTCGCCAACTGAAACCAACACTAAATATTTACATTAAAAAATATCGTTGTTCATTGCACAGACAAAAAATGGAGTCTCATAGCTTTAATTTGCCATCGGTCACAAGGCTCAACTGCCTTATGGCTGTCAGACACTGTTTCTTCTGGATCGATTTACTATTCATGTGCCTTGTTCTGTCCTCTGTTTAGACATTCCCCTTGTTCTTACTGATGATTCAGAACTTCTTATTTATTATGATATTAACTCCTTTTCATGTATGTTATTAACAGTTTCCTTTTTGCTCTGTCATTTGCCTTTACATTTTATTTTTTGTCTTTTGACCGATATTTGTTAAACATATTAATGTTTTACTTCAGATTCTTTAGTTTTTTTAAAAAATATTTTCCCCCCTCAGTTATGTAAATATTCACCTATATTTCCCCCCAATCCTTCCTTGGCTTTAGTTTTGGAATTTTTTCTAGTCCGAAGGCTGAGATTGGACTCCCTTTTTACCCCAACGAGTTAATCATTTCATTAATAAGTCATCTTTCTCTTCCTGATTTTGAATGGGATTTTAATTATATGCTGAATTGAGTCTGTTTCTGGATTCTCTTCTGTTTTAATTGATGTGTATGCTTTTGCCAGCATTATGTTAATTATTGTAATTATGGTATATGTCATTTCTAGTATTGTGGAAACTCCTCATTTCTTTCTGTTCTTTGTTTCAACATCAGTTTGGTTATACCTGCATGTATATTCTTCCAGAATCATTCTGGCAATTCTGCTTTTTTCCCCTTTACTTGTAATACAAAGAGTGTTAATGATTTTTCTTAAACTCAGTCAAGGTCATGACCAGATGTTGTTGGAAAAGAGAGGGAACACTTAAAGAGACACTTACGAGTCTAGGTGAGACATGAAAGACTTTTTTTGCTCTGATCATTTCACAAAGAACCAGACCTTAAACTCCTCCAGCACGTCCCAGAGCCCTACCACTCATGGCATAAATGAAAACCTTCTGTGTAAAAAGGAGCCAAAGAGAAACTATGATGACATAGGTGTAGAAGTAAAAGAAAGGAAACAGGATCTGAAATTAAGAGGAACACAAAGGCCCGTGAAACCAAAATGCTGAAAGTAACCTTAAAAACAAAATGATCCATGGTTTCCATTCATTCCCCTTTGTTCATTTTCCATTTTGGGAAAAGAAAAAAAAAAAGTCTAGATGTTTCTGGGAAGCTACAGAAAATGTTTCCTATATGCCCTTATCGAATTTATGAAGTATAGAACTTGCATTTCAGACAGCTACGGAGTAAGAGCATCTTTGAATGAAGGTCCTGCCCGATGCCAGCATCCCCCTCCAGCACCTGCCAGGAATGGCCATCCAGCCTCCACTTGGCTACAGCCTGACCAGGCCCTGACTCACTGCCTCCATGAGCTCCTTCCCTGTTTAAAAAGCCCAGTATTAGAAGGTTCTTGCTGCTTTGAAGTCAAAGCCTGCCTCCCGGAGTTCCCTCCCCCTTGGCCCCTGGTTCTGCCTTTTCGAGCCAACAGAAGCCTCGCTGCTTCGAGGGGATTCTCGTGTCTCCTTCTGTTTTCTCTTTCCTGGTCTGGTCATTCCTCATTCCTCAAACTAGTGCTTTTAGGACGTGGTTCTAGATCTCTCGACATCTTCGTCTCTCCTCTGGCCATGTTGTAAAACAGCCAGCATTTCCGTTAAAGGTGAAGCTTAGAAGTTACCAGCATCCCCCAGATTCCATCTGACCGGTGCAGTAAACTGGGAGAAGCTCGTTCCTTACTTAGCTTTTTATTGTGAAATGAATGCACCTGTGGTTACATTCATGCCTAAGTTAACAGACTCGGGCTTTAGCTATGTGGCAGTGTCATCAAGAAAATAGCTTAGGCCCTTTTCACATCAGCAAGTGAACCAATCTCACAAGGGAGGATATCAAGAATTAGGTCTTCGGTGAAATGTGGGAAAGCCAAGGATGAGGCAAGAAAAGGCCATGGAAAACCCGAAAAGTCCGGGTGGTGGAATTAGGGGTGCTGTGGACGCCTCTGAGCCCAGGAGAGATGGGAGCCTGCCCACCAATGAAGACAACCCCCCCTCAGGTGAGTCACCTGTAGGATTCCTTGTCCCAGGCACCGGCCTCGGCACTGGCAGACAGAGGATTAGAGGAGCAAGCTTTTGCCACCTCTCAGTCTCGCTTCCTGTTTCTCGGGATCCCTTGGGAGCAGGGAGGGCTTAGGTTTCCATCTTGTCCCTGCCAGGGTGTGCGACCGACCATGAGAAATGGAAATGAATACTCAGGGCCCCCGTTACTGTGTCTAGGCCCCTCGGGGTCCCAGGAACTTCTGTCGGGTCTCCTGGCAGCTTCTTGCTAATCTACCTCCTCTGGCTGGCCTTTCCAGGCCATGCCATCAGTCCCTCTCCCTCCCCAGGGGCGGGCTTGCAGGCGTGGGCAGGCGGCCTGTGACTCTGCCATTAGCTGTGCCCCCGGGCTGGGGGAGGGGGCTGGTAACGCCACAAGGGCAGGGACAGGAGGGGCAGATCGAGAAACCGGGGACCACTCTGCTGTTGCCTCCAGATGGGGAAAAATCCCTAAATATTCACAAATGGGCCCTGCCTGAAATCCAGGAGGAGGTCTAATTACAGAGCTACGAACGGATCTGTGTTTTCTGTTACCCTAAATCCTGGCACAGACCATAGTGAGTAAGTCAGGAACTAAACACGGGCTTGCAGGGGAGGGAGGAGGCCGGACGGGGCGGGTGGGGGAGGGAGGAAGCTCACTGCGTTTCCATTGGTAGGAGAGGAGCACGTGATCTCAGAAGCACCCGGCCCTTCCGAGGCCACAGAAGTTTCTACAGATAGTTCATTGTCAGTGGGCCTGGCCTGCCTCACCTTTTTGAGGCTTTGTTTGCTTATTAATCTGTCTCTTATAATGTAAAATCCATTCAGGAGTCCATTACGTATATCCTCTTACACTGCTACTCTTCCTGGCAAATTATCACTGAGGAAATACAAAGCAGCCCAGTGTGTCTTAACTTTTGCCACCATATAAGGCAGGGAGGTGTTGAAAGAGAGGTGTTTTCTGTCTCTTGGGTTCAGCCAGCTGGAAAGCAGGTCTCTCTGCAAAGTGTCCAGCGGAGCCCGGGGCCAGTGGTTATAAAATAGAGGGGGAAGAGAAAAGGTGACAGTATCCTGCGTGTCCCCTCTGTCCGAGGCTGGGCCCTGAGCTCCGGGCCTCTTAGACATGAAGAGAGTGACTGGGGACAAAGAGCCCCCTCCACACTCCCCTCTCCATGCACCCCCCCTTCCTCCCTGGGGAACTCTAAGCCCTGGGCAGAGGGATCCCACACATGTCCTCCTCTGGAACCCACTGAGCTTCCTATAAGGTTTTTGGGGTATTTGCTGAACCGTTCGCTTTGTTGTTAACTTTTCATTTGTATATCATGTCTCCCAAACTCAGCCGTGCCCCTCACAGCTCATCTCTGGACGAAAGATGAAAACTAACACCTCTTGAATGAATGAATGAATGAAACCTGTAGTGCTCGCTCCCCTGGTCCATGAGGGGGAGTGGACCCTTAGAGGACGTTTCTACAGACTCGTCAACACTGGGGAAGCTTTTCAGAAAGCTGCAATACAGAGTCGAGTTTATCTTTATGTTCTGCTCTGAATCTTTACACTCTGGGCTGGAATATCCCTGCAAAGGTCATTTGTGAATGGTCCAATGATTCGAGATTTAAAAAAAAAAAAAAAAAAGGTTATCTCACGGCAAACTGCCAGCAAATACAGGAGAATTCCCATAGTCCACAACTCGGCCTTAGCAAATTGAACTGATGACTGATTTCCTATCACTTCTATTCTGTCCATTCATTACGCACCCTCGCCAATCAGGATTATAAACAAAAGACATCAAACAAACAACACACATCGTGTCCTTTTGTTCCTAAGTATACAGTGCGTATCTCTAAAAGATAACTTTCTTTTTAAATAATCACTTCTGTGCTATCATCAAAGCGCTCTGGGCTTTGAGGCAGACACTGAAGGCTGATGAGACCCCTTATGATAAGCCTCTGTTCGGGCCTCTATTATTATCACATGCCATGGGCACTGCTATCAGAATGCCATGGGCGCACGGAAATCTTCCTTTATGAAGATGGAAGATGAGACCTGCCACTCCCCCTCTTTCCCCAGTCACCTGCCGTCAGGAGGACTGGCTTCTTAAGATTTACACGTATAGCCTTGGAAGCAAATCTGGCTTAGAATCCCAGCTCCACCATTTCCCAGCTCTGTGACCTTTGACAAAATACTTAACCTTTCTGTACCTCCACTTCGTCATCTAAAAGCTAAGTCAATTCATAGTACCTACCTCATAGAGCCCTAAAGATTAAATATATTAAAAATAATGTGAAGCCGGGGTGCCTGGGTGGCTCGGTCGGTTAAGCATCTGCCTTCCGCTCAGGTCATGATCTCAGGGTCCTGGGATCGAGCCCTGTATCAGGCTCCCTGATCACCCGGGAATCTACTTCTCCTCCCTTTGTCCCGCCCCCGCTCGTGCTTGCACACGCGCCCATGCTCCCTCTCTTTCTTTCTCAAACAAATAAAATCTTTAAGAAATAAAAAAAATTCCATGAAGCTCTTGGAACAGTACCAGGCACATAGAAAGCACCATGTTCGCTCTTACTGTTTATTCTTTGCTTAGTATACGCACCATTTCCACCAGCACCACCGACTCCCTGAAGACACTGACGACGGCAATAACCCGTCACATCTGCACAGCGACACGTGTATTTCTCAAAGCATTTTCATCCATTTTATCAGGTACAATCTCGCCATAATCTATGACGGCACTGGGAATTCGGAGGTGTTAGCGCGGAACAGGGGAGCACAAAAATTCAGCTACAGGTAGCCCCGTTCCTGATGAGGAGAAATTAGAACCAAAACAAAGGGCTAACAATAGAAGAGTGGTTAGATAAAATCTGGCATATTTATTATGTTCTGTCATCACAAATGAAAAAGAGCATTTAATTTAATGATTCATGCTGAATAAAGTGGAAAAAGAAAGTTACAAAAAAAGCATGTAAAGTATGAATCTACTAGGCTTTTTTTTTTTCCCTTTTGGCATGTTATGCTTGTTTAAAAGACTGGGTGGGTTTTTTTGTTTGTTTTTCTTTTTGTTTTTTTGTTTATTTTATTTTATTTCATTTATTTATTTGACAGAGAGGAGAGAGATCACAAGTAGGCAGAGAGGCAGGCAGAGAGAGAGGGGTAAGCAGGCTCCCTGCTGAGCAGAGAGCCCGATGCGGGGCTCGATCCTAGGACCCTGAGATCATGACCTGAGCCGAAGGCAGAGGCTTTAACCCACTGAGCCACCCAGGCGCCCCTGTTTTTGTTTTTTTTTTTTTAAAGATTTTATTTATTTATTTGACAGAGAGAGAGAGATCACAAGTAGGCAGAGAGGCAGGCAGAGAGAGAGGGGGAAGCAGGCTCCCCGCTGAGCAGAGAGCCCGATGCGGGGCTCGATCCCAGGACCCTGAAATCATGACCTGAGCCGAAGGCGGAGATTTAACCCACTGAGCCACCCAGGCGCCCCAACACTGGGTTGTTATACTTAACTAATTTTGAACACTACATCAAAAACTAATGATGTACTATACAGTGGCTAATGGAACATAAAAAAAGAAAAGACAGAAAAGATACACATCAACATATTAACATTATTTCTCAATGGAGCAACAAAAAGTCACTTGTGCTTGAAATGTGTTTTTTTAATAAACAGATATTTAAAAAATATTTTATTTATTTTTGGAGGAGAGAGAGAGAATGAGCAGGAGGGAGGAACAGAGGGAGAGGGAGCGTGAAACGGGGCTCAATCCCAGGACTATGGGATCATGACCTGAGCCACCCAGGCAACCCTAATGAACAAATTAACATTGTTTTATTATATTGGTAGCATTCACATTGCTTCATGGCATAGATTAATAATAATAGGTTGTGTCTGAAATTTCTGAATGCAACATAATGAACACCTATTACATTTACAATAAAGAAAGGTTACTGTTTAAAAACAAGATACAGAATCGTATATGCAACATGGTTCAGTTACATAAAAGATAAATGAAAACACCAGGATGTTAATGGGACACTTGTAGCTGATCTCGTCTTTCTATTTTTCAGGCTTTTCCAAAGTCTTTATTCTGAGAGCACGATGTTATTTTTAGGTAGATGGTTCAGGTGGGGAAACCGAGGCACCGTAGGTGGGCAGGAAGGCTCTCTGGCTCCAAACCGGAGCAGGTGTGTTCAGTCCTCCCCACAGATGCATCCTTTAGGGTCCATTCCTGACATGTAACTTAAAGTCGCAGCTGTGACGGTCACAGAACGGCTGACTTTCAGCCTCTCGTCTCAGCAGAAACGGGCTGCAGGGCCGTGTGTGTTTGGGGTGAGGCTGTAGATGCTCAGCACGGTAGAGGCATCAGCCTGACCCTCTGTAGGGGCAGCAAGCCAGCCCTTGGCTGCGCCACCGCGCAGCTGTGCATCTCCAGATTCTGAGATGGCAGCAGCCATCTCCCTGCTCCAGGCGCCAGGTGTTGGGGAGGAGTGAGCCCAGCCTGCAGATGTGTTCGTCCGTGATAGCAGCCCACCCAGGCCAACCACGGCGGGTGTGTGTCTAGGTCGAAATAAAATAGGAATAAAAGCAAGTAGAGGTGGGGAAAGAAGAAGAAATGTGAGAACAAGAGAAAAGCAGTTGGATTTGTTAGCAACCCGGGAAGCAGGGAGAAGGAGGGTGGGGCGGCCCCGTGGGCAGAGCTGTGGGTTAGAAGTCACCAACCAAGGGGCTCTCTTGCACCCACTGCCATGACTATGTGATCCAAAACATGTTCCCTTCCTGGGCCAGTGCCTCTCCTGCAAGAGGCAAATGTCACTAAAGGGTAAGATGGGTTCCTGGCTTCTGGAAGGGGAGCTGCAAGTGCACGTTTGCCCCGATACCCACGGGAAGGGTGGCCGGTTCACAGCCTTCCCGCACACGCCTGTTTGGACTGGATGGGCAGGATGGCTTGCTGACACTGTCAGACTCAGCCTTCCAGATCTGCGGGCGAGGAAACGGCCCCATCTCGGCGATACCACACTGAGAGGCTTGGCCTTGGGCTGGCCGCCCCCCCCCCCCCCCCCCCCGCCTGGCCCAGACTGGGGTATGAGACAGTGGCAGGCCTGGACCATCTTCGGGGCCGTCGGCTCTGAGTGGCTTGGTGGCCCACGGCGGCCCTGCAGCAGACCCCACGCTGCCCAGGAGGACATTCACCCCTCTGTCCATTGGCTCCAGAGTAAACTAGTTTGGGGGGATTTTTCCCCCCTGGGTGGAATCGAAGCAAAAAAAAAAGTAGCGATGATCTATTGCCATTAAAATGTCATGTACAGTTCTGGCAGTTCTAGAGATGCCCCCAGTTACTTACCCGTCTTTGGACAAGAGGAGTCTCCAGCAGTGATTTCAAAGCAAGAATATATGGGAGAGAGCAACACTGGAAATTTGCATAGTAGGAGAGAATCAATCTTCCTGACTCCTTAGCTTCCTAAGTTTTCCTTTAAAATGGCACCAAACCATCCCCTGGCATCTGTCGGGCTTTGCAGCTTGATTCGGGTTCTAGCCCTGGGTAAGAAGTGAAGGGGGCTACAACAGAAGGAGACTTGGTCCTGGTGACTTCATTCCAGGGGGGGGTGACAAAAGCCACACCGGAAGCTCTTGACTAGCACGGGTCAGACAGCAGGTTCCGAACCGAATTACATCGATAGCGTCCATGAGCACACTCATTCTGAATTAACACCAACCCCAAAGAAAACATAAAATGTAGCCCTGTTATAGCATCAGTGAAGATGCTATAGCGGTGGTCCCCTGCCTTGGGAGGTGACTCGGTACCATGCCTAGACATTCCGAGTGTGCATGAACGTCCATCTGCAAACCACAGCAGCTCGGCTGTTAAGAAATGTATCTGGCAGTGTTTATACATGTCCTACCCCTGAGGATGGCACAGAGGAGAGAAGATCTTTACTGGGATGGGACCCAAAATTTCCTTCCATAGCACGCAAGCCGCCCATGGCAGGGTCCACCTGCAGGCTGCAGATAAACCCCACGGGTCCACCGCTCCCTGGCTGCGTGTATCCTTTTAATCGACTACTACTTCTCTCGCTCGCTTAAAGGTACAGTTTGAGCTGCACATCTTCTCCGCCTCAGTGACGTCTCCAGCTGCTCATGCAATTCCAAGTCAGAATTATTCAAATAAAACTAGTTCATGAATAATTTATATTCTGTGTTTCATATTCATGTTTCTATTGAAGTTCCAGAGGGAGTAGCAGATGACCCTCTGTGAGCCCCAGTGCGGGGCTTACCCAAAGCCGATGATTCTGTCACCAGGAAAATCATGGCAGACACCATGCTAAATACCCAGTGTTTGTCCCTGTTCTGCTGTTTAACCCGCCACGAAAAAAAAAAACCGCCTAGCTGCTTCGGAAAGCAGGTGGGTTAATACCTAAGGATAACCGTGACTCACACCGTAGCCACGCCAATTAGATTGTTGAATTATATTGTTCAGACTCAAGTTCATCAGCCGAAGGGTTACAATTAAAACGGTCATTATTACAAATAGTCGTTTGTATAGTCGGCGGTAATTATATAAAGATGATATATATCATCTTTGTGAATAACAATTACACAAAAGCACAAGCACATCCACAAGTGTAAGGCTAAGATCCACAGGCTGGCTCCTTCTGGGAGGAGAGTAATAAGCAAACTGTGCGTTTTCTTTATATTTACACACTGGTTCCGAAGCTAATGGTTAATATGTTTGCCTTGTCAAAAGATTTAGAATTATAAGCTCTTTATATCATGCAGACGATGTTGATAAATTACATCATCTGCCAAGAAGATGCATCTTTCTATATAGACACCTCTATTTCAGACAGAAATATAGAACTGAACAAAAGCTTCTTCACCAGAATGGAAGGGAGCACAAAGGCAAAGGCAATTAACTTGCTAATTCTTTCCTCCCGGCTAAGTGTATTAGTGTTTGTGTCTGTGTACTTAGTATACTTTCTTCCTGGACAGAGGGGAGGTCAGTCTGAATTAGAAGTCTGATACAGAGATTTTAAAACTTACTTTCAAATACATAAACGAAAGTTCCATACCACCACCATGAAATTAGGCCTTGTCAAGGCTGGTCCAGTACAGTTTCGGCTTTAACCACTGATTTAAAATGATGTTTGATTCAAATATCCAAGAGCCAACCAAGAGATGCAATCATGGCTTCTGCATACAATGAATGACTGTAGATCGCTTACATATAAAAGGACACTTTTTAAAGGCTTTTGTTTATTTCTCTTAGGTAGGTAAATAGTACTTGTATCAGTTTCCTTTTGGCAGCTCTAACAAATTGGCAGCTTAAAACAACAAACACTTATTGTCTTCCTGGAGTTCTGGAGACCAGAAGTCTGAAATC
>CM052899.1:37507834-37581863 GCA_028534135.1 Potos flavus | reverse complement strand
GGGGCAAGTGCAAGGGGGTGGGGGTGGGGGGCTCTGGGCAGCCGCTTACCAGCTGGGTGACCTTGGTCAAGTTTCTTGACTTCTCTAAGTCTCCATGTCTTCAACCGTAAGATGAGAACGCCAATATCCACTCCACATGGTTTGAAGATTCACTAAGGTTTACTAAGCCTGACAGGCTCTGTAGTTACTGGCTTATTTTTGTCGTGGTTCCATTATGGTGTAATTACCACAGGAGCGAGCGCAGGGTCCCTAGGGGAGGTGGAGAAACAGCGAAAATGTCACAGAAAGGTGTGGGAAAGCACAAGGCAAGCAGTCCCTTGCAGGGCGGGGCTGCAGGAAGTTCTGCTGAGTCTGCTGGAGGCGAGGGGAGTGGCGGGAAATGAAGCAGAGGACTCGAGCCCCTGTGGGCAGCCAGGAGCCCGCAGCGCTGGTCCCCACAATGGGTGGGGCCGCCCCTCCCTGTTTGCGCTCACAGCCTCAGCGGGAGGGGACCACTTGAGACAATTCGGATGCAGTGCTCCGTGTTGCTGCGGACCTGGCTCCACCTGGGAACAGAGGGGCCTAATCCAGGGCAGGCCCCCCTCCCCCGATGTGACTTCTCCTCCTGGACGTGGATGCTCCCCCTGGCAGCGTGGGACGCGCGGCCACCACCAGCAAAGTGCTCAGGACAATGCCGGGCCGTGGAGACAAGACGGGCCAAGCTCCAACTGGGTGGGCCACTCAGCCAAAGGATGCAGGCACAGCTGTGGGGGCAGAATTGCCCTGACACCCTGGAAGAAATGGTGGCAGAGAGATAGACGGCTTGCTAAGGAACTGAGACAATCTCACTTGGGGGGGGGGTGTGGGGGGTAAGACATAGGTACTCATGCCTAGGTTGGCTCATTTCTGGCAATGTGGCCCCTGGCTGACAGGTGGGGTTTAGCATGGGTGGGGGGTTCTTCCAACCCTCTCCCAGGTGTCACAATGTGATCATGTCCTCAATGAACCCCTGCTTATCACTGCAAAAGTGCTAGCTGATAATTCAGCGGTGAGATAATTGCCAAACCAGAGGGAGGGATCTGCCATCTTAAAGAAGGCAGAGTGAAAGGGAAACCCAGGAAGACCAAAGAGATTGGCTCTGGAATCCAGAGACTTGGGTTTGAGTTCCAGCTGCACCACTGCCTCGTACAAGCTGCGCTTCTTGGCTGGGCCTCAGCTTTCTCATCTGTGCAGTGGGAATGACAATCTTTCTTGGCCCCAATGGTCATGGTGAGGCTCAAGTGGGATATCTGTCTGTAAAGGTACTTGGTAAACTCTGAATGCTCTGGAGTTGTAGTCGAATGTGACGGCCAACTGTCCCTCTCGCAGTTTGTTTCAAGGAGTTTTAAAGTTGGGAAGGGAATTCTCGGCTGCACCTCAGATGGTAGAGCTTGGGACACCCCCACACCCGCCACGCTGCTTTTGGAAAGGAGCTGTGCCCTCCCGTCTCCAGCCAGAGCAGCCCTTCTTAACCGACCAGTCCTATGCTTGGTCGAATCCTTTCCTCCAAACTGATGGGAATGAATGAACCCTTTCCACTGAGTCACAGCAGGCCTGCTAAAAATGGCCCCTTTAAGAAGGCAGGGAGGTGACGCCTCTGATGGTTGGGTCCTGTGCTGGCCTCCCAGCGACTGAGTCCTTCCAAGGGTTTGGAAGGCTTTGCCCACCTAGGTGACCCTGAGCCTTCGGGATTCCCTGAGTGTGGGAGCAAAATAAGATAAAAACTCTACTGGCTTTCGAGGTTGCTGTGTTGGTGGTGAGCGTGGCTGAAGGGGAAGCGTGTGTGTGTGTGTGTGTGTGTGTGTGTGTGTGCGCGTGCGCGCACGCAGGCACAAGTGATGAGAGAGCAGGCAAGCAAGCGAAGTGGGGGGAGGACGAGGCTCATTCAGTCTTCCACTCAAAAATGCTGTTTGGGGGGCGCCTGGGTAGCTCAGTCGGTTAAGCATCTGCCTTCGGCTCAGGTCATGATTCCAGGGTCCTGGGATCAAGCCCCACATGGGGCTTCCAGCTCAGCGGGGAGCCTGCTTCTCTCTCTCCCTCTGCTGCTCCCCCTGCTCTCTCACTCTCTGTCAAATGAATAAATAAATAATCTTAATTTTAAAAAATGCTGTTTGAGAGTTGACTGTATGGGTAAGGAAGACAGGAAGAGAGGCAGGGAACACGAGAAGGAGGGAAAGGCAAATGAGCACAAAAGGAGGCTATTTGCTAGAATATTCTGAGCTGTACATTCCCAGGCAGGTGGGCGGGCAGGGGAGCCTTCCCCCAGCGGAAACCTGTCAGGGGCTGCGTGGGAAACCTCTTCTATGGGGTCATCTTACCCTCCTGGGTTTCCTTAACCCCTGACATGCGTACAAAGCAACGAAAAGGGCTCTTGCCTGAAAAGCAGCTGCAGCCCCGACCCTTAGCAGGTGCTCAGGAAACAGTGATGGAATGCCAGGGTGGTTCCAGGCCTCAGTTCTCCAAAGGAAGCTGTAGGTTTTAGGATCTTGAAGCCTGACGCAGAGGCCTGGGGCCAGCTCTCAGTGGGAACCACTCTTGGAGATTCAGGAACACATTTTGCATGTGGCCTCGGCACGAAGGAGGCAGACAGCACAATCCACTTCAGGAACTTAACCGCAGAATGTGCTTCCCTGAGACCTGGACAGGGCACGCACCGGGACTTGCTCTGCCCGATCTCAGACCCCTACCAGGAGCCCAGGGGGATTAACTCTAGCCTACTGATGGTTCTTGACAGTGCATCCTGTCTACAGACAATGCAGCGAGGGCTCGGTATACACAGTGAATGCAATCCGTTCCCCGCCCTCCGGCAGCCCCCGACTCAAAGGAGAGCGATGACATCATATTTATTTTACAGATGAAGAAACTGACATCGAATGTGATAGCATTGAGACATTCACGTGTTCTTCCTCTCATTCATTCATTCAGAAAACTTTCCTTGAGTCCACATGAGGTGTCGGGCCCGGTGCTAAGTGCTATAGGCTGATACAGAGAAAAGTCAGGGCCATTCCACCCCACGATGGGACACCGACAGTCAGGGACAAATAAATGGAACATTCTGGAGTTTATATTTTGGTTGTGCACTGGGCCTTGTGACTTTTATCTGTGTAGCTTCAGTTTTATCATATAAATGCCATTCAGAGGGGTAATGGGAAAATACTTCCTTCCACCCATACACCCATAGGGGGGTGTGTGTGTGTGTGTGTGTGTGTGTGTGTGTGTGTGTGTGTGTGTGTGTGTCTGGGGACACACGAAGGCTGCTGAAATTGCTGCCTCAGATCTCAGGGAGTTGGGGGGAGAAGGATGACTGGAGAATGATGTGGGAAAAGACAGCCCTAGCCAGTTTAAGTGATGGGGTGGTACCTGCAGGAACAGGGGGAGACAGTATAGCTCAGAGCCTGGGCTGGGGGTTCGACCTGCACCAGGATGGTCCAGAGCACGGACCAGGGATGGTCAATTAGATCCGCCACTTGCTAGCTGTGGGATCTTGAGGAAATGGCCTAATGTCTCTAAATCTCAGCTTCCTGATCTGTAAAATGAGGAGAAGTCTGCGTACCTCTCGAGGGCGCACAGACTTCCCTGTGACAGTTCGCTTAAATATCGCCGGCACGTTCTAGGAGCTCAGTAAGCTCCTGTCATTCATCAGCATCACCATCGATATGAAAAGTGTCCCATGGGGAAGGAGTTAGGAGAAGGTGACAATGAGTGAACAAGGGGATTCTTCTGATCAGGGCAGGCCTGAGCGGATAAAAGGCCCCCTCCCTATCTCTCAGGGGGTTTCAAGCACCTGTGGGAGAGACCCGCATCATGGACCAGACCTTGGGGCCCCAGGCTGCCTGGGGCTGGGACGGAGAAGGCCGCATCTGACAACGAGTGAGTGGCTGGGGCCCTGGGGGCCCCCCATCTGGGGTGGGGCCCTGGGGCCCTCGAATAGTCAAAGACAGCAGTTATCAGTCCTGTCTCCCCACAACCCCACAAGGAGGCTCCTCAGGAGATAAGCTCGACCCACCGTCTCCCTCCCAAAGAGCAGGTGCTTTTTAGTTTTAAGTAATTGTACATTTCTTTCTATTTACACAAATGCTTGTCTTCGGAAAGTGTAGAAAAGTAAAAGTAACATACAATGATCCTGAGCCTTACCGTTGAACCAGTCACTTTTCTGCAGTCCAGATTATTTTTAGTGCTTTATTTTTTGCCTTTTTAAAAAAACAATAGAGTTTCAATCAGAATATAATTCTATTCTACTTTCTCACTTAACATTACTTCATAAGCTTTTGTTATTACAGTTTACATACACAATTTCAAAAGTCTGCCTTTGGTTTTAAGTAGATGATGTGTTTTTATCTAATCACGCCTGCATTGTTAGATTATTTCCAGTGTTATACTTTTACAAATAACATTCACGTCTTTGTAGGCAGCATATTCTGTAACTTGAATTATTTTCTCAGATTAAGTTCTCAAAATAGCATTCATATAGTTAAAGGGCATAAACATTTCAAAAGCTTTTAATGTTTTAGGTATCTCCAAATGTTTTCCAGTTTTTTTTAAATAGTATATGTAATACACACGTAAAAATGTTAAAACATAGAGCTAAATAAAATGAGTCGAAAAAATCATAAATAATCCTACCACCCCCAAGTAGCCACTTTTGACACTTTTGTATACTTCCTTCCACATTGCTCAGGGATCATTTGATGAATAAAATCATTATTTTTTTATTTATTTCTCCACATCATTAAGAATCTGTCTACCACGTGAATTGTAATTACCGCAAAAGGGCCCTTTAGGTATCTGTATCATAATTTATATCTTATTGGTGGCTAACAGGATTTCCTCCCAATATCTAAGTATTATAAATAACACTCAAGTGGATGATAAAAGACCACTACATTCACAGGAAGGACCCTACCTGGTGGGAGTCAGAGAATTACAGTCTCAAGCACTTGTGTACTTCAAGAGATTCACTCATCCAGCACCCTGCGACTAGATTCAAGATCATGATACCCTCATTTTATAGATGAAAGATACTCCACACACAGCACTGGAGTGGCCTTTGCAAGTTCATAGATCTAGGAAGCAGCAGAGATGGGAATGGAAACCTAATGTGTCAGGTCCGATGCTCCTTCTATTCATGAATCAATCTGCTTATTTTCATTTTTCTGAAACCTTCTTGTTTTTTGAGCAACTTGAGAGCAAGGTGTGCATAAGATGATAATGTGCTAAGGGAAGTCTAAAGAGGATTGACTTTTATTCCCATCAGCTTGAGGGAAGGTCTCTAGTGGTGTGTCACAGATCTTTATCCTTGACTTTATCCTATTCGGCACTTTTTTAAAGATTTTATTTATTTGCCAGAGAGAGAGAGAGAGAGAGAGAGCGAGAGCGAGCACAAGCAGGGGGAGGGGCAGAGGGAGAGAGAGAAGTAGACTCCCCGCTAAGCAGGGAGCCCAACGTGGGGCTCGATCCCGGGACTCTGGGATCGTGACCTGAGCTGAAGGCAGATGCTTAACTGACTGAGCCACCCTGGTGCCCTATCCTGTTCAGCATTTTAATGAAAATAGAGAAAGCAGGCTTATCCAAATTTCGGGTAACCTATAACTAAGATGCTGAACGACAAGAGCAAGATGCCAAACTCAGTGGACCCGAAGAATGGACCCAAACTATGAGGAAGAAGTATAAAGATTTCTTTTCCATCCAAAAAGGGAGGGGCGGGATGGAGAAGAGGAAACTACACAGAGAAAGGAGGAAAACTGACTTAATAGCATGTCTATTGAAAATGTTTGAAAATGCATTTAACTCCCCCAGTTAGCGCTGGCCAACAAGGGACTGTGGGAGCCACCATGTTGCACAACTCTAGGGGGCCCCATTTACATGTACTTCAGTGAGGCGGCCTTGGATATGGTTGCCAAAAAACACCAATGGATTTAGCTTGTCTTAACAGAACTATAGGGTCATTAAAGAAATTTTCATGATACTTGTTAAAGACTTTAAGGTCAGACTTTATATTCAGTAGGGGACTTCTACAATAGAGTGTTGTGGTAGGGGAGAGAGCTTGGGCTCAACTCCAAATACAAGGACAAGTGAAGATTTACAGCCAAGGAGCAGAGGCAGTGGATGGAAAGTTACTAAGATGAAACATGAGGGGTAGAGGGTATTTTGGTTAAACCAACTTGACACGATTATTGCCGAAGACAGGCCAGAGTGGTAAGATATTAGGGAGAGAGAGAGGGTAAGGGGGTAAGGAATTTGCCCAGAAATCAAGGGTGGGACTTTTTGCTCAACTGACCCAGAATTCTTGCTAAAACTTGACTAAGCAGAAACAAATACAGGAGCCCAAGATGAGGGGAGAAGGGAGTTCAAAGCTGATGATAAAAGGTCTGAGAAACATGTCACGTGTATCTTTCAAAAGACATTGATTGAGTACCTACTATGCGCCAGTTGAACAGTACAAACAACAAACTAAATTCCCGTCCCAAAGAATTTTACATTCTGGTGTGAATATAGGGAGAGACTGAAAATAAGCTAGTATATGAAAACAATAAGCAAGATAATTATAGTATGATAAATACTGCGAAAGAAATAAAGGAGGGGAAATGGTGGAGTTGGATATCATCTCAAGAGCAATTAGCGAGGCAGAGGACAATGGGGTACAGGGTGTCAGAGAGACAGAGGAATCTCAGAAAATGGGGGAGGGGCTGAGTGTGTTGATTGCTGCTGGGATCACACAAAAGCAGAACAGAGAAGTAGCCACAGAATTTGGCAACATGGAAGTGATTTGTGGCCATAATCCTGGAACAGCTTCGACTGGGATATTGAGAATGGAAGTCCAGTTGGAGTGAGTTGACGAGAGAATGGAAAGTGAGAAAGTAGACACAACCTTTCTAGACGTTTTGCTGTGAGGGGGAGCAGAGAATGGGATGTAGCCCGTGGAGGATGTAGAGTCAAGGAAGGATGTACTTGAAGGTATGAGGACACAGGGGTGTGCAGATGGGAAGGATCCAGTAGAGGAAGGGCAAGCGACAGTCAGTAGAGAGGGAGGAGAGGCACGTAATCTTCGAGATGGCAAGTGGAGATGGGTCCAGGACACAGGCGGAGGAGTCTGCAGGGAGACAGGAAGCACCGTAACTGGAAATAAAACGGAAAATATGAGGTCAGCTGCCAGTAGGTTTGTAGGCTTGGTGGTAGGAAGATGTTCGACGCTTCCAGTTTCTTAATGAAGAATGAGCCTGAAGTGGGTGGAGCAGAACGCAGGTATAAGAAGTAGGGAAAGTTATGAAATAAGTGCCTTGCAACTGATGGGGGAGGTATAGCAGGATGCTGGTTGGAACAGAGTGCCCATGTGAGGTTCATGCAAGCCTCGGATATTGACTCTGGCTAAGTTAGGCAACAAATCTATTGGAAGGATGGACAGAATTCACGTGATCATAGGAAAAGCCAAAGGACCAGAGTTCTAGGGACTCCATTGCAAAAACTCATGGACAGCAGCTGTTGGGATGAGTGGGTTCCATTCCCCTACATTCGGATTCCAAGGAGAGAGCATCTGATTGGCCAGATTGAGGCAAAGGACAATAATTTTACTGCAAGTCTCACCAAGACTGTGCTCGGTGGGAGGGGAATACTTCATCCAGCAAAACTGTGGTGTTATTACCAGAAGAAGGGGGAAAGGATTCTGGACGGACAAAATCAGATGACTACTACGCAGTCATGAATCAAAGGATAACTAGTTAGTAGGATTGTGTGCTTTTTCCAGCAATACTTTTCTCTGGGGCAAGCTCAAAGAAAGTGTGTCATTGGGATTGAACTTTCTGGAATAAGTAAGCTTTCTGGAATAAGGAGCTTATTATAGTAATTAGAGCTTACACAACCGTGGGAGGAGCTGGGGAAGTAAAAATCCAAATTTGGAGCTGAAGAATCAGAGAAAAACCATGAACCAGCCCTGGCACTGGGAATGAGGGGGCCTCTGTGGGAATTCTGGAAGCTAGCCACCTCTAGCTGCTGCAGTAGGACCACAAAGGGGGCTGGTGTAGAAGTCCAAGGACGATTGTTGGTTCTCCTCGGCTACTGTGTCTGTGAGTTCACATCAGAGTGTCTGGAGTGGGACTGGAGTCCCCTGGTCAACAATGCCAGCAGGTGGGAAGAGTCCCCAGACAGGGGAAGAGTAAGTACAAACTGGGACCTATGGTCCTTCTGTGTTTGGCCCTTACCAACAACAACCTTCAATGCATGCTGGCTGCTGTCTGACTTTGCCTCCCAAATCTTGCACAACCTCACTTTTGACCAACTCTAACCCTGAGCCATTCAGCCAAAGGGATTCTGGGAAACATCTCCCAGCGTAAGTAAGTCATGAATTAAAAAATACAACATGGCGACTGTAATAAAAGAAAAGGCAGACAAGGAATTGAGGATTTTTTCAGGGGAGTGATTATAACGATGGACAGTAGGATCCAGAATATGGGGGTCATGGCAACTGGTAGTCTTAAGGTGAAAGAATTTTGTACCGGGCTCTGCTGGTTGGGTGAGCGATAAGGATGAAAGATGATAGGAAGTGGGATGTGAATTTGAGATTTTGGACGTGTTGTGGTTATGGTGATAAGGCGGTTTATGGTGGCCGAGGTGATGAAGGCCCACATGTTGGAGGACTCATTCCCGTGGCTGTTGAAGTTGCTGAGAATGGCTGGGAGAGGGCCAGAGGGAAGGTCAATGAGACAAGAGCGGAAGTCATCAGTGGGCAGTAAGGACAGGTGGACCCCGAGCTTGAATGAAGCTGGAGAGTTTGGAGTAGAAGGAAAAGAAGTGGTTTTTAAAGGGCGGGGTAGAGAGCAAGAAGAGCTCCTACCCACTTCCTGACCCGGAGGTACCTGAAGGTGGAGGGGAAAAAATCCACCCGTCTTCTGAGAGTGCTGCAGGGGAAGGGGTGTCCTGAAGGGGGCGCCAGATTTCACTTGATGAACCGGAGGTGAGAGGCGCGTTCAGGGAAGAGGTGAGAATACCCAGGCGAACGTGGCAAGCTCTCCACATGTCTTCCAAGAGGGCGCAATGAAATGTCCCCCCAGAGCAAGGGGTGGGAGGGTGAGTCAGGTTAGGAATTATATATTACGACTTTTCAGTTTCAAGCGTCAGAGATCCAACTCAAACTTAATTAAGCAAAAGAAAAAAAGAAGTTAATTGCTCACCTACTCGAAGTCCTGTGGGACCGCTGGCTTTAGTCGCCAATGCCTCAGGGACCCAAACATGGGCTCAGGGTGCTTCCTCTGCGTTAGCTACATTCTCAGGCAGCTTCTCCCCACGGAGCACTAAATGGCTGCCCTACAGGTGGACACGGTCTTCAGCCACAGCCTCTTCCCGTAGCACACCATCGAAATCCCAACCCCAACCATCCGCTGGGGTTAGTGGGGAGGCATCTCTGGCCAGGCCCGCATCCCCTGCCCACTTATGGTGGACAGCACTCACCAGAACCACACGCCGGCAAATAAGGAAATGGTTCTTCAATGGAAAACTGCAATGCTGTCACCAAGAGGAGGAGGGCCCATCCTGGACCAGCAGAACAGGCCATGTCCGTGTCGGGTACACACAGAGCAGGATGGGGATGAGAGGGTGATATTGGGTCAATGCAGAGGCTGGGATTTGGACGTCTGGTGGTCGCTGAGGAAAACGGATGTGAAGCAAGACGGGATTGGCACTGATAACTTGTTAGGGGCAGAAGGCAATCTTCGCAGTGGTCCTAGAGCACCAGACTGGGGCCTTGGCCGTAGCGCCATCTAGCGGTGCGCCACGGCATAACCAGGCGCAAGATGGCCGTCCGGTGATTGCGCCCTCGCTGTGCGCCAGATGGTGTGTGGTCTAAGAGAGGCGAAGAGTCCTTTGAAAAAGCCTGAAAGCAGTGGGGAAGTTGGGGGAGAAAAAGTTGAGAAAGATGTGATTGACAGCAGCTCTTTTCAGTCTGAAGAACTGACTTCTGGAAGAGGGAGGAGACTTAATTTAAGTGGTCCCAGAGCTGAACCAGCACCCATGTGTACAAGTGAGGGAGGAATTTTGATCTAATAATTAAAATTAGAACTGTCTAATGAAGACAGAGGCTTTCTTCTGAGATGGTGAATTCCCTGTCCCTAAACGTGTTTAAGCAATGATCTGAATGCCTCTAGTCAGAGATATTATGTAATTGCTTCTATTTTGGGTATGAGATCAAACCAGAACACTTTTAAAGTAGCTTCCAGATTAGTGTGACTTTATTCACACTAAGAAAAAGGAAGAAATCATCAGCCAAATGGTGCGTTGGCTAAACGTTGTCTTCAATATCCTCTCACTTCCTGTTTGTTTTCGTTTTAATTCCTTTTTCCTGTCTCCAGGCACCTCCATCCCATCCCTAGAAGCTCGATGCTCTCATGCTGTCTGTTGGATTCCCATCCAGGTTGGCCTTAGTAGACACAATGTCCCTGCTGCAAAATTAGTCCTCTCCTTTCTCATCAAAATGTCCAGCCTACTACCCACAATACAGATGTAAACTAACACTATGAATGTCAGAATTTGAAAAGCTGAGCCCTGTTGGAAGAACTATAAATTATAAAGTCTGTACTGTGCATTTTTAATCATTTTTTATTTATTGGCTTCTGTGTTCACTCCTTTTTTTTTTTTTTTTTTAGGTAGGCTCCATGCCCAGTGAGGAGCCCAACACAGGGCTTGAACTCCCAACCCTGGGATCAAGACCTGAGGGGGAATCAAGAGTCAGATGCTTCACCAACTGAGCCACCCAGGTGCTCCTGTGCGTACTCTAAAATGTGCCTTGATTAATCTTGTCTGGTCCAATCAGTCTGTTAGAAACTTCAGGCAGGAGATACCATCTTCTGAATCCTCCACAAAACTTGGCATTTCAGTAATAGATGAGTCTATTAAGGTGAGTGGGTTCTGGGACGCCTGGGTGGCTCAGTTGGTTAAGTGACTGCCTTCAGCTCAGGTCATGATCCCAGGGTCGTGGGATGGAGGCCCGCATTGGGCTCCCCGCTCCTCAGGGAGCCTGCTTTTCCCTGTCCCTCTGCCTGCCACTCCTCCTGCTTGTGCTCTTTCCCTATGATTGGACCCCGAGGATGAAGCAAAAACTGCCTCGTGTGGACAGGAGTGGCTATGTCTTACCAAGTAGAACTTGGTGAGCGACGCTTTCCAGTCCTGTGATGAGCCCAGCTGCAGAGAGGCACCTCCGACAAGTTTCTGGCCGCCTTGAAGCGGGGAGAGTGGCAGCTTGGGTGCCATCTAGTGGTAAGTCTGCAGCCTCGTTGCACGGCTTGAGAAAGGATCCGGTGCCAACATGCCTTCACCATAGGAGCTAAGACTCAGACCGCTGTATCCGTCCTGAATCTCAGGCCCAGAGCCCATCATAGCATCCCCAAAGAAATTCATCGGCTGCCCGTGTTGCCATCTGATCTATATCCTTGAACTCAGTGGCCTCTCTCAGCCCACACCTTCACCTTCCAGTCTTTCCAGAAAGAAATTTGAATGCCCTTCTATACTCTCCTTTGTACTTCCGTTTATGTTAGTGACAGGTGAAAAAAACAGGACTCAGTTAATCGCGCCCTCCAGCTCCAAACACACGCACACACGCGTGCACACACACACACACACACACACACTCAGGGTCATTCATCAGAAAGCCTCTCTAAGGGAATTTTTCCTAAACACGAGATCCAGGTGGAAAAAATTCAGCAGCACGAGAAGGCCAAGCGGTGAAGACCACCAAGGAAGAAAATGCTGTTCTTGCAAAAGGAACCCCCATAAACAGAACCTAGCAAACAGGAGACTCCTCAGCTCTCTCTTGAGGTCCTGGCTACCTTCGGGTCCTCCCTCCAATTCTCCCCCCACCCCCCACCCCCGTCCTCTCTCTTTGCCTGGTATGATGCATCTCAGCTCTGTCCCCACCTTCCATAGCCTGGACCTGGACCAGAGGGGAGACCGGAGGGGAGACTGGCGGTTTCAATAGTCCAGAGCCGTGGTTTCAATGGTCAATGTAAGAGATGCTGGAAGAATCTACCTGACATCCTAGAGGATTTTCTTGAAAACGACTGGGTGAGGAAGAGTTCTCCCCGCTCATACTGACTTTTGGACCTGATTCACCCAATGTAATCATTCATGAATAATGTGATAAGTTCTGTGAATGCACATATTTTAATTTAAAAATATATTTCCACTTGAGGTCTTCTGGTAGGCAGAATAACCCTCCCTCCAAAAATCTTCATCATCTTCATTCCCAGGACGTATGAATACATTACTTTGCGCGGCGAAGGAGACTTTGCATATGTAATTAAGGTTAAGGACCTCGAGATGGGGAGATTATCTTAGATTATCGAGGTGGGCCCAATCTAATCACATCAGCCCTTTAAAAGCAGAAAACCTTTCTAGGCTATGGTCAGAGAGAGAACAACAGGAGATAAGTCTGAGAGATTTGACACACAGGCTTTGAAGGCAGAGAAAGAGCACCATGTATGAACCAAAGAGTGTGGGCGGCCTCCAGAACCTGGAAAAGGCAAGGCCGTGGATCCTTCCCTAGAGCCTCCGGAAAGGAATGCGGCCCTGTAGACATCTCGCTCTTAGCCCAGCGAGACCGTGTCAGACTTCTGCGGAGCCGGACGGTAATTTGCATTGTTGTCAGGCGCTACATTTGTGGGAACTTGTTAGAGGAGACATACAAGCTAACACAGGTCTCCTTGGCATTTGAGATCTCAGAGTCTCACCTAGCATCAAAGCAAGAGCCGCCTGAAGCTATGCTCTCTCTCGGAGACTTTGCTCTGATAGGGGCCTTGGTTTTGGAATTATATTTCAGGACCTGGGGAAAAGGCTTCATTTCTGTTAATAATCTATTCTGTTATTCAGAAACCAAAAGATCTACTCAGCCCCACCTAGTGGGCCTCCAACAAATATCTTCAGACTCTTCAAAGAGTTCTGAATTAGGGGGTTCTTGGAGATAGCTTCTGTGCCCCTCATCACTGACTTGGACACACTCGAGAAATAGATATATGAATATATACTGGAGAGCAGACACAAATGGATTGTCTCTCCCAGAAAGCATTGGCTGCTTAAAAAGTCTTTATTGAGGGGCGCCTGTGTGGCTTGGTCGTTAAGTGTCTGCCTTCGGCTCAGGTCATGATCCCAGGGTCCTGGGATCGAGCCCCACTTCGGGCTCCCCGCTGGACAGGAAGCCTGCTTCTCCCTCTCCTACTCCCCCTGCTGTGTTCCTGCTCTCGCGCGCTCCCTCTCTCTCTCTCTATTAAATAAATAAATAAAATCTTTAAAAAAAAAATATTGAATCATGAAGTTATCCAAAGCTCCTAAACACACAGTAATTCCATTCTTGGGAATTTTTTATTTGAAACTGATTCCAAAAAAGCTGGATAAAATGCACATTAAAAATTTTATGATAAGATTATCTATAAGAGTAAAAACAACAACAGAGGAAATATCAAAATTCCAACATAAGGAAATCTTTAATGAATTACTATCCCATGCTATTGTGGAAGCGTTAAAGATTGCCATTAATCATGCTATGGAAACACAGGGGAATGTTCTTACGACGCTAAATGGAAGCAGCATATTATAAAATAGTATTCATTCAATAACCTCTTATTGGCCCCACGCTATGTATCAGGGATTGTACCAAGCACCAAGCAATTAACTGGAACCAAATTAGGTAATACCCATGGCCCTTGTGGACTGAGGTATGACATGATTGCAAGAATGTAAAATGATCGATATACATGGAAAGAGACGTGTCAAAAAAATGAAGCAAGGTGTAGCGCCAGGGCATGGTAAATATGCTCCTTAACCTTCTCGAATTATCTTTCCAATTCTAATCATTATATTAAAGGACGGGACAGGAAGAAACGTAAACCACTGGACCTAAGTCCCGATGCAGAGCAAGCGTGACAGCAGGCTCCCTGAGGAGGAAGCAGGGTCTGGATCTACCATTTAAAAATACAATAAACGGGGGCGCCTGGGTGGCTCAGTCGGTTTAGCATCTGCCTTTGGCTCGGGTCACAATCCCAGAGTCCTGGGATTGAGCCCCCCATTGGGCTCCCTGCTTAGCTGGGAGTCTGCTTCTCCCTCTCCTTCTGCCCCTCCCCCTGCTGGTGCTCTCTTCCTCTCTCTCTCAAATAAATAAATAAAAATTTTTTAAAAAATACAGCAAACAGCAACCTGGCAGTTCAGGAGGCCAGGCTCTTTCCCACCAGGGGAGCAGGAATCAAGCTGTAGACACACGTCCTTCCCAAAGGGGTCAGCTCTGGGAGGCGGCATCTCAGCCTGCCTGACACTCTCAGTTCTGTGTATTTGGGAAACTTTCACCATACGAGGCGTGGCCCCGAGGGACACCACCTGTCTCTACCTGTCTCCCCAGTGGCTGAGATGTTAACTGTGAAAACAGATGCTGCATTACCCATCGTTTTTATGCCTTTGTCTATATCTGGCAGGCCCCCTACACTGGGCCTGCCTCGGTTTCCTGGGGTGAACAAGGAAAGTCAGGGCTTGTTCATTTCTAAAATGCCTTCTAAAGGCTGCAGTGGTGGGAGCTGTTCTGGGCTCTAGGCCAAGCAAGATGGATCCTAAGTAGGCATAGCCCTGACCACAAGCTTATAATCTGAAGACACTTTTCTGATGGTGCAGGTCGGAAGACCACGTAGATGACTGAACAAGTGCAGGGCTCACGACAAAAGTGAAAGATAAACTTTTTAGTGGTGAATGTTAATTGCACAACATGGATATGTAAGGTAGGGTATGATTAGGAAAGGCATTCATAGAGGTCTCATCTTCTCTTTGGACTTACCTTCTCCTATCAAGCCCTAAGTTGCTTTTAAGTAAAATGAAAATGACAAGTGTTGGCGAGGATGTGGAGAAAATGGGACGCTTGTGCACTGTTGGTGGGAATGTAATCTGGTGCAGCCCTTATGAAAAACAGTAGGGAGGATCCTCAAAAATTTAACCATATAATTACCGTATGATCCAGCAATCCCACCTCTGAGTATATATCCAAAAGAACTGAAAGCAGTCTCAAAGCGGTATCTGCACACTTGTGTTCGTAGCAGAATAATTCACAATAGCTAAAATATGGTAGCATCCCATCAGCGGATAAGTGGATAAACAAAATATGGTCCATCCACACAAGAGATACTACCCAGCCTGAAAAAGGAAGGACATTCTGACACAGGCTACAACATGTATGAACTCTGAGGACATTACATTAAGTGAAATAGACCACTCGCCAAAGAAAAATGCCACAGGATTCCACTTATGTGAGGCATCTAGTGTAGTCAAATTCACAGAAACAGGAAGTAGAGTGGCATTGCCAGGGGCTGGGGGAGGTGGGACCAGGCAGTTACTTAATGGGTGTAGAGTTTCAGTTTTGCAAGACAAAAACGTTCTGGAGACTGGTTACACATTGACCTGAAGATGTTTAACACTACTGAATTGTACACTAAAAAAATGGTCAAGATGGTAAATCTTACGTTGTATGTATTTTAGCACAATAAAAGAAGAAAAAAGAAGTCTTTCCTCTTCCTCACAGTGATTGCTCCCTTTGTGCCCTCCATCCTATTTCATGCCACTTTTTTTTAGGAGATAATGCCTTCTGTGTTTGCCCTTCCAGAATGGACAAAAACTTCTGTAGGATGGGCAGTTGGAGCACAGGCATCTAATCAGAGATGCAGAAGATTGCAAATCCAGATAACACACGAGTAAATAGCATGCTCAATCACCCTAACTTGAAAGATAGATCTTTATAACCACGAAATGGGAAAGTAAGTAAAGCTGCGGTTTCTAGAACACTGGAAATGGGCCAACTCTCCAGGCTCTGGCTCTGTCCTCGGGCCAGGCTCTCCCCACCTCACCAGCCATTTCTGGGCAGAGGGGCAGCCCGGGCCAGCGCGCACTCTCGGGCCACAGCAGTGCCACATGGCCCCTTCTGGCAGTTTCTTTGCCACCAACAGGCACTGGGCTCCTGCAGTGGCCACAGAGCTGCACAGACTTAATGGAGTTAGGCCTACGGGCCCGCACTTGGAAAAGCCCTGCATTTGCTTTCATGTTCTGCCATCGCTGTCATAAAATTCTTTTTTTTTTTTTAAAGATTTTATTTATTTATTTCACAGCGAGAGACACAGCGAGAGAGGGAACACAAGCAGGGGAGAGGGAGAAGCAGGCTTCCTGCTGAGCAGGCATCCCCCTGCCGGGCTTGATCCCAGGTCTCTGGGATCGTGACCTGAGCCCAAGAAGGCAGACGCTTAACGACTGAGCCACCCGGGCGCCTTGATAATTCATGAATTTTAAAATTCCTGCACTTTCACTTTGCCCTGAGTCTGCATAGGACATAGCCAGTCCCAGGAGGCCACACCCTCCTGGGAGAGCGCTAAGCCTCAGCCTTGGGATGGGGACACAAGGGGGTCAGGGACCCTCCCCAGGTCCTCAGTTCCTTCCTATCCATTCTCCCCAAAGCCTAGAGATAGTAGATGCTTTGCTGCATTTGCTTCTTCTGGAAAATTTTGTGAAATGTCTCTCCTTTTTTTTTTTTTTTTTTAACTCTCTTTTAGTAGTTAAGTATGTTCTATTAGGTAGCAATTCTTTATATTAAAATTTTCTTTTGAAATAACATATATGGTTTCTGCCTCCTGACCGATATGGGGAGACAAACTGTACACTGACAAAATAAGAAAAAGACGGAATTTCAGACGGTGATACGAGCTACAGGGAAAGAGGAAATGGGCAAAGAGCGGAGGGTCGAAGGGTGACAGCTGGAGGGCAGAGAAGGCTTCGCAGAGGAAGATGCTGTAAATTCGGCCCCAATTCCAGCTGAAATGATGAGACAATGTAAAAATAGGGTTCAACCTGCATCATTCAAGTGGAAAATTTTCTACCCAAGTGCAAAAATTCTAAGGAATTTTCTGCTAGGCACACAAGGCGAGTAGGATCCAAATGTTGTGAGAAAAGATATCCAACTTATCCAACTTATCTCTGGGTCACTTATCTCTGGTCTGCTTTCTCTCCCTTTTCTGTCCCCTCACTTCAGGGACTTTGAAAGGTGGTAAGCAGAGAAGTGACCTGTTTTGCCAAACTCTGTGTATAAGGAAAGGAATATCATTCATTCATTCTCTCGTTCATTCATTCATTCATTCATTCATCACTTAGCAAATGTGTTTTGAGCACTTCCTATCTGCCTACCACTGTACTAAACACTTTGGAGGGTATGAAGTACCCTGGTACGTGGTACCCGTCTTCAAAGGGGCTACTGTCTAGTGGGAGAGGATATGAGGACTAAGACATGTATGCAAATAAGTGTGATTCCAAGCTAAGAAGGATAAGGGGCAAGTTGGATAATAAAATATGAATTCCAAAGACTCTGACAGATGAAACCTTTGGCTTGACTTGAAGAGATGAAATATCCACTTCGGTTGGAGTAGACATTATCGGGCAGCTGCCCTAAAAAATAAGGTATGGGTCTGAGACAGGAATGAACTTGGAGATTAGGCAAAAGCAGGACCATTGCAGCAGGAGATGGGTGAAATCTATTTCCGCTGTGGAAGGCAAGGTAGCTAGAACTTTCGTTCTGCAGGGCCTGGGAGGAACACATTACGGACACGCAAAATGTATTTGTTGAATTGAACTCATATTTGCTCCAGGCTAGGAATACACAGAGGAATAAGATAGTAGCAGAGACCAACAGCAGTTATACCAAATGATGGTGCTGAGCGATAAAGGAGAGAGACTTTCTTGCCCGGGAGATTAAGAACAACTTGACAATAACACAGCTGCAGAGGGGCAAGCTGAAGGGTGAACAGATTTTTTTTTTTCTAGGCAATCAAGAAAGCAGAAATTATTCCAGTCCTAGGAAATGTGTGTAAAGACACAGAGGCATGGAAATAAGGAAGACTCTGGGGGCAATCAAGCAGTTAAGCGTGTTAGAACCAGGGGATATGGAGAGAAGTTTTAGGACTTGGGGCTTAAAAGCTGGAGGGAACTCAGTCATGACCTTGGGGAATCATGCTCAGGAGGCAGGCATGAGGCCAATTTGCCAATAACGTCCAATCACCCATGGATTCCCAGAGCTGGTTTGCTCCGAATTTCAACTCTATCCTCAAGGTGATAAGGAATGAATGAAGGATGCTGAGGAAAGTGGTAGGTTTGAGTGGTAGGAGTGAGGAAGGAACACAGAAGTGGCAAGATTCAAGGGGTCCAAAGAATCACCTGCTGCTTCCTGCCCTGTCTGAATGGTTTGCGAAATGGAACAAAAACCTTATGAAAACCCAGATCTCATTCTTTCGGCAGATGAAGCTGATGTTGAAGAAGGTGGCTTATATTGATCAGAGTAGAACGATGCACATGCCAATCACAATGGTCAGGGGACAAAATTAACTCTACTTCATCAGGCCAGGGTCGATGTTCTGACCCAGATGCACTAAGAGACAGGTATATTATTTCAGAAATTTGAGGTACTATTGCCAAAAACAGAAGGGTGGGTCCTGAGCAGCAACCATGTCCATTCCCTACATGCACGTGTGTGTGTGTGTGTGTGTAATGACCCACATCCCACATGATCCCTTTACATGCAGTTGATCATGCTGCTGTGATCGGAAAAAGTTGAAGGAAGGAAACCATGAATTTTGATGTTGCTTTAAACAAGTCATTTGCTCTTTCTGGATCTCAAGCATTTTCTCTCCAGAACAAAACACCATAAAATAAGAAGTTTCTTGGCCCATTCCCTGCCTTAGGAATGCTGAGCTTATAAATGAGGTCATGTCTGTCAAGTGCTATGATCTCCTTGAAGACAAATTCTGTACAAGTATATAGGCTTATCAGCCAAGTTACTCAAAACTAGTCTGTGCATGAATGCAGCAGAAGGTAAGCAGGACCAGAGGAGAACAATGTGACTCAGCACTTCCAAGGGCCACTTGATTCCTTTGTCTCTGTGACATCCAACTCCATACAGTTACCTCCTCTGAACATCCACACTGCCAGGAGGGACAGCTTAGCCAACTTAGGCTCCCTGGAATGGTGGGTTAAACCATTTGAAGAGCAAAGCCAGCAGGATGCCAAATAGTTGCCATGTTAGAGGGTTTTTTGGTTTTTTTTTTTTGTTTTTTTCCCAAGAAGATAATTTAAAAGAAATCTTGTTTGCGTTTGAAAGATTGATGGTTAAATACTGAGCCATTCATCAAGGTTCCCATATGCATAAATTGAGAGCAATCCAGAGTTATATGAAAAAAGGAAAGAGCTCTTTTACGTTTGGTTACATAAGGAGGAGGAGAAGGAGGACTTTTTTCCAGTCTTCTTTTGTGCCTCTTAGAAATTATGGATTTGGAAAAAAAAAAAAATTATGGATTTGAGACCTGAAAAGGACCTTAGAGGTCAGCCTAGCCACCTCCCCCCTCCCTTTTTAAAATAACGTATTGATGGTGAGGACCAATGAGGTAAACTAAATTTTCTGAGTTTACACGATTGATGGGCAGCATAGCAGGGGCTAGGACTCAAGTGTCTACCTCCCAGTTTGGTATTCTTCACAATTATCCTGTCTCCCAGTCTTAGGAGCTTGTGCAAGCTGATTTGCCTCTGAAAGCCCAACTGTCTCATCTATAATAGGTAAATAGACCCTACACTAACTAAAGAAAAAGGCAGCTGGGAAATAAGACCTCTTGAGGAAACTTCTAGTTTTCGATCAGCCAGTCCACCAATATTTTTAAAGACCTAACAGTAAATAATGGAATATCCAGCCAAAACTAATTTATACAAATAAAGGCTTTGTTTTCCTCCCATTATAGGAAGTCAGGAAGTAGACCCAGTAGCTGGTGGTGTTAAGTGGTGTCATGATGCCATAATGGATCCAAGCAACTCTTCCTTTCTATTTCATCATATTTAGTATTGCCTTCTTATTTGCGTTACTATTGCCTCGTGGTTGCAAGATGGCTTCTGCAGACCAGATGTCACATTCTTTTTCAAACTTTCATTTAATGCTTTTAAAATACCAAACAAGTAATGAGGTATTTTGTTCTTGCAGCCATATTAGCTATGGTTCTGTAGATGTATAATTCTGTAGATCTTCTATCAAACTGAGGAAGATCATTCCCTTTATAGTGAATGAGAGCTTTTTGAGAGCTTTTTTAAATCATGAATGACTGTCGAGTTTTGTCAAATTTTTTTCTACATTGATTGAGATCATGGGAATCATATGAATTGTCTCCTTTACACTGTTTATGTAATGAATGACATTGACTGATTTTAAAGGGTTGAACCAGCCTTGCATTTCTTGAAGAGATTCCACTTGGTTAAGCTATCTTACTCTTTCTAGATATTGCTGGACTTGATTGGCCAATATTTTATTAGAATTTTTGCATCTGTGTTCCTAAAGGAACACAATATCCTAAAGGATATTGAGGTGTAATTTTCTTTCCTTTTTGTTTCTTGGTATCAGGATCATTTTTGACCTTATATTATGAGTTAGGAAGTGTTCCCTCCTCTTTTATTTCTCTGAATTTATATAACATTGGCATAATTCCTTTCTTAAAAGGCTGATAAAATTTGCTTTTCTTATTCTAAGTTCTCTCTTTTTTAAAGATTTTATTATTTATTTATTTATTTATTTGAGAGCAAGCACATGAGCTGGGGGAGGAGCAGACAGGATGGGGGTGAAGAATCTCAAGCAGACTCCCCGCCGAGCATGGAGTCCTTTGCAGGGACTGATCCCACGACCCTGAGATCATGACGTGAGACAAAACCAGGAGTCAGACGCTTAACTGACTGAGCCACCCAGGCGTCCCTCTTATCCTAACTTCTTAAGATGGAAACTTAGGTAACTGATTTCAATCATTTTTTTTTTTCTTCATTACTAAAACAAGCTTTTCAAGCTATACATTTCTCCCAGGCTGCTACTTCAGCTGCAGTCCACGAATATTGATGTATTTTCATTGTCATTCTATTTGAAATGTTTTCTAATGCTCTAGAACTGTGCCGAAAATAAAATACTCAGTAAATGTTATCTCCAGTTAGCTTAGTTTTTTATTTCTTTTATTAAAAAGTGAGAATAAATTGATGGATCATTCTAACATTTGTGTTCCTTCCCCCTTCAGAGCATCTTTGTTGTTTCTACTGCACTGCATTACCTCTTCATGTAGAAGAATGCATCCTTCTTCTAGTTAATTCCAGCTCATCTGTTGGGTGTGACCTCAAACACCACTTCCTCAAAGAGGTCTTCCCTGACAGCTTAGACTGGGATGGTCCTCTCATGTACTGGTTGAATAGTGTCCCCCAAAAGTTCACAACCACCCAGCACCTGTGAATTTGACCTTATTTGGGAATAGTCTCTGCAGATGTAATTACATTAAGAAGACATCATATTGCATTATGTTGGGTCCTAAATCCATTATGACTGGTGTCCTCATAAGAAGAGGGAAATCTGAACATGGAGAGATACACAGGAGAACAGCACACAACAACAGAGACGGAGACTGGAGAGATGCATCTACTAACTGAGAAAGTAGAAAGGGCTTTGAAGGGCACATCATTTTGAGGGAGACTGGCCCTAAAATCACAACATGTTGGTAGCTAACTATTTCAGCTTCTAAAAATTAGACTTAAATATCACAGAGGTGCTTAATGTGTAAGCTATCCAAACTGGGCATTTTTAAAATAGAAACAAATTGCCACCAAAGGGCACTGACACAGGAGTCCGAACCATTGGTACAGCTTCCCCCCGTTGTGTCCAGGGATCCTGGGCAAGTCACTCTACCTCTCTGGGTCCAGGTTCCTCAACAGCAAAAGGAGGTAGTTTGGACCAGACAATTTGTACATTCCCTCTGGCTCGAACATTCTGTGGCTTTATGATTTTAATGTGGAGCAATAGTAAACAGACAGTATTTATTTTCTTTTTTTAAAAAGATTTATTCATTTATTTGAAAGAAAGAGCAGAAGGAGGGGCAGACGTAGAGGGAGAGAGAGAATCCCAAGCAGACTCCCTGATGAGCACAGAGCCCAACTCAGGGCTTAATCCCAAGACCTGAGATCATGACCTGAGCTGAAATCAAGAGTCAGATGCTCAACCGACTGAGCCACCCAGGTGCCCCAAGACAGTACTTACCAGGCTCCTGGTCACTACTAGCTTGCTTCCATGAACAGTATCAGAATCCAGGGATGAGGGGATGACCCAGGCTGGTGCTGGACCAAGAAGGATTCTGCTTGAAATATGTAACTACTAGTTCTGTCCAAGTTTGTTTAACTTGATGGTAGTAACAATGTAAAAATTTCCAGAGCTCTCGTTTAAAAAAAAAAAATTAAGTGGCTAAGCTAGCTGGTCACTTCCCATCTTTGGACAGCAATGTATTCACCTGTAGAAAAAGAGGGAAAGGGGATGGAAGCTGTGGTTCTCAATGTCTCTTCCAGCGCTGTGACTTCAAGGCAGTTTTTTGTCAAGCTAGAGAGAGAGAGTGGCCTTGAACCAGGTAAGTACCAGGTCATCAGGTCAATCTCAGGAACTGGTGCTCATCCCACTGTTTCTTTTCGGAACCATTGTGTGGGGAGGCAGTCTGTCTCCCCTAGAACATGCTCTTGGCAAGGATGAAATCCTAGCTCTTACTAATTATGTGGACCTTGACAGAGTCACTGGATGGTTTGAGCCCAAGCTTCCCCATCTGTAAAACAGGGATAGCCATTTATTTCGCTTAGCATAATACTCTCTAGCTCCATCCAACTTGTTGCAAGTGGCAAGATTTCATTCTTTTTTATGGCTGAGTAATATTCCATAATATGTGTATGCATACTGCATCTTTTTTATCCATTCATTGGGGCTGTTGACATAGTTTGGCTATTGTAAACATTGTTGCTATAAACATTGGGGTGGGTGTATCCCCTCGAATTAATATCCTTTTATTCTTTGGGTAAATACTTACTAGTGTGACTTCTGGATTGGGTTAGTTCTATTTTTAAGTTTTTAAGAAACCTCCATACTGTTTTCCAGAGTGGCTGCCCCACTTTGCATTCCCACCTACAGTGCATGAGGGTTTCCCTACATCCTCGCCAATGCCTGTTGCTTCTTGTGTTGTTGATTTTAACCATTGTGACAGGTGCGAGGTGGTATCTCATTGTAGTTTTGATTTGTATTTCCCAGATGATGAGTGAAATGTTGAGCATCTTTTCGTGTGTCTGTTAGCTAACTGTATGTCTTCTTTGGAAAAATGTCTATTCATTTCTTCTGCCTTTTTTTTAACTGGATTATTCGTTTTTTGGGTGTTGAGCTTTATAAGTTCTTCATATATTTTGGATACTGACCCTTTATCAGATACATGATTTGCAAATATCTTCTCTCATTCCATAGGTTGCCTTTTAGTTTTGTTGATGGTTTCCATCACTGTGAAGAAGCTTTTTATCTCGATGAAGTCTAAATAGTTCATTTTTGCTTTTGTTTCCCTTGCCTCCGGAGACATATCTGGTAACAAGTTGCTATGGCTGATGTCAAAGACGTTACTGTCTGTGTTCTCTTCTGGGATTTTAATGGTTGAATCACTAAATTGTACACCTGAAACTAATACTACACTGTATGTTAACTGGAATTTTAATAAAAACTTAAAAAAAAAAAGCACAGGGATAGCTACTGGTAAAGTTGTAAACATGTCAAGAGCTGAGCGAACACGCCTAGGTTTTCAAGAATTATTTTCCATAATCCTTGGAGGCACAAGGAAAAATAACCGCGGTGTCGCAAGCACATTGCGGCTCGATGACTACCAGACCAGCTACGGTTGGCGGTAACCAAGCCACGCTACCCGTTACTTCTGTGATACCACCGTCACTTTCCGCACTCACTTCCCTATAGCTCTGCGCTCCACGCCACTCATCCCGGCTCAGGCCCCGCCCCCAGAGCCGCGCTCCATCCCCCCTCTCCGGCGTGCGCGCTCCCTGCGCCGGCGGTGACGCGCACGGGCCGGCGCCGGGGCGGCGGCGCGGCTCCCGGAAAGGAGCGGAGCCGCCAGGAAGCTGGTGCCGTGTTAACGCTGCCACCACCGCGCTGCGGTGGCCGGGATGCCCTCCGCTCACAGCTTCCCGCTGCCGGGAGCGTCAGAAGCCGAATGGGGTGCTGCCAAGGAGGTGAGGCGGCCTTACTGGCGCGGACGAGGGGAGGGCGGGGAAGCGGCCGGCGGAGCTGAGACCGTTGAAGTGTGGGGCCCGGCGGGGCGGCGAGGGCCGCGGACGAACCCCTCTGTCCGGGGAGCCCTCCCCGCGCCTGCTGGCGGTCACCCCGGCGTCCGGGCCGCGCGGTCACATCCGGGCGCCCGGGCCGTCAGCCCCCGTGACCCCGGCGGCAGGTGCTCTCCCCCAGCCCCTGGCGGGAGAAACTGGCCTGGTGCTGTCGCGCCTGCTCCGGTGACCGCGCTGAATCTTCCCTCTCTCACATGCAGTGTGGGCGAATCTGGCCCCCACTGGGGAGGGACCTGGCCGGGTAGAGGGGATGCTGCACCGACTGCTTTCTTGCCTGCCGCCTCGTCCTAACATTGGTACTCTCAGCCTCAGTTTTGCTTTGCTCTGCTTTTACTAAGTTTTATGCCTTAGATTGCTCCTTGGAAAAATGGAACAAATTGGGCAATAAAGTAATAGAGCAGTGTTTCTCAAGCTTGAGTAATGCGTGGACACCTTTTAAGGACACAGTTCTCATTGTGTAGAATATGTCTGAGAACTTACAAGGGTCCTGAGATCCGTTAGATGAACACTGGTGCAGAGCATTTTCAGAGAACATTTATCACTATTAGGAAAGAAAGGAGATGCTTTACAATTCTGGAACTTCAATGCTAGAAGATAAACTAGAAATTATTAAAGAATTCTAAATTAGAGATCCCTAGTTTGATTTCACAGGGCAGCATTTACCGTGTCTTGCTTTGCGTAATGCAATTTTTCCAGCCTTGGAGGCTTAAAACAATTATATTCTTTGTGTTATCTCGTATTCGATGTTATCTTGTCTTTGTATTAGGTTTATTCAGTTTGACATATTAGCAGAATTTTAGAATGGGGTACTAATTTGCATAAGTTGTTTAATGATTTCTTTCTGTGTTTACCTTAACATTGATCACTTGTGTCTGTTACCTATGGAATCTGTGGTTTACATTCCTCCAGGTCTAATAGGAAGGCCTGATCTCAACTCCTGTGTCTATAGTCTAGAAAGAAGAAAAAAAAGTTGATCTAAGGATTTATATTCTGTACATATTTATTCAACATGTTTATTGAAGATAAACTACACTTGGGGCGCCTGGCTTGGTCAGTCAGTAGAGCATGCAACTCTTGTCTCAGGGTCATCAGTTTAAGCCCTATGCTGGGCATGAAACCTACTAAAATAAATAAATAAATAAAATAAAACAAACTACACTTGAATAAAGAGAAGATTCAGAGTGTGGGAAAACATTAGAAAGTAAAACAGTTTAAATCTTGTCAAAGAAAAATATTGGACCAGTGCTTTGAAAGAAGTATAATATTGAGAGTAGGACATACTAGGAGAAGTGATATTAGTAAAGGCCAAAGGCAAGAATTAGAAGAGTATATGTGGGAAACAAGAGACCCACCTCACTACAGCAGGGAGATGTTATCTGGGGCTGAGGAGAGAAGTTGATAAAATTAGATGGGACCATTAAATGGATGTTAAGATTTCAGATGCCACACAGGCAAGTTTCTTCCCTGTGTTTCTTCCCTGGTCCCTTCTTTAGGGACCAGAGTTTTGCAAATGAATAGTGAGAGGTAGGAAGAGGTTTGACTAGGACTCGTTATTGAAAAGTAGAATTTTTTTTTTTAAATAGAATTTTTAAAAATAAATATTGGAGAAAATGTAGATCATAAATGCAACTATGTGCATTCTTCTTGAAACAAAGAATGAATTACGTGATTTTGATGTCTTTCTTCACAACCCAGTGAGACACAGCATCCTGCATTTCACTTTGGCTTCTCACTCTCCCAAGGCAGTTGTTTCTTTTTCTTTTTCTTTTTAAGACTTATTTATTTGAGAGAGAGAGAGGGAGAGAAGCGCACGTGAACGGGGGAGGGGCAGAACGAGAGACTCTCCAGCAGACCCCGCTGAGTGCGAAGCCCGCTGCAGGGCTCCATCCCACGACCCATGAGATTATGACCTCACCCCAAACCAAGACTCGGACACTCAGACTACTGAGCCACGCAGGCACACTGACAGTTGTTTCTTTTTCTTTTTTTTAAGATTTTATTTTATTTATTTGACAGAGAGCAGAAGCAGGGGGAGCGGTGGGGAGAGGGAGAAGCAGGCTTCCCGCTGAGCAGGGAGCCCGACATGGGGCTCGATGCCAGGACCCTGAGATCATAACCTGAGCCAAAGGCAGACGCTTAACTGACTGAGCCACCCGGGCGACCCTTGACAGTTGTTTCTTACGAAGTTCTGCCTAAGTGTTTGTGGGCTCCTTTGATTGTTCAGGGTCCTCTTACAATCCTGTGATATTTATATCATTCTTTTCTTCATGTCATCTTACCTTTTCTTACTCAGAGGTCTAGCTCTTCCAGAGTCTCCTTTGTCTCTGATTTTGTTTGCTTGTAATTTGAGAATTTGCTAATGTCTGTCTCATTGCATGCTGCATTTTTCACCAGTAGTCCTTTCACTTTGCAATTGATTTATATTGTTTTCACTGTTTTCCTTAGGACTAACAGTGAGAAACTGACAGAGACATTGAACCGTGACCCTATGGACTTCTCTCTACTAGAGAATGTTCAGCCTCCCCACTAGCTGAAATCATGAGTCAGTGCATCTCTCTGGTGGTAGGTCTAACACAGTTTAGGCCTTTTAAAAACATGGCAGTTTTATGTAACATTAGAGTTTGCCTTCCTAAACTCTGGTGCCAAGATTCTTAGCCACCAATACAATTGGGAGTTTACATTTTCAGATCATATTACCATATTGCTGACTGCTGGTTGCTGACTGCTGGGTAATAGTCATACTTTTGTCCAAAATAAAAGTAATTACTTCAGCAGTTTATAAGCTGTCCTATTTTCTTCTGTCTTTAAGCACAAATTTTGTCACTTACAAAAATATCTATTTATCCTTTTAGTCAAAATCCTCACGTATCTCAAAAAAAAGTTCTAAGACAAACACCAGATTAAATAACATTTACCAAGTTTGCTATGATCATTCTAAACAGTGCAACTTCTCTGAAATGTGTTCTCTTTTTCCTTCTCCCATTGAAAGTGTACCTCTCACCTCCAAGAATCTTTTCCTGGGGGCACCTGGGTGGCTTAGTGGGTTAAAGCCTCTGCCTTCGGCTCAGGTCATGATCTCAGGGTCCTGAGATCGAGCCCCGCATCGGGCTCTCTGCTCAGCACGGAGCCTGCTTCCCCCTCTCTCTCTGCCTGCCTCTCTGCCTATCTGTGGTCTCTCTCTGTCAAATAAATAAATAAAATCTTTAAAAAAAAAAAAAAAAGAATCTTTTCCTGTTCCCAGCCTCCATTGTGCTCTTCTCTGAACTGTTATAGCAAGAATCCGGATAATTTAACATTGCCTTCTGTTATTTTCTTGATTATTTTATAGGTATTAGAATTTTCTCTGTAATCAGTCTGCACATTCCTTGAAATCTGGAGCCAGATTTGTTAATCCTCTGCGCCCTTCGTATCCTCTCCAAGTTCGCATCATTGAATCATTAAAAGTCTTTCTTCACCACCCCCCCAGTACCTTGACTTTAAGCTGTTAACTAGAACATTCTTTTCTTTTGTTCTTAGTTCAGCTGTCACATAATTATCGATTTTTAAAAATGTTCAGATTCGAATTCCCATGTCATGGTTTTTAAGATAGGCTTTCTTGATATATCCAGAAGAGGATTTGATGCTGGAAGCTGGAGATATCAGTTGAAGGTTATTTGGTTAATTTCCAATTATCCTTGTGCATTTTTCTATTTCAGTGTTTCTCTTATTTATTTAGAAGAACCTTTTTATGTGTCAAGGATATTTACCTTTTGTTATGTATGTTTCAAGTAATTTTCCCAAGCCTTGTGTATTTGGGAACACTCAGAAGTCTTAAACTCTTGTGGTCTGTTTTCTTGCAGTTATGGATTGAGACATTGATGTCATTTGTAGAAAAGCTTACTCATTCTGAGTTGGGTACATTTTCATCTTACATTTTTATGCGTATTTTTAACATTTAAATTTTGAACCATTTGAATTCTTACAAAAGTTGTGATGTAGTAATCTCACCATATTCAAATGCTAAAAGATAGCTGCTTTATAAAAACACATTAAAATTATTTAAACATCTCAGTAGTTGACATTTTTTTCTTTTTTGTGTAAACTTTTAAATAACAAATATTGTTTGTCCCAAGTTTTGGGTACATGGTGTGATATGGATACCATATTGAAACCTGAATGAATTAAAGTGATTTTTCCCATTTTGTCAAGTAGGCATTATTAATACTTTTTACTCTAATATCTGTATGTGTGTGTGTGTGTGTGTTTGTATTTTATCCACTCTACTGCATTATAGATTATTTCAGGGCTGGGTTCATACCTGATTCATCTTTACTTCTCCCATTCCCAGCCATCTGGGAAGCAGACAACACTTATGTGACAGGCACTGGTCATTGGGGAAACAGAAGAATAAGAGGCTGCCCCTGCCAATGAGAGGCTTGCCGTGTAATGAGAAAGTCAACCAACCACAAGTATAATACAGTAGCCCACTAATGTGCTGAGCAAATGCTCTGGGGATATGAGGACTTGGGACACCTTCACAGAGAAGTCAGGCCTGACTTGTGTCACAGGGAATTCATAGGAACACCAACAGATGGACCTGAAAGAGAGAGTCATTCTAAAAAGGCAGAGGAATGTGGGACATTTCAGTGACTCGCTGCTTGTGTTTAGTATGGCTAAAGCAGAGGGTACATATCTGTCTAGTCTGTGAGGATAGGACTAGAAAGACAGGGACAGGATCAGTGCTGTCTAATGCAGAAGCTCCATGTGCCTGTTGAGTACTTGAAATGTGGCTGGTGTGACTGAGGAACCACATTTTTCATTTTAATTACTTTAAATAGCCACACATGGCAATGACTACCCTGTTATTGAACAGCACAAGACTAGACTGAGAGCCCTCCTTTACCATCCTAAGGAGTTAGGACTTCTTCCTGAGGGGGGAGAGAAAAGTATGGAGGTGGGGAAAAATGGGGCACCTGGGTGGCTCAGTCGGTTAAGCATCTGACTCTTGATTTCAGCTCAAGTCATGATCTCAGGGTTGTAGGATCGAGCCCCATGTCAGTGCAGAGTCTGCTTGTCCCTCTCCCTCTGCTCCCCCCCTTGCTCATGCTCTCTCTTTCAAATAAATAAATAAAATATGAAAAAAAGAAAAAGAAAGAAAGAAAGGTTGGGAGGTGGGGAAGTGTCAGGATTCCCAGTTTTGGAAAGATCACTCTAGTGTGTAAGTTCTTAACCTTTTTGGGTCCCAGACGGCTTTTTTGCCAGGCACTTTCCTAGGGTTTTTTGGTACTGGGAATGCAGCAGTCAGCCAAGCCAACAGAAATCTGGCCCATTGTGGAACTTGACACATGAGCAAGAGAAATGCAAACACACACACACAGTATGTTAGAGACAAGGATAAGAGTGTGGGTTCTCATGCAGGAATCTCAGCTTCTTTGTATATGATCATCTTCTGTTATAGGCAAGTTATCTGACCTTAGGCAAGTTACTTAGCCTCTCTGCCTCTCCTGTAAAACGTTATACAAATAGTGCCTACCTTGTGGGTCATTAAGAGGATAAATTAGTATTCATAACTAAGCAGGGCCCGGCACATAATAAACTCTAGATAACTAGTTAGTAAATAAGTAAAGGCCAAGGGAAAAAATAAAAGAGGTGGGTGGAGAGGAAGCTCGATAGATAGATTGGGTGATCAGGAAAGGCCTCCCTGAGAAGGTGACACTGAGCGAAGACCTGGGGGGAGTAAGAAAGTGAATCACTCAGATGATTTCTAAGCAGAGGGAGCAGCACATTCAGAGGCCCGGAGACCAGACAGCACCTGGCATGTTTGAAGACAACCAGGATGCCAGAATGGCTGGTGTGGAGTGAAAAGGGAGAGCAGACGATGAGATCAGAACAGTAACAGGTGGTGAGGTCCCGTGGAGTCAGAGTAAAGCTTTCAGCGCCTACTCTGAGTGCAGTGGGAGCCACTGGAGGTTTTCAAGCACGAGAGTAATGGGATCACGGGCCTGAGCAGGGGCGGGGTGAGTGTCAACTTCAGCTGAAGAATCTGTGCCTGAAGGGCTTGGATGAAGGATTGGAGAGCCACTGGGTTGACACTACGGGTAGGAGACTAACTTGTTAGGCTGCTGTTCTGATAGACTGGGCAAGAGATGAGAAAAGGAACAGATTTGAGATAAAGTGGGGTTAAAAAAATGGAGGGAGGAATCTGTAAGAAACTGGCTGTGGAAGGTGGAGAACAAGAGGTCAGGCCTGACTCCTTTGTTTCTGGTTTAAGCAGCTTGGAGAAATTGAGACTGAGACTGCAGGGTGGGGCAGGTTAAAGGAGAGGGGAGTGAGGATTGCAGTATAAGTGTGGGTTTTGGAACTGTTTTTCATGGGCAGGTGCAGTGTTCAGCTGGAGGTATCATTCGGTGCTTGAAGATCTCTGTAGCTCGGGAGAGAAGCCGGGAAAGAGAAGTTTTTGGAAAAAGAAGTTTTTGAGCGATCTGCTAACTGAAGCCGTCAATGAGGTTGAGCAGGAGCAGAGATCAGAGTTGGGGGAGAACGGAGCCAAGCCAGGAAGAAATCCAGGACACGGCGGAGCAGCCAGTCCTTTAGGAAGGAGACCTGGGAGTGTCCTGAGAGGTTGCTGCTCAAGGGCTAGGAAGCCGGCAAGGGGAGACGGCTGTCTTGAGAGGCCTGGAAGAGAAAAGGCCACAAAACCAAGGAAGGTGGAGGTCTTTGGATCCAGTAGGTCAGAAGGAGACCCTGGCTGTCAGCCCCGCTAGCCCTTGTTTTCTCTGCGAGTTAGGGGCTGGGGGCTGGAAGAGTGCGAGGCGGTAGCAGGGGAAGCGCCAGAGCAGACTAGGAGCACAGGACTTTGTGTGGTACTTTGTGCGTAAGCGGACCTCTGTTCCTCTCTTCTAGGAGTCCCTCTTTCAGATTCCCTTTCAGTGAATCATTCTGCCTACCACCTACCGCCTGCCCCCACCCCGAGTCTTCCTTAATTCAGTACCTATTTGATGAGCTGGTATTTTGGGGTCCCTGATTGGCTTTTAGGTAGAGAGCACTAACTAGTGCCAGCCTGTTGCCATCTCTTGATTTAGGCCTGCATCTCTGACAGCATGAAATTGACTTAGAAGCGGGGTGCTCAGAATAGGCCCTTCTAACAGCTTCAGTGCAAGGTTCGTGTACCAGATTATGTGTGGTTGCATTTAAACCCCGTACTTGGTAAAAGAACATAGATGTCTTCTTGGATTGCGCCATCTTCGTGACTTTTCTCACTTTCTGGAACAGGAGGTCTCTAACTCCGGGAGGACCCCATTATTTCTGTAATGGTGTGTGAGGGCTGACTCCTAGAACGTTGCCTGGCCTCGGACCCATCAGCATGGGGAGGTAAGTGATGGTGTCTCATCACCGGTACTTGTAAAACCCAAGGTTCGGGTGCCGCAGAGACAGATCTTGAAAGGGAAAAAAAAAATCTAGATTCCAAGTGAAAAGTGTCCAAAGTTATGCTACACTTCTGTTTTTTTTTTTAAGATTTTATTTATTTATTTGACACAGAGAGCGAGAGAGCACAAGTAGGCAGAGTAGCAGAGGGAGAGGGAGAAGCAGGCTCCCCACCGAGCAGGGAGCCCTCTACACTTCTGTTTAACAACTTTGTTCTTCCAGGCCTCACTGGGGCGCCTGTCGTAGAAAGTGGTCATGCCAGGTGGACTCTGCAGGGGTTGATGTAGCTTCCTGTGAAGGGCAGTTGTGTTGGAATCCATCCGCGAGGGGTTGTATTAAGCACAGGATAACTGTCTGGAAGCCTCGGAGGGGTGGGTAGGGGATGGCACACTCTGCGGAGTGGCCCAAGGTCCCACATGGAGACTGAGACACTGCAAGTGGAAGACCAGTGGGTTAGTAGAATAGCGCCCCCTTCTGTGAGGTATTTTAGTTCAGGAAGCACTCTTTAAAGGGAAGAGTGTAGAAATTAACCACAAAACAATGACATGTATTCTAAAAGTAGCAAGCTTTTCTTAAGCCTAATAATAATCTCTTATTCCTGACATAAACGGAGAAGAAAAGTGTTTATTTGCAAAAATGTCTCAGAAATCATTTTAAAAACAACAGGAAACGGGACACACAAAACTCATTTATTGGCTGTAATATGCAGATGTCATTAAAGATATTGGTTTTTCTCCCATTTTCTCACTCAGTCATCAGGGAGAAATTTGCCTTGAGATTCAGTGTTAAGAAAATCTTCCATCTCCTGTTCTGTTTATATGTTTCTAATCTAATGGACAAGGTTTTGGCCTCTAGGCCACCTTTACAGGCCTGTCTTACTACATGTATTTCTTTGTACTGAATTGTTTTTTTGGTTTCATCATCCTTAAACCTGAGTTCATTATAGATTTATATATTTATCGTATTGAACTTACCACTTGTCTCTGATTTTTTTTTTTTTTTTTGGAACAAAGCAGGGAACAAATAATCTACATAATATTGTCAAGAAAGGTGGAAAAACACAGAAATGTCATAACCATCAGGGTGTAATTTTCATTCATGTAGTTTTATAATAATGAGTAAAATAACAAAATAGCAATAGGGAAGATACTGGTGTACAGATACCTCCCAGCGGGGAAACAGGGATGGCTTGAGCCAAATGTCTTAACCTTGAGATCAGTTTAGGTGAGGTGAGGCCTCTTTGGAGCAGATTGCTTTAAAATCTGGTTTGTTTAGTTGGTTTTTTTTTTTGTTTTGTTTTGTTTTTTTAATTTTAGGATCGGCATCTCCTGTCTTTTTCCTGCTTCCTGGCATTTTAGCATCTCTCCAGTGGGGTGTCCTCGAATTCTGAATACCAATTTACGCCAGATTATTGTTATTAGCATCCTGGCTGCTGCTGTTTCACTTTTATACTTTTCTGTTGTTATAATCCGAAATAAGTATGGGCGACTATCCAGAGACAAGAAGTTTCAAAGGTAAGAGAAGAAAACATTTCTAGATAGGATGCTTCATTTTACAGCTTCAGGACGTTGGAGATTAGTTTGGAATTGAAGGAGCATGTGGCTGCAGGAAACAGAATCTGTATTGAATACAGCATGGCAGGAAAAATTAAACTGTTGGAAGCTGTTTAATCATTAACCACCAAATCCACATCTTAAGAGGATTTAAACATAAGCTTCTCCTGTGATATCTTCTAAACTGATTTTTCAGTTAATGTCAATAGTTTGGGAATAGTTTTGCTTCTCAGAACTTGTTTGAACTTCTTAAAAGGAGTAATGACTGTGTATCTGGTTTAGATTATCTTTATCACTATCACTCATTTTGTTTTGACTCTTTAATCATTTGGCAATTGTAAAAATGCGATTGTGAATCAGCTCAGAAATCACGGACGTGGTGTTTGTTTGTTGCATTTGCTCTGCTCGGGTTCAGGATGATAGTCTCTGTTTGAGTAAAAGCATGTGTTCATTTTTCTGAACAAGGTACTTGGCACGAGTTACTGACATTGAAGCTACAGACACCAATAACCCCAATGTGAACTACGGTATCGTGGTGGACTGTGGTAGCAGTGGGTCTCGAATATTCGTCTATTGCTGGCCAAGGCACAACGGCAATCCTCATGATCTGTTGGATATCAGACAAATGAGGGATAAAAACCGAAAGCCAGTGGTTATGAAAATAAAACCTGGTATGTAAAAGATAAATTTCTGATTGGGAACCAGGTTCTGTCCTTTATTCTCTGTGAGGTCTTTCATGTCCTTCACTCCCTCTCCCCACAGTCATCGCCCTGGTTCAGAGCTCACACCAGGACCTGATTGTTTCACTTTCTTTCCCCTCTTCTGTCTATCCCACATGAGGCGACTAACTCCTTGATATTATATACAAAACCATGTCTTTGTTGTGTCTCCTGCAGCATTTGTCACGGTGCCTTACTCATGTTCTATTCAGGTGTTTGCTAGTTGACATTAATTATGGAGGGATTTTTTTTTTTTTCCTATTTGGTAGCCAGTGGTCGCTACCCCTAAAAACAGGGTAATTTCAGATAACTCATGGATATCTGTACACTAATACGTTGGTACATATTTCTCTTTTTTCCCCCTCATTTTTAAAAATTGCCCCGATATATTTCCTTTCTTTTTTTAAGACTGTATTGTATTTATTTATTTACTAGAGCAAGAGAGCAAGCTCGTGCTAGTGTGGGTGGGGGGAGGGGCAGAGGGCGAGAATCTCAAGCAGACTCTGTGCTGAGTGCAGAGGAGCCCTGAGATCATGACCTGAGCCCAAACCAAGAGTCATGCGCTTAACCGGCTGATCCAGGTGCCCCAGCGCCCCCCTCAATATATTTCTAATCATCTGGATTATTTAATAAGAGTGACTGTAGAACTTAGAAGAGCCGATGTTATTTTGTCCAGTTTTTAAAGATATCACAGTTTCTAAGTCAGCATGTTGTGTAAAAATTGGGATTTGCTTTTTCCATTAAATAATTTAAATCAGTCATTCTCAACCTTTTTCTGTATGTACACAGTTTCCATGGGCATCGCCCTCTGTTAGAAGTATTAGGAATGAGGGGCGCCTGGGTGGCTCAGTGGGTTAAAGCCTCTGCCTTTGGCTCAGGTCATGATCTCAGGGTCCTGGGATCGAGCCCCGCATCGGGCTCTCTGCTCGGCAGGGAGCCTGCTTCCTCTTCTCTGCCTGCCTCTCTGCCTGCTTGTGATCTCTCTGTCAAATAAATAAATAAAATCTTGAAAAAAAAAAAAAAAGAAGTATTAGGAATGAAAGGTGTCCAGGAGTACCTCGCAATAGGCATTTTATATGTCTTGATAGTTGATAATCACTGATTTAAACAGTGGACCACAGGGGTTCCCGGCTGCCTCAGTTGGAAAAGCATGTGGCTCTTGATCGCAGCTCACCCCACATTGGATGTAGAGATTACTAAAACTATAAAATAAACTTAAAAAAATAAAACACTGGACCACAGATCTTAATAGAGATTCAGCACTTTTATTTTATCTTGCTAGTGTGTTAAATAGTAAAATATTAAGCCCAAATAATCCAAGGAATTTATCTTGTAAAATATTAGAGAATGTTGGTAAAAAATAATTAGCTTATTCTCTCCTATTTCAAATACGTAAATGTAAAGGAGGTTCAGTTTTAATGATAAAATACCTTTCCTAAAACATGACATTGACTCATAAATTGACTCAAATGACATTCCTCATAATGGCATTGACTGTGGGCTCTTTGAGTCCTCCCCATTCTTTATTGAATAATTTAGGCCCCACTTCCTTCTTCAGGCAGCCCTTAACAAGGTGATTATTCTTTGATATTTGGGCATCTGGGCACCAGCATATTGCCCGAAAATCCAAAACCTCTACCTCATTTCTTAGGTTAAAGAGAGGAAACTTGATCTGAGTCTCTCATATAAGCATTATTTTAATATCAAAGTACATTTCCATGAACTAAGATCATTTTTTTCTATAAGTCTTAATGAATGACTGTGAATTTTTAGTTTTCTATTATCCCATTCCTTAAATTTTGATGTATTCCTAATCTAGAAACATTTTCAGGGTTAAAGTAATGTCAATCAAATGAAAAATTCAAAAGAAGATTGAAAAATAAAGCTCTATAAAGCACATTGCATTTCATCTAGCTTCACATACCAGGTTCCATCAGTGATTAAACTGCTCACATGAAATAAGATAAAATCTGTCATGCCTTAGAGTTGTCCTTTGGGACATCATAGGCTTAACATGGTTCTTTCTGATGCTACAGAAAGTCTTGGAAGTAGAAAGTCAAGTACCTTTTTATAGCTCTTCTCGGTCCTGAAGCAGGGACTCTCATATGTAGCATTTCAGCAAAACTCTAGAAATTTCCATACTTAATAGATTCTGGATAGGTTGGGGCTTGGTGTCTGTTGAAACAGCATTGTAGGTGGAGTCAAAAAATAGATCTGGCTTTTGATCTGTTTTCTGCTGACTGCCCTGACAAATCACTTAAATCTTTCTGGATCCACAGTTTCCTAATTTGTGAAATGAGATATTTTTGGACTTCTAAAATTTGAAGCCAGGAAGATACCCTTTGCATAGGGCATGAGCCAAGACTGGAGCGTAGGCTGTACTGCATCAGGCTGCCAGAGAGATGAGGAGAAATGAAATAATGTGAGAGGAATCAGGGAGAGGCGATCAGTGACACCCAGAACATGTATCAGAGGAGGGAGAGGGATTTTATCCAGAATCCTGGCTTGGGCTGCTGTTTGGCTAGTGACGGTGGTCACTGGGGTAGGTAACAAGCAGTAGGGGCAGATTTGTAGTGGAAGTTCAGTTCAGGTTTGTATACGTGTGTATGTTGAGTTTGGGGGTCTGTGAGGACCAGCACCTGGCCGTGTCTAGGGGACAGTTCCCACATGCTGATCTGGAGGTTGGGAACGCAATCTGGTGGCTGCTGGTGGGATTTGGAGAACTGAGACACTAAGGTGATGGTGGCAGCCAAAGGAGTGAGTGAGCTTGCCTGAACAAAGCAGAAACATGTCTGGAGGGCAGGCACGTGAGCTCATGTGTTGTTGATCCCAGTGTCTGACACGTAGTCGTTGCACAATTGGGTCTCAAGTTTTTTGGAGACTGAGAAGAGAGGGTAAGACTGAACATTTAGTACCACCACCATGTAAGGAAGAGAGGCTGTGAAGGTTGTTGCTAGAGGGGTAGGGAAAAACTAGGGGAGTGTGGCGTAGAGCCAGAATTTCTCTCAAATGAGCCCCGTTGAAGAAACATAACTTATTAACTGTCTACTTGTTAACAGAAGTGTCTTTTTTTCTGTAGGCATTTCAGAATTTGCTACCTCTCCAGAGAAAGTCAGTGATTACATTTCTCCGCTCTTGAACTTTGCTGCAGAGCATGTACCACGGGCAAAACACAAAGAGACGCCTCTCTACATTCTCTGCACAGCTGGAATGAGAATCCTTCCTGAAAGGTGATCCTCCTCATGGGGCCAGGGCAGGCCAGGCCCTGGGGGGGGGGGGGGGGGGTGTCCGTGGTGGTGGTGTATTTCTCCCCCTCCCTCTCCTGTCCCTTTTCCTTCTCTTCCTCCTTGTCCATTATCGTCACCAAAAGAAAGACAGTAAAAATTCTTTCTTCACATTTGGAATAGAACCAGAACTACTCCCTTAGCCAGAATGCACCAAAAATCTTCTCATGTATTTGCTTATTACTATAAATGGTTAGCTATAAAGTAAGCAGTAAACTATAACCTATAAAGTGGTCATATAAAAAAAACTTTGATTTTCCATGTTATTAATTTAAGGATTACACTTGTAGTTTCATATCTGGGAATCACAGAATTCATACAACTCATGAAATTCCTTCCTAAAATGGTTTTATTCCGTGAATTACTTTGGCTTTAAAATTTACTGTTTTCATATAGGATATACCAGAGCCATAGTTTTCGTTTTGGTTTGGTTTTTTCTCTTTTTAAAACAGAAAGGTAGGCTCCATTGTGAAGTGTCAATTTTGGGCTTTTCTTCCAGCCAGCAGAAAGCCATCCTGGAGGACCTCCTGACTGACATCCCTGTGCACTTTGACTTCCTGTTTTCTGACTCTCATGCAGAAGTGATTTCAGGGAAACAAGAAGGTTGGTATATTGGTCTTCAACTTGGAATTTGGGAAGTTATTCCTTTAAATCCTCTCCATTTTTTTCCAGTGTATGCTTTATTAAATTACTTTTACTGTCTTAAAATTTAGGAAATCATAGCCTTGAAATGTTATTTTTAAACGGCAAAATTAGTTTCTTATATGACTGGTCTTTATTATCCAAACATTAAGCCATTAAGAAAATAGCTTAATTTGTCTTTGCCACATTTAGGAAACATACGTTGGATTCATTTGGATAGGAAAGGTTTGTGTTCCTTACCTAAAGTATACACCTTTTTGTAATTATGATAATTACTGCATTGTTGGAGCCTTCTGTTGATTTATTTGCTACAAAGGGGAAATTATTCTTGACTTCGATACACTGAGAAACTATTATTTTCATTCAAGTAAATCATTCAAGTAAATGATTCTACTTGAGAATGAAGTGACAAATCAGTGAGATGTTATTTGGGGACTACTTTGCTAGAAATGAAGACCAAAAGCACCTATTTCAAAATCATCTGTCATTTCAGCAAATACCTCCTCTGTGAAAGGCACTGTAGAAAATACAAACTGGGTCAAATTCAAATACTGCCATTGAACTGTTCACAGACAAGTGAGGTACACAGTTCTCTGCCATATGAGTGCCATATGGCACCTTAGGTGCCATAAGGAAGCTAAGGAAAAAGAACCATGGGAGTTTGAAAAAGGGAGTTTTGTTTTGTTTTTTGTTTTTTGTTTTTTTTCTTGCTAGGGACATCATGGAGCAAGTGACAGTTTAAACGGTGCCCCAAGGGATAACTAGTTATAAGCATGCTGGAGCCTGGTAAGGGTAGGGCTCTGAGAGAGGGATAGGAAGTACATTCCAAGCAGAAGAAATGATTTGAATCAGCATAGGTTAGAAAAGCTGCACTGTGGACAGGGGAACAAAAATAGTTTGAGTGGCTTATGGCCCTTTTGAAAGGTGGTAGTAAGATGAAAAGTCGGACAGGTCTTGGTGATGTCAGTTGAGTTGTTCCTTTTTTCTCTCCCTTTTGACTTAAAACTAATCAGACGTCTATAACCCAGAAAAAGCAACGTGTCATAGGACACCCAACAGATCTATCCATCTGAAAATGGGTGGCTTGAACCTCAGAGGAGGCCATGGAGCCAGGCAAGTGGCGGCAAGGGCAGCAGTGGACCAACACGATTTTTCTAGCAGGGGAGGTGGAGGGTGAAGGTGGTGAGTTAGGGGTTTACCCGACAGTGTGTGCCAGCGATCTCTCTGAGCAGAGATCGCAGTGACTGAGAGGAGGGAAAGGAAAAGGAGGAAGGCGCAGAGAACTGAAGGAATGTGTTTCCTGCTCTCTGCCCCAGGGTTCTGGCAAGAGGATCACCCATGGACCTCTGGATCCCCCACCCTCACTTGAGATCCCCTACCAGGCTGTGGTAGCCCCAAGTACTAAACACACTTCCACGAACTCTGCAGTCACCCTTTTTTAAAAATTATCAACCCGTTGAACTGTTAGAACCAAAGTAAAAAAAAAGCCTTCCCTAGTAAGAAAGGTGTCCACGACTTGAAATGCAGCAGAAAGAGCACTTTTTATCAAACACTGAAAAATCATGTTAATATGGTATCACAAAAAGAACACGGCAGTTTTCCAGTAATTGAGCCCAAAGACATGGAATATTTAAATCTAACTGATAAAGAATTTAAAATACTGTTATAAAGAAATTCAGTGAGCTAGTACAGTGATCTCCGGAATAAAATTAATGAAAAGGAGTACTTTACCAAAGAGATTAAACTTCTAAAAAACCAAACATTCTGGAGCTGAAGAAGTGAATACATGAGATGAAGAATGTACTAGAATGCATTGGAAATAGAGCAGATGGAGGAGAGAATAAGCAAGCTTGAGGATAGGAATGTAGAAATGGTTCCCGTAAGAGGAGCAAGAACTAAGATTTTTAAAAAGAAGAAGCCCTGCAAAAACAGACTCCATTAGAAGAACCAACATAAGATTAGAGGGTATCCCAAAAGGAGAAGAGAGGGAGAAGTGAGCATATTTAAAGAGCTAATAGAGAACTTCCCAAACCCAGGGAAGGAACTGGATATGCAAGTCTATGAAGCTAAAAGACCACTTTATTTATCTCAGTACAAAAAGACCTTCTCCGAGACACATTACATTAAAACTGTCAAGAGTCAGTGATAAATTGTTTTGAAGGAAACTAGAGGGAAAAGACAGTAACCTACAAAAGAAGTTCCATCAGAGTATCAGCATATTTCTCAGTGGAAACTCTCCAGGCCAGGAGAGAGTGGAATGACACTTTAAAGTATTGAAAAATACAAATTGCCAGCTGAGAACACTCTGACAAAGTTATCCTTTGGATATAAAGGTGAAATAAGGGCTTTCCCAGACAAACAGAAGCTAAGGGAGTTCACCACCCCCAGACAAGAAATGTTGAAAGGAGCTTTTCAAGCTGAAATGAAAAGAGGAAGGTACACAAAAGTCTGATTACGGTGATAAATAGAAAAACTAACTTTTTTAGAATAGTATTTTAAACAAGTATAAAAGTTAAAGGAAAAATTGAGCATGAAAAGTAACCATAGCTACTACAACTTGGCCATAACATTACAACATAAAAAGATAACTTGTGACATCCAAGATATAAAAGGGGATGGAAACTTTATAGGTGAACAAAGATAAATTGCTCTCGGTAGAAAAAAGACTGTTCTACCGGTGAGATGTTTTATGTAAACCTCATGGTAACCACAAAGCAAACATCAGAGCAGAGAGACACAAAACATAAAAAAAAGGGGACACTAAGCAAACTGGAAACCTTGGAAGACCACAGATTTACAAGGGTAGACATAAACAGAAGAAAGAAAACAAGGGAGAGACAAAATAACCAGAAGACAAAACATAAAATGGCAGTAGTCAATCCTTACAGATCAGTAATCACCCTAAATGTAAACAGATCGAACTTACCAATCAAAAGTCACAGAATGGCTGGATAGATTTAAAAAAACAAGACCCAAACCATATGCCACCTATAGGAGACTCACTTCAGCTCTGAAGACACATAGACTCAAAGTAAAAGGGTAGAAGACAGTATTCCAAGCAAATGGAAACCAAAAGAAGGCAGGCATAGCCATATTTATATCAGACAAAATAGACTGGAAGGCTAAAAGGGTAATGAGATAAAGCAGGTCATTTGATGATAATAAACAGGCCAATACATAAAGAAGATATAACATAAGTATATATGCTCCCAACGCCCAAACATTGAGATATATTAAGCAAATACTAACAGGTCTTAAGGGAGAAATAGAGAACAATCAGTAATAGTAGGGGACTTCAGAATCCCGGTATCACTAATGGATGAATCACCCAGACAGCAAATCAACAAGGAAAAACATTGGAATTGAACCACATGTTAGCACAAATGGACTTAACAGATATATATACAGGACATTCCATCCAATAGCAGCAGAATACACATCTTTTCAAGTGTACCTGGAACATTCTCCAGGTTAGATCATATGACAGGACGCAAAGGAAGTCTTAGCAAGTTTAAGAAGATTGAAGTCATGGCAGCCATCCTTTCTGAACACAGTGGTGTGAAACTAGAAATCAGCAAGAGGAAGGTGAGAAAATGTACAAATATGTGGAAATGAAACAACACACTTGTAAACCAGTGAGTCAAAGAAGAATTCAAAGGGAAATAAAAAATTATCTCAAAACAAATGAAAATGGAAATAGAACATAGCAAATATTGCAGGATAGCAAAAGCGGTTCTGAGAGGAAATTTTACAGAGATAAAAGCATATATTAAGAAATTAGATCTCAAACAATGTAACATTACACCTCAAGTAACTAGAAGAAGAAATGAAGCCCAAAGTTAGCAGAAGGAAGGAAATAATAAAGATCAGAGTGGAAATAAAATAAAAATCATGTGATCACCTCAAAAAAGCATCGTAGGAAAATACAACAAAATACAACATCCTTTCATGATAAAAATTCTTAACAGACTGGGTATAGAAGAAACATACCTTAACATAATAAAAGCCACATATAACAAACTCACAGCTAACATTAGACTCAATGGAGAGAAATTAAAAGCATTTCCTTTAAGATCAGGAATAACACAAGGATGCCTACTCTCATCGCTCCTACTCAATATGATACTGGAAGTCTTAGTAAGAGTAATTAGACAAGACAAAGAAAAGACATCCAGATCAGAAAGGAAAAAGTAAAATTGTCATTACTACTGATAACATGATCTTATTTATAGAAAATCCCAGTCAGTCAGTCAAAAAGCTGTCAGTCATTGAATTAACAGTTTCAGTGAAGTGGCAAGATACAAAACCAACATACAGAAATCAGTTGCATTCCTTTACACTAATGATAAAGCGTCTGAAAAAGAAGTAAAACTATCTCATTCACAATGGTATCAAAAACAATAAAATAAGAATAAACTTAACCAAGGAAATGGAAGATCTTTACAATAAAAACTGTAAGACTTGACTGAAAGAAATGGAAGAAAACAAATTGAAAGACAACCCATGTTCATGAACCAGAAGAACTAATTTTGTTAAAATTGCCACACTAGTCAAAATTATCTAGATTTAATGCATTCCCCATCAAAATGCCAAAAACATTTTTCACAGAAATAGAAGAAACAGTCCGTAGAAAAACAAACAAAGCTGGAGGTATCATGCTTCAATTTCAAACCATTCTACAAAGCAATATTAGTAAAAACAATATGCTACTGGCACAAAAAAGGACACATCAATCAGTGGAACAGAATAGAGAGCCCAGGATTAAATTCCAGCATATATCACCAACTAATACTCAGTAAGGGAGCCCAGAACACCCATTGGGGGAAAGATAGTCTCTTCAACAAATGGTCCTGGGAGAACTGAGGAAACACGTGCTAAACAATGAAATTGGATCCTTGTCTCACATCACTTGCAAAAACTAATTCAAAAAAGATCAGAGTTAAACATAAAACCTGATACCATAAACTCTTAGAAGAAAACATAGAAGGAAGCTCATCAGTATTAGTCATGGCAATGATTTTTTGGACATGACACCAACAGCACATATAAACAAAAGGAAAAACCAACAAATAGGACTATATCAAACTCAAAAGCTTCCACACAGTAAAAGAAGCAATTAACAAAACGAAAAAACAACGTACAGAATGGGAGAAAATTTTTGTAAGCCGTATATTGGGTAAGGGGTTAATATCCAAAATCTATAAAGATCTCATACAACTTAATAAAAAAATTAAGAAACAATTTGATTAAAAACTAAATAGACACGGGGCACCTGGGTGGCTCAGTCAGTTGAGCATCGGGCTCTTGGTTTTGGCTCAGTCATGATCTCAGGACATGAGATCGAGCCCCACATCGGGCTCTGTGCTTGAGATTCTCCCTCTCCCTCTCCAATACTCGCTGGCTTGCTCTCAAGTAAATAAATCTTTAAAAAAAAACAAACACTAGACATTTTCCAAAGAGAACAGCAAAATGGCCAATGGCTCAGCATCACTAATCATCAAGGAAATGCAAATCAAAACCACCGTGAGATTTTTATCTCATACCTATTAGAATGGCTGTCATTGAGAAGACAAGGTAGCAGGTGCTGGCAAGAATGTGGTGAAAAGGCCTTACATGTTGTAGGTGGGAATGTAAATTGGTCCAGGCACTATAAAAAACAATGTGGAGAAAAAATAAATAAATAAATAAATAAAATAAAATAAAAAAGAAAACAATGTGGAGGTTCCTCAAAAAATTGGGAAAAAATTGGAAAAAAAATTGGAAAAAAATTGTACCATACAATCCATTTATTCCATTTCTGGGTATATACCCAAAGAAAATGAAAACAGGATTTCAACAGGATGTCTGCACTCCCATGTTTATCACAGTGTTAGTTACAAGAATCAAGATAGAGAAACAACCCAAATGTCCATCAATGGATGAATGGTTAAAAAAGATATAGTACCTACACACAATGGAATATTATTCAGCCATGAGAAAGGAGGATATCCTGCCATTTATGACAAGACAGATGGACCTTGAGCACATTATCCTAAGTGAGATAAGTCCAACGGAGAAAGATAGTACTGTTTGATGTCACTCACTTACTTAGTCAACCCTATGAAAAAAATGGAATAAAATGGTGGTTACCAGGGAATGGTGGGGGTGATAAGATTGATGGTGTTTAAGGGTGCAAACTTGGAATGTAACAAATAAGCCATAGAGTTCTAATGGACAGTATAATGAGTATAGACAGTAATATTGTACTCTATGTAATGTGATAAGTATCACTATAAGGGCAATCATACTACAGTGTATAGACCTATCAAAGTAACACAATGTACACTTAAACTTAACATGATTTACATGTCTGATTTATTCAATAAAAACACAAAGTTGGAGAGGTCTTGGATTGTCAGGCTGTGGAGTTTGGCCTTTGTTCTGGAGGTCAGGCCAATAGCAGAGAATAGCGTGGGTTGGAGTGGAGGAGGAGGGCGGGAAGATTGACTAGGTCTCAGTAACAGCTTAAATCAAGGTGGAAATGAAAGTGGGTAAAGACTGAATAGAGGAAATGTAAAAGGGGAACGAGGCTCGGCAACTGAGTGAAAGCAAGGGATGAGGAATTGGAAGAGTCAGAGTTAATTTGTTTTTTTAACCTTGCAGTTGATAGGTTTAACTTCAAAAAGTAAAAACTCCATTATTTCAAAACAGTTCCAAATGAAAGCTGGCACTGAGGAAATTCTATTTTTACCTATGTAAATGATAGGAAACTATACATTTTAAAGTTGAGAGTTCTTGGAAAGTCACTGGGAAAATACAAAATACATCACCAGGGATGGTTTATTTCAGATAATGTGTTCACAGGTTGTCAGTAAAGTAAATGAGTTATTTGCACTAACTGCAGGGGTGAAAGTTGTACAAAGTATCTTAAAACTTTATCCTTCTTATCTTCCCCCTGTGAAATGTCTATAGGTGTGTATGCTTGGATTGGCATTAATTTTGTCCTTGGACGATTTGAGCATATTGAGGATGGTAAGTACCATGTTTTCAACCAACTTGTCTGACTGGAAATGAGGGCTGTTCTGTCTAATCCTGAAGGATAAAAAAGGAGCTAAGTTTTGTTTTTATTTTGTTTTTTAAATATTTTATTTATTTATTTGAGATAGAGAGCATGAGTGGGGGGCAGAGGGAGAGGAAGAAGCAGACTTCCCGCTGAGCAGGGAGCCCGATGTGGGGCCCGATCCCAGGACCATGACCTGAGCCAAAGGCAGACCCTCAACCAACTGAGCCACCCAGGAGCCCCCAGGAGCTAAATGTTGAGACACAGCTAAGTGGGTAGGAGTAGAGAGAGGAGCTGCTTTTTCCCACTATGAACTTGGCTTTAGGTGGGAGGAGTAGGCTGAGTTTGCCCAGGTGTGCTTGAGAGTACCATGGAAACAAGGGGACTCTCCGGAAGATCCCCATTCTCCAGGTTGGTTCTGCTCCACGGATATTTCTTGTTCTTTGCAGATGAGGAGGCAGTTGTGGAGGTTAACATTCCTGGTAGCGAAAGCAGGGAAGCTATTCTCCGTAAAAGGACAGCCGGTATTCTGGACATGGGAGGCGTGTCGACTCAGATAGCGTACGAAGTTCCCAAAACTGTAAGCTTTGCCTCCTCACAGCAGGTTACTATCCGTACAAATTTTCTTCCATTTGCTTTGGTTTTCCTTTAACATGTCTCCATCCATTTGTTTTGTTTTCTGAGTCTGAACACATCTTTACTATGCTTGCTGAGGCCCTGCCTTCCCAGCCCAGGAGAACGGAGTCAGGAGGAAGCCACGCAAACCTCCGCTAAGCCGTTTGTTTGTTCATTGAAGTCAGCTGGTTTGTTTTCTGAACTGGGCATTTTTGTTCGGTATAAATTTTAGTCACATGCTTGAATTTTTGTTTGTATTTTCTCCTCAGTCACTTCTTTTCTCAACAGATACTGTAAAACTTAATGTAATGGCATCATATTTCTTAAGTTATAGTTGGGGAATGCACTGGGGTTTCTTTCAAGGCTCAGATAGATTTTGATTTTTCTGGAAAGACTGAGGTTTGTATGCACTGCTTGCACATTTCTGAACTTAGGGTTTCCTCTGTTTTCTCCCGTGCCCCTCAGGGCCCGCAGTCACTGCCTGTAGTTTCCTAGTAGGCCGGGCAGCCTTGTGTAGAGAGCACCAGGAAGGTTTCCGGATGTGCTCTGAACTGCTGCACGTCTTTATGACTCTGTTTCCACTCAGCTGTAAATTCCTATTAAAGCCTGGTTTCCTACACTTTCCCCTGGCGTGGTGTAGTGGTTAAAAAAGCCTGGCCTCCGTCGTCATGCGGGCCTCACTAGATGTGACCTTAGCACATCGCTTAACTCCTTTGAGCCAGGTTCTTCATCTGTAGATGTGCACGCAGGCGGCTCTCACACGGGTTTTTATAAAGCTGAGATGAGACAGTGCGTGTAGCATAGCTGATGGACGGCCAGCCACCTAGCGCTCGCTCACTGAGTGTTACTGGCGTATTTATTAAGCCCTTTACAAAAACGCTTTGTAAATTAAAATACGACGACTCGTGTGTCCTGCTTCTCATCCAGGCATGCCTCTAGAAACTGTTACACCTTTTGTTAAAAGTCGTGTTTTCCCCCTCAAGACAAAGTAAAAAATACATAGTTTGGAAAAAATACTGAAAAATCAGGGTTAAAACTTTCCGTGGGTGCACCATCCAAAAAAAAAATCATCGTTAGCATTTTGGTGTATTTCTTTTCATTCATTTTTCTGTATTTATAGTTTTTTTTCAAATATGGTTGTTGTACTCTTCCTGTTTATACAATTTTGTTTCCCTTGTTTAACAGTGCATAAGCATGTTCCTCCATGAACTATTGATTACCATAAGTAACTAAACCCTCCTTGGAGTTGTAGATTAATTTTTTTTATCTTTAAAAAAATTTTAAGATTTTAGTTATTTATTTGAGAGAGAGAGAGCGCAGGAGCAGGGGGGAGGGGCGGAGGGAGAGAGAGAAGCAGACCCCGAACTAAACAAGGAACCTGATGCGGGCTTGATCCCAAGACCCTGAAGTCATGATCTGAGCCAAAGGTCGACGCTTAAATGACTGAGCCACCCAGGCGCCCCAGAGTTGTAGATTTAGATGACACTCAGTTTTTTCTCTCACAGGACACAGAGGTCATCTTTGTATGTAGAGACTTTTCAATGTTTAGAATTATTTCTGAAGCATAGGTTTCCATAAGTAGGTTTGCTAGATGGGAGGATATGAACTATGTTGCTAACTTCCCTTTCCAAAAAGCAACAGTATCACAGATGTGCAGCACACCTGGAATTTCTTAAGTCAGAATTGTCATACTGAATTCAGAAGAATGCTTGGAAGGGTCCTTGGGAAATGCAGAAGCAGAAATTTTTTGCTGCTTTTAGATGAGAATCTTTTTGGATCCTACTTTTTCACAGGAGGTTATTGTTTTTGTATTGCTTAAATTATTAAAGTTTTTTATCCTTGCGTCTGCAGGAAGAAGTAGCTAAGAACTTGTTAGCTGAATTTAACTTGGGATGTGATGCTCACCAAACTGAGCATGTGTACCGAGTCTATGTAGCCACATTTCTTGGGTTTGGTGGCAATGCTGCTCGACAGAGGTATGAAGACCGAATATTTGCCAGCACCGTTCAAAAGAACAGGTAAGGCACCTTTTGCTTCCCAGCATTCTCTTTCAAACCTCGGTCTTTCGCTTCCCAGCATTCCCTTTCAAACCTCGGTCTCTCCTCATAGAAAACATATCCAGGCAAAGCAGGGAGACCTCAAGCAACAGAAGTATATCAGCACTGTCAGCTTTTGACTCCCCTGCCAGTTGAGAAATGAAGGGACAGCAGGTATCTTTGGCCCTGAATCTTTCCAGCCTCCGAAGGAAGATCTCTCCCTCAGACCCGCACCTCCCTGGACTAGAGATTTCACTTTTAATGTATTGAAGTAGTTTTGACCCCTGGGTAGTATATTTCACATTGCAGAGTCCTTGGGCAACTCAGCACCTGGGCCACTGCAGATGTCCTGGAGGCCTACGGTAAGGGATGATCAAATTGTCTTTAATGATGGAAGGGAATTATGTGATATTTTGGTGGTGGTCTGGAAAACCAGCCCGTGCAGTCATTTAGTGGACAAGACCATAGAGAAAGAAGTCATTCAAGAGAAAGAAGTCATTCAAGAGAAAGAAGTTATCTAGAAGTCTAAGGTAGTGATTTTAAACATTTTTAACAGTGAAACTTTTAAAAAGGAGTTTATGAGGGGCCCAAAATGGCGACCAGCTGCTACCAGCATTTCCCTAAGCTCTGTGAGGATTGGCCAGTGGATGAGAACAAATGGGCCTGGGACTTGGGTGTTTACCTGCAGCACAGGGTAACACAGGCCTTTCAGGAGGGAGAGAACACCTAGATTCCAGAGCCTGAGGCCTGTGGTCAGATGTATGAGAGCTTAGCACAACTCCATTCAAACTATTATAAACACAAGTACCCTTGTCCCAGAGACACGAGCTTCATCAGCCTGTCCATGGAAGAGTACAAGCCGATCCTGTCCACAGACACCTTGCAAGAGTTTAAGGAAATGAATAAAGACATATGGAAGACACTGCCGAGGAAATTTGCCCCCAAGAATCCCAAAGAGAAGCAAAAGGCCTGGGCTCGGTCCTTATCTCGCCCATGCATCTAAATGTGGAGTCTTGTACCTTGCCATCATAAATAAAACTGCCCTGATTTTTACCAAAGAAAAGCAAAAACAAACAAAAAAAAACCCTGAGTTTATAAAAAATTCTGCTATAGAAAATTTATAAAACAAATAAAAGCAACACTTCTTTTTTTTTTTTAAGATTTTATTTATTTATTTGTCAGAGAGCACAAGCAGGGGGAGCAGCTGGCAGAGGGAGAGGGAGAAGCAGACTCCCCACTGAGCAAGGAGCCTGATGGGGGACTCAATCCCAGCACCCTAGGATCATGACCTGAGCTGAAGGCAGACGCTTAACTGACTGAGCCACTCAGGTGTCCCTAAAAGCAACACTTTAATCAGTTTATAAGTTTAAGTATATAGCACTTATTTATTTGAAATTGGGTCGTAAGAAAAGCAAAGCTGTTTGGATGACTAAAAATACCTGAAATCTGGGCTTATTTAAAATATCCTATTAATTACTATGTTTAGTTTTCCCTGTTTTGATGATAGGTTTTGGGGAGGAAAAATCCCAATTTGTAGAGATAAATGGTAGTATATAGTTCTTGATCAGTTTAATCTTAATAAATCTATGGAGGCCTGAACTTTAAGAAAGACCAAGGCAGAGCCATTCAGTACCACATTTTCCAGAAATTCACATATGTGGATAGGAAGAGCAATAAAAACTTGTTCTTTTTCTGCTCCAGACATTAATTGAATATTGTTAGTTAAGCGATTGGTAGTCCCATAGTTTGTTTTAAATTTGGTAAATTATATACTACATTTTGGTATAATTTTTATAATAGTCTTAAATAGAAATATTTCTTAAGTGATGTTCTAATTAGAACTTAAGAGAAACACCTGCAACGCTAATTTTTACTAATTGGTTTTAATGTCAAACTTGTATGACAGTTCAGTGATCCTTCTTAATTTAGTTGTAGGACAACTAAAAACAGCAGTGTTGAAGTACATTTGACTAGTCTTAGACTTTTTTTTTTAAGATTTTATTTATGTATTTATTTTAGAGCAAGTGTGTGTGAGCAGAGGAGGAGCAGAGGGAGAGAGATCTCAAGCAGACTCTGCACTGAGTGTGGAGCCTCATGAGGGGCTCCGTCTCACAACTCCAGGATCATGACCTGAGCTGACATCAGGAGTCAGACGCTTAACTGACTGAGCCACCCAGGTGCCCCATCTTGGACTTTTATAATAATTATAAACATTAGTCATCATTTTTTACGTATGTCAGGAATTGAGCCTTGAAACGCATAGTTTTCTCTCCACCATCAGTAGCAACTGAGTTTTAAAAATAAGACATTTTTAATTAATGGCAAAGCCCTTAATTTATTCCATTCAACTGCATTTTGAGTTGCCTTGATTTTAGGAATAAACAACTTGTCAGTCGAGTGACAGTAAAATTTAAACCCCTTTTAGGCTCACGTGCCGTCACAGTATCAAACACTAACATAAGCCCGGTGGCTGTGAGCTCTTCTCTGTTCCTCAGTGGCTTAGCGGTGAGTACATTCAGTGGGACGACAGATCTCAGTGCAGGGAAATCACATCGGGAAGTCAGTCGTAAGCACAGTGCATTTCAGAGGACAGTTGAGATTTTTCCGTGGAGCGTCTCAGAACCTTGAATTATGATAGAAACTCTTTTATCTGTAGCAGTTGGGATCAATAGTTGATTGAGTTTTAAAAATCAGTTAAAACAGAATCAAAGATGGAATCGAACTGCAGGCATTTTGTTTTAACTTAAATATTCACGTGCCAGTCCTTTGTTCCGGACTGAGGTCTTTTCTTAGGCTACAGCCATCGTAGCTCTGGCCTGCCCTGCACCTGCTCATCTCAGTGTCATTTGGATTCTTTAAAGACTACCAGGGGCTTAACAGACATTTGTGAAGCAACTTGATACCAATTCTTCTAGATTGTCCCAATTTTTTTCAACCTTGCTAATACTGAATTTGACAGCAGTTTCCAAGCAAGCACCTTGCCTTTAAGGCATGGAGCCTGGGGCCAGTGACCTCTTTCCACGGTCACATTTCATCTCTGTGTACTGAAAGCCACAGGCGGTAGTGGCAGAACAGGGTTGGAAACGACACAGTTGGTGGGCAGTCAGCTGCAGTGAACTTGGAACCGAGAGGAGCGTAGGAACCACAGATGATCGGGCTGAGAGTGCCAGGCTACGTTCCAGGGAACAGAAAGCACTGGTCCTCTGACGAGGTGGCCGTTTCACTGGACGCTGTTAGTGTCTGCCCTACACACGTGTGGATGGACGGTGAATCTCTAGGAGGGGCTCCAGAACCTGTTTCCCTAACCTCGTGACCCCGGAACCCTTTTTCATTCCCACAGAACACCTCGCAGAGCTCACAGTCCACGGAATGTCTTGAGAAACACTGACCTGCAGCCACGTCTTCCAAACATGGTTTTCTGTCCGTCTCAAATCAGGTTTCTCCTTGTCCTGTAGGCTCCTGGGGAAACAGACCGGTCTGGCTCCTGATACTCCGTACCTGGACCCCTGCTTACCCCTAGACATTAAAGATGAAATCCAGCAAAATGGACAGACCATGTACCTCCGGGGGACAGGAGACTTTGACCTGTGTCGAGAGACCATCCAGCCTTTCATGAATAAAACGAATGAGACACAGACCTCCCTCAATGGCGTCTACCAGCCCCCTATTCACTTCCAAAACAGTGAATTCTATGGCTTTTCGGAGTTCTACTATTGCACTGAAGATGTGTTACGAATGGGGGGGGATTACAATGCTGCTACCTTTACTAAAGCTGCAAAGGTAACCTTCAAAGACATCTTCTTCCTCCGCATGCTTTTGAGAGACTAGTGTAGACAGCGGCAGCTTAAGTCCCTCCTGCACTTGGAGAGGCCTGGGTCAAGAGAAGGAGACGGTGGAGGATGGAAGGGTGTAGTGCAGCCTGCTGGGGTCCCTGTTCCCTTGGTTGAACAAGAGATAAGAGTCCCACTAGGAGTGAGAAGTCCGCTGACTTCTGCCCACCACTCCACGAGCTGCTCTGATCATCAGGGGCTTCCAGATGACAGACTTGTGTACTTTGGGGTAATACTGTAGCCACGATCTGGCCACACTCCTGGCAGCCTTCCTGTCGCTTAGCTGCCAGGACCCCTGTTCTCTTGCTGGCCCCTCCCTTTCTGATGGTTGCGTAGGCTCTTTCAAGGGGTCCCCACCTTTATACCCCTTAACCCTGGGTGATCCCCCACAGCCCCACCTTTGGCCCTTGGACCTTCAGGCTCTTAGATGGTCTCCTCCATGCTCATGGGTTGCTGCTGCTGCCTGTCAAGAAGAGGCTCCAGTCCTGACCCCTGCCTACTAGATTTCATGACCCAAAACAGACCCACCGTTTTTTCTCTGTTCTGCCATTCTGTGATGTTGTCTGGGTTAATGGCATCCCTGACCATCCAGTCCACCTCCCAAAACTCAGGAGTTCTAGGCTTCTCCCCGCCATTCATTCCTGCCCCTCCGCACACACCCCGCAATCAGTCAACAAGCCCATTACTTTATGCATGATCATTTCTCAAAGCCTTCCCTCCTTTCCACCCCGCCCTCACTGTCCTAGTGAGGCCTGCGACTGTCACCTGCAGGAGCCTTCTTCGATCTTCTTGCCTCTGGTCTCCCTCCATTGTTCATTCCTCACGCCACTCCCAGAGAGTTCTGTCCCAGACACAAGTGCAGACCCCTCTCCTTTTTACAGTCTTGAGCAGCTTCCTTTCGTACCAGGATAAATTGCAGATGCTTTGGCATATCATTCCCTCCCCGGGAGCCTCCTCTCCTCACCCAACACGCCCTTACTCTCATCGCTGTGGACAGCTCTTCATTTCCCTTGCATCCAAGCTACTTGCCGCCTTGTCTTCATTCACGGTGTTTCCTCTGCCCTAAATGCCTGTCCTCACCTCTCACCCCAGACCAAGTGTTCTGGGTTCCCTGTTGCACATTTCACAATCTCTCAGAGCCTCAGTTTCTTCGTCCTTAAAATAGAGATTGGACTCCTAGCCATGCCGAGGAATGGCTTTAAGTATTCCGTTCAGAAAAGGCACTTAGTGCTCAGTAAATATTAGCTATCAGTATTATTACAAATAACTCCGGGAAAAGATGGCACCTCTTTCCCTTCTCGTAAAGGCAGGCCTTTTGGAATCCTGTTGGTGTTCCCAGAGCCTTGCACTGGGGCGCCACAGACACGGGTGCCCACTCTGACCTAGCTAAAGTACCACTTCACTTTTCCCAAAGTTCATGCCCGTCACAAGCAGACACACAGGGGGAAACGTAAGCAGTTTTGAAGAGGCAGTGAAATTCTCTGTAACAATAACTTCAGCAGCATTTTAAGACGGGACAAGCACTCTCTGCTAATCAGTAAGTATTTGCGGGAAGCTTGTGCATCCTGTCTTCGTTACACATAGAAATTAAGCTTGTGTTGCCTGATTGGAAGGATCTGTTTGTTAGGAATATGAATTTGGCAAACCCTTGTTAAAATGAAGAAACTCTTAAAAAAATAAAATAAAATGAAGAAACTCTTAAACCTTTACCAGTAATTTATTTGGGGTGAAATTTCTTCCAGGATTATTGTGCAACAAAGTGGTCGATCTTGCGGGAACGCTTTGACCGGGGACTCTACGCCTCCCATGCCGACCTCCACAGGCTGAAGTAAGCAGTGGGTGGCTGAGCCCACGAAGTTTCAAGAAACCGCGCATCAGTGTTGGCCCCTGGCTTGCCACACCTTGGCCCCAACCTACTTTTGTGTCCTCATCGATCATGGTTTCTCCTCATCTACCCTGGGCTCCTTTCAAATGGGACAAAAGATACTTGTGCCCAAACATATCTGATGGTTTTTTATTCAGTTTTGCTATTCCTTCCACCTAGAGTTCCCCTGTTCATCCCCTGCTTTCTTGAAGTCCTGGCCAGACCTCAGAGTCAGGTCAGACGCTGTCCCTTTCAAGTCTCCCTCTGCCCATTCAAGCAGACTCCATCCTTCTCAGTCTCCAGAGGGCACAGTATGTCTCCCTAGTGGCATTTCAGATTCTGCCTTATTTCATAATGATTTGTTACTTTTTTAAAATCCTGTCATTATCAGTCATTTAAGTTACATGGGCTATCTTATTATTTGCTGTTATATTTCATTACTAACTGAGCTCAGCACTTTGCACTAAGTAAGCCTCTGATAAATATTTAGAATCATAGAATATCAGAGCTGAAAAGGACCCTTCTGCCTTCCCATTTTATAATAAAGAAACTGAGGTCCAAAGAAGTTGGAACTTGCTCAGGATTTATCAGAGAGTAAGTGATGGAATGAATGCTTGAGGGAAAAAATCTCTCACGGCAAGGTATGGAATCCTACTGAGACCAAGTTCCATGCGCTAACCAATTTTGGCAGGTGAACTGTTTCGAGTTGTGGGACAAGGGGCACAAACCAAGTCAGTCAACTCGAAGTGCACACGGTTGGTTTGGCTGCTCAGAGCGCCGGCCTAGTGAGGCCTTTGTAGCCACCTCGGTCGCGGGGGAAGGCCGTCCCAGCAAACGGTTCGTTTTGACAAGTAAGCGAATCCCACTTAGGTTTGTTCTGTGCTTGGTGTTCGTAGGTATCAGTGCTTCAAGTCGGCCTGGATGTTCGAGGTGTTTCACAGGGGCTTTTCGTTTCCTGTCAACTATAAAAATTTGAAGACAGCCTTACAAGTTTATGACAAGGAGGTTCAGTGGACGCTCGGAGCAATCCTTTACAGGACCCGTTTTTTACCCTTAAGGTATGGCTATGAGTTTGGTAGCAAGAATCAAACAAAACAGGCTTTCCTGCAATATGATACAGCATGACAGCTGGGGTTGGCAGATGTTTGGGGGGGCGCGCTGGCTGTGGGCAGGACTGTAGACCGAAGTTTGACTTTGGTCTCCCCCGCCCGTGCTTCCTTTCCACCCCACCCGTCCCATCGCATGCAGCACAGAAGTGTTTGATTATCCGCAAGCGTCTTTCCCTAACCCCTGCACAGAAGGGCCAGTGCTGGGGCTCCTCACCTTTATGGCTTTGGACGCCTCAAAATATTGGCCTTAAGGTATAAAATAAATAACAGGCTACAGAGGAAACCACCATATTGAAATACATTTATCAAGAGATTACAAAAAAAAAATTACAGAAAACATATCCATGATACAGTAATATGTGTTCTTTCTTGTTATCACGTGAAATAACCAATCTGGCCTCGAAGCTCGGACTTTCTGTAATTTCCGTGCAGTGCTGGGTGTCGCTCTTTTGAGGCGTCTGCAAACCAGCACAGTGTGGTAGAAAAGATCTTCAAGCTTCCCCACGATCCAGGTCGTAACTACTGCAGACACTGCCGTAGTTTGTTGTCTGCATTCATGGTCAGTGGAAATGGCAGTCAGAGAGTGGCAAGTAAAGAAGGGCGTTTTCCCATTCCCGTGAACAGACCTGGCTGCCCGCCGAGCCCGGGCGCTGATAAATGAGGAATGCGCTTCTTGGGGGGTTTCCCCCTTCTTCTAATGGCGCGTGTCCCGGCAGCCTGTTTAGCTGGGTTCCCTGCAGACATTGTGAGTAGTGGGTTTCACTGCTTGCAGACGGGGCGGGGCCCCCATTCCACGGTGGCTCCCGTGTGTCAGGGAAGCAGTCACTGTTCTTTTAAACTTCAGACGTACAAACGTGCTTTCACGTGTTCTCTTGTTACTACTAACAACCACCCTCTGTTAGGCCCCGTTGGCCTACCTTTCCGAGGCGAGGAAATGGAGTCCCAGAGACCCCGCGCGTATTCCACCGCGTGGCTTGGCCTGCTGAGTTGCCGGTCTCGCTGACAGGTGATGTTTGCTTTTGTTTCCACGCGGGCAGAGACATCCAGCAGGAGACCTTCCGGGCCGGTCACGCTCACTGGCGGGGCTTCTCCTTCGTCTACAATCACTACCTGTTCTCAGGCTGCTTCCTGGTAGTCGTGCTCTCCATCCTCCTGTACCTGCTGCGGCTCCGGCGCATTCACCGGCGGGCGCCGCGCAGCGCTTCGACCGCCGCCCTCTGGCTGGAGGAAGGCCTTCCGGCCCAGAAGATTGCCGGCGCCCTGTGAAGGGGGTTCCGAGCCCAGGAAGACTTTCTGAAGGAAAAGCCATTTTTGCCTCAGGGTTTCTCCTCTTTATTCTCATCCGGTTTTGTTTTTCCTTTGCCCTTTTGTTCCTTGAAACAGAAACAAAATCCATTGTTTGTAAGCTCTGCTGTCCCGGAAGTAATTGCATTTAGCTGTTTTGTCTACAGCTTTAAATTGAGGAGCAGGGAAAAGGGAAAATCACTTCATTCTTGCTGCACAGGATAGCAACCCATGATTGTCTGTTTTTCTTTGAGGTATGTTCCATTTTAAACAGATGCACTTGGATAGTGGAGGGAATGGCAAAGTCGATTGCCATCAGAGGAGGTAGCACTGACGAGAGATGCTTTGTCCCAACCAGAACCCGCCGGGCTGAATCCTAGTCCTCTTTTTGTCTGTCTCAAAAGCTCTGACCTACACAGGGTGAAGTGTAGTTTTTATCTATTGTTCAGGTCTGTCACTATATATTTTCTTCGTAGGCTTAAAAAATCAAAACCATTTATATCCAAGATAGAAATATAGGCACCAGGAGGTAACTATTTTTCAAATTGATAGTCCTGGAAGATGTGAAATAATGACTAGAGCAGTGTGTGTGTGTGTGTGTGTGTGCGCGCATGTGCACGCGCACACACGTGTGCGTAAGAGAGAATGTGTGTGTGAGAGAAAGTGTGAATGTGTGAGCAAATATGTGTGAGAGATTGTGTGAATGTGTGTGAGAATATGTGTGAATGTGTGAAAGAATGTGTGTGAGAATATGTGTGAATGTGTGTGTGAGAGAAACAGATGTTTTTGTGTGTGAGAGAGAATGTGTGTGTGAGAGAAATGATACAGAGGATGAGAGAATGCAGTGCTCTTTTAAAAACACACACTTCAGAATTTGTTTCAATTCTTTTTATGTAGAAAAATCCCCATTACCATTGTCTTTCCTGACCACAGGTAATGACTTTCCCAGTCCCACCTTTCAGCAGCCCTAGAATAGTATGTCTTTGAGTGGGTTGGAAAATTCATCAAGTTTCACCGGTTTCGAGGTCATTAGAACTGGAGCTAGTGTCTGTGGACAGGCAGGCATGTCACCATTTCTTAGTGGTACGCTTTTGCTGGTTTACTCGCACTCCAGTTTCTTCCAACTTCAAGTTGGTGTTCCCTTCCTTCATGAAAAATGGTCTCAGCGGTTTTATCTTGGAGACCCCATACTGAGCTTAACCAGTTGTCTTTATTACTGTCGTGGTTGAGGCTATGGTGGTAATGCCACTGTAAATCCAGGCTAAAAGAAGGCTCTGACTTTAATACAAGAAATAAACTCACATTTTGAGGAAACAGGTTCAACATCTTAAACAATAACCCAAAGAGAGCAACTGGATTGACTTATGTGCGATCGGTTGTTTTTCACCTATTGATTTAGTTTAGAGGCTTCGGGAAATCTCATACCTAGTTTTTTTAAGACGAAGTTCTTTTTGTGAGTGTGTGTGTGTGTATGCATGGTATTTCTTAATCCCAGAACAGTTAAATTTGGTTGGTAGCAAATGTGTATTTTGAGAACCAACAGCTGCTTCTCCAGACATCATTTGTTAGAGAAAGGATTCAGATCCTGAAGCCTTTATTTAACTTTAAAAAAAAATTGGATTTTTATCTTGTTTATTAACTATTTAAAACAGGGCATGTATCGTTAAGTATATTGATGACTTGAAAAGATCACAAATACAGAAAAGAAATGCAGATTCTCTTACTGTGCTCTTCAGAATGAATATTCTAACAGTAAGAGAACTACTGGCAGAATCTTCGTCTCTCAGCTATCCAGAAGGCTGGAGGAGCTCAGAGTGGCACAGCCTCTGGTGTGTGCTCTCGTGTCAGAGAGGAGGGAGGTAAATGTCCCTGTGGGAGATCCAGCTTCCAAAACGCTGGTCTCCAGCTCTCGAAGTGCTGGGGCCCTTGTAAACCCCGTTCCTTATCAAGACGCAGCCATGGACGAGCTGTGTTTTAGATACCCCCGGAAGCAGAGTGTGCTGACGTGCTTCCCCTCGAGCCGTCGCACGGGCTGTGTTCTGTAGACTATGGGTGGCATGAGGGGTGAAGAGGAAGTGTGTTCACACTTGAGCTCTTCTACCTCCAGCCATGGGCAGTAGTAAGTAACCTGGAAATGAGACTCTTCAGGCACCTGGAGTATGTGATTTTGCCTTTAAAAGAAGACAAGGATCAGCCAGCCTAGGCCCAGATGGAAATGGGCCTTAATTAAGACTTCCCACCACAAGTTGCCACCTTTTAAATAAAAGGTGCCAATTTGGGCCCGGTCTGTACCATTCGGGGAGCAGAACCGAGACAAACAGGAGTTCTGCTTTACGCCTTGCTCTAAGGATCCCTCGGCAAGGACCTACCTCACTGTCTAAAAGAAATCCCCAAATTAGGGTTCCGAGGCCCAAACAGCCTTACACTCTGCAGAGTGAAGTGCCCAGAGTGAAGTGCCAAAGAAGTCCCTGGAGCCAGGGCTTGGCAAACTTTCTGGCTGCAGGGAAAATCTAGAAGAGCCTTTGAGCCGCGAATGGTTTTTCAATTTTGAGAGGGTCGTTAAAGGAAAAAAAAGGGAGGGAGAGAATAATGCAACAGAGACTACATGTGACCTGTAGAGCCTAAATATTTACTAAATGTCCCTTAATGGACAAATGTCCCTTTAAAACGTTCGCTGACCCCTGCAGGAACAACCCCATTCAAGAAAGGGTACGCGTTGGCATTCTCTTAATTCAGGAAGCTAGTTACCGTTTGTGGGCACGGAAAGACAGGCAAGAGAAGAGACCAAACTTCGATCTTAAAATATTTGAGTATGCACCGGAATTCCACTTCTTGATCTTTCCCTCTAGATTATTTTCCAGATCCGTTTTCTCATAAGCCAGCAAACAGGCCCTTCCCCACAGACTGAAAAAGTGCTGTTCGGGAGGGCCCCCCGTGTGGTGCTGAGAAGCCTGCGGTCTCGGGAGGATTGCACTTGGGTCTTTCTGATGCTGGCGATGGCCAGGCTGTCAGACAAGCACAGGAGGAGCTTAATTCAGGAGAGGAGTTCATATCCATTAAGTTAGGCTGGCCAAGAAGGCAGGGAACTCGGAATACTTGGAATAGGAAGCAAAAGAAATCGGACCGGTGGAAACTTGCTAAGAGCCGTGGAAGAAGAATGCTGTATGTTGAGCCCTGTTGAAAGCTACGGGAAATGCTGTTGTCCGCTCCTCCTACCGCGCGAAGCTTCTTTCTAAACCTCCCGAGGATGCTAGCGAAGATTTTATAGTCCATCGAAGGACATCACAGTAAAAGGACAAACATACCCGTTTGTACCAGTGCTTTTTGCCTATTTTCGCCCTAAACTGCTGGCCATAGACATGGGGGTAAGCTGGAGAGGCCGCCTGCTGCTAGGCCTGGGCCCCCGGCAGGCTGGGAAGGCCGCGTGTTCACCACCCATTGTCCACACCTGCGAGCCCAGGTAGGCAAGCTCCAGATTGGCAGGTATTTAAATTTTAAATATCAGGCCCGCATAGTTCTCCTTAGAAGCAGCATGCATGACTTAGCAAGAAACTCGAAAAGGCAAATGTGTTTTCTAAGCTTTTAAAAAAGAAAAAAATCAGCTTTAGGATTTTGTGTGGTTTTAGGATTTTAAAAAAGAAAAAAATCAGCTTTAGGATTTTTGTGTGTGCATTTTGCAATGCAGCAAAACTACCTACACGTAAATTATTTCGTTATTTATTTCTACTTCCGTGTTTCATTTTTTATGATACCGATTTTCCTGTTCAGTAATGAATGATGTGACCAACCCAGAAGAACTCTTTGTTCGGTTACTGAGATGATATTTTACAGTCTGGAAATTACAAACACTGAGGGAGAACTTTTAAATGTTTTTTTGTTTTGTTTTTTAATTTAAATGATGTTTTCTGTTCAAGGTAAGAATAATCATCTTTGGGGTATAGTGGTGTCGTGTCATTTTCCGTGTTCGGCCGCCTCACGTTGCCACACTTACACACAGATGGGTGTCGAGAGCCAGTAAGATGAAAGCTCAGCCGCTGGCCCATAGACCCTTGCTCTCTTACGACTGACATTGATTTTTCTCTGATGTTCGAATCTTGGTACCTGTTAGAATGCTTAGTTGAACTTGAATCTAAATTCAGTAAAATAAATCGTCTGAGTCCGACTGAACACTCCGCATTTGCTGTATTTATGTGCGTGTAACAAAGCCTTGCTGCCTGGGTTCTGGAGGGAGGGTCCTGTGCGTCCTGCAGCCCCAAAGCCGAGCAGTCCCAAGGAGAAGCATTGCCCGCCGGGTCGTATCCACCCAGCCGTCACCAACAGAGGCCATTCGGAGGCAACTCTTGACGGGGTTATCATTTTAAGATACCCATGAACTATGAACATTGCCCAGAAAACTGAAAGTAACCGATTTTTTATGCATTTTTTTCTTACAAATAGTAATTAAAATGCTAACTTTATATTACATGATTCTGCAGTTAGATCTAGGCTTAAAGTCATCGGCTCATTTCCAGAGAAATGTGAATCTCACTATTGTGACTAGTAACTGTTAGAAACTACAGCTTTTTTTCAGCAACTTGAGAATATATAAAATAGAGGTTTTCCCTGGGGTGGGGGCGAGGTGGGCCTGAGATATAAGCCAAAAAACGGATGATGGAGACAGATGGAGAAGGAAGGGACCAGCTGCTAACGACAAAAAGAAGAACCTGAGAAAGATGTCCGAGAAAGGGTGAGGGACTAGCAGAGCAAAACAGGAGTGTGGGGTGAGCACAGAGGCCCGGGGCTTGGAGGGCGGGGGGAATGGGATGACATTGTTGAGAGAGAACTGCCTTCAGTAATTTCTGAGGTCATGTGGTGAATGCAGGTCTTTGGGCCCGAGGGTAAATACACAAAATACTTAAGGCATCTATAAACATGTCCAAATTTTACTCCACTTGATTGAAGAGAAGTAAGTACATTTCTGACGGATGCCCGTGTAACCAGAGCTGAAAGGCAGTGGCTTGGGATTTCGGTTTGTTACCTGTTTCCATTTGTCCCATGAATCGGGAATGTGCCAGTGGCTCTTTTTTCTTTCTTTCTTTCTTTCTTTCTTTTTTTTTTTCTGAGATCCTGAAATGCTAATGGTTTGCACAGGTTTTGGCGCTCACACAGGTCTGGGAGCAAAGACGCAAACGTCATCTCTATCAGAGTCAGGCTGTCTTCTTACAGAAGGGTCACCAGAGGACAAAGGAGTGTCCTTTTCTCCCAGAGGCCTACATGGCTGATGGGGCGGTTCGCCTGGAGCACCAGCGCCTGCCTGAAACCAAATACCTCGAGGTGTCCTCCCTGCCCCACCTTGTCTGGGAGCCTGATGGCTGCGGTAACAAAAGGAGAGTTGACCTGGCGAGGCATTTTCATTTGTTCTTAACGTTCCTCCTGCCCGGTGCAGGGTTGCCTCCGTCTCTGAACGTGTCCATTAAGGGGGACTAGGCCGGGCCACAGCCCAGATGGGGGCCGCTCGGGCCTCCGACCTTTGCCCTTCGCCCTTGATCCTGGTTGGCAGGTGAATTACCTCTGGGCTCCAGACTTCTCGGCCACTTAACCGTTTCTGTCAACAGCCTGCCGCGTGTGAGAGACCCAAAGAAGCCTCACCAAGAAAATCCAGCCTGCAGAAGGATTTCTGCCCTCAGAAAAATACTGAAGGCTCCTCACAGAACATAATGGGGATGGTCACAAAAGACAGGCATCTTGTCTAAATACGTAAACTCAACTAAATGGAGGGGAAAGGAGGCTTTCTTTTTTTCCTCCTGAAAAAAAGGAGAAGGGAAGAGTTGGTCTGTGGCCAGGTCACCGGAAGACAGAGTGGCCTCCTCATTCCAGGTGTGGGACTGACTCTGTCCCTGTATTATTTCTGGAAAGTACCCAGTCTGGCTCTTCTCGCCGTTCTCACCGGCTTATAATTGGTAGTTTTGACTCCACCTTTCACCTTTTTTCGGCCTCCATGGTAATCAGGGTTTGGCGTGGGCAATTTTGGAAAGAGGAATCATGCCTTTTTGCCAGTGATTTCACAGCTTCCACTCCGGGAACTCCGCCCTGCACATTCTCCTAAAATTCCGGCTTTTCCACTCGGCACAAGCTTTATTTATTACTTAGATCTGAGATTCAAAAAGACTAAGACACGTAAATATTTAATGGGTTCTACTTAGCCTTATGAAGTTTTTTATTCTGATCATGGCAGCACAAGAGGACTTTCTGAAATTTCCTGACCTGTCTCCATTCTGTTCCGATGACAAGCTTAAATCGCTTTCAGCCTTTGGGGGCTCTGTGGTCCGTCAGTGTGTCTGTCCGCCCTGAAGCTCCTCGCACGTGGGTCACGATGTGCTCACTTCCTGTGTTTGTAGGTTTATAACTAAGCCGGTGAAGAAATACTTTGTAGCATATAGTTCTTCCTAAATATCTGTCCTAATCAAAATCCGATTTCTCTGTCACATCACCACTTTAGGTTCCTAGGGTTTGCAAAGCAGATCTTTTTACACATTTCTCATTCTCCATCAGCTTCCTTCCTTCGGGATTGCCGAGCTTTGTGCCCTTTTAGCGTGATGAGCAGGCGGACACGGGCTCCAGGCCCCTCAGCAATCCCCCCTACCCCCCGCTTCCTCCTCCCAACCTGAAGTTCGCTCAAGGAGCAGTGCATTTTAGAGTTCTGTTTAGAAAAACTTGGGAAAATCAAAGTTACTTCAAGTGGCTTCCTTTCTTCTTAACCCGCTCAGTCCTGAAGAAAAGGAGAAAGAAGCCCCAGAATCAGGTAGAAATGAGCAAGGTCAAGGTAAGATGGATGTTTCCCAAAGCCAGCTTAGAGGATTTCTATATATTGATTTTATTCTAAACATAACTTCAGAATTTTTTTTTACTCTAAATTATCCTTAAAAGTCAGTCACTTTTTAACCCCGTCCCCCACCCACACACACATCCTGAAGCCCCAAATGTAAGGGAGAAAAGATGAATAAGGAAATACCAGAAGAGGGTGCCTCTATCGCTCAATTGGTTAAGGCGCAAGTCATGATCTCAGGGTCCTGGGATCGAACCTGCTCAGCAGGGAGTCTGCTGCTCCCTCTGCCTGACACTCCCCTGCCTGTGCTCTCCCTCTCGGCTCTTGCTCTCTCTCAAATAAAAATCTTTAAAGAAAAGAACGAAAGAAACACCAGAAGTAAGGATTTCTGTTCAATAGCCATCATAGTCACAGCGAACAGACGGCAGACCAAGAAGGTATTTGCAATGACTACAATGGACAAAGGACATTATAATACATATTTACAAGGTTTCTTGCAAATCAACAAGGAAAAGGAAGTCAGAAGAAAAATGGGCTATGGGTCTTAATAGGTGGTTCAGAGAAGGGCAGGCCCAAATGGTTAAGAAGAGATCAATGAAGGAGCCAGAGAAATACAAATGAAAACAAGGAGCCCTTGAATGCCAAACTGTAAGGGTCAACAGTGATGTGGGGAGAGTATCTTCTATATTGCTGGTATTGGGGTAAACCGCTGAAGGCACTCTAGAAATCAAGCTGGAGGCACTTTACTTATTTTTTTTTAAGATTGTATTTATTTATTTGACAGACAGCTAGAGAGGGAACACAAGCAGGCGATGTGGGAGAGGGAGAAGCAGGCTCCCTGCTGAGCAGGGCATCCAACCTGGGGCTTGATCCCAGGACCCCGAGATCATGACCTGAGCCAAAGGCAGATACTCAACGACTGGGCCACCCAGGTGACCGTTGGTGGCACTTGAAAATTTGGCTGTGTGTATGTCCAAGTGCCAGTACTCACTGGAGAAATGTCTGCTGGGGGCCATAGGGCGGCTGCAGAAGGATGCTCTCTGCGCTGTTACTCTAACTGCCATTGCTGGAGGCGAGCACGGCCGTGGATCAGTCAGTGGCCGGTGCCTACAACAGACTACTAGGCAGCTGTTAAAAACAATGACCTAGCGGTCAGTACAGCAACAAGGGTGGATCTTAAAAATAGTGTTGAACATTTAACAAAAAGAGATTTGTAGCATAACGCCACTTACGGAACTATGGACCACAACGCTGTCACCAGGGTACGCAATATACGCCTATTGGCGGCTCTCAAACGTTAAGATGGAAGTTTTGAGGACACCAATCAGTTAGGGAAGGAGGACGAAGGATAAAACTGGTCTCGGTTTTCCGCTGGCCAACCACACCAGTTTGTCCAGGTCTCTTCCAGGTTTTAGTACCGAGAGCCTCCTGTCCTGGTAAAGGCTCAGTTCAGGGCTAGTGGGGATGGTTGGTTACCCCACTCCCATCCTGTCCCTTCATCATCGCAGCCTCGGAAAACTTCATTCAGGTAACGACTCTTGTTCGGCAGCGTCTGACCAGGTGGCTGTCTATTTCATTCAGAGAAAGAACCAAAATCTTTGTAATGGCTTCTGAGCCGACACAGTATGCTTCCCCCACGGCGCACCTCTCTGACCACTTGTAATTTCTCTCCCCGACTCACTCTGCTCCAGCCCCCTTGGCCTTGGGACCATCAATGACTTGCTGCCCCAAGAAAGCCCACCCAGCTACCTACTTAAAACTGATCCTTCTTCCTCTCCCCAGCACTTTCCAGCCTCCTTCCCCTGCTTTCCTTTTCCCCCCATGGTACCACCTTCTAGCATACTCTGCATTCATTGTGTTCATTGTGAAGCTCTCTACTAGAATGTAATCCATGGGGATAGATGGTTTCTCTGTTCATTTCAGTGTTCTATCCCTAGCGCCCGACCCAGGATCTGATACACAGTAGAGGCTCAATAGATATTTGTGGAATGAAAGAAAAAAAGATCCTTGTGGGAGGGGTTAACTGTGGGCTAAGAACTGAGGAATATGCTTACCTCTGCCTTCTGCCCCCAGGGCGTGAGGCAGGAAGCAGGGCTCAGTCTCCTTCCTTTATTGGAAAGAAACTGCTTGCTGTACAGAATTATCCCAATGGCATGGTCTACGATGTGCCCGACAAGCTGTTTAAACACTTTATCGATTTATGTGATCCTGAAGACAACATCACGAGAAGGGGCATTTATGAGGCTCATTTTATAAGTGGAGAAACTGACATGCGGAGGTTACGTAACTTGCCTGTAGCTACACAGCTAGTGAGATGGGGGGCTGGGATGGGACACGGGCAGCCTGGCTCCTGTCTAGCCCAGAGCTACACTGGCCAGCATGGCACATGAAATATGGCCAGTCCTAATTGAGATGGGCCGTACGTGCAAAATATACACCAGATTTCAAAGGCTTAGCTCACAGAATTCTGTAAAATATCTCAATTTGTTTATATTGGTTACCTAAGACATGATAATATTTTGGCTCTGTCAAGTTAAATAACAGATTATAGCCACCTATTTTTACTTTTTTCATGTGGACAACTAGAAATTTAAGTGACTTGTGCACTTATGTTTCTGTTGGACAGCACTGTTCTAGGCCCTTCTCAAAGCACACTCCCGGGACCAGTGGCGTCAGAATCACAGAAGCCTGATACACAGGCTGGTCTCAGACCTCCTGAACCAGATTCTTCATTTTGCAAGGTCCCCAGGTCGTTTATAATGCACAGAGAAGGTGGAGAAGTGCTGCTCTAGACCAGGAGTCAGCAAAAATTTTCACCAAAGGGCCAGGTAGTAAATACTTCAGCTTTGCAGACCATCTGACTTCTGGCCAAAAATTACTTCACCACTTTTGTAGTGGGAAATGTCTCATAGACCATACGTAAATGAGTGGGTGTGGCTTTCTGCCAATAAAACTTTTTTTTTTCCTTCACAAAAAGCAGGGGTAGGCCATTTCTTCCTGCGGGCAGTAGTTTTCCAGCCCCTACTCTAGACCCTGCACTATGCTGGGGCTAATTTTAAGAAAACACATCCTGCCTCCAAGATCCCATCCTCTGCCTTTCATTTCCTTCCAGATGCCTCTCAGGAGCTACAGACCCTGATTTCCGTTTCCCACCGGACGTTACTCAGGTTTCCCACAGGATCCTGAAACTCACATTCAAATATGAACCCCTCCTCCCCCCATACCTCCTCTCTATTCACCAGCTGGTAACTCAGATCAGAAACCTGGAAACATTCTAGAAAATTTCTTATCACGCTCTCTCTCCATCAAATCAGTCACCAATCAAGTATCAGATCCACCATTTTTCTTGGATATAAGTTCCCAGGTGCAGCTTCAGCCATCCTGTCTGGATAGTTTTCCCTGAGAACCGGACCAGGGGCCTGAGTGGCAGGTGCCGGGCAGCACCTGGTCCGGGACCAACTCCGCCCACAGACCAACTACAGAAAGAAATGTCGCCACCTAGTGGCTGCTCTAACTCCCACGCTCTCTTGCTCCCGGTTAGAACCTGAACCATCCTACTGTCAGAGTAATGTGTCCTTTGCAACATAATCCCAACCTAGGAGTACTCATGTTATCAGTGGAAACCCAGAAATGCCGTGTGAATTGTGCAAGGTGATAGAGATAGTAAATATGACGGCTTCCAGGCCCCCGTCTTCACGTGGCCTTCTTCTCTGAGTCTTTTCTGTGTCTTCAGATAAGGACACTTATCACTTAGGGCCTATCCTAATCCAGTACAATCTCATTTTAAGCCCATACCATCTGCCGATCCTGATTTCCAAACAAGGTCAGGTTCACAGGTCTTGGTGTTAGGACCTCATCCAATCTTTTCCGGGGGCAGAACTTAACCCACAACAGCAGGGGGTCATTTACTAAGCATCTTCTAGAAAGAAATGGTTCTTGAGATGACATGGTTAATTGGACAAATGCAGGGAACCCAGTGGGAGAAATGGGCAAATTCACTACGGCAGAACATTTTAACACTTTTCCTAGTTATTAATAGATCAAGCAGCAAAAATCAGTTTACCACACTTGAATAACATGCCAAGCAAACCTAATACATGAATGTTTATAGAACATATACTTTTCAAGCCCATAAGGAACATTTACAGAATCTAAGCCTAGCAAATTTTGAGCAATTCATTTCACACCAGCCACGTTCTCTGACCACAATATCTTCGTGTCAGAAATTAATAACAAAAGATAATTTTTTAACTCTTAATACTTGAAAAATTAAAATCTGTGTACATTTTCTAAGCAATCTGTGTACCAAAGAAGAAACCATACTGACAATTAGAGAATAATTAGAACCGACCATTAGTGAAATACTACATCTGAAAACTTGCTGGGTGTGCCTAATGTTCTGCTTAAGAAGAACATTTATAGCCTTAAAATGTATACATTAGAAAGGCATAAATGATAAAATTTAATAAACTAAGTAGAAAAAAGGATAACAATAAAAAATAGGATAAAGCGAACAATAAGCGTCGAAATAGAACAGCAAAGCCAAAAGTTCGTGCTTTGAAAAGACTGATACAATGAATAAACTTTCAGCAGAATTGTTCCAGAAAAAAAGAGAAGGCACAAGTAAACAATTTTATGAAGAAAAGAGAGCTATAACTACAAATAAAGCAGATAATAAAATGATGAGAGAAAAATTCGAATATATTAATGCCACTACATTTAAAAACTTGGATGAAATGAACAAAATCCCATACAATTACAACTTTTCCAAAACTGATGCAAGAAGAAATAAGGAATTTGAACAGTCCTACATTCATAAAATAGTGGATTAGTAATCTGAAATCTTCTCACTGGGCCCGGTACTTTCATAGGAAAATTCTACCAATATTCAAAGAACAGATAATTCCTGTCTTATGCAAACTTTTCCAGATAATACGAAATAGAGGGAACACTCCCCCAGTCCTTCTAGCCTAATGCTAAAACTAGAAGAGGACAGTAGGAAAAGGAAAAACTAAGAAATGTATTTCTGTAATTCCAATACCTTAATTAAAGACAAAGATCACATCAATTGGTACAGGAAATAAATGTGATAAAATTCAACATATCTGTAATAATAAAATCTTCAGACAAACAAGGAAAAGATGGGCGCTCCCTGACCCTGTGAAAGGTTATGTGCCCCAGCCAGCAGGCAGCCTGATTTGTGATGGTGAAAAGTGACACGTTCTCTCTACAGTCGGAAACAAAACTAGGATTCCCACTACAACCACCTCTATTCAGCCTCTTACGGAATGACCAGGTCTGTTCATGAAGCCAAAGAAAACAAACAAAATTATAAGAACTGGAAAGGTCACAAATAATATGCTTGCCTACATAGATTCTAATAAAAGATTATTTATTGGAATTAATAAGAGAGCTAGCAAGGTTTTAATATCCAAAGAGCAATTGCATTTCCATACATTGGCAACAGAATTGGAAAACATAATTTAGGGGCGCCTGGGTGGCTCAGTTGGTTAAGAGTCTGCTTTTGGCTCAGGTCATGATCTTGGGGTCCTGGGAGTGAGTCCCATATTGGGCTCCCTCTCAGTGGGGAGCCTGCTTCTCCCTCTGTGCTCTCCCTCTCCCTCCCTCTCTCTCTCTCTCTCTCTCTCTCAAATAAATAAGTAAAATATTTTTTAAAAACACTCCCTTTGCTCCTCCCCTCTGTGTGCGCATATGCGTGCAAGCACGCATTTCCTCTTGCTCTTGCTATTACAAATCAGGCTGCCTGCTGGCTGGGGCACATAACCTTTCACAGGGTCAGGGAGCTCCCTTCTTTTCCTTGTTTGTCTGAAGATTTTATTATTACAGATATGTTGAATTTTATCACATATATTTCCTGTACCAATTGATGTGATCTCTGTCTTTAATTAAGGTATTGGAATTACAGAAATACATTTCTTAGTTTTTCCTTTTCCTACTGTCCTCTTCTAGTTTTAGCATTAGGCTAGAAGATATTTGTAACAAATATTTATTTAAAAATAAATAAATCTCTTAAAAAATGTGTGTACAGGGTGATGGACATTGGGGAGGGTATGTGCTATGGTGAGCGCTGCAGATTGTGTAAGACTGTTGAATCACAGACTTGTATCCCTGAAACAAATAATGTATTATATGTTAACAAAAAAAAAAAAAATGTGTGTACATTACAGGATATATAGCTGACATTCCTGAGCTTTCGTGATGTAGCCAGGCATGGTTCTACACTCCTCCTTATGTGCATAACCTCATTTAATCCCTACAATAATCCCACACAGCAAGAGTTACTATTCTCCCCATATTTCACATAAGGAATAAAACTTAAGTCTAGCGGCTTCATAAAGCACATAGCTAGGATGAAACTAGGATTCCAACCTAGGCAATCTGTCTCCATAGCAAACAATCCTAAACACAGAATTGCTTGTGATCACAAAAACGGAATCATCTGAATGTTCTTCCACAGTGGAATGAATGGTTGAATAAATCATGAAACCTCCGTGCTACAAAATATTACAGTTATTAAAAGGAGTGAGTTGGGTCTAAATGTATTATTTAGACCTTAGAAAGCTGTCTTTGATACACTTTTTAAGTAGATGGGCAAGTTTCTGATAATTCATACGTTATTAAATGATTTCAAAAATATATTATCTATTTGTATGTATTTGTATATCAAACAGTGAAGTTATTAATATTAATATTTGGGGCTATATTTGTTACAAATATCTTCTAGTTTGTAACTTGTATTCTCACTTCCTTAAAGTTGTATTTTGATGGACAGAAGTTCTTAATTTTAACACAATAAAATGTATCAATTATTTTTGTGGTTTCGGCTTTCGGTTTTCAGTTTAAGAAATTCTTTCTCACCCCAAGATTAGAAGGGGAATCCCCTTTACTGTCTTCTAAAAGTTTTTACATTGACATTTATGTTATTAATACCCTGGGATTGCTTTCGTGTATGGTGATAACTGGGAATCTGATTCCATTCCTTTCATGTGTATAGATAACCACATGTTCCAGCTACACTCGTTCAATAGTTCCCTTTCCCTCAGTCATCTGCCTTGACTCTTGACACAAATCAGAAATCTATACATGAATGGGATTGTTTGCAAGCTCTCTGTTCTGTTTCCTTGTCAATTGGTCTACCCCTATGCCAATACCACAATTCCGTAATACATGTACTTTACATTACAGTACATCTTGAAATCTGGTGAGCCAATTCTTCCCACTTCACTCGTTTTATTTAGAGGTGTCTGTGCTATGCTCAATCTGTTGCTTTTCCACGTCATCTCATAAAATTCCTGGTAGAATTTTTTACCCAAGTTGAAATAAACTTACAGAGCAACTTGGGGACAATTAGCATCTTTATGAGATTATCCTTTTCATGAACATGGGATGTCTCAAAAATGACGAACAGCTCAGAGAAAATATGGGCCCAGCAGCCCGAAGGGAAAAATGAATAGGCACAGGAGAAAAACCCATCTGGCCAATAAACATATGGACAAACACTCGGCCTCACCAGCAATCAGGGAAATGCAAACCAAGATCACAATGCAATACATCCTACTCTCATTCAAATGACAACATTTAAGATGCCTGATAGATTTTGGTGAAGAAGTGGATTATGTCTAACTTGCTGGTGGGAGGGAAATAGGTTAACATTCTGATATTATTATAGAAAGTTGATATTTCCACAATCTAGGACCCAGAAATGACAGTCTAGGTCTCGATACACACTAGAGATAGGCACAAGAATGTGCTGGATAGCACTGTTTTTTCGTTGTATTACACTAGAAACAGTTCAGACTCATTGAAAGGCTAGAAAAATAAATTTTGGTGTAGTCACATAATTGAATATTACACTACAGTGAGAATAAATATACTTCAACTACACTCAACAGGATGAATGTCAATAACATAAAATTGAAAGAAAAAAGAAAGTTCCAGAAGATTGCATACAGTAGTGTACACTATTGAGAAACACAAACATCAACCAAAATGAAAGAGAGAAATAAATAGATATTGAACAAGCAAAATAAAAGTTGTAAACTGACAAATACAGACTTCAGGATAGCGGTTGCCTCTAGAGCATGACAATATGAGGGGGGTGTGTAGGTAAATGTAATTTATTGATAATGCTCCAGTTTTTTGGCCCGATGTTGTACTCATGAAAGTTCCTTTTATTAATAAATAACAAACAAATAAACAAATGAAACAAAATAAATTTTGCACTGTTTACTTCAGGGAAGTATTTTTGGGGAAGAGGACTAATCTCTCTATCTACCTCCATAAAGTTCAAACTGTTATAATGAGCTCGATGTGCCAATAGATTGTAGCACAGGGGTCCATTAGGGTTCCTCCTGTCCCTTTGGGGGAAACTAAGCTACAGCGATGAGGGTCTCTCACATCTGTCCTTTCTGGACTGCCTTCCTATGGTCTTTTGTAGAGCTTCCGATCCATTCCACACCCTATCCAGACGCCAAGGCATGACCTTTGAAGTTCTTATCAAGAAATCCAATGTCCCCTAGCATTTTCATGGATCAGAGCTTCTTCCAAAGACGTTGAGTTACCCCCAGGGGGAGAGCCTACAGCTCTGCGCCATCACCACAAAGCCACCCTCTCGCGCTGTACGCCCTCCAGAGCCTGCACCTGAAGCACACTCCTCCCCACCTCAGGGGGCCTCTGGAGAACTGTGACCCCAGTTCTCTCCCCCCAACCTCCCGCTGCTCCTCTGATGTGGGGGAGCCCACCGAACAGTTTGGGTATTTCCAAACTACACCTCCCTCCACCTGAAATTTGGATGAAGAGAAATTTCTCCATCCTATTACATTTGGTTTGTAAAATGGGAATGACGAGACCATTCTACACACCTCATGGGCTTATTATGAGGACCTAATGGACCTCATGAGTTACGTGGCCGTATGTCTCCAAAAAGAAGCAAGAATAGATCTGAGGTTCCCTCCTTTCCAGTCAAGATCTGAGTGAGTGTGTGTCTTCAGAGGCACACCATTAAGAGCTGCCAATTAAAAAATAAATAAATAGAGGCACCTGGGTGGCTGGGTCGGGTAAGTCCTGGGATCGAACCCCCACATTGGGCTTCCTGCTCAGTGGGGAATCTGCCTCTCCCTCTCCATCCGCCTCTCCCCCAGCTCTCATTCTCTCTTGCTCTCTCTCTCTCAAGTAAATAAATAAAATCTCTAAAAAAAATATAGGGGCACCTGGGTGGCTCAGTGGGTTAAGTGGCTGCCTTCAGATCAGGTCATGATCCCAGGGTCTTGGGATCGAGCCCCATGTTGGGCTCCCTGCTCAGTGGGGAGCCTGCTTCTCCCTCTCCCTCTGCCTGCCGCTACCCCCTTGCTTGTGTGCGTGCGCTCTCTCTCTCTCTCTCTCTCTGTTAAATAAATAAATAAATAAATAAATAAATAAATAAATAAAATCTTTGAAATTAAAATTAATTAATTAATTTAATTAAATAAAATACAGTGTGTCCCTGACCCCGTGGACCCAGGAAAAGGGCCCACCCAGAAAAGACCCGAGAAGACCTTCAGTTTACACCTCAGGAGGAGCGTTGGCACAGAGGCAATGTACAGCAATCAAAAAACGAGTAAACAATAACAATAATAAAAATCCCCAGCAAACACAAGGGAAAGGTGAAGATCTGATTCCCGGAGTTTCCTGAGTTCCAGACATTATTGGATTGAAATGTCCAGTTTTCAAAAAAATCAGAAGGCATACAAAGATACAGGAAAGTACGGCCCATTCAGAGGGAAACTTACCCTGAAAAAGGTCTGCCATCAGACCTACTAGACAAAGACTTTAAAACAGCTGTCTTAAAGATGCTCGAAGAACTAAAGGAAGATGTGGAGAAGGTCAAGAAAACAATGTATGAACAAAGTGGAAATATTAGTAAAGAGAGAAAAAAACTAAAAACAAACACAAAAGAAAAGAAAATTCTAGAGCTGAAAATTACAGTAACTGAAATAAAAAATTCACGGTCTTCCTTAGACTCACAAAGAAATTTTGGCCATGGGAGGAATGAAGCCAACATAGAGGGGAGAAGGATAGAGAGTAAGCCTCCAAATCTTCGGAATGTCCCCCAGATGCCACGGAATCCAGGGGACATTCCCAAGGTTTTGGAGGCTTACTCTCCAGAACCAAGGACAGAGACTAGACGAATTCTTTCTTATACAACAACTCCTGACCCCAACACACACAAGCACTCTGGAGAAATCCTCAGCGACTGCAACACGCCCAAACTCACTCTCTTGTACCTCAGTTTTCCCTCAGCCAGACGGACAGAACTTTCTCCGACTTTGTAGGGAAGTCAGGAATATGTCTGTAGAATCATCATGAAAACCTAGAGAGGGGTGAGCTTCTGATTTTCTGAGAAACGTCAGGCGGTGATTGTGACCGAAAGCGCTGACATGAGGTGCTAAGCAGGAGGCATGACCCGCTTGACATCGGCTCCTCAGAGAAACCCATTCATTCATTCCACAAGTACTCTTTTAGGGCCTCGAAATAGCAGTGAGAAAAGAAAACAAATTATAAAAAAGAAAAAGAAAAAGAAAATGAAAAGCAAGTCTGCCCCTGTGGAGCTCACACGCCAGTGGGAAAGGAAATGAATGAATAATGTGTATGGTATGCTAGAAGCTTCGAGGGCTACATGGAAAAATACAAAGCTGAGAGGGTAACCAGGAAGTGCCAAAGTGGGGGAGGGGGTTTGGAAGTTAAACTGTTAACGGTCAAGAATGTTCTTCCAGAGAACATGGCACTAGAGCAAAATCTTGAAGGAGGCAAAGGAAGAAGCCCAAGGAGACCCTGGGAAAGAGAGTTTCAGTATGACAGGAACCTGTGCAAAGGCCCTAGGACAGGAACAGACCTGGGGCATTTGAGGAACAGCAGAGAGGGCAGTGGAACTAGAGCAGAGATAGCAAAAGGGAGATGAGTCAGTGAGGCACTCAGTCGGGGGGGCAGAGCGTATCCGAGTTCATGGACTAGTTGTAAGAACTTTGGCTTTCACTCTCCGTGTCTTGGGAGGCTATCACAAGGTGATGTCAGAGCAAAGATGGAATTCATAGGTTTGAAACCAACTGTTGAGGCAAAGATAGAAGCGAAGGGATGGGTTGGGCTACGTCAGTCATCTAAATGAGAGATGCCGAGTACAAGAGGCGAGGAGTGGTCAGGATTCTGGAGATCCAGTGATTTGGAGTGAATCTGGGGGGTTAGAAGTGAACGAGTCAGCGGGAAGGATAGCCTTACCCTTTCTGATATGGGCAGATTTGGGGGAGAGGATCGGAAGTGGAGTTTGAGGTATCGCCTAGATACCCAGGGGAGACAGGAAGCGCAGAGTCAGACACCAGGAGTCTGACTGGTTTTGGAGAGAAGCCGGCTAGAGGTCACTTTTGGGAACTGGCAGCATCTAGAAGTAGTTAAAGCCAGGGGCCTGGAGGGCAAAACCCACCCTGAGCCGTGAGTGGAGCCTCGAACAATAAGAGACCAGGGAGAGACAGGAGGAAAATCATTACCATTTAAAAAGAGAGAGAGGGGGGCGCCTGGGTGGCTCAGTGGATTAAAGCCTCTGCCTTCGGCTCAGGTCATGATCTCGTCGTCATCGTCATCG
>CM052899.1:37474352-37507334 GCA_028534135.1 Potos flavus | reverse complement strand
AGGATCAGAAGTGGAGGGATCAGAGAAAGAGGTGAGGGGAGAAGAGAGAGCTCGGTTTCACTGGCATTTACCGAATATCCACTATGTGCAGGCACTGTGTAGAGTATTGACTCTGCAGACTGAGTGAGATCTCAAAGAACTAGTCATTGCCGGGCAGACAAGGCAAGGGAATGGCATGTGCAAAGGCCCTGGGGCGTGAAACAGCAGGCATGCTGAACAGCAAGTAGGGCCTCTGGGGGAGAGGAAAGAATGTGGCTGAGAGATGGGTAGGCTGGAAATGCCTTTGGGGGGGGGGCGCTCAGCAGCTGTCAAGGGGATCAAACTGCATCCTGAGGGCCCTGGAGCTCCTGTGGGTGGGTGTTTTGTTTTGTTTTGGTTTTGGTCAGTTAAAAATTTTATTGAGATAATTATAGATTCATGTGCAGTTATGAGAAATCATACAGAGAGATGCCTGGTACGCTTTGCCCAGTTTTCCCCAACAGTGACATTTTGCAAAACCATAGGGCAATATCACAACCAAGATATTGACATTGATACAATCCACTGATCTTATTCAGGTTCTCCCACTTTTGCTTGTACGTGCTTATTATGTTCTATGCAATTTTTATCCCGTGTGTAGATTCTTGTATCTACCACCACAGTCCAGGTACTGAACAAATCTGGACCAGCAGGACTCCAGCTGCCCTTTGATAATCATACCCATCTCCCTTCCGCCCCCCTCCCTCCACACCTACCAGACCAGACCAGAGGATTGATTCAAGAGGAGGGTAAGGAGAAGGAGCCGGAGGAGCCCCCTTTTCTGCCTGGCAGAGCTCACAGGGGTTGGGATGGGCTGCGAGTTAGGGACCAGACTTGGGGAAGCATGCTAAGTCAGCTGTGGCCATGGGAAATGTCCAGAGGGCCAAAGGGAGGATGTCCCAGAGGCCAGAAGGTTTACAAATCCACAGTGAAGAGAGAGGTCTGAGCTGAAGGTGAGTCTGGGAGTCACTACCTGTCACTGCTGCTGCTGTGGGTTTGTGAGGGTGGGAGGGGGTGGGAGGAGGGGACTAAGGAAGGAGCGGGAGGAGGATCGCCCCATTTCATGTACCAGACATCTGTTGACAGCCCCCTTCTGGGTACCGCCTGCCCAGAGGCCCACAGACTGGGGCGGTGTGCCTCCTGCCTGGCCAAGCCTTGCTCATGCGTAAGGAACCCTGGGAGTCGCCACAGAGGGTTCCCCCAACTTGTAAGGCGCCCTTCACTTTGCCCCCAGTGTGAGCTTCTGAGGCGGTAATGAAGTGTCCCTCTTCGCAAAACGGGCCCCTTAGCTGCGTCCTGTTCGGTTCCCTGAGCGCAGGGCTTGTCAATCCTGGCCCTGCCACGCAGGCAAGGACCATAGATGTCACTGGGTCCAAAGCCTTGAATTACAAAGGAGAAAACCAATCCTCAGAGAGGGAGGCTTGTCAAAGGCCGTAGATAAGAGCTGCTGCAAGAAAAGGGTGCTGTTTGTTTTCACGTTCAGAATCTGCTTTCCTCGTGGAGGAGAAAGCCAGGTGAGAAGGATGGAAGTTTCTGAACTCCTTCACTGATCAGTTTTTATTGAGCATCTATTATGCGCCTGGCAGCGTCGAGTTCTCTGGAGACCAAGACGGATCAGGCGCGGACCCTAATGCTGGTGCATAAGGGCATCGAAGAGTTAAATTCCCGGAGCTACTGAGGGTGGGGGTGGGTAGAGGAATCTCCCCAGAGAAAAGGCCCCCTCCCTGGCTTCTCGGGCTCCGGAAACCTGGGCGCGAGGAGCCTGGGAAGGGCTGCCCCTCCGGCGCGCAGCCTCCCCCGCGCCGCCCGCTCCGGCCCCGGGAAGGGCCGCTCTCGAATTACAACAAAAGGGGCTGGAGGCCGGGCCTGCCGCGGCGGCCGCCTCCCGGGAAGGGGGTGGGCCCGGGGAGGGGTTTGCCTTCCGACTCGCGTTAAAAGTACCGGGAAAAGCGTAAAGGAGCGACTCCAGACCGCGGCGTCCGCAGCTTGGAGCACGCTTTCTCCAGCGGCCTGAAAAGTCGGCTCGCCCCCTCTGCTCGGGAAAGGGGGTCAGTGGGGACCGGCGCGGAGAGGGGCTACGGTGGGAAGTGCCGGCCCCGGCTGCCAAGTAAGAGCGCTCCCTGCCCCTCCCCTCCCCACCGCGGTAGGCGGGGAAGCGGGAGCGTCCCGGTGGGGTCTCCGGGCTCCTCTCCCTGCGGAGCTGCCTCTCCCCGGGACCTGCGCGGCGGGCACTCCGAGCGAAGGCTACTTGCTTGGGGAGATGCTAGGACCCGCAGGCTAACGGGGTGCCCTTTCCGACTCGGGCGGACCCGCCCAGCCCCACCTCTCCGGAGCCGGACAGGGCAGCCGGCGCGCCCGGGAGAGCAGGGCGCTTGGTTCTTGCTTGCTGGGGGGGGGGCGTCCGCGACCGGGCTGGACGGAGCTAGTCGAGGCTCTTGCGCTCTAGGTGCCCAGGATTGTGCGGCGTGGGGACAGGAATACGCGGAGTTATGACTTTTGCGGAGGTGGAGCGCGCGCGCGGGGAGCAGGGGGCGCCCTGGGGTGTCCCCGGTGCTGCGGCTTTAGGGATACGGAGCGCACTGGGCTGGACTGGGGCAGAGTGGGTGGGGGCCATTGGGACTGCGCCCGGGTGCTTTGGTTCCCACTGCCTCGGAATTGGGCTTTCTCCCCAGCCTGCTAGAAACGCTCGGCTGAGCGCCGGAGCGTCCTGAGTCCTGTGCGAGGACAGGCGCGATCCACACGCGAGGTATGCCCTTCCACGTCGCTTTGGCTCGGCCCGGGACCGGGGAACCTCTCCCGCCGTTATCACCGAGAGGCTCGGGAGTAGGAAAGAAACCGCACAGGCTACCCCGCGAATCGTGCAAGCGGGGTCGCCCCGGGGGTAGAGCAAATCTTAGTCTAGCACGGATACTCCCGCGGTCCTCAGTGCCCGCAGACTTTACGCAGGCGCTTTGGCCACTGCGCTCTGCACACCCTCCCCCCAAGCCCAAATTTGGGAGCCTTCTAACATAGCAGCCTGCTGGAGGTGTCGCCATAAATCAGCGCCGGAATAGAAATGATTGGAAGGAACAAGCGAAGACCACCAAAAAAACCCAGCGCGGGTGGGGTGAGAGGACTCGGCGGAACTGGCGGGAGGGGGTGGGGGCGGGCGAGGGGGGTGAGGGTGGGGGCGGGGGGGGCACTGAACTATTCCGTTTGCTTGGAAACCTCAGATCCAGGGGAGAAGAACGATGTGCATGCAAGTCAGAAACATGCCCCCAATTAATTTCGCCCCCTAAAATCTTTGAACCGCTGGGTTCTTAAAATCAGTCCAGTCGTTTCTTTTAGAAGAGGAGGCAAAGCACTGAAGCTCAGTCAAGGCCCCTGAGTTGGTTAGTGTGGGGCCTCGAACCCCCTTCCCTTACTCCAGCTCCTCCCTATGCCACCGCGAGCTTGTCTGTCCAGGAAACCCCCAAAGCCCGTTTGTCACCCTTGCTGGAATTATTTAGTTATTTATGGTGTATTCTGTACTTAAAATGGTCAGGGATGGAGCTTAAGAGAAAGGCGAAGTGTTAATTTCCCTGGTCAGTGCCCAGATGAATGACAGACTCACTGGACCCTGCCTCAGCTAAAGCATTCATTTCCCTCTCCCTTTTTTCCCCGTTCTCCTTCCTGGTCCCTAGTATCTGCCCCGGGGAAGGAGCATCAAACCCATGGCAAAGTACATGCCCCCGTGGGCCCCTGGGGCTTTGGGAGCCCCAAAAGACCCAGCCTCAGTGGTGTGCGTATGCATGAATCCATCTGTCTCCCTGTGACTTTGTGTTAAAAAGCGACTTGGTCTAAAGTGAATATGAAACTTAGGTCTGAAGACAAAGTATGCAGTTGACACTACAGGTAGGCTGACATTTTGATGCATGGCAGACAGGAAAATTCTGCGGAGGCTTCCGTCTGTCTCCTTTCCAGCTGGGTTCCTGGCCTGGCTTCTCCTGGCCTTTTGCCACATCCTTGTTCTCTGACCTCTGGATGACCAGTGTGGAAGGGTCTTTCTTGGGAGGGAAACAGATTTTCTGTGCTCTGGGGATGACCATCGGTGAAGCTTTGTGATGTCCCCCTAGGTTCTGCAATGTGTATTTAAAAATTATTTTATAGTCTGAAAAATTTCAAATATGCACACGAGTAGAGAGAAGGCCCCCATGGCTTCTCACCCAGCTTTACATTCTCAATATTTTGCCACAGTTGCTTCTAACTATCCCTTTGCTCTTTCTTTTCTTATTGGAGTATTTTATTTAATTTTTTAAAAGATTTTATTTATTTATTTGACAGAGAGAGAGAGATCACAAGTAGACAGAGAGGCTGGCAGAGAGAGAGGGGGAAGCGGGCTCCCTGCTGAGCAGAGAGCCCGATGCGGGCCTCGATCCCAGGACTCTGAGATCATGACCTGAGCCGAAGGCAGAGGCTTTAACCCGCTGAGCCACCCAGGCCCCCCTCATTGAAGTATTTTAAAGCAAATGCCAGATTTCAAATTTGATAATCATTCCATCCCTATGTATTTCAGTGTGATCTTGAAAAATAGTAAATAACCATGAGGCCATTTTTACACCTAAGAAAATTAACAATGATTCTTTACTCTCATCTAATACCCAACCCATATGCAAAAATTTCCCGGTTTTCCCCCAAGTGCCTTTGTAAAGTTGATCTGAGTTCTGTTGGTTTTTATAATTTATGTTCATATCATATGTTTTTCCTTTCAAACTACGTTTCTATCTGCTTCGTCATTGGTTATTACGATGCCCCACTAAAGAGTGAGGTGGGTCCTGAATTCATTTTACGGCTGAGTAAACTGGCAAGAGATAAGCTGTCCAGATGGCATAGCCCGTGACTGGCGGCACCAGGACCTGACCCAGCCTCCTCCTTCCTGGGCCATGGCGGTTTTGTTTCTCGGTGCTGCTCCTGGACTGTCACCAGTCCTCCCAAGCGTTTATCTTGCTCTGACTTCATCCTGAGCTTATCACTTCCTATACACCTGCTATCAGAAATCCCTGTGTAAATATTTAGAAATTGGCCCTTCAGTGGTTGAGGTAAATCAGCTACAAAGTCAGGAAGCCTGAGTTTATTTCCCAGCTTATTATGAAATTGTAGGAAAGCAGCATCCCTCTCGAGGGCTCGGGGTGGCCCTCGCTGAACTAGGAAGCAGCATTTCCCCCCATTCTCGGGCTCCTGGGTCTGGGAGTGGGATGAGTGAAACAAGTGGGATGAGTGGGACAAGACCAAGGCCCCAGAAAGAGATCTCCTTGAGAACAGTTGCCCCTCCTGGGGCATTGGTTGAGTATTTTGGCAGCTGGTATCTTTCATGGGAGATTCCTAAATCCGATGACAGAGAAGAGGCTTCCCTCTGAAGTCTTTCACTCACGAACAACTTTGTTTATTCTGCCGCTGTCCGATGAGGATACAGAACACCAGAATTTTGTACTTTTCGCCTTTTCATTACTTGTTTTTATTTACTTTGAAGTGGGGTGATACGTCATTTTTACATCTTATTAGTGAGACTCATGAATTGGAATTCTCCTTCCTTGGCTGGCTGTGTGGGAAAATGGAATCTCTTATGTCTTCGCTCCTAGAGTTTCTGCTGCTGTGTTCATTGCCCTGAAATAGACATTGGATGAGCAGATCTTCGTAGAACAGCCAATCAGGGAAGGGGAAACTGGCGGCTTCAATCCCAATATTCAACCGTAGGGACTCCTCGGGGCACAGCGTTAACCTGGAATCACACTGTCTTCTGGCAACCATCAGTTCTCTTCTCCCTTAGCTGATAGGCGATCTCCGTGGGGGTCGAATTTCTCGGTGATTCCATGCCCGCGGTGGCAAGTGGCTAACTTCCTTTTTCAGCTTTGAGAGCACTGGGAGGTGTAGTTGTCCACTCCCGGGGCTGCCCAGATTCGGAACAGCTTGTGATGACTGCTGTTCATTTCCCTCTGGGGAAGGGTCTTCGAGATCAGTCTGCGTGGCCGTGTCACACAGTCACCCGCCTGCGTTGTGGACCCTGGCTGGGCCACGAGGTCTCAGATGAAGTGGCTGCAGCCTGCCCTGCTCTAGGCCCACAGAACCGGCAGGACTAGCCACCGTGGGCCAGAGAAGGAAGGGCCAAGCACAAATGCAGCGATGCGCTGGTTAGCTTCTGTCCCACAGCCACGTCCAGGTTTGAACTGAGGCTTCAGACCTTCTTATGTTAGTCATTCCAGCTGTGCTCCTGCTGTCAGGCAGGGCGCGTGCTTGGTGGGGAACACAAGCTGGCCCGGTGTGCTGGCCGGTCTTCCCCTCGCCGGCTGTGTCTGAGAAGCCTTCAGGCAGCAGAACCATCCTTTCCAGGGGGATAAAGCACGAAGGGGACCGTTTTGATAAGATTTCCGTCCAGAGTTCAAAAAAATGTTTCGTACTTCTCTTGGCAAAAACAGCATACCCGGGCAAGTTTCGTGTGGCAAGCGTGGGTGTAGAGTGAGAACGAACTCGGCAGGGAATGAAGATGTAATTAGGGTCAAAGTTAATTTCTTCTTGCCCAAGGCTTTTGATCCCTTTATTTGGAGTATCTTAAACTGTGTATTGTAATATCATGGGCGAATGATGACACATTTTTTTAGTTTTTTCATCGTCAGACTCTGTTACACAAGCAGACACAGCTGGCCCCATGGAGGTTTTGTGCAAACTACCATATGTCCTCCTTGATGTGTCCCCAAGCACAGCGCTTTAACTATCTTATGGGAAAATAATGCTGCTTGCCTCTAAAGCACACGATTTATAAGAACAGAACTTAACGTCGATGACTTTTGAACAATGTACTTTGCTCAGTTTCTTTACACTGTCCTTGAACTTGGATCCATGAACTCCCCCACCCCCAGCCTTTGTCTTGGGGTACCCCTGCAGAAGTGGGATAGATGTCTTTCCAGAGTGCCAGCATGACCCAAAGATCTAGTGAGATCTTTTCCTAAATATCTTTTTAAATCAAATACAACTATAAAATGGAGTACATTTTTAAAATCAACTCTCCCCCCCTCCCCGAGAACAGCATATATAAATAAAATGGCACCCATCCTAAGCATACACATGTGTAAACTTCTGTTTTTGTTTTTGTTGTGGTAAAACAGACATAACTAAAAACTCACCATTTTAACCATTTTTAAGGGGACAATTCAGTGGCATTAAGTACATTCGACTTTTTCATCTTCCCAAACGGAAACTCTGTCCCTTTAAACACTCACTCCCTATTCCTCCACCTCCCAGTCCTTGAAAACCATCATTCTACTTTCTGTCTTTCTAAATTTGACACATAGGTACCTCATATAAGTGGAATCATATGGTACTTTGTCTTCTGGTGACTGGCTTATTTCACTTACCATATGTATCCTCAATATTCATCTACATTAAAACGTGTCAGAATTTCCTTCCTTTTTAAGGGAATAGTATTCCATTGTGTGGATAGACCGCATTTTCTTTCTCCATTCATCCATCAATGGATGAGTTGCTTCCACCTTTTGATTATTGGGAATAAGACTGCTCTGAACATGGGTGTGCAAATGCCGGTTCTGGATGAATTTTTACAAAATGAACACGCCCTTGTAACTATCACCTAGATCAAGAGTCTAGGGTTACCCACAGTGCAGGGATTTACAGGGAGGCAGGAGATGTCAATAACATGTCAATAACATGTCAGTTACATGTCTTGCCTGCCGGCTTCAACTATACCTGGGGACTGAATGCTCATTTTCTCTACCATGGGGCAGTTTGGAAGAGATGTTTGAAAAACACAGTTTATAATGTGAAAGGCCCCAAGATGAGTTGTGAGATTTAAGCAACTTCTTTCCTTAGGGGAAGATAGTACCGCATACTTGGGCCACGTACTTGGGGTTTGCAGCTATAGCTGTGTGAACGTATGACCACGAAGGATAGCCCGCCCCGGCTCCCCCTGGAAGAAGGGGGCTCACCCACCTGGAGAACTGGCCCTTTTATCAGCTGCCACTGGAGTGTGAGTTTTAAGCCTCGAGGGAAAATTGTGTGGCCATGTTCTGCCTTCCTTTCTTCCTTTCCTTCCTTCCTCCTTCCCTCCCCACCCTGTCCTCTATCTCTTCTTAACTAAAATGATTTATTAGTGGCCTTCTATGTACCACACACTCTGCCAGTCACTGTAGGAGACACCAAGATGAATAAGGCATGAAATTTGACATGTGTATTTAAAATGAAATCGTCCGTCTAGAATAAGGTTCTGATGGCCGACAGCCAACCCCTTGGTACCCACCTAGTGCCAACAGCAACCTTAGAGCACAGCCAAAGAATTTGTGGAGTTTAGGCTTGGTGCAACACATGACAAGAGGAAGACTATCCATCCGGTTACCTACAATTGCTCTGGCACATTTATAACCGAAGGGTAAGAATAATTTTTTAAAAAGACTTTTAAGCTGGGCGTACCTGGCTGGCTCAGTTAGTAGAGCATCAACTCTGGATACCAGGGTCATGAGTTCGAGCCCCACGTTGGGCGCAGAGATTACTTAAAAAAAAATCAAATAAAATGCTTTTAAGCCGTGTTGAATTCAGGTGCTCTGTTGGAGAGCATTCTGCTAAAAATGATGTTTAGAGACCATTTTAATGATGAAGAAAAAAAAAAACCTTAAAATTTACACATTGGTTTCTAATCCTTTTCAGAAAATCAGCATGACCCAAAGATCTAGTGAGATCTTTTCCTAAATATCTTTTTAAATAAAATACAAATATAAAATGGAGTACATTTTTAAAGTACCTCTTGATTTTCTTGAATTGATACTCTCCAGGTGTTTTTCCTTTCCCGCAAAGCCATGGCCATCTCTCCACCCCGCAATCAACCCCCTATGCCATCTGTTACACCATCATAACCTTACCCAGCGTCAGGAGACTTGCTGGTCTCCTCATTGGCCTCCTTTCCCTTGGTCTTTACTCCTGCGAAACCACCTTTTATGCGATAGCCCCAGGGACCTTTCCAGAGCAGGGGGTGGTAAACTTTTTCTCTCTAGGGATGGATAGCAAATATTTTAGACTTTACAGCCCCTATGTGCTGTGTTGCTGTTGGTCAACCCTACTGTTTTAGTGGGAAAGCAGCCACAGATAACAAGTAAAGAAATCATTATGGCTGTGTGCCAATAACATTTTATTTCCAAAAGCTGTATTTATAGATTTGGCCCATGGGCTACAATTTGCTGACTCCTGCTCTAGGTCACAAATCCCCCCCCCCCCCCATCACCCTCCCGCTTACCGTTCATTGGCTCCTTAACCCCAAAAGGAAACCGCAGGCATTTCTTAGCGTGACATTCAAGTTCCCTCTCTCCCTGCCCGCCCTCTGCCTGCTTCTCCTCCCTCACGTCTTCCACTTCTCACCACACCCAGCGCTTCTACTTTTCATCTGGCAATGGGAACCACACGCGGCTCCCAAAATACCCTGCGTTATTTCAGACCTGCCCCGCCTGCTGCCTAGGATGATCTCCCCACCCCCTGGCTTGTCAAACTCAAACTTTCCTCCAAAACCTGCTCAGTGTCAGCTGTCTGAGGCTTTCCCTGCTCCTCATCCCCACGTGTGATCACTGCCTCCCCGTTTCGTTTCTGTACCGATTTCTGCACTATTATTGCTTCTCTAAGTATGGTGTGAACTCAAGGGCAGAACCCAGATCTGCCCTGTATCTCAGGGCAGATACATCCTTGAATTCCCAGCGCCTAACAGTGTTTGTCATGTAACAGATGCTTCATAAATATATACTACTAACACGAAGTGTCCTTTGAGTCGATTTTGTTAACAGCATAATTGAGATGTAATTTACATACCATACACTTTATCCATTTAAAGTGTTCAAGTCAGTGGATGTTAGTGTTTTCACAGATGTGTACCCATCACCACGGTCAATTTTAGAGCATCTCATTTTCAGAAAGAGGAACCTGTGCCCTTCACCTATCACCTGCTTCTCCTCCCACTCCTCTCCCCTCCTCCCCTCCCCCACTCCTGCTAGTCTGCTGTCTGTATGTGACAATTCTGGATATTTCATATAAATGGAATCATGTATATGGCTTCTTTTACTTCACATAATGTTTTCAAGCTTTATTTATGTTGTGGCATGTGTGCATACTTCATACCTTTTTACCACCAAATAATGGATCGGTGTATGGATAGACCTCATTTTGTTTATCTATTCACGGTTGATGGACATTTGGGTTGTTTCCACCTTTTGGCTATTATGAATAGTGCTGCTATGAACATTTGCATGCAAGTGTTTGTTTGCACATCTGTTTCCAGTTCTCTTGGCTGTATAAATAGGAGCAGAATTGCTGGGTCATGTGGCAATTCTATGTTTATCTTTTTGAGGAATTGCCAAACTGTTTTCCCCAAGGGCTGCACCATTTTATGTTCCCACCAGCAACATATGGTCATTCCAGTTTCTCCACATCTTCACCAACACCTACCTTTTCTCCACTTAAAAAAATCTTAGCCATCCTAATGTGTGCCAAGTGGTATTGCATTAAAGTTTTGATTTGTGTTTTTCCTGGTGACTAATGATGCTGAACACCTTTTTAGGTGTCATCGAGCATTTGCATATCTTCTTTAGGGAAATGTCTGTTCAAGTCCTGTGCCCATTTTTAAATTGGGCTGCTTATCTTATTCTTATTGAATTATAGGAATTTTTATATGTACTGAATACTAGAGCCCTTTCAGATACGTGATTTACAAATGTTTTCTCCCATTCTGTGCGTTGTCTTTTCACCTTCTTGATAGTGTCTCTTTGTTTCTCAGCTCACATCACGTTTACTTAGCATTTATTCTATAATGGACCCAAGAGATCGAGATTATGTGCCCTCTAGGGGGCTCACAGTCTTGAAAGGGAGACAGACAAGCAAACAGTACAACAAATGCTTGATCAATATGCCTTTTTCTACCCCTACCACTGCTGCCCTGGTTCATGAAACATCTTAATAGTGCCTTTTGATGCACAAAAGTTTTAAATTTGGGCGAAGTACAATATATACATTTTTAATTTGTTGCCTGTGATTTTGGTGTCATATTTAGAAACCATTGCCAAATCCAAAGTCATGAAGATTTACCCCTATGTTTTCTTCTATTAGGTTTATAGTTCAGCTTTTATATATAGGTGTTTGATCCATTTTAAATTAGTTGTGAATAGTGTGAAGGAGGAGTCCAACTTTCTTGCTCTTTTTTTTTTTTAAGATTTTATTTTTTATTTAGTTGACAGAGATAGAGAGAGGGAGAGAGAGAGAGTGCACAAGCAGGGGGAGCTGCAGAGGGAGAAGCAGGCTCCCTGTTGAGCAGGGAGCCTGATGCCGGGCTTGATCCCAGGACCCTGGGATCATGACCTGAGCCCAAAGCAGATGCTTAACCGACTGAGCCACCCAGGCGCTCACAAACTTCTTTCTCTTACATGTGGCTATCCAATTATTCCAGCATCATTTTTTTTTTTTTTACAAAGACTATTCTTTCCCCATTGAATGGTCTTTGTACCCTTGTCCAAATGAATTGATCATAAATATATGAGTTTATTACTAGACTCTCAGTTCTATTACATTGATCTATAGGTCTGTCCTTGTACCAGTACCACACTGTCTTGATAACTATTGCTTTGTATTACCTCTTCAAATTGGGAAGTGAGAGACTTCCCATTTTGTTCTCCTTTCTTGGAATTGTCTCAGCTCTTCTGGATTCTTTAAATTCCACATAAATTTTAGAATCAGCTTTTCAATTTCCATGAAAAAGTCATTTGGGTTACTAATAGGGATTTCGATGAATCTGTAGATCAATTTGTATTCTCCTCTTAATGACAGACATTAAGTTTTCCAATCCATGAACATGGGATGTTTTCCCATTTATTTAGACCTTTAATTTCTTTCAACAACGTTTTGTAGTCTTCCAAGGATAAATTTTGCATGTCTTTTGTTAAGTTTATTTCTAAATATTTTATTCTTTTTGATGCTATTATAAATGGAATTAGTTTTGTAATTACATGTTTGTATTGTTTGTTCTTTGAATGCGAATAGAAACAGTTAACTTTTGTATATTGATCTTGTATCCGATAACCTTGTTGAACTCCTATTAGTTCTACTAGTCTTTTAGTAGGTTCCTTAAGATTTTTTTTTTTTTTTAATACGTACATGTGGGTAGATTCCTAAGCAAAGAGTAATAGGCGTTGAGGAGGTGGATACGTGGAATTCTAGAACAGGGAACAGCCAGTGGCAGGGAAGCGTGGACGCAGGTGTCTTCTGGGAACCTCGTGCCCTCAGTCAGTGTGGCTAGAGCTCAGGGTTGTGGCTGTGCATCCTGCTAAAGAGAGAGGAGGCATCCTGTAACCACCAGTGGGAGCCATGCCATGCTTGGGAATGCAGTGGTGAGAATATTAGAATCATTCCCAGAAGGAGGCCCCGAAAAGACTTATGATCAGCACCGCTGACACTGATCTGGTCCAAAGGTAGCTGAGAAAGTCTGCCTTCGTCAGTAAGGGCAAGAACTTGTAGGCCTGTGTGTTTATGCCACGACTGTGCAGGCACCATTCTCTCCAGGAATGATCATCAGTGACACAGAACCAGCTGGCACTGTGCAGCTGGGCCCGGCCAGCTTTGGTGATGTGGCGGCCGGTGGCTGCCGCTATTATTCCCTGGGCTTCTGGAGGGGAGCCCAGTGCTTCCGTGTACAGCGGAATTCCAGATCACAGGCTCTTAACAGCGCTCCTACCCTCTCCTCCGTGTAGCCAGACGTTTCCAGACAAGCCAAAGACGCGGCCGTGGTCTCTATGCCAGCTGCTCCTTCCTTTGCTGGCCCCGCGGGGTCTAAGTGTCATCTGAGGGGCTCGGGCCTGACCAGTTGACTGTTGGCCGACCTGACTGTTGTGTATCACGTGGATGAGAGCTTGGCCTGGAAGCTAGGGGAGACCACAGAAATCGGACAAAGCCAAGAGTCCCGCTGGGACTCACCCTACCTGAGGCGCGAGGGAAGCTAAGCAGGGGGTGCCTCCTTGGCCACTTTTGAGGGGCCATCTCTTTGCAAAACTGGTTGGTACACTCCCGCTAGCCCAGAACTCCCCCCGCCTCCAGCCCAGTATACTCCTCTCACCGGCCCTGCAGATCCCCTCCCTGCCTCTCTGGGCCTGGACCAACCCTCCAGGAATTTGCCTGTAGTGGGTCCCATCCCCAGCGACACTTCCTGCCCTAAAAACACAACGATTACATTTTCAAGTTTGCTGGAAAAAAAAAAAAAAAGGAAGAAGTAAAACTATCTTGGTTTGCAAACATTATCTTATCTGTAGAAAATTGTAAAGTGTCTGCAAAAATGTTAGAACTAATAAACAAATTTAGCAAACAAAACAAAACAAAACAAAAAAACGAAAAAACACGATGTGTTTGCAGTGATCGGGTTGCTGACCAAGTCTGCACACCATTCTGGCCCTGGCTTCTGTTCTCCTCCCCTTCTAGAAGGTGCAGAAGCTCAGACCAGTTTGGCTACTGATGGTTAGCTCTGGGAAACAGTGTGTGTGTAGGGTGGGGGGAGGATGGTTGAAACCGACTATCCAAGTGGCATGTAAAGAGTGGTTGATCGGGGCGCCTGAGTGGCTCAGTGGGTTAAAGCCTCTGCCTTCGGCTCAGGTCATGATCTCAGGGTCCTGGGTTCCAGCCCCGCATCCCGCTTCCTCCTCTCTCTCTCTCTGCCTGCCTCTCTGCCTACTTGTGATCTCTCTCTGTCAAATAAATAAATAAAATCTTTAATAAAAAAAAAAAAAAGAGCAGTTGATGGATTTGATGGATGAAGTGACCCGCCCGCCTCCTGGGACTTTTTCCCAGGTTCTTGGCGATTTGATGTAATTATAATAGTCACCACCCATGGAACACTGCCATGAACCCATCACCGTACTGGGCCCTCATTACCTCCCGTGCAGCTCACTAAGAGGGTAAGGCCCTTCCCTATTCGCAGAAGCCAGATCTGAATCTGAGACCACTCTCAGAGGCCAACACCCTGTTCTTTGAATTATTGTATGTTCCCCCATGTCAAACTAGGTCTTCCTTTTTTTAGGGGCTAGGGATGGGCTCCTTTGGACCAAGGGGCCTCTTGGCCTCACACAGTTCCCACTGCCATTACAACACCGCCGCCTTTAGTCTGCAGCCCTGAGTTTGGATGTTCTCTGCCTCTCTCTACGGGCTACGTGCTATAAAGATAAAATGCGTCTCTTACAGACTCTGTGTAGATTTGGCTTTCTGTTTCTGATCCGGTCCAAGAGCCTCCGTTAGGCACACTGGAAGAGTTGGGAGTTGTACCTTCAGCCTCCCCAGGAAAGAGCCTGGTTAAAGTGAGAGTCTACCCAGAGCCAGAGGTGGACTGTGGGGAACCCGTTGATGACAACAAATTCTGCCTGACAGAGGCCTCTTTCTGGAGGATGAAAAAAAAAAAACAGCTTTAAATGCTTCCCTTCTCACCATGTCCCTGTGCTCTGGCCATTCCTGCTCCGCGGCCAGAAATAGACGGGACGGAGGTGGAACCTTTGGCCGGGGGCCAAATGGACCAGCCCTGGCCTACCCTGGTGTCAAAGTCTGCATTCTTGTCTGACGTGGTTCGGAAAGGCCCCATCGTCCCCCACCGCTTCCCTCGTTCTCGGAGCATGCCCCATTCACCAAAGGCAGCCTTTTTCCACAAAGGAATGCGTTCCGTGTGGGGCCAGAAGCAGCTCCGGGACCACAGCTGGGGTCACCTCCCCGCGGTGCGCCCTGGGCCGTGAATGGGGGCCATTCATCGCTCCTGCTGATCCAGCAGGAATCCCTAGCGGTGAGGGTCTGATGAAGGAGACAGCCCCCACCCCACCCCTCGACCCCCTATCTGAATGCCGACATCTGGCAGTGATGTTCAGTGGAGCATTCTGTCTGGACGAAAGAATTCTGCCGAGTTCTGTGCTCCCCTCTTCAGCAAACACTAAGCAAGCGCCCTTTGCATTGTGGGCCACTGCTCCTGGCTGGGGGCTGGTAGCCTTGTTTATGGGATGCTTCCCGTGTGGAGCGGGAAGGCCCCTTCCTGGGAGCTGGAGAGGATAAGATGAGGAGCCAGGACTGGGAGGAATGATTCATTTCCTTTGCCTACTCGGGAAGGGCCTAGAAATGCCAGGGCTAGTCATGCGAACCCCAGACAGTCCTCTTGGTGGGCAGGCAGAGGGGGCACTGTCAAAAGGATCAGCTTGTGTAAGAGCAGTGCTTTCTGCTAAATGCACTCCATACACATAGTGAATGGCGTTTACAATGTGTCCTCCCTCACCCTCCAATCTGTGTGTGCCTTTGTTCCTGACTGGGACTCAGTTGGTCCCATGGGGCATTTTTTTCACTGAGTGCTACAAAGCAAGGCATCCCTGGTAAGAGGCCATGGTTCGTCATATTGTTTAAGGCTGAGCTAGGGAAGTCAATAGCCACTTGACTTTTCAGAAAATATTTTTAGGCAGGCAAGTTCTATAGCACAGAATACCCTTGTCAGGTAGGTGATGGAGTGATTCAGACGGGATTGCTTCTAGGGGAAGAAAAACACTGGAGTCGCCCCAAGGCTCCTTGAGACTCAGAGATTTCTTTGGAGTAGGCCTTTCACAGTCTTTGCTAGGCAGAATGATTCAGCTGTCAAAATAGTAGCCTAGGAAAAGGACCCTGGAAATTTCAGCTGTACATTTTCTCTTTTGTCTTTCGGAGCCCTGCTTGGTTAAAATGAAGTAAAAGATTTTCAAATATTTATGCGTTATGAGAACAATGCCACTTTTGGAATCCTAGAAATCAGTGTTTCTAGAAGGTACTGGAAAGTTCCTCAGGGGACATATGCGTTGAGGCTAAAGATAGGCTTAAAGAATGATGATTATCAGACCATTGGAGAAGCTCTATTCATGATCAGATGAGAAACTTGAACAAGATCCAGGTTTAGAAACCCTTTCTCTCCCCCGGACCACGCCCTCGGCCCCAGCAAGACCAAGAAGCATTGGATGGCTTAGACCCCACTTAAAAAGTCTTACTTGCAGACGCTGCAGACTCCCTGGAGCCCACCTTCCCATTGAACTTCACACAAGGTAGCACCTACCTCGCTTACACAGCACGTGTGAAGACCCCTATAGATTTAGGTAATTAAGCTTTTCTCCAGTATCATAGCTACTTTGGAGCAAATGTATATTTCTGGTTTTCAGCGGAGTGGTTCCAAGAGCTGGATCCAGGAGGAACTACCTAAGCTCATCCTTGGGAGTTACCAGTTCCCCCAAATTTGAAGATCAAAATTAAATACAGTCATTTCCCTAATGCAACCTTGTGGTTGGCCCTTAACACCGCCTGGCTCGAATCTTCAGGCAGCAGCTGTTTGAACCAAAATACTTTACCCGGTATTTTTGGCCACCTACTGTGTATCAGGAACTTAAGAAATACGATCTTTGATTTTTATAACAATCCTGAAAAGTAGGTGTTTCTGGTTTTCCCTTTAAAAAGTTGCTTTGAGGTCCACATCGCTTCCGTTTCACAAATGAAATGCGGAGACTTGGAAAATCTCAGTGTGCCTGAGGTCACAGAGCTAGGAGGTGGAAATGAGATTTGAAGCCTGTTCTGCCTGCTTCTAACCTATTAGTCCATGCTGTGTGCTGACCACAGAGAGGTCAGAGTCCATCCAGCCTGTTCTTCATGGGGGGAGAATGAGCGGGCTGTCTGAGTGGCCCGCTGCATGCAGGGGCTGCTCAAGGCCCTTGAGGAAGGCGAGCTGAGTCTGGCTGATGTTCGTCAGGAATGCCTGGGACCTTCAATCCCAGGGATGTGAAGGAATTCTTTCCTTATCGCTCCCAGATACCCCCTGGGGGTCTAGAGCCTCTCGTTGGCCAAGCTTATTCTAGTAGTATCCGTTGTGTGAAAGTTGTATCCTCCAGCAGATTGAATTCAGTGTCAGACTGTCCTCAACTGCTTAGCCGAGAGCCAAGTGAGAAAATATTAGGAGCGATAATTTCCCACTTTCTGATAAGCCACAGCCACCGCCAGCTTTTTTCTGGCACGCGCTGGCTCTCATTCATGTTAATCACAGCCTGTATGTAGTCCGTGGGCATCTTGCCTTGAACCCTCTGAGGATCGCCCACTCCCGAGCTAAACCCTGTGAATAATGAAGACCATCTGCTACATTAGCTCCCAGACGTCCGTCAGATGAGGTTTTAACAGAATACACTCCAAGGTGAGCTTCCCCCTTGTGAGCTTTCCTCAGCTTGCCTGGAGAGGGTTGCGGAAACCCTCTTGGGCTCGCTCTTTGCTATGTGTGAGCAAGCTGCAGAAAAATGTTCTGCAGACCCAGGTGGCTGGTGTTCGGGGTCGAGGATGCTTCTGGAATTTCCATGCTGGGTGGTGACGCATCCTCACTGGCGTAGATCCTTATTGGGCCATCCATGACCTGGGAGGTCTTGAAAGGTGAATGCTGAAAATAGATCTTCCTGTTGCCAAAAACTCCCCCAGCTGGGGTAGCAGATACCACATTTGATCAGGGGTCTCCACCACTTTTTTTTTCTTTTTGATGTCTTTAGCAGAATAAAATTTCTGACCAGGAATGATAGAGCAGGCGTGAGGGGAAAGAACGTGTCTTCCATCCATCCAAATGTCATCAAATGCCCAGAAAAGTAGGGGCACCTGGGTGGCTCAGGCGGTTACATGTCTGCCTTCCACTCAGGTCATGATCCCAGGGTCCTGGGATCGATCCCTGTGTTGGGGTCCCACTCTGCAGGAAGCCTGCTTCTCCTTCTCCCTCTGCCTGCCACTCCTCCTGCTTGTGCGCTCTCTCTCTCTCTCTCTGTCAAATAAATAAGTAAAATCTTAAAAAAAAAAAAAAAAACCAGAAATGTAAAGGAAAAATGTACCATATTTGTTTATGATTAGGCGCCAAAAAAGGTAAGAGACATAGTGCTCTTCTCCTCGTTGTATTGAAATGAAAATTCAAGATTTCCTTTGCATTTGTGTCATCGTTTGGAGCCTAGTACATTTCTTGGTGAAGCTCAAATCCTTTAGCCCAAAAGCAGTCTTCTCAAGCAAATTGGTCCCAGGGCAAGGCCGGTATACTGGAGTGTGGAGTGCGCTTGGCTCAGCCACAGAGATAAGAATGATTAGTGAATAAATGTATCAGCTCTGGTATCTGGCTGCCTGGATGCAAATCCCAGCTTGATCACCTTTTAGCTGTGTGACCTTAGGAAAATCACGTAGCCTTTCTGTCCCTCGGTTTTTCCTGGGGAAAGTAGGGATGCTGATCATACTGTCTCAGAGGGCTTCCTGGAGCTGGGCCATCCAATATGGTGGCCACCACCACTGGGGCCACCGAGCACCTGAAAAGTGCTCGACCGAACTGAGATGTGCTGTGAATGTAAAGTACCCACCAGATTTCCAAGACTTAGTACAAGAAAAGAATGTGAAGTATCTCACTAATAATTTTACATTGATTCCATACTGGGCTGATAATATTCAGGATATATTTGGGTTAAATAGAATATATCATTAACATTAATTTCACCTATTTCATTTTACTTTTTCATGTGGCTACCAGAACAATTTTAATCACATGTGTGGCTCACATTATGTTTCTACTGGGAAACTCTGGTCCAGAGAATTAAATTGGTCCATACCTGTAAGGTACTTTTCACACGGTAATTAATACAGAATGAGTGATCAATAAATACACGGTTGGTTTTTTTTGTTTTTTAAATCTAGCTTTTTCTGTAACAGAATCCCACCTTCAACACCTGCCCGTGTAGTATAAGAAAATTTTACATGTCCCTTTGCATAGCAAAATGACCAGACCCCCAAAGGCGAAGCACATGTACCTCTCGGCACTTTCTAGTATGTTCTGCTGAAAGATGGAGCCTATTGAGCTGCCCCGTAAGCTTTCGTTCTGCCTCCCTTCCTGAGGTTGGCGCCTATTTGGAAATGGCCCCAGAGAGGGACTGGAAGATGCTTGGCTTGAGATGATGCCCAGCCCCCTCCAGCTTCCAGAGCGCAGCTCACTGTGTTGTTGGAGGTAAGGCGGGAAGGCGGAAGTAGCTGGAGCCAGCTTCTTCAAGGAGATGGGTCTTGAAGAGTCATCACTCTCGGTGGGGCTGCCGTACGGACCCTGAAGACACATTGTTCTCCCCTCTGAGTGTCAGCAGGGCTTACTGCCTCAGACCTTCGCAGGCCCTTAGGGTGTCGAGTTCAGCAGGTGGTTAGAGGCTCATGCTTTGAGGGCTAACAAGTGTGACATGAGTGGACACATTGCCCAGGAAATCAGCTGTGATGAGTTGGGATTGTGGCTTCCTCTGCTTCTCCTAGATCCCACCTTACCGCCCGTGACTCTCCTCTAGATACCAGCGCTGATGATCTGGGAGGGTGAGATTTCAAGATCCCAGGGGATCTTCACCTCCTATAAATCACCCCAATGCCTGCCTACCACCTTCAGTACGTGTGAATTTCAGACATAAGTAGGCACCTCTGGCCGCTGATCTGAAGGGCACAGGGAAGGTCCGCCCACTCAGGAAACACCCTGTTGCCCTTGCTTCTAACATTGTACGATATCGATATCGACTATTGGAATTCACATCTAGGAGTTCCTGTTAAAATGTAAAAGTGCTCTGTTCTCAGAAGAGTAATTAACTTATTCTTCAACGTGTTACGTTCCTAAAGACAATAATTTCGTAAAGTATGAATTTATCACCTTGCTTTCCAGTGCAATTAAATCAGAAGAAAAAGGCAACTTGGGTAGGGTGTGAAGATGTGAATAGGAATTTTACTTACTCACTCAATAAGTATTTGCTGAGTACCCACAATCGGGGATTCTGAGTTGGCAGGAGGGAAAGAAAACGAACGTGAATGAGTCTATATTGTGCGCTAGGAATTTTTACAGGAATTTCGTTTAATCTACACACACACACACACACACACACACACACACAATGGAAAGTTATTTCCATAATCCAAAGAGGAAATTGAGGCTTTAAAAGTAAATTGTCCCCAAATCAAGGGGGTGGGGTGAAGGCAGAATTCGGACATTTGTGTTCCAATTCCAAGATGCCCAACAGACCTCTCCAGAGAACCAGTGGTGCCAACAGATACCAGAGGAAGGGTTGCCGAGAGGCAAGAGGACCCACACATTGCAAGATGGGGGAGCCAAAGGCCCCCTCCCGTCCACTTTACTTGAATAGCACTTTGACCTATGATCATAGAAGAGAGCTTGTTTTAAAACCACCATGAAGAGGCATATCAAGTATCCGACAGCGATCTGATCTGATCAGTGGATGTGGGTAGAGCAGCCGTGGAACAGAGTAGATGTGCACACGGAGGGTTGGTGCTGGGACACGTGTTTGGGGTGGGCTCAGCAGCAGAGCACTAGCTGGACTAGTGAGAAATCCAGGGAGGAAGCAATCCTGAGGTCTAGCAGCGGAATCGGGACCAGGGTTCGGAGAGGGAGGGATCAGCTCTAGAAAGACTGACCAGAGCAAGGCAGGGAGCACAATTCAAGCCATAACAATAGTCTCACCTAAGATGTTTAGGACCTCGGTGGACTCATAAAATCTGAGAACCAGGAAGTTCTTAAGATCGTTTGTCCTGTGCCTGGGATGGCAGATGCCCAGCAGGCAGGCTGTCCCCCTCCCACCCCAGTCTGTGGCAGTCCTCACCAACCCATGCCAGCCCTTCATGCCTCTTACTCCGGTCTCGATGCCACTCAGCTCCCTAGATTGCCACCACTAGCCGGGTGAATGTGACATGCAAGTGGACCTCTGCTTGCCTTCCCTGTGCTAGCGCACCCTCTTCGTGGCACAGATGAGGGACTGGAGGCTGGGGGTGGCAGGGACTTAGACAACAGAAGAGACTGAGAGCCCGAGCTCTTGTCATGGTCCCTGGCTGCATCTTGGGGTCCAGCAGGATGGTTCCAGGTCCAGGGACTTAGTACCTGGCCGGGAAACAAAGTGGGGACAGACAGGCCCAGAAAAGAGGCATCCAGAATTAGAAGTCAAGACACCCAAGGTCAAGAAAAGGCTCTGCCAATTACTAACCATTGGCCGTGGGCCAATCCAGTAAACCCTTGGTCCTCGTTTCTTTCACCTGTAAGGTGAAATGAGATGGACTTGCTGACTTGATGGACTGGCTCTGAATTCCCCTCCTGCTCTGAACACCTGCCCATCCGTCCTTCTTTCCCAGCACCTTCTAAACACTACGTTCCAAATGCCACCTCCTTCTGTCCCTGCAGGGATTGCTGACTTCCGCACCTGCTGCTTTAATCATGTAGTTTGCTCTAGTCCAGACTGCTCCATGTTTTCTTGTCCTAATTCTTCTTCCCAGCCCTGCTCAAGGCCGTCCTCCTCCCAGAACCTCTCCTGACCTTTGTACTCAAGTGGGAGGAGTCCCGGATTTGGGGAGCAGGAGCCGCAAATTACTCCCTGCTCTTGCTCCCTTAGCTGAGTGACCCCGGACCTGGCCTTTCCCTTTCAAATGGCCCTGCATGGTCCTTTCTGGCAAAAACCTTCTCCGATCTTGTTCTAACTCACACAGACCTCTTAGACCCGTAACTCTTAACACTCCCCTAATCTGGGCCCCCCTATTTAAAACTCGAGAGTAAATTCTCTTATAATTCTCCCATTCCAGAGAGATAGGACCGGCCCAAGAGACAATGGGAGGAAAATGAGGGCAGAATTTACATTCCAGATGGGGAGATAGGACCCACCCCACAAGAATGTGAGCACCTCCCATTTCTTAGGTCTCTCCCACGGCAGCTAGCCCCCCACTGGGTACATAATAGGTGCTCAGTTAAATACTCATCAAGTGTAACGGTACTACTTCTCATTACCATAGCACAGTTTATAAAGATTCTCTGAGCTAAAAGGAACTGAGTAAGGAGATGGAGTGTAGGAACAAGGAAGTCGTACAGGCTGTCCCTCCATTCTTGCAGGAAAAGAAGGGAGAAGGGAGGGCACCTTTTCTGCCCCTGAACTCTTCTCTGTCGCCTCCCCTGAGAGGAAGAATCCACAGAGGGAGCCATACTGCAGGCGCTACCAAAATTCAGTTCAAGAAAATGACATTTCGCACCCACTCTAATGATGCTTTCTAGAAGAATGTGTGCATGTGTGCGGGATGAGGCATTATTTACATCAGTGGCCGAAAGCAGAGGGAGCCTCTCCCGTTTGAGGTTTGACTGCTCTCTGTCACCCCCGTCCTCTGATTTCTCGCACACAAGACACCGAAAGCAGGGGAAAGTAATGGCTTTGTAGGAGACAGCTGGGTTTGGGGAGGACAGCTTGGGCTGCCATGGGGCTCCCCCTCCCAGAGAAAAGTGAAGCTAAGATCATCAAGTTTTTCCTCTGCTTTTGCCACTGTTTTCATTGGCTGAATACATTTCTCTCACAGGTCCGGGTGATGATTTTACAGAGAAAAACGCTCAAGAAGGGGAAATAGTGTTCTAGGGCTAACAGAGCTCTGCCAACCTAACTAGAATCTCAGAACTTGTGCCCCGTGCCCTGTTCCAGGCCCTTTGTGAGGTCTGTTGTTTATAAGTAAAACTGTGACTCTTACCCACCATCTGGAAGGCTTGCGGTCGGCCGGGTCTCTGCCCTCCCCCTCCCCTCTTCCAGGACTGAGGACGGGTCTACTCCGAGCCAGCTGTACCCTGTCATTATCCAGATCTGCTAAAATAAGGATCTAGAACATGCGCCAGGCACCGTGCTAAGCCTGGGGCCCGAGTCCAGTGCCCGATCACCAACGGCACCCCCCACCATGCACTTGGGCAATGCGAGCAGAGACGGGACACCCGCTCCCACGGAACCTTGGCACGGCCCAGCCCACCCCGGCCTCACCCGGCCCTGGTGCCCGGAGAGTCCAGGCCGCCGGGTCAGCGCGCGGTGCCCCCCTTTCCCGCCCTCCGGGGATCCTGGTCACTCAAACGCTGCACCCCGCGCCCCTGCGGGCTCACGTGTGCGCGCATGCTGGGTGGCGTGCGGCGGCCGCCTGCCCCCAAGGACTTCGGTGGCCCGGCCCTTGATGGGCTAGGAGGGCGGCCGACCTAGGGACCCCGGAATCCCGGCTCACTCTCCGCAGCTGGGACCCGAACCGCCCGGCTTCCGGCCCTTCTACACCCTCCCTGCGCGCGGGTGGGTTCCACCCGGGGCATCAGGGGCGCGGGGCGCCGCAGGCTGAAGGCGGTGGCCAGAAACAGGGGGACCGCCCTGGACGGATTCCCCGCGGGCCGCCTTGCTCCAGGCAGCTGGGCTCTCAGGCCGAGGAGGGGCTGAACCCAAGCTCAAGTGCAGGGCCCTTGGGAGGAGCAGGCCAGGGGCCTCGAAGAGGGGCAGCGTGAGGAGAGACCGCAGGGCATTTTGCTCTGCGCCCACCCAGGCTTTGCTTTGGACATTGGTTTTCACCTGGCAGTTTTTCCCTCCTGAGGGTTGTTCGGATGCCAATGAGAAAAATGGATTTTACAAAGCCCTAAGGGAAAGAGGAGCATTCAGAGAGAAGGAGATAAAGAGCATGGAGAGATAATTTCAAAAAAAAAGAACGAAAAAAAAGAAAAAAGGAAGGGAAGAAGAGAGGAAAGGAGGGAGGTAGGAAAAAAGGAAAAGAAAAGAAAAAAAGAAAAGAAAACAAAAGCAGGTGGCCAAAAAGAATGGGGACGGGGGCACTCAACCTCGGCAGTAACAAAAGAAATACTAGTTAAAACAAGATACCCTTTTCTGCTTATCAGATGGAGAAAGGTTTGAAAACGTGGTCATAGCTAGAATTTTGAATTTGTGAGGAAATCTACATACTACTGGCTGATGTGTCAGTTGACAGTCTTTCTGGAGGGCACTTAATAGTTTTGCAAAAGTGTTGGCTTTTTGCCAGCTCTTTGACCCAGCAATTTTACTTTTTGGAATTTATCCCAAGACTATGCAAAGTTTTAGCTACAGGATATTCATTTCATCAATGTTTATAGCAGTAAAAAAATTCATGATAAGATTATCTAATTTTATGGTATATGGATAAAAATCTTGTAAAGAATAGTCAAAGTAGCATAATATTTGCAATACACTAGTAAATGTGAAACGCAGTTTTACACAGCAAGTATGTAGAAAATTATTCCGGTGTTTTAAAGGATATACGAATGTACAAAAAAAAAAGGCTGCGGGGGTACATAGCGCAGTGTTGGTAATGGTTCCCTCCATCAGTGATAATTGCGAATTATTTTCTTCCTCTTACTTGTTCGCATTATCCAGATTTTTATCACCAGTTTGCATAAGTTTTGCAGAGGAAAAAAAGCATAAAAGTTATTTTTGAAAAAGAGGGAACCATCTGGGTCTAATACTTTACAATCCCCCAGAGTAAGAAGCAGAAGGCCCCACAAAAGAAGCAAAAAATTCAGAAGCATTTTTCTAGGCAAGATTTAGGAGTTGAACTGTGGCCATTTCCACAGATTGGAGAATCCAAGAAGACGGGTGGAACAGTGTGGAGACAGGCACATCCAGAGAGTAAGATTTCTTTTAAAAAATCAACTGTTTGGAAGGAAGAAGTTTATACTCACTGATTCCTAGAAAAGGGAGGCAAGGCACACGGTGAGGGTCACACGGGGAAGCACCAGGCTTGGTCACAGGCCGAGGGATCAAGGAAACCGTGGGCAAGAGCCTTTCTTGTGACTGTCGCAGGAAAGAATGGGTGAGGCCTATTTCGGCTCACTCTGGGGCCAAGGGGCTGTCTCTGTTTGTGTGGTACCCCGCCCTGGGGTGATCAGGGCAGAGGGCTAGTGGCCCAAAGTATGAGATTTTGGTAAGGAGGTAGTTGGGAGGACAGGGCTCTGCGTTGATTTGCATATGAAAAGTACACTTGTGAGCTCTTTATCATCTCAAGAAATTAACTAGCCCTGGGAAGGTTCATTGTGTAAAGCTCAAACAAAATGCTATTTTAAAGGAAATCAGAGAAGACATTCATTCTGATTATAGGAAGAATTTCTTTTGCCCTACAAGGCCCTTCTAGCTGGGCTAAGAGTCCTATTGACACAAGACAGATTAACAGGAGAAAAATCAAATTTCATTTCATACGTACAGGGAATCTACACAGACATGGAAATTCCAAAGACAGTCAGGCAAAATGCGGTATATATGTCTTCCTGAACTAAAGAAAGGGAGTAGGTGTCTGGGACTTCAAAAGAAGGAATGCAATTCACAGGAAGACGAGAAAGAGTAAATGTTTGATAAACAAATGAGGGGGCACTCAGGCCCCTTTAGAAACGATGGGACACACAGGACTTTGATCAAACAAACCTTGCTAAGGTTCCTCTCTGTCCAGCACACCCAGGTCATAGCATAATGTAGTTCTCTATGGTGACCGCTCTCTTCCTGAAGCTGGTTCTCTCTTAAATTCTTTTTAGGCATTTGAGGGGGAGGCAAGGAGCTTTTCCTGAATCTGCTGGGTTTTGATTGCTTTTCGCTCAAAATAATCTTCATGCTAAAGCAGCGCGTCTTGGAGTGTCCCACTTTTAGCCCCTCCAGGAGCATCCAAGAAGGTTTCCTTGAAGAATGGGAGGGCTTGGGACATATACTATTTGAAGGGAAGCAGGGCCAGGGGTTGGGGGCGGGGATAGGGACACATAGATCTAGGTGTAAAGCTTCAGCCGAGGAGAGGCTCATATGATTGGACAGGTGACATGTGAGGGTCCGGAGTAAAAGCGGGGAGAGAAGGTAGTTGGAACCGAAGCCAAGAAAGTAGGTATGGGCCAAACTGTAGAGGCTTCTATGCCCCAGGCAGAAATTTTGGGCCTTTCTTATATGTGCTGGAGGATTGTGATGCCTTGGCAGCTTGGGGTTTCTAGTTCTGGCTTTGCCTGCACGAATGTGCAACTCCAGTGAAGTCCTTAATCCTCTCTGGTCCTTGAGTTTCTCCCTTGTAGAAGAATCGTGATCCCTGCCTTCTTTGCCACGCCTCGAGGGTGCTCTGATGGGAATGAAGTGAGGCCAGGGGAGACGAGGCTGCTTCCGTTCAGAGCCACACTGCTCATTTGCCAGGCTGTGTCCGAAGGGGGCTATTGCAGGAACCCCTGTGACTTTCTGACCTTGCTTGTGAGTCACAGGACGATGCGTGGATCTCCAGTGAAACCGAGGGGGTGGGGGCTTCCACAGTCCTCGGGCCTCTTTGCCCCGCACCCACTAGGGGGTTACTGGGCACTGCCCGGCCATCCTGACAGCTCTGGGCAGTTATCTGGTCCTTCCTCGATGGAGAGGTGCCATGAACTGAATACGCGTAGCCTAATCCTTTGTACCTGGTTCAAATGAAAGTGTTATGCTTTTAGCTTCCCGCTGCTGATCCCGGTTTTGCTTCTGGGGTCCCACATCCCAAGACTGCTTCCTCTGCTGGAAAACATCTGCAGTCCTTTTAAGCTAGTAGTCCCTCTCTCTGGACTATGGGAGGACCGGGACACATGACCTAAGTATTTATCTCTTGCTATAATCCTCACTGTGGAATTCTTAGAGGTAGTCTCCACCTGGGAATGGTGACTACAACCTTGAGAATTTAAATGTTTCTTTAGCAAAGGCTCCTGTAGTGCTTGCGATGTGCCATTCATGACACTTCTGTGAGCTAGGTAGCATTATCCCCATGTTACAGATGGGAAACACAGAGAGGCACAGAGAAGTTAAGTATTTGCCCGAGGTTGCACAGCTAGTAAGTATCCGAATGCGAATTCGAACCCAAGCTGTCTGGCTCTAGAGTCTAGAGTAGCCCCCCTACTCTGCTATCCGGTCCTCCCTTGCCCGATGACGGGCCACTCAGCCCCTCTCCTGTTCACCACCAAGAGCTTTATGTCTCCCCTCTGTGCTAAGAGCACGCTGGTCTCAGCCCCCTGCTCGTGTCAGGGACAGGAGCTGTGAAAAGGGATAGAACCGTCCCCTGGACGTTGCAGAAACCGCCACTCAGCTAAGGACAGGCCCTGCACGAGGGCTGTTTAAGGAGACTTTGCCGCTGAGCCTCATTCAGCAACCTCGCCCCGTCTTCGGTCCCGAGTGCACGGTGCAATGAGATCAGGGGTGTGGGCGGGCAGCATGCCGGTGTGTCTGAGGGCCTGGAGCCTGACGGCAGAGCCCTGGGAGGGTTCAGAGCTTTGTGCAGAGAGAGCCGCTGCCCACGTTATTCTGGTGTTCTTCCTGGTGTTATTCTCCGCACCCAGAAGAGGCCATTTCTGTCCAGGTCAGCTAACGTCCTAAAGGAAGGAGGCCATCTCACATAGGAATGCCCGGAGAGCGCACACGGGACTCCTTCATGTAGTACCCTCAAGTTCAGTCCCTGGAACCAGACCACCTTCTCGCTCAATAAATTTGTCCGTGAACCTGTAATGTTTACTCTGGGGGAGCCAAAGAAGAATGAGCTACAAGTCCTGCCCTTGAGAAGTTTGTAACCTACCTGGGGACATGGAAGTGTCTGGAAAGGTTGAGAAGCATGTCTAGATGATGAGCCCAGCTCAGAAGGAGAGAAGCTTGGAGGCTACTTCAATAGGGATGTGGCATGAAGGAGGCGGGAACGGGTCTGGGCTTTGGGGAACCAGCTGTACAGAGGTGGGGAGGAAAAGGACGAGTGTGCTGGGTGCTCTCTGCTTGTCCTTTCCACTTGCTGCCCTCCTTCCCCACCATCCCCTGTGTCCCTGGAGGCCTACCCATATCAACTGCACCAACACGCTTGGCTTCAGGCGGGACGGTGGGCTTGCCCAGTAGGAGACCCTGGAAAGAGCAGGAGACCAGAAGAGAGAGAGAGAGGTCCAGTGTTTATCCCTCCTGCTCCTGTGGCTGTGGTTTGGCTTTAAGACCCTCCCCCGAAGCCACAGCTCCAAACACGTGCAATCAGCTTGGCCGTCCTCTCTGGTGCTGGCAAGCCCTCCCTCCCTGGCCTCTCGGGCTGGAGTCGGAATAGCTCTCCTCTAGTGCCAGCCCCGGCTATTATGCTGTCTTTCCTTCGTTCCCCTGAACCTCGCTCACATCTCTGTAGATGGTCTTTTTAAGAACTCTGCTCAAGGGGCGCCTGGGTGGCCCAGTTGGTTGGGCATCTGCCTGCGGCTCGGGTCATGATCCCAGGGTCCTGGGATCGAGCCCTGCTTAGCTGGGAGCCTGCTTCTCCCTCTTCCACTCCCTCTGCTTGTGCTCGCTGTCTCTCTCTCTGTGTCAAATAAATAAATAAAATCTTAAAAGAAAAAAAAAAAGAACTCTGCTCAAATGAAGTATGAATGGGCTCCTGGGCCTGCCAGGAGCCCCAATGAAAAAGACATTTCAGAGATAGGGAAAGGTGCGTGGCCAGAAGAGGTAGGAATTCACACACTTGTCAGCTGGAGTCTCAGGTGGGAGAAGGGAGGAGATCGCGGTCCAGAAAGTGAAGAGCTCTCAATACCAAGCTGGACGTTTTTGCAGACCCCTATAATGTGCATCCATCCCTGTCTTCCAGGACGCGTCTGCTGTCGCCCCTCACTGCCCAGCACCCCCTCGCTCAGGTCCTCTGTTCAGAAGACAACGGGGATGGAGAGGCATGGAGGCTGGCGCCTCGGGGGCTGTCTGGCCTTGCTGTCGCTGCTCCCGTCCCTGAGCCTGGCGCAGTACGAGGGCTGGCCCTCCTACCCCGAGTACTACCAGCAGCCAGCCCCCGAGTACCCTCGGCCCCAGGCGCCCTCGGGCGCGGTGAAGATCCAGCTGCGCCTGGCCGGCCAGAAGAGGAAGCACAGCGAGGGCCGGGTGGAAGTGTACTACAGCGGTCAGTGGGGCACCGTGTGCGACGACGACTTCTCCATCCACGCGGCCCACGTCGTCTGCCGGGAGCTGGGATATGTGGAGGCCAAGGCCTGGACCGCCAGCTCCTCCTACGGCAAGGGGGAAGGTAAGCGATTGGGGCTTTGGAACGCAGCGCTCACGTTGCTGGAAACCCCAGAATCGTCCTGTGCGCGGTTGTTAGCCTGGTAAAGGAAGCTGCAGATGCTGTCCATGTGAATTCCCCACGATCCTGCATCTGGCCAGCCTCCTGGGTCTGGGCTGGGCCGGGTCTGGAAGGGGCACGGGGTCCGACCGGCCTGCTTTCCCCGGGACTTTGCCGGAAGGCTTGCGTCCTGGAAATGCCTCGTCCTGGCCGGAGCGTACCGGTTGGTGACCCTCACTAAGGGCTGAAGTCCATCTATACCTGTGGCCCGTGCATCCTGCCTGGGGGCCGCGTGAGCCAGGGGGCGGGGTGCCTTTCTTCCGGTCACCCCTTCCTTGAAGGGGTGCCTTTTGCTCTTTCTCACAAAGGCTCCCCATAGGCCAGCATTCCCTGACTCTCCCAAGCGCGCTGTTCGTGTCGCCTTCACACTATTAACACTAAGACGCTCTTCTGGGCTCGTCCGTGATGGGAACAGAGTTGCCCTGGGGTTTTCACTTTGGTTGGCCTACTCTTTCTTCCCTTGTCAAGTTCAAGTCAACATATTCTGGGGGGAAAAAAAGACGTTTTGGTAAAAGCTTTCCGGGAGGGCTGGTATTGGCGCTCAGAACCAGTTCTTGTGGGGGTGGGGTGGGGGGCAGGGCTAACCCACAATATTCTGGGTTAAGGTCTGGGCTAGGGTCTAGGACTCTAACCTTTGGAAACCTCCCAAGTGATCGTATATGTAGCCAGGTTTGGGAGTCATTGCAGTAGATCATTATTATGGTCCTTTCTATCCCTTGCTTTCTGTTATTCTAGAAATTATAGGAAAAAGGGAGCCCATCTCCTATATATCTTACCTCCATGCAGTTGAATATGCTGTGTGGGAGTAACCAGACCAAGAGACCACACTGAGTACAATGTTCTCTGAAGCTGACTTGGGGTTCCCTAGCAGTGGCGAGATTAAAGGAGCAAAAATGAGTTTGCGAATGCTGGGCTTTTTTTTTTTTTTTTTTTTTTAGAGGGAGGGGGAGGCAGGGAGGGGCAGAAGGGAGAGGAAGAGGGAAAAGCGCAAACAGGTTCTACACCCAGTGTGGAGCCCAACACCAGGCTCTATCCCACAACCTGAACCGAAATTGAGAGTCAGACCTCAACCGATCGAGCCACCCAGGTGCCCTGCAAATGCTCAGCTTTTAAAGCCCACTTCCTGTGTTCTTTACAAAGCTCTGGACATGTCAGAAGGCCTGGGTGACTTAATCGGTTAGCATCTGACTCTTGACCTCAGCTCGGGTCTTGATCGAAGGTCGTGAGTTCAAACCCTGCGTTGAGCTCCACACCAAGCACGGAGCCTACTTTAAAATGAAAAACAAAAACCTCCAGACATGCCTCCACACTTCTACATCTCCATATATTCTGCTGGCCGAGTGATCCAGGGGTAATGACAGGTTTGTGTTTTCAATCCCAGGCTCTCAAGCCTGGGTATTTTATAACAAATGCTTGCTTTCCAATGATTATGGGGTTTTTCCAGGGACCACTTTATTTCTACTCAGACTTAGAGTTCACCTGTCATCAGATTAGATGGGTGTGGTTTTTTTCCCCAACCCAGTTTACCTGCCCAAGTGTAGGCATGGGGTGGCCGGGGAAATGGGTTAACCTGGCTCAGACCTTGCCCCCCCAAGGAGGATGACGGGAGAAGAGTTCAAGGTTGCAGAGGGAGTGTGTGAGGGAGCAGCTGAAACCGTGGACCCTGGAGTCTGGGCTGAGTTAAGTAGGACAGTACCGCGTGGGGGACTTGTGGGGAGGGCTGTTGGGGTCCTGGGTCAGGTTGGAGATTGCAATACAAGAAGGAGCGTGCTAGAAACATTCTGGGGAGATGGGTGGAGATGCGGATACACAGCAGAAGGGTTGAAATGGACATTGGGGAAGGGTGCCACTGTCGGTCATGACGAGGTCTAAGCTACGACCGTGGAAGAGTGGCTGACATAGGGCCGGGGAAAGACGCTGCAGAGAGAAGCTATAGTAACAAGAGGCCAGAGAATCCTAGAACGGTCATCTCAGTGGATATTGAAACCAGCAGGACTCAGGGAAGGAGAAATATCAAAGATGAAGGGAGAAACAGATGGTAAAAAAAATTGTAAACTGTCCTGTCTCCCGGACTTTGAGGATTATGTTGTCTGTATAAAGTGGTACTTGGTTTTTGCATCATGAGAGGTCTGTTAGCTATAAAGGTATTTGAATTCTTCAGCATCAAGTTAGGATTCTTAGCACTGGGTACGTGTTGGGCTCTCGGTAAATATTAGCTGATTAAATCATTTCGATTGAGGGTAATACTGAAAACAGTCAGCAAGCAGTCGTTGGCATAGGGAACAGAGAATGTGACCGGTGCCCTCGGCTGTGCTCCCGCGGATGGAGTTTAACCTGCAGGTCGGCTCCGTGCGTGCACTTGGACCACCGTAGCCAAGCTCTTACTATCCCCTTCTCCTCTGACGTACAGCAGGTAGTAAGGAAGCCCCAGGAGAGCACCCAGGCCCTCCCAGGCTTTCCAGCCTGGGCTGTCAAGAGTTCATTTCCCCTAAAGCATCTCTAAGCTTGGGGAACTCATGGACATTTCCAGAGGGTTCTAGAAGGGACAGCTCCTCTGTTTCTCACCCTCCAGATGGGTCTCACAGCAGCCTGAACCAGAGGTGATTGCTCTCCTTGGCTTGTCTTCAGACCTGAGCTCAGATCTGATCCCTCCCCAGACCCTCCCCGCCCCCTCCCCTCACTGCCCCTCACCCCCCATTGTTCAGATCAGAGTGACAAAGCCAGCAGATGACCACAGTGGGGCCCCAGAGCTTCCAACTTGAACAATTGTCCTGACGATCCAGGGAACACTCTGGCATTCAGAGTTTCCTTTGTGATCTCTGTCTTCCAAATGGTTCGTGGATTGGTTGATACATCTCCTGTTTCGTTAGGAGAAGCATTTCTTAGAATGAATGAATGGTCAGCGTAGAACGAGGTTTGGCTTCTGATTGGCTGGCTCTTTGTGCCCAAAGTTAGAGCCGCATCTACAATCCAAGTGCCACTTTCCTAGCAGCTCTGCGATGACGTCTCCTGAACTGTGCCCGGCCCACCCTGCGTCCCAGCAGGGGCGCCAGAGCAAGATCAGGACGGTGTCGATGATAGGCAGGAAGCATACAGGGAAAAATATTGTCACGGAATCAAGCCAAATTAGTATATCGTGCCTGGTGATGCTATCTCGGGCTGTGTAGAAATTTACACTTCCACCGTCTATGAAAAATTACCTGGCGAAGGGCACCTGGGTGACTCGGTCGGTTAAGCGTCTGCCTTCGGCTCAGGTCATGATCTCAGGGTCCTGGGTTTGAGTCCTGCATCGGGCTCCCTGCTCACCAGGGGAGTCTGCTTCTCCCTCTCCCTCTGCCCCTGCTGGTGTGCAATCTCTCTCACTCACTCTCTCCCCCAAATAAATAAATACAGTCTTAAAAAAAAAATACCTAGTGAGAATATATCCCAGGTGGGATCACTGGCAATGAGCTAAAGCTACTTAAGAAAGCAGCTCTTTGGGGGAAGTTCCCTTAGCACTCCAGGGAGCTCCTTTCAAATGTTCCCATCAAAGAATAAAGCAGGCCAGAGAGTGTCTGCTTTGCTGCTCCTCGTGGTTCCTTCAGCTGCACGCTGTCCCACCTCCCTCCTCTTAGCTAGGGTGGTTTCTTTCATAGCAGATGGAATAAGGGCCCTGCTTCTTTTCACCATCTCTGTCCCTTCAGCAGCTTTGCCACAGAATGTTCCAAGGAGGCCCCTTGCAAATGCGGAGGGTCTTTTCCGTTGCTAGTACTTAGTAAGACAAACATTGGTTTGTTGTCCAACCAGCAACTGATTAGGGAGCATATGTTTCCGAGGAGCTTGACGGCTGGGAAGCGAGGCCAAATTGAGAAACCAGTTGGAAACCCTCAGCCCAGATGTTTTCAATCGGCCTATTGTTCCCCACAATGCGTCTGAGGCGCTCTGGTTCGAGCGCTGACCGGCCATCCGTCACAGCGGACGCATCTCAGCAGGGCCCCGGAGTCAGGGACTAGTCCCACGTCCTCCCTGACCTCAAGGAAC
>CM052899.1:37358209-37473852 GCA_028534135.1 Potos flavus | reverse complement strand
GCGGCGGGAAGAGGCAGGAGGGGGCTGGTGCACAGGCCGGTCTGGAGCTCAGGCCCTTTCTTGGCTCGCCCCTGTCCACGTGTCTTGGTGGCACAGGTCCCGTGGCCTGAATGGAGGCTGTAAAGGATCCAGGATCTAAGCTGGCAAACACAGTCCAGCCCCTGGCGCTTTCCTTTCTCTCTGCATGGAAGGCAACCAGGGCCGAACGCGTCACTCCCGGCCCACATACTTTCCAGTGCCTTGCGGGGCTGCTGAAGCGGGGCCTGGCATTGCACCCTGAAGCCGGGGTGAGGAGACATGAATCCCCGGGCACCCAAATAATGGTTCCGTTCAAGCTCGTGGTTCATTTGCATCCTGGCTGGACAGGGGCTCAGGCGCTCGGGTTGCCAGGATCCTGTGCCCGGCCCCCCTGCCTCTCTCCCTGGCCCGGCTCAGAGTGCTCCTCACCCTGCAATCCCTGCCTCTAGGTGGTTCTCCAGAGATAATTAGAGTCAGCCAGATTTCTTACCTGGAAGACGGGACGCCGATAGCTCCAAACCACCCAATTCTGTTAGTCGAGGATTAAATAAGAGAATGCACATAAGACACTCCTTGTAGGGCTCGCACGTGGAGACTGCTGCTGTTACATTGCAGTTAACCAGATCTGAGCATAGATTTGGGGCTGGGGGCCTTGAGGGGGCTGGAGGCACGGGGGGCGTCAGTCATGACCAGCTGTGGGCACGTCCCTAAGTAGCCTGGGCTTTATTATACAGCAAGGGACAAGATCACTCTGTGTTTTAGAAAGACCTCTGGTGGCTGGCCCTGTAGCCAATGGATGGAAGAGGGAAATGGAGGCAGGGACCCAGGGAGCCTTGCAAGAGCGGGTGGCGGTGCCATAGGGCAGGGGCAGAAAGAGGAGGGGCTGGGATGGAGAGATTTGGGAGGGAGCTCCCATAGTGTTTGGGGAAGGATTGGGTGAGCATAGGAACCACTAACTCTGGGTAGCCCCCCATTCCTCTCATTCAGCTTGGCCTCTCCAGGCCCCCTGTCCTTCTATCCAATCCCTGGGCCTCAGGGGTAGGTCTGAGGCAGGGACATTGCCGCTCAGTGTCAGAGGCGGGGGGGGGGGGGCCCCCACAATGCACTGCAGCAAGAGCCCCCCGCCCCCGGCCCCCATGCCCCGCCTCTTCCACTTTCTCCTGTCAAAGTCCTGACTTTCATCACTGCCTCAGAAAGATGGATGGGGGTCGGGGTGGGAGTGGGGGTGAGGAGGGGGCCACCCAAGGCCCTCAAGTCATTTGGAATCTTTCCTTCTCTTGCCACAGCTCAGTGACCGTGTCCATCCCTCCCTCCCTGCTGGGCAGGCCCGAGTCCCTGCACAAAGGTCCTCCCTCCCCTCTTCTCTCCAAGCCCTCCCCCTCCTCTCCTGAGGAATGCCAACGCCAGGGGATGACATAGAAAGCAAGATGGCACCACCAGCCCTAAGAAGGCCGAGGCTCAACAATTGTACTGAAAGCTTAGTGGGGAGACCCACGCATACAGGCACACGTGCACGCACGGACACGCTTTGGAGTAAAATACGAAAATCCCAATTGTTTTTAATATAGAACTTGAAAATTCAAAAAGAACGTGTTCTCTCTTCCGCGCTTATTTTGAGAACCCGCGGAAGGAGGCTGCCGCGCTGTGCTGTCGGGCTTCTTGGAGGCTGTAGGAGAAGCCGCTGGGGTCCTGGGGGGACCTCTTCTCTGCTCCCGGCCCCCTCCTGCCGCCCCCCACCCCGCCCCCCACCGCCCTGCAGGGCCTGAGGGCAGAGGGCCCCGGCCCGCCACTGCCTCTCCGTGGCCAGTCCAGGCAAGTAACTCCTCTGCTTCTGTGCCTCGTCCTTCCCAGAACCTGAATCTCCAGGTGGAGGACATCCGGATCCGAGCCATCCTGTCGGCCTACCGCAAGCGCACGCCTGTGACAGAGGGCTATGTGGAGGTGAAGGATGGAAAGACCTGGAAGCAGATCTGCGACAAGCACTGGACGGCCAAGAATTCCCGAGTGGTCTGCGGCATGTTCGGCTTCCCCGGGGAGAAGACGTACAACACCAAAGTGTACAAGTAAGGACGCCCCCTCCCGGCAAAGGAGAGTCCTTCCTGCCCCGCGTCGTGGCAGGCCCGCCCGTGGCCCTCCACCGATTCTGCCCTTGAGAAACTCCTGTCCCGTGGGAGACACACCCCCGAAGTGTGACAAAGGCCGGGCGAGAGCAGAGATGAAGCTCAAAGTGCTCCAGCCTGGGAAAATCCCGCCTGTCAGTGTAGACGGTCCACGCAGTGACCACGGCGGCCGAACAAGGATAGTACTAGCCAGGCCAGGAGGGGGGCAAGGGCAATGCCAGCTTCGGGAGACGTGTCCACTTTTCCTCAGCAAATGATTATTCGGAGAATAATCTGGACCTTTCAGCAACTGTCAGGAAATTGAAAAATGGTTCGATTTGTCTCAGTTATACCCATCCCGGTTAAACCTTACAGTGCTGGTATGGTTTCCAAAGTCAGCATCTCCCGAGGGGCAGAGGGGGGAGATGCTGAGGGGGCTGCTTCAGGGTCAAAGAAAGAAAGTCAGAGAAAGGCGACAGAACTAGGATCCGAACATAGGTCTCCAGCTTCCGAGTCTACGCTCCTAGACAGTGTAGCTCTGCCTCTCCCCTTTCAAACCAAGGACAGGGAATTTCGAAGTCAGGAGACGTGGGTTCCAAGCCAGGTTCTCCTTCCAGATCCCTGGGGTTAGGGCGGGCTTGGCCTCGTGGGCTTGGCCTGGCCGACTTTGGTTAGAGCCCCCGTCCGCCGCAGGGGTGAGCGGAGGCAGCCGGGCAGGCTCACAGCACCGCCGCGGGTGATCGCAGCGTTGATTCCCACCCTCCACCGCCCCAGATACGGCCCAGAGCTTCCTGGTTGCCCAGGGCAGCTGGGAGGCGGAGTGGTCTCAGGCCTCTGAGTCTCTGATCAACTCCCGCCAGCTGGTCGGCTCCTTCCCTGGAGGACAACTTCTCAGCTTTTCCAACCCACTGGAGCCAAGAAAAGCAAACCCCTCCCCTGGCTGGCCCCCCCACAGCCTCCAGCCCAGTCCTAGGAGTGGGAAGGCTGCCATCAGACCAAGGCCAGGCCGCACGTGGCTTGTGCAGAGAGCATTTGCAAGCCGTCTCCCCAGCTGAGGACGGTCCTGAGTCCCCTTCCTGCTTTCGAGGAGGGGTCTCAGATCTGGGTTTGGCCGCTGTGCCCCGGGCGATCCTCTCAAGGGCTGGGTTGGAAACCCTCTCCTTGCTCCTCCCACCCCTGTGTCCGCTTCCCTGTTCAAACTGGGACAGGAAAAGGCCCCAAGGCCTGGGAGGCATCCAAGGCCGTGGTGGAGGGTGGTGTTCTCAGCCAAGTCGGGAGATGATTAAGGACGCTGCGGATTCCCGACCTCTAGCCGGAGCGGGCAGGAGGGCGGGCGCTAAGCCTCGTAGGCTTGTTTCCTGTTAGCCTCGAGACTCAGCTGACTGTTGGGCCCCCAAAGAGAAAGGCACGCTGGGAAGTTTCTGCCTCAGTGGTGCTGTTCGGGGCTGTGATGGCAGCTGGCTGGAGGAAGCTGTTAGTGACGAGCGGGGACTCCCAGGGCTGGCGGCGGCTTCAGACATCACCTGGCCCGAGGCCTCAGTCCGCAGAGAAGGAGACGCAGGCCTGCTGGGCAGGGTTCTGGGGGGGTCACAGAGCCCACCTGCCAGAGCCCGAGGGGGAGTCCTGGTGTGTTCTCCACACTGCTGCTGCCCCCTTCAGCCCCGGCTCCTGCTCTTCTCCTCCCCAGAGGCAGGGCCCGGCTCCAGGGCACAGGCCCCCACCAGGGGGGGCTGTTAAGTCTGAGAGCTGGGGCAGGGCCGGCCTGGGGACAGGGGTCTGGGAGCCCGTGCTGAGAGGCTATGGACAGCAGAGGCCTGGGAGCCGAGTGAGGGCCACCCTGCCTGGTCCCCGAGTCTGTGCCTTCCAGCAGCTTCTTTCCCCAGCTCGCTTTGGCCCTTGCTGCAGCCTGTCCCTGCTGTTGGGAGGCCCTTCACCCTGGGAAGGAGATCGTTTTCAAAGTGATTCGGTCTTGAGTGGGGGTTAGCCATCTCTATGTATCCACCAGGTCCGAAGGAGCTTTGCGGCCTCAGACCTTTACCTGGGCAGTGCCCGGGGCCTCTCCCCACTTGCTCCGTCTGCTAACTGGTGTGTCTGGCGGCCACTGAGGAGCCTTGGTCATCCCCAGGGAGAGCCAAAGCTCTTCATCAGAGCCTCCCGTCTCACCACCCTCCGCCCTCCAGGTGGTCGTGCATGTCCCTCGGAGTCCTCGCGCCCTCTGGGTCACCGAGAGTGGAGTCGGTTTCCCCACCACGGGCTTCTGCTCTGTCCCGGGGAACCATGAATGCTCCTCACGGCTAATGAGACTGAAGTTTCAGGGTCCCATTCTTGAAGCCAGGGGCATTTTGGGGTCGCTTTTTTTTCTTAGAGCAGGATCCCAATGTTGACGCTGATTTATTGATTGGAGCTCACTAAGCTGAGATTCTGCATCTAACGTTGCATCTCCAGAGTTAGGAAGAGCTTTAACGGTATGATTGGTTGGCTGAGACGGGGACCGAAATGTGGCCCATGGTGAGCAAAATGGAAATGCCTGCTCTCCTTGGTTTCACCCAGAGGAAGGGATTCAAAGGGATTCAAAGGCTTACTTACGGAGACTGGAACGTTGGAGTTAGCGCACTTGTCATTGGAGACGTCACCCACCCTGGAAAGGCCCAGAAGACACACTTGCCCTACGACTGAGGAATAAATTTGTGTGCAAAACCTTGGCATTCTTAAGAACTCCCGGGGAGCTCCTCTCTAGAGGCCATACCTCCCCGTAACTGCAGGGGGTGGGGGGGGTGACTGGATCCCAGGGCGGTGGGGCCGGTGACAGCGCTCAGCCTCCCAAGGCCAGGTGGGCGTGGCTCCCCAGTGATAGCATCTTGACTCCTACAGACCCATGGTGTGGGCTGGTCGGTCATGGTGTTCCCAGAAGTGAAATGGATAGGAAGCCTACTGAATTCTTACTCCTTCTAGATGAACAGAAACTCTAGGTCGAGGGAACAAAAATCAAACCTAAATTATAAACACAGAGTCGCGCCCCTCCCCCAAGTCCCAGACCTGGGCCAGCTTACAGACCCAGGACGCTTTGAGTGAAGGGGAGGCTGGGTCCCCTTGAGGAAGGACCCCAGTACGCTGCCAGAAATGAACCCTGTTAATCAATTTCCCAGCCTTCCCAAAGGGACCTTTTACCAAAGTATGCACCGGGAAAGAGGAAATAACCAGAACTTTCGGCCCGACTGGACACAGGCTCTGAACGACAGTGTTTCTGGGAGACCCACAGGTCACTTTGGCTCTCCAGTCAGAGGGGGGCTTCTGGAGGTCAGGTGATCGGTGGAGTTTTAGCTCGAGCCCGTCTCACAGTGGGCCCAGTGGGTCCCTGAACCCATCTTGTGGTTATTTCCCGAGTTCTGGAATTCATCCTTGAAACAAGCATGCACAGTAGCTGGCAGAATCCCTAACAAAATCTGGCTTTCCCCTTGGCTGGGGAAGAGCCAGGAGGACTTTTCATTTTCAGGTGCTACAGCCCCGCCGAGGGTTCTTAGGCCTAGACACCCCTTTCTCCAGCAGACTTTCCCCCGGGCCCAAAGCTGCCCCTCACTCCAGTCGCTCTCCAAACAGCAGGCCTGGCGCCGGCTGTCCACGCATCCTCCCCAGCACCTCGCCTCATGTCTGCATTTCCTACCCTCACCCCCCCACGGGCCTGGCCCTGGTGAATCACTGAGTGGGGGAGGGGGGCCGCTGCCTGCGTAGCGGAGGCCTGTGGAGGGCCCCGGTGCATTCCTGTGAGCTGATGTGAGAGGGAAGCAGGGCTGTCTGGGAAAGGCGGGAGCAGATCTATGCTTGCTGTGGGCGCTGCGGTCTGCGCTGAGCTCAGTGCGTCTGTTGCTGGATGAGGGCAGTGTCCACTGAACCCTGGAAACCAGAGGATGTTTTAGGCCTTGTGCAGCTGGTCTCCGCCGAGTGTGTTCGCTTGAGGAAAAAGCTGGAGACACCCCTCGAGGGTGGTCTCCTGGCCAAGGCGGGGGTGTCATGGGGAAGAAGCTGGAGGTTGTGTTTCCAAGGGCAGGGGCCTCGTTTGCGGGAAGTGGAGAGGGGCCGTGGTGTTTGGAATTATTAACAGCGCTCCTAGAAAGTTCTTCACTGCAGGCTGCAGGGGTGTTGAGCACGCACCCTGAATTTCCCAGGAGAGTCCTTTTTTCAAAGATTCCGCGTCATTGGGCGCACAGGTACGCTAGAATTATTACCAGTCGAAATTTTGGGTTAAGAAAAGATATCGGTGTCTGTAGGGTTTCACCTTTCCTCCGTGTTCACATCCCTTCACTCCTTGACAAAGCAGAAGCTTCCAGTCCTACCCTACCAGCAGAAACAGGACCCCCCCCTTCTGCCCCTGCCCTGGGCCAGCCTGCCCTGGGAGGCCCCTCCCCTGGGCAGCCGGGGACAATGCTGTCGGTCTGGCTGACTGGCTGTGGTTCTGTCAAGCAGGGACAAGCACACGGACCCCCAGACAGCTGCAACAGCGCGACAGGACAAGGTGTCCTCCCTGCCTTCCTCCTTTGCAAATCCCACCATCATTCAGAGCCTAGCTCAAATCCTGCTCCTCCCCCGAGGTCATGTCTCTGGACAGCAACTCCGGGGAGCCCTACGTTCCCACGTCCCCTTTGTTTCTCCTTAACAAGATAGCTGTCAGTGCTTTTACAAACACAGACGAGGCCCTTCGTATGTGCGGTTGGAATTGCTTCACAGGTGGTACAAATAATCTTAATAAGTAGATCCCATTGCCACTTCTCATTTGGAGATGGGGAAACTGAGGCACGGTAACCTTTCTGTTGACCAGGTCCTTACTTATTGGTTGGTTATTGTTTTAGAAAACACTTTGGCTCACCTTGATCTTCGTTCTGCCTTCCGAAAACACGTAAAAAGGAACACTTTACACGTAATACAGGCTAAAAGCATCCCTTAGGCAAGGCTCCGGGGACACTGTCAGCCTCACTGGCTCCCATGGTAAGATTTGATAAGGTCTGTGGCCGAGTTTCATGACCATTTCCGTTTCCGAGCAAGTTATGCTTTGATTCAGCCCACGGGGTGATTTAAGACTGTTCTCGTTGCTTCTCATCGGATCCACACCTTTGATCTTGTGTGTCATTGGAAGAGAGTTTAACATTCAACTCGTTCTGCCCATTGACACAGGCAAGAAACCCCAACCAACCATGTTGAAATTACGTGGAGCATTTAGGTGAGCAACCATTCTGGTTTGCCTGGGACTGAGGGTTTCCTGGGACCAAGGGTCTTACCCCTCTTAGATCCTTTTCTGCGTTTTGTGTTTACAGGCTTTAGTGTTATCTCGCTCCTGAGTCCCTCCTGTCCTAGCACGTAAGCTGCCTGGGGGAAGGGGGCCACGTCCGCCCTTCCAGGTCCTGCTCCCCAGCGCCCACCAGATCCCCAGAAGCCAGCACCGCGGCCGGCCCCGTGCCCAGTCCCGGGTTGTGGAAGGAACAAGGGGTGGGGTGCCATGATGCTCCGGTCACCCGGCCCGTCTCGCCCCCTGCAGGATGTTTGCCGCCCGGAAGAAACAGCGCTACTGGCCATTCTCCATGGACTGCACGGGCACGGAGGCCCACATCTCCAGCTGCAAGCTCGGCCCGCGGGTGTTGCTGGACCCGGTGAAGAATGTCACCTGTGAGAATGGGCTGCCGGCTGTGGTGAGCTGTGTGCCCGGCCAGGTCTTCAGCCCCGACGGGCCCTCGAGATTCCGGAAAGCCTACAAGCCAGAGGTGAGGACACGGCCAGAGGTCTGGCTTCTTGGCATGGTGGGGCGGGTGGGGAGGGGGGTGTGCAGGCCAGGGTGACCGTCCAGGGAGCAGGTGGGGACCCCCCAGAAGGGAATGAGGAGAGCTGGTCCCAGCTCAGACCACTTGCCTACAGGGCAGGAATGTGGTGGGACCTGTGTCCGGGCCGGCCCTGCCCATAGATGCCACCTCTAGAGTGTGATGCGCCACTGGGCCCCAGGCCCAAACCCTCAGCACCCCCACCCGGCCTTCCACCAGTGCTCCTCCACTCTGAGACCAGAGTCCCTTCCTTCAGGTCAGATACCAAGGAGAGGAGAGCACCTTCTACCCACCGTCACGGGCTCTGTGCGCTGCCCGCTGGCCCCGCGCGAAAGGCAGGGGAGGGGGAGGCCTGCTCAGTTCCCAGAGGACAGGAGTGTTCAGGGGTTGTGGGAAATTCAGCATGATTCTCAAAAGCACATGAACTGTGCTACAAGTGTTTCTGAATGTGTTTTGTTCTGCAGCAGAGAGGATGACGATTTTTAAAAGCGTTCACCAAGACAGACAAGGAAAACCTGTCGTTCCCATGTCTGTGTCACTCGTAGCCCTCAGTCACGTTCCGTGGGTGCAAGCAGCACCTGTGTGTGCATACACGTGTTTGTGTATGCGTGTGCATTCATGTGTTCACACGATCATGTATGTGCACGTGTGTGCACATGTTCCCGCTGCACACGTTCGCACATGTGCACACGTGTCCATGTATGTGTGTTCATGTGTGTTCACGTACGTGCGTGCACGTGTTCGTGTGTACACGTGTTCGTGCATGTGTGCGTGTTTCACGTGTGTGCACATGTTCATGTGTGTGCATGTGTTCGGGTATGTGTGTGTTCATGTGTGTACGTGTTCGTGTATGTGCACGTGAGTGCACTCAAGACACGTCAATGTGCATCTGGTCACATAAATAACACCCCCGTTCCAAGTGTCTGGTTTCTTAGGACAAGTGAACTGTCCCAACCACGGCAGGCTCGACGCGGCCTCTCAAACAGGGAAAGCGTGCTCCTTTATCTTCCCTTGAAAATCATACCCTTCCTTTTTTCTACATCCACCAAAGGTTCTCTGGGATGTGTGTGTTCTGGAAACTGCTCACATGGGACTGAGGGGAGGAGGAGAAGGAAGGGTAGAAAGGGTGGCTGCTCCTTTATTAGGGACTGATTTCCCGTCCCAGACAAAACCTCCATGCGCAGCTGGGCAGGCGAGCTCTGACCACGCCACGGGTAGGAGGAGGGGGAAAGGCCGTGATGGGGACAGGCGGTGTGTCGGCTGGGTCCAGGCCATGGGACGGGAGGAGCAGCCCCTTCTCAGGCTCAAGCAGCCTCATTCTGTGTCTCTTTCCCGTCTCCCTGTCTCTCCCATCTTTCCCCTCTGCCGTCTCCCCTCCCTCCCCATCATCATCTAAGGATCTGCTTTTGGGAAGGGGGTGATAGCACTCACCCAAAGGAAAAGGGAAGCCCGGGTGGGAGGCAGATAAACCGGTTGGGTGCCCCTATCCAGGCCAGGGGTGGTGTGTGTGCACAAAAGAAAAAGTCTTCAAGGAAGGGAGTGAAATGAATGCTGTGAGCCCAGCCATCAACCGAGGGGAATGGGAACCATTTGGAGTGCCTTCGTGACTCTCCCAGCAGGCGGCCGTCCCCGCCCCCTCGGTCCCCTGGGGGCCTCTAAAGTGCACAGCCCCACCCCCCCACAGCACAAGCGTGCAGCCAGGCAACACAGACACCCCCACCCTGGACAGTGCCATGCCCCCCCCCCCGCAGCCCCCGCGCACCCTCGCTTGCCCCCCTGCCACACAATGTGATGGCCACATCCTTCCTACAGCCTTAGCTCAAGCCTCCGAGAGCTTTTCTCGTGGGTCATCCAGAATTCCAGACCCTACTGTTTTGGAATTCCTCTTGCTTTGTGGTTTAAAGCAAAGGAATCGAGTTCATGCCAAAGGAATTTAAAAAAAAAAGGAGGGGGGTGAGTCTTACATCACATTTTCCCTTGGTTTCTTTCTTTCCTCCGGGCCCAGCTGACTCTGCTGGGCCGTGCGAGGCCTGGGTGAGGTTCTTTGGCACTCTGTCTCCGTCAAGCTCGGGGCATGGAGGGTCTGGCCCCCTCATAAATGAGCAGCCACCTCCTGTCCTCCCCCTCCTCCTCCCATGTGCTGGTCCCACCCACCAGCTCACATGAGCAGTTTCCAGAACATGGGAGCCACAGCTGCCAGTGCGAGACAGCTTGGGCCGGGCGGTGGGGGAAGGGAGAGGAAGGGAGAGGGCGCAGCTCCACTGCAAATGGGCCGCAGCCGGCAGGTGTCTGGTTTGTTTTCTAAAGCTCCAAGGTTCCGGGTGTTTTGCACACACCCCTGTGTCTCTTCTCTCGCTAGCACCAGGCTCAGAGCAGTCCCCATGCTCTGTAAGCCGGGGGCTATCACTGCGCCCTGCCCTGCCACGGCAGCCACGAGTGGGGGAGAGCCGTGTGGCCGAGCAGGAGCCGCGGCTGGAGGATGGACACGGGGGTTCTGGTCCGAGCACTGGTGGACAGTGGCTCTTATGCCTCCATGATTAAATTAACCTCGTGAGGCCATTGGGTTTCCAGGCTGTCGGTGAGCGCTTAGGGGCATTTAAACTGTAAGCGCCCACCCTCTCTGCATACCTGGGGGGGCTGCCTCTTCTGAAGAGCTGGGCGATTTGGACCTGGAGTAGAATCAGGGGTAGTGGTAGCAGGAACGGTGGCCGCGCGTGAGCGCAGCCCGAGGACACGCGGCAGGCTCCCCACCCCCGCATGCGGTGTCCGCCGTCTCCATCCCCGGCCTTCTTGGTTGGGGGCCAGCACAGACTCGGCTCCTAGCCCGGGGAACCTCGCTGCGGAGGGGGGCGGCCGGGAAGGGAGCGGGTGGGCGGTGCCCGCCTGCCCAGCGCGCATCAGCTTTTGCACTCAGCAGGACCGTGTGTCTCTCCAGCAACCCCTGGTGCGGTTGAGAGGTGGCGCCAACATCGGGGAGGGCCGAGTGGAGGTGCTCAAGAACGGAGAATGGGGCACCGTCTGTGACGACAAGTGGGACCTGGTATCTGCCAGCGTCGTCTGCAGAGAGCTGGGCTTCGGGAGTGCCAAAGAGGCCATCACTGGCTCCCAGCTGGGGCAAGGTAAGGACTGCGGAGGCGTTCTGGGGCCTCCCCACGGGGAGCGTGGCATGGGAGCCCAGCCCCGCGGGCTGGCTTCGGGCTTTTCAGGGTCTCCCTGCTTGGCCTCCTCTCTCCCGCCACTGCCGCTCTGTTCGAGAATGCCAGGCCTCTCCCCATAGTCAGAGCTGGAAGGGAACTCAGGGCCCCGAGCCCCCATTTTATGAATTTGGAAGCTGAGGCCCAGAGAAAGAAGTGAGTAACCAAGATGAGAAAACATGATTAGCAGCCAATGAAGACTCTAACGGAGGTCTCCCAGCTCGCAACCCAGTGCTCTCCGCTGTCCCACCGAGAAAGCTGGAATTCTCAGACCCTTCGTCTAGGACAGGATCTCAGAAGTCCTCTGGGCACACAAGAATCTCAAAAGTCATCTCACTTTTCCACCCAAGCGTAGCACCACCAACATTCTCTCCCTGCCGCCAGAGACTGGAAACAGGATGCCCCCCTCCGGCTGTCACGTGATGCTAACGAGGAGGGCCTGGTTTTTATTAAGTGTCCCGACCAAATCTTTGATCTAAGCAGAGAACAAGAGTATAAGAGGCTTTCAAGCGGGTCATTCCGTTGAGAACAGTGATGCGCACGTGACACGAGGACATGGCAGATAGCTTCCCTTTCTGACAAGGAGGGTGGGGCGTCCTGTCCTGTGGGGAGAAGAAGTTTCCACGCTGCCGGACGGAGGGCCATCACCCCACCGAGAGGAATGCGGTGAGGTCATTGGTCACAGGCTGGAGGAGGGAACGGCCCCGTGGACTGGAGAGAGAGTCCCGGAATCAGAGATGCCCTGCTGGGGAGGCCCTCAGTTCATCTGATCCAACAGCCGAGGCCTGGAGGCGTGGGAGGACAAGCCTGTGGTCACCCCCATAGCAAGTGGTGGAGAAAATCCGAAACCCAAGTCATCAGCTCTCAGATCTGGGCTTCTCCCGGTACATCCGCCACGGCCCAGTCCCGCGCACCTTCAGAATGCCTCTCTATCCTCATTCTGCAATCCCACAAGCTTCCTGGGCACACACAGAAGGTTAGGGGTCTAGGCTGGCCTCTGACGTTGCATTGTGTCACCTAGAAGCCTCACTTATACCGCAGGCCAGTCCTCTTCCTCCCTGGTCACGGTGAGCTCTTTGGCATTCCCTTGGATGGTGAATACCCCCGCGGTCCGGGCCCCTGATTGGCTGATGGGTTGGTCTGTGCTTTCCCAAGGCCTGTGGGACGAAGCCCACTCATTCTGAGGAACAAATAAACCCAGGATGACATAAGCATTCCATCTATCAGGGGCGTGTGCTATTTGACCTAGTTACTTCACTGCCCAGAGCAGCCGCAGGTCTCCAAGGACCTACCGAACTCTGGAAGAGACAGTTGGCATTTTCGAGGCTGTCCTTGAAAGAACCACCGGGTGATTTATGATCTGCTGCCACTCTGGGCAGGTCAGCTCTGGTAGGCAGGGAGGGAAAAGTCCACAGTCAATGTCAATGCCCCATCACAGGGCAGACAGGGTCAGTTCAGTCCCGGCTCTGGCTGGTGGACCGAGCGACCACACCCGTAGTTTGGGTGTGAAAGGCAAGGACTAAGAGGCCAGCCGTCTGAGATCCAGTCCCAGCCCTGCCACCTCCCTGCTCGGTGTCCCTGAGCAAACCCCGGGGTTTCAGATTCTACACTGGAGTCATGGCTCCAGCCTCCTGTGATTCTCCGAGACCTGCTCTTGTCGCCACGATGGATGTCAGGTCGGAGTCAGGCACCGTGCTTGCTTTGCGTTCGGGGACCCCCTGCACACGTCTGGACTCCAGCTGGCTGTTTCCACGTCCACCTCCCCCCAAGACCCAGGGCTGCACGAGGGGAGGGCCTGTGTCCTTCACCTCTGTGTCCTTAGTGCTGAATCTGTACCCGGCTCATAGTGCTCTAGGCTCTTCATTTTATGAAGAACGCATGAATGAATGAATGAATGAATGAGTTCCAGTTGTGTAAGTAGGATCAGCTGAGTGAACGCTTGGTAAAGTTTCAGCACTTGAAGCACTTGAAGCACTTGAACGCTTGAAGTTTCAGCACTCTACACCTTAGCTGTCCAGTAGAAATACAGCAGGAGCCACATAAGCAATTTTAAATTTCTCGTAGCCACATAAAAACAAACAGAAAGAAACAGATAAAATTAATTTTAATAATATATTTCCCTTAATCTAATACATCGCAAATATTATGATTTCGACATGTAATCAGCGTCAATGCTATTAATGAGACAGTGTACATTTTGTGTACCGAGCCTTTGAACTCTAAGGTGTGCGTCACACTTCGAGCGCATCTCGGCGTGGACTGGCCACGGGCCACGTGCTCTGTGTGGCCAGTGGCTGTGTTGGTCAGGGCAGCTTTAGAGCAGTGGCTTCAAAAGCCCTTTGCCTGACATCCCCCAGCAGAAATACACGTGATAGGACAGGCCATGCACATAAAGCTGCAACAGAAGTTTCCGGAAACAGCGCTTACCTCTACGGCATGCAAAACGCCATGCTATGTCCTACTGTATTCTACCGCGCTCTTAAAAATGTGACTGTAACCCGCAGAGTTGACTGTGGGTCTAGAGTCCGTGACATCGCTCCAGGGGTTAGGCTTGTCCCCAGTGCCCTGCTTCCACCCCTGGCCCGTGGTCACCCCCACCCCCGGAGGGCAGGGCTTCTTACTTGGGGGAAAAGCAGGCCAAAGTGCAGGTGGGGAGGGCATTGTGAGGAGGAGCAATCCAGGGGTCAGTCGAGAACCAGGAGCAGGCGAATGCTGGGAGTCAGGACGCCCGCAGACACCGCCGGCCGTGCTCTGCGGTACACCGAGGCCAGGGGCCTTTGGGGACACCGTCCACCCTGCGGAACTGGGGGTGCAGGGAAGAGGGTGGGAAACACTGGTTCTCCCATCTCTGTGCCATGAGTGTGTCTGCTTCAGCAACGTGGGGCCCGCCCTCTGGGGCCCCATCCCTGCAGGTCTGAGAGCCCTGTGGGCGTTTATACAAGTGGGGCTGGGAGGAAAGAACCGGTTGTTAGTTGGAGTCTAAAGCCCATTAGGCTGTTGCATAAACCTTTCCTCCCCCGGCCAGTCCTGTAGGCCAGTGATTCATAAGCGATCACTGAGGACTATTTGGGCTGGGCCCTAGAATGGAGAATTCATTTATTCCACAAACATTTATAGTAATGGTTTCTGCTTGCCTGGAACTCATGTCAAGGGAGGGAAACTAGAAATAACCTCCCTCAAAGAGAACCTGCATTCAGAGGGGCTATGGGGTATGAGATCCGGATCCGGATCCGGATCCGGATACTCTTTACCGTTTCCTGGGCCCCTGGTAACTGGCCGTCCTGGGTGTCTCTCATTCCTCCTCATCCCCACCCTGCCAGAGAGATGTCATTATTGCCTTTGACAGATGAGAGAGGTGGGGCTCCGAAAGCGCCCGGCACTTCCCAAGGAGACGCAGGCTCCCTCCTCTAGTCTCTCCGCACCTCCCAGGGAGAGGGGTCAACACAAGAAGCCATAGGTAGGGGTGAGGTGGTGGCAGGAGGAAGGCTTTGAGATGGTCCTTGGAGGCGGGCCTCCAGCTGAGTCAGCAGGGGAGGTGTTCCAGGGGCCGGGAGAGTATCCCCAGATGAAGAACACAGGTGCTCCCCAGCGCCCCGCTCTTTCGCACAGCAACCTTCCACTCCTGTCCTGCACACCAGGGTTTTCAAATCGGGAGAGAATCCCACCGTGGGGCCAGACTGCCTGGTTTGCCTCCTGGCTCCTCCATCAGGCCCGTTACTTCATCGTCGGCCCCCCGTTTCCTCACTGGACTGACAGGCGACGATTTGATGAGTTCACATACGCGATGTGTGTAGGACAGGATCCAGCACGTAGTAAGTGCTTAAGAAATACACGCCATCCTCGCCATCGTCTTCCTTCTGACAGTCATCGAGCAAGCCCCACGTTGGGCACTCAGGTCTGAGGTTGCTGCCTGTTTCTGTGTCTACCCGAATGCCTGAGCTGGGGCCCCTTCTGGCCTCGAGGACCCTGTTTGGGTCCTCTGCCCTCCGAGTCCTTGGATGCTTCTAGCCACAGTCACTGTGTTTTAATCGATTGAATTGGAAGCCTTATTGTTTGTGAATTGAATTTGTGAATTTGTGAATTTCCAAAGGAAGGGAAACTTGGCTCTCACTCGCTAGCATAGGTTGCTCCTGGAAGTTAATTTTGGCCTTGGTGAGCCTAGATACCAGGAGTCTCTGGAAAGCTCTGCAACAGAGATCACAGAAGGAACACAGACATGACATCTGCCGTTGTGGGGCCTCCAACCCAGTGGGGAAGCAAACACGGAACAGAGGGGGCCCAGCTTAGACAGGAATCAGAAAGGCTTCTCGAAGGCAGTGGTCAAAGCCGAGCCCTGAAGGCTGAGCAAGAGTTAGCCGGTGAGGGCGCGAGGAAGATGGGCTGGGCAGAGGGTCCGGGCAGGGGAAAAGCTCAGCTCTGTCAAGCAGCCTAAGGAGGTGGTGGGGCGGCGGAGGTGGGAGGAGCAGGCGAGTCTGAATGCTAAGTGAGAGGCCATGTTGTGCCTAACGGGCCACCCGGGACTGTGGATTTTACCCTTCGATGCAGTGAGAAGCCATTCCAGGGACTTTAGATGGGGAGCGACTTGATTCAGTAGGCATTAACAGCCCTCCTGGGCTGCCCCGCGGTGAGAATTTTGGAATGAGCAAGCAGGACGGAGCCTAGAGGCCGTTGCATTTGTTCAAATGGGAGAAGACAGGGTGGGATGAGCGCTGTGACAGCAGAAACACAGAGCACCCAGATTTCGGGGAGTGCGCAGGTGTGGTGATGGATTCCTTGTCAACCACAGAGGCAGAGGGGGTACCAGAGATGGGCTCTGGGCTCTGGTGAGAACATCGAGCCGGACTGCCCAGGATGGAGAGGGCTGGCGGAGAAGCAGGCGGGAGGTAGTCCTTCTGCTGGCCGGGGAAGTAAAGAAACAAAACAGAAGTTCACTCTGATGGGGATGCAAGTGACAGGCCAGAGGAGGGGGCTCAGGGCAGGGCGGCTGTAAGATGGGAGGTGAATATCTGAGTGTTGAGGGGCAGGACCCGAGTGAGAGGAGGATGGTGGGTGAGGATCAGGGAAAGAGAGGTGACCCCAGGCAGGGCGGGGACCAAAGAGGGGGTCAGTGCAGCCCAGAGCTCCCGGAGAGAACTGGGCTTCCATCCACCTTGATGGGCTAGCTGGAGGGGAGGTAGCCTATGAGCCGAGCTGAGCCAACGCTGGTCAGGCTGGGAATTCTCTCTCCCCGGCAGTGGGGGGCTCCCCTTGCTTATGTGGGTGCGTGTGAGAGCAGCTTCCCTGCATGTTCACCATCGGTCACTTGCCAGGTGATTTGCCCTCTCTGTCCCAGCAGTTCCCCTGTCCACGCTGCCAGTGCCCAGGGGCACACTCAGGCACGGCCAGCAGGGAGCACCGGCAGGAGACGGGCTGGGGAGAGGAGGGACGCCAGGTGCCTCTTCTCCCTGCAGGGTCCCTGCAGGCCTAGGGGCCATTTCTGTGTCCCATTGTTATTAGCCTCAGAGTGTTGGACTGCCCGTTGTGATTTTGTGGTTTCCCTACACTCTGTCCATACCTTTATTATCTTCTTTTTTTTTTTTTTTAAGATTTATTTATTTAGTTTAGAGAGTGCGAGAGTATGCATGTGCGAGTGGAGTAGGGGCAGAGAGAGAGGGGGAGAGAATCTCAAGCAGACTCCCTGCTGAGCGTGGAGCCGGTGCGGGGCTCGATCCCAGGACCCTGAGACCTTGACCTGAGCTGAAATCAAGAGTCAGACACTTCACTGAATGACCCAGGCACCCCTCACCTTTATTTTCAAAATCCCTTTTTCTCACTGTGTTCAAATCACCCAGTTTGAATGTGTCGTCACTTTCCTGCGGGGACTCTGGGTCTATAGGGATAGTCACCCTTTTGGGTTCAAAATGCATGGGGTATTAAAGTTGAAGAGGGAACTTAGATGTCTTCTTGTCCAACTCCTTCATTCAAGGAAGAAAACCGATATTCAGAGAGGCTGAGTGGGTTGGCCAAGGTCGCACAGGCAGTTAGTGGCACATTTGATTTGCTTTCAGGGGAGAAGTGAATCACAAGTGCAGAAGCAGTTCTCTCCAAGGAGAGGAGGCCTGGATCCGGAGCTGATTATGGGATCCAGCTGGAAGAGTTTTGAGGATGGGACGAACACGTCCCTCCCGTCTAGGACTTTCTTGCGAGTTCCAGAAACTTACCTCCGGAAGCTGTCACTAGCACATGCTTGTTTTCCTCCCGCAGGGATAGGACCCATCCACCTCAACGAAATCGAGTGCACGGGGAATGAGAAGTCCATCATCGACTGCAAATTCAACGCCGAGTCTCAGGGCTGCAACCACGAGGAAGATGCTGGCGTGAGATGTAACATCCCTACCATGGGCTTCCAGAAGAAGGTGAGGGGCTGTGCTCTGTTTTGGTCACCAAGCCCCAGAAAGTATAAGCCACGTGGCCTCATGCCCAAGGCTTCTAACAGGTGGTATTCGAGTGCTCTGACGATGAGCTCGGAAAGGGCTCGGGCTCCGCTGCCGTCACTATTAACGACATTGTCACCTCGCATTCGTTAAGTGTGCCAAGGGAGAAAATGTATGGATAGGCACGCTATCCTTAGGGGCAGATATCGGGCATCCGCTTCGTGCCGCCCCCTGCGCGGGGACTGGACGTGTGGTGTGATCGCAAGTCCTTTCTGTAAGGGACTCAAGGTCCGTAGCACCTGTGACACCCTTGGCGTGGTCCCTGTCCAAGGACCCAGGGGAACCACGTCGACAGCAGGTGTATAAGTTACACAAGGGTAAGCACAGTATAGACAATATTTGGGGACAGAAGACTGTAGCTTGGTAACCAGAGGGAAAGAAAGGGGGACCTTAATAGCCTTGTACCGGAGATACACCTTTCCTCTCCTGAGATAAGAGTCTCTGAAATCCCACATCATCGTGTCTCCTGGATTGAGTGGTCTTCCCTGCAGGGCTAGCGAACAAGGTGAATTCCTCTTGGTCTCCCCAATCCTCAGGAAAGGCCCAGTACGTTCAATCATTGATCATCACTGTCCCACATATTTGATTGGGTCCCGGGCACCATCTGCTACCCTACTGGCCCGTTGGAAGAGTTTCTTAAGTGCTTATTTTAAAAATGAGCAAATGCAGACACATCAGGGTGCAAGATAGCTCCCCCGTGGTTCTTGCTTCGATTGTGATTCTTGACCTTGGCACCGGCATGCCAAACCGGTCAGCCACAACATGTGTTTGAACCCAAAACGGGACCCCAACAGCTCTCAGCCGAGCCATGCATTTGCCTGTGGGTGAGTGGAAGCACAGACCGCAAGCCCATGGCTGCAGGAGACGCTTGTTATCTCCAGTCGTCTGGCAGTCTTGCAAGGTAGCCGTACAGAGCTGTGGAAGGTGACGTGCCACGGGTCGTGGTACGTCGTGGCATCCTGCTCTTTGGGCTGATTGGAGGTGGGTAGGTGGAGTGGGGTTTTTAACCCAAACGAAAGACCTAGGCCAAAGAAAGTGAGGTTTTCCAGATGCACTATGTGGTTGGGATAGCTGAGCCAGGCCCTGTGCTCGGCAATGCCAGTGGCGACAGCGCACTCCCAGCACCAGTGGCCTCCCCCTTGCACGGGCCCTCCAAACTCCCGCCACCGCAGCGGGCCAGCCCGTCCCGGGGCATGGCTCAGGGCTCCCAAGGGCACGGGTGACCCCACCAGGCAGAACCACCAAGACTCGCAGCTGTTACCACTGTGTTAGTTTGCCGGGGCTGCCATAACAAAACACCATGGGCTGGGAGGCTTCGACGCTAAAAACGTTGGTCCTCACAACGGTAGGGGCTGGAAATCCGAGGTCAAAGTGCTGGCAGGGCTGGTTTCTCGCGAGGCCTCTCTCCTTGGCTTGCCGACGGCCGCCGCCTCGTGTGTCCTCACACGGCCTCTGTGTATGCATCCCCGGTGTCCCTTCCTCGTCTTATGAAGACACTGGTCATATTGCACTAGGGCCCACCCTTATGATCTCATTTAACTTAATTACCTCTTGAAACACCCTTTCTCCTAATACAACCATATTAGGGGTTGGGGTTGCAGCACGGGAATTTCCTGGGGACACAAGTCAGTTCACCATCACTCACTGGCCGATTCCTTCGTTAATTTCTTTGAGGCTTGAGTTTACTCCTCTGAAAGTAAGGAAGCTGAGACAGCTGATTTCCCTGGCTTCTCGGCCACCCCTGTTCAGTAGGAAATTGACTTTTCTCTTGAATGGCTACTAGAGACCACACACTTGGGACCCGGCGGCTTTGGTCATCCGGCCCCAGCAAAGCCTCATTCCTCTCGCTGCTGGGAGGGAGGAGCCGAGCCCAGGAGGCTCTGGGAAAGGCAGGTGGGCTTACCGGGCGACCACCCTGGCTGACCTCCGGGTCACCTCCGAACTGCGGGCCTCCCCTGGCCCGGCCCGGTTAGCAGGACCAAGCCCAAGTGGGGAATGTGAGTTGGCAGGTGTCCATGCTTCCTTTCAGGCTGACATCTGGGTCGTGTTCCCTCGCCTCCTCCCCCCTCACCTCCCAAAATAGGTGCGGGACTGGTTAACCACGACTTTATCAAAACACGAGGCAGCCTTGCCGGACTCCACGGGCTGGAAACATTTTGCTTTCCCTGTTGATGCTCAGGAGAACGTAGCTGCCTGCGCTCCGCTCCCTTCTTTCAGACCCCAGACGGCTGCCTTTGAGAACCAAAGGAATAAGGAAAGGGAAGCGCCGGCGTTATTTTCAGAAACGCTGAGGACGCTGGACCTTCCCTGGCATCCTCGCCGGCTGACCCGAGGCCCCTTGGGGTTCCGCCCATGCTGGCACGGTCAGAATACCTCTAGCTAGCACGCCAGGCTATTTCTAGAATGCTGGTGCCTCAGAGTGGGGCCCGGGGCGCGGAGAGCGATGTCCTGGGCCGTGTTAGAGCCTCATGGCTGGCCTCTTGCTCCCTCTAGTCTTCGCTAGAAGATGAGAAAAGGCCCCCAGTGCATCTTGAAACTCCCAGAGCCGTGGAACCCTGGTCCCTGTCACTGACTGTTAAAATCGTCCGTAAGGCAAGGCACCATCCACAAGGAATTCAAAAACAGTAACAAACCCGATTAAAAGTCATTGTGCTCTTGGCCTCACTGCCCGCTGGCGTTAGCCTCAGCGCTCACCTGGCCCACCGGAAGGGTCCACACCCATGGCCTCCACCTCCCCGGGGTGCACATGCTTGGTGGGGGCAGCTGGAAGCCACACCAAGGGAGGGGGTCACCTGTGGTGACTTAGAGATGCCCCCGATGGGTTTAAACACACGCCCCGCCCAAGGTGCTGGCCTTTCTCGGCATGTTGAAGCCAGGTGGCCTGCCTTCTGCCATTCTGGGATTTTCTCAGTGGCTCTGCTCATCTTATTTGTCTGTGTTTTTACATAGACCCAAAGATACGTTAGTCATGGGTAAAGTACAATCCATATCTAAGACTGTGTCCGGTGCCCACCTTCACCCCGGGCTCTCGGCCCAGAAACACTCAGAAAGACAAATGTTGGCCTCCTGAAGGCCAGCCCTTTTCTCGCCTGCTCTGACCCCTTCTAGTTCTGAAGAGAGTTTTGATTTCTGATGGACTCCCACCCTAATAAAGATCATTACTAGGATGCAGACTGATATTTCTTTTCTTTTTTTTTTAAGATTTTTATTTATTTGACACAGAGAGAGAGATCACAAGTAGGCAGAGAGGCAGGCAGAGGGGGGGGGAAGCAGGCTCCCCACTGAGCAGAGAGCCCGATGTGGGGCTCGATCCCAGGACCCCGAGATCATGACCTGAGCTGAAGGCAGAGGCTTTAACCCACTGAGCCACCCGGGCGCCTCCAGACTGATATTTCTTAAGACTTAACTATGTGAGTACTTTCCATGAATTATGTCATTAATTCTTCCTCTCCACGAGCCTGGGAGGCTAGACCCAGCATCAAGGCTGCCCTTGGCCTTGTCTGTTTGCCAGCTGACCTCACTGACCTTTGCAACCCCCTAAGTCCATAATAAGAATTGAGACCCGTGTCCCAGGAGTTATGCTGTTTCTAAGGACTGGCGAGCCAACAGGCCAATGTGCTGAGGGTTCCTGGAGGCGTCATGCCTTGGTCCCAAAGGAATGAATTGCAGGGTAAGGCGTTTGTATTAAGGGTAGCATTTTTAGAGCCCTTCCCCAATCTCCAGATCTCTCTGCTTGAGCTCACCGAAGCTAGTCCATGCTTTCAGTCCGTAAGACTGATCATGCCTTCATTCATTCCAAATGTATTGTTGGAGAACCTACCATTTATTTGTGAGGTACTGTCCTAATTCTTGATCGCACAGGAAACCACACAAATACAGCTCTGCCTTTGGGAGCTTACATTCCAGCCCGGGAGACAGGTGCTAAACAAATCGCGAGTTAGCTTCATTGTAACCGTTGGAAATGCTAAGAGGGAGACGTGGAGGGAGCGATGGAGTGTGTCCACGGCCACGGACCCCAATGAGAGGGAAGTAGCTCAGGGTACAGGATCGGGAGGGTGAACAAGGATCAGCCGGGCAGAAGGGCGACTGTATGTAGTGGGTTTCCAAGCGTGGCTTACCACGTGACTCGGTCAAGAGAGTTAGGTAGCCGTGGAAACTGGAGGAAGGCCCGCGTGCCTGGAGGTCAGAGAACAGGATGCAAGCGTGAGTAGCGGAGCAAGGGGAAGCCGCTGCCATGTTCCGAGCAGGGAAGCAATATGAGCAGGGGTCTTTCAAAGATGACGCTGGCTTCTGACCAGACAAGCAAGTGACGAAGTCCAGAGTGGAGGCAGGGAGAGCGGAGGCAGGGAGAGAGGAGGCAGTCTGGCTCAGGCAGGGGGTGATGGTGCTGGGACAAGAGGGTCCACACGGAGCCGAGGGAAGCGATGGATTGGAAAGAGACTTTGGAGATAAAATCCACGGAGGAAGATTTGACCGGATGTTGGGGGAGAGAGAGCGAGGATGGTGTGGAGGATGGCTCCGGGATTTCTGGCTTGTGTAACAGAGTCGGTTGGGGATCAGCAAAGGACAGCTTGCAGGCCAGACCTTTCCCTCTGCCTGTTTTTGTCATTGTATTTTACTGGGAACACAGCCACGCTTGGCCATTTACCCATCAGCCGGGGCCGCTCTTAAGCTATGCAGCAGAGCTGAGTGCTTATGACACGGAGCGCATGGCCAGCGAACCCTAAACCACCTCCGGCCCTTTGCAGAAAGTGTGCTGCCCCTGGAGTAGACGGGGGTGCCTTTTGCTGCATAGGGGAACAAGGGGGAGCTAGAGCACAGGTTTAGATGGAGATGGAGAAGACGCCAAGTTCAGATTTGGGGTCTCCCCACGTGGACCTGTCAAATAGGCAGCTGGTTGCGGGATCTCACAAGGGAGTTCTGGTGGCGAGGACAGTGGGGCGGGGGCAGATGCGATCGGGAGCTGGAACCAGCCGAGCAGAGGGTGTGCGGATGACCGAAGGGCCCAGGAAGAAGTCTCAGGGAGTTCTAACATTTTTAAGGTCCCTTGGCACATCCTCCCGGGTGTCTGATTCTAAGGGCGGCCCTCCCCCGGCGTCTCACAAATGCTGCAGGGAGCAGGGGCGGGTGCAGCGGTGGGGGTCAGTGCCCAGGCTTCTAGGGCCTCAGGCTGCCTGCAGGGTGGGGGGAGCTAATAGTAAGCCCCTGCTGGGCACCATGCAGGCGCGCAGCAGGCTCTCAGTGATGCTGTTGACTCTGACCGTGTCCCAGGCAGGACCCCCCGGCTCAAGGGGAGTTGAGACTGATGGCAACACGGTGGGGCAGCTTCCCTCTGCTCCCGCCTGGTGACTCTGCCTCTCTGCCTCTCTTTCTGCCCACAGCTGCGCCTGAACGGGGGCCGGAACCCCTACGAGGGCCGCGTGGAGGTGCTGGTGGAGAGGAACGGGTCCCTCGTATGGGGGACGGTGTGTGGCGAGAACTGGGGCATCGTGGAGGCCATGGTGGTCTGCCGGCAGCTGGGCCTGGGGTTTGCCAGCAATGCCTTCCAGGTGAGAAGCCCCCGTCTCGACCCCTCCATCCAGTGCGACCCTGCCTGCCCCTCGAAGTCAGCGCCTGCTTTCCATGCCCCTTCCCCAGCTGCCGGGGTGGCGGATAGCAGAGTGCCCTGGGCTGGGGGGAGGGGGAGCAGGGACCTCATCCTGGCCTTGGCTCTGGAGCTCACAGCCCTGAGTCCTTGGGGGGGGTCATGTTCCCCTCTAGACTGTTTCCCCACTACAGAATAAGGGGCTGGACTCTGGTTTCCAGGGTCCACTCTGCTTAGAGCGCTGGAATTCACCCTGGGCCGGGGGCTGATTCTGGGGCGTTCTGATGTGCCTGTGCGAAGGGAAGCAGCTCAGTCCCACGGGGCAGTGGAGACCACCCGGCCCACCCAGCACCCCAGATGCCTTCGCTCACTCCCTTGGAGGCGCCTCTGTCCAGACCGTATTTCCCAGCCAGTCTCTGTACTCATGTCTTCTCCCCTTGATTGGCCGGCAAACCTCTAAGCCGTTCCCGTCCTCCGTGCCCTCCTCCTGCCGGCCCCTTCCTGAAAGAGAGGGACTCCGCTGAAGGCAGCTCAGCCCCTGCCCATATCGGAAGGCAGCAGAAGAGAGGCAAGAACTTTGGCTTCAAAAATCATGGACTTCTGGAAGCTGTACTGTGAGGGCACATTGTGAGAAGGAGGCTGGGAGGGGAGGAGAAGCCAGAGATGGGAGGCCTGAGGTCTATTCCCATCTCTACCCCCACCAGCCTGCTGTATAATGACCTGGGGCAAAGCGGCCGCCCTCCCATGCGTCCCTTCTCCTCCCTGTGACATGGAAGGAATAGTCCCAGGTCCTCGGTGACCTGGCCCCAGACACTTTCTCAGTGTTTGGAGAAGAGGGAAATGGCTGGAGCCCCCATCTTGCTTTGCTGATCCTGCCTCCAGCTCCTGCACCCGGGGGGCCCTGTCCCCGGAACAGGATTTCTTAGGGAGGGACTTGGGTCCGCTCCAAAGCCCTGCAGAGCCTGACTGCCCACCATGGCTGGCCGGGTCCAGGGTAGGAGCTGAGTCCTGAGCAGAGGCCGTCCTGCGGCTCCTCATTCCAGCGTTCAGAAGACAGCGGCCTCTGAGAGCCCTGCCCTTGCCCTCCGGGGTCCTGGCTTCCCGAAGTGTCTCTGCTAAGGCTGCTTTGACGAGCGGGGGCAAGAGAGGAAAAGACAGTTCTCTTTAGCAGAGCGCTCGTCCCGCTGTTTTCATTCCCGGTCAGCTCATTCGTAAGACACCCAAGCCTCAGCAGGGTCACGACGTGGGCCCGGATCTCTGCCGCCGATTACACACCCTGTCCCTTCTCGAGGCCCCAGTTCTCTCTCTAGAGGACGATGGTAAGGAGAGCCAGTAGGATGTATGCATGCTGAGCCATCACGTGGGAATAGATTTCTTCTCTCCTGCCAGTTCTGATGGATAGGCAGTGTCCCCCGGGAGCACTGTGCCGAGGATGCTGAGAGCTCGTGCAGGTTTAGAGGAGACAGGGCTGTGACGGACGCGTCACGTCTGCCCTGGGCTCAGAGCTGGGGAGCAAGCAGTGTGAGTTCCCGGTGCCTGCCGTTCCTGACCCACAACACGGGACAGCCGTTTGACCGAAACCTTAGCCACGCTTTCCCTGAGGGGACCAGAGGCAGAACCAGAGCGCGAGGCTGTCCCCTACTCCGCCACCATCAACCTGCGTGACTTGCGGACATGACTGTGTGTGGCACCGCTGTCCCCATCAGAAAAAATGGGCCCATTTAGCTTTAGCCTTGGCATTTTCCCGAAGCTGAAAGTTGACCGAATATGAGAAAGTGACAGCTCAGGGTGACACGCTTCCCATTTCTTTGGATTCCTCCAGGAGACCTGGTATTGGCACGGAAATACCTACGCCAACAAGGTGGTCATGAGCGGGGTGAAGTGCTCGGGAACGGAGCTCTCCCTGGCGCACTGCCGCCGCGACGAGGACGTGGCCTGCCCCCAGGGCGCGGTGCAGTATGGGGCCGGAGTCGCCTGCTCAGAAAGTGAGAGTCCCTGGGGGTCACATACCCCCCCTTCCCCACCAGGCTCCAAGAGGGGACCAGAGTCCCGCTGGTTGTTCCTGGCGGCTCTGGGGCCTCTGCCATGAGCCAGGCCAAGGAGGAAAGCGGATTAATTTTAAGTGAGAAGCGCTGGGGGCAGGAGGAACTCCCTCCCACATACCCCCCCACACCCCCAACACTTGCCTGCTGACAGTGCAAAGAGAAGCAGGAAGGAGGGACTGGGGAGTCTGGGAGCCTTGGGTTCAAATGGCAGGGCCCCTGGAGACCTGGTGACCTTCGGTGAGCTCTGTCACTGAGAGCTCCCGGTTCTTACCAGTTAACGAGGAAGACAGCACCTTCCTCGGGGCCGTTTCTGAGGCCGGGGAAGCAGACGAAGCACATACCCGGGGCTCCGTGTGTGTTGGCTTCCTTCCTCCCACCGCGCTCCAAAAAGCGTTGCTTGTTTTCACACCTTGGAGACAATTTAGCTTCCTGGTGAGTCCCTGGGGATCCTAGAGAGACTGCAAACATAGAAGGGGAACCCCGCCGGGGCTCAGAATGGCCCAGCTCATGGAGGCTCCCTTCTGTGCTGAGAGAGGACTAGCCCTTTGTGGGCACGCTGCTCTCCCGAGGCCCGCCGCAGCGCTGCTCTCCCGCCTCGGCCTTCTAAAACCACACTTAGCCTTTTCCCTCGTGAATCTGGGAGGCACAAGAGGCCCCGGATCTGGCCAGAGAACCCGAGAGCAGACCCCACCTGCCATTTATTAGCTGATCTTGGCAGAGTTAGTTAACCACTCTGATCTCTAGTTACTGTTTTTGCTAGACGTGGGGAATTTAATGTGACAGGAAACATGCGCGCATGCCCAGAAGACAATGGTGCGCCATCTTTTACCATCATGGAGAGCTAGGGGAGGCCAGACCTCAGCTAGTGAGCTTCATGCGCTGTCGACCCCTTTAGACTCACCCAGCGTTTTCTAAGCCTTAAAAGGAGGGACTGCCCTCCTCCCACTCCCCAGGCCTGAGCTTCTCTGGGCCGACCACCCTGAGGAAGAGCTCATCACCCTTACCGGCCTCCCCAGGAGGAACATCCAAGCAGAGAGAAGCAGTCAGGGGCCTTTTCTGGACTTCTTAATTTATTTATATTTGTAATATACCATAATTTCCAAGAGGAAAATAACATAATATAAACCTAAATAAAATTCAAGGTAGCCTAAGAGAAGATCAGATGTGAAAAGTAGGGATTGGCGGAAAGGCACTGGCTCAAAATGGAAAATAGAGATTAATAAAGAATACGTAGTATAGAGTCCCATACATTTACTGTTGGGAGGTTGTAAAATTCACCATGAGCTTCCTAACAGCCAAAGGAAAGAGGGAAACCTGGTCATTAATGTCATTCATGGTGTCCATGAAGTAGAAACACACCCGTGAGATTAGAGAAGCCCACCGTTCTAGATTCTGAGGTGGAAGGGAATTTCTCATGCAGACAGACAGCTATGAGATCCACAGTGCCCTTGACATCCTCATGGCAGGTGAAAAATGAGTTTTATGGGGCTCCGAGAGCCCCTCAAGTTAGGCTAAAGGCGTCACTCAGAATGACTCCAGGGGTGGGGGAGGGGACAGTGACCATTTGGGCCGGGAACACAGCTCTTAGCAGATCTGGCTTAATGCATGTTAGAGTATTCAGAGATGAAGAATATTCTTCAGGCCACCCTTCGTAATTACTATTTCTCATCCAACCAGTTCCCTCTGTATCTGCAAGTCTTCCTTTTCTCTCCCTCGTCCTCCTGACTCACCCCCCACCCCACCATATACAATCCGTCTTCACTGTCATCTCTCCATGTTTTTTTTTTTAAAGATTTTATTTAATTGACAGAGAGAGAGACAGTGAGAGAGGGAACACAAGCAGGGGGAGTGGGAGAGGGAGAAGCAGACTCCCCGCTGAGCAGGAAGCCTGATGCGGGGCTCAATTTCAGGACCCTGGGATCATGACCTGAGCCGAAGGTGGATGCTTAACGACTGAGCCACCCAGGCACCCCAACTCTCCATGTTTTCTCGACTCCCTGTACCTCCTTCCCTCCGGCTGTCTCGGCCCGTGTCCAGATGCCATTCTTCCAGACTGTATCAGTCCGCAGTGGGACCCCCACAGTGACAGGTGCCTCTCCGACGGCTCCCCTTCCCCAAAGCCAGAATCCGTGCCGGTCTCCCACTCATGCCTCCCTCCTGTTCAAACCGGTCCAGGCTTCCCCACAGCACTTAGGTGAATGCAGGGACTTGCACAAGGCGCATGTTGTCCAGTCTCATTTGGGGCCACCTTCCACCTCCCACCCCTCCTCGGTGGCCCAGCCACACAGGCTTTGGAGCCCCTTCATGCCTCGGGGGTCTGGCACGTGCTACCCTTGTAGGGCTACTTACTGTAATCCCTGCTCGTCCTCCAGGGAGCGACTAAACCCTAACTGCCTCCAAGGAAATCCTTCCTGACCTCCTCCCGCCAACTGGGTCCCAGTTATAATTTCCAACACCCTCCATATTTCTCCTTCTGGCTCTGGTCACAACTGTAATTAAGTAGCTAATATGGGCTTCTGTCTGTCTCTCCTGCGGCAACATGAGGTCAGCCTTGTTCAGTACCGTCCAGAGAGCCTAGCGCAGGGTTCACTTGAATACTTGGTGGACGGGGGCTGATAGCAGCTTCTAGTGGATGCTTTGGATGTTAGGGAGGTCAAGGTCCTGTTGCATGGCAGGTGCTGAAAGAATGGCTTCCATGCTACCAGCTAATGTGGCCATGTTATGGTCAGAGCTGGAGCTGGAGCTGGAGCTAGGGCTGGCCTCCTCTCGGAAAGAGGACAGGGCTGCCTGGGTGGCTCAGTCGTTAAGAATCTGCCTTCGGCTCGGGTCATGATCCCGGGGCCCTGGGATCGAGTCCTGCGTCGGGCTCCCTGCTCTGTGGGAAGCCTGCTTCTCCCTCTCCCCCTCTCCCTGCTTGGGGTCCTTCTCTCTGTCAAATAAACAAATAAAATCTTTAAAAAAGAAAGGAAGGAAGGAAGAGGAGAGAGCAAGGGAGACTCATTTGCTCAGCTCAGACGTAAGCAGAAGGGCTGTCCATTGAGTACTGACCGTGGCACAATGAATAAGAGGCTCATCACACCCTCCAATAAAAGCGTGCCCGAGACACTCAGCACTAGCGATGCTGCCTCCTGGTGTGTGTCCTCCAACAAATGAGAGCCCTCTACTTGATGTCTTGTACTCCCTACCCCACATCTCATCTGTGTGCCCCCTTCAGACCCTTCGGTTCCACATCCATCCCCCGCAGGTGGATTTGCTCTCTAGAGGCTGCGGCTCCAAGGGTCCAAGTGTGTCTTGAGAACATGCTGTGCTCCACGTGCAGCCTGGGGGCCATGGGGAGCGCTCCAGGCTCTGGTGAACTTGAGGGAAGCAAAGCTCAGACGCACACCTGCTTCAGAAATTTACAAGCAACTTGTCAGAAGATAAAGGATGGATCCCGTTGCAAATAATTCATAAACAATACTTCTGTGAATTCAAATGTACTAGAAATAATCAGTGGAATGTGACTTTTAAAGGGAAACCTACAGTTAAGCCTTCTGTAAAGAAGCTGAACCTAATAGGATTGTTTAGGAAACAGACTGTACCCATGGGTAATATATTTTTTTTAACACCGGCAGTGTGCCCACTGAGTAAATCAAGCTTTGTTTTAAAAGATGCGCCTAGGGGCGCCTGGGTGGCACAGTCGGTTAAGCACTGGACTCTGTTGGCTCACGTCATAATCTCAGGGTCGTGGGATCGAGCCCCGAGGTGTGAGCAGCCATACTCAGCTGGGTGTCTGCTTCTCTCTCTCTCTCTGTCTCTCTCCCTCTGCCCCTCCCCGAGCTTGCACTTTCTCTCTCTAAAATAAATACATAAATCTTAAAAAAAAAAAAAAATGATGCAGCTGGGGCAAACTCTCATGCAGAGCAACAGTGTGCGTGGAAACTTTGGAAGAATCCGTTCAGAAGGTAATTGAGCAACACGCATAAGAGCCTTGAAAACATGCAGCCCTTCCACCCGGTAATTTCACTTCTAGAAATATATTCTAAAGAAATAAGTTATATATGCAGATTTACTACGGGATGTTTATCTCAGCTTTATCTTTAACAGTGTATCAAGAAATAGGAGATAGGCTTATGAATTCAATAATTTTTTTTAAAGATTTTATTTATTTATTTGTCAGAGAGAGAGAGAGAACACAAGCAGGCAGAGTGGCAGACAGAGGCAGAGGTAGAAGCAGGCTCACCGCTGAGCAAGGAGCCTGATGCGGGGCTCGATCCCAGGACCCTGGGATCATGACCCAAGCGAAGGCAGCCGCTTAACCGACTGAGCCACCCAGGCATCCCTGAATTCAATATTATGCAGCCATAAAATGCATGTGTAATGGGTATTTATTAACAAGGAAATATGTCAAGATCTATTTTAAGGGAAACAGTATTAGCAGACTGTAAATCTACATACACTATCACATGTGTCGTAAACTGTATGCGTATCCTCCCCAGAAGGATCAGACCGAGGTGTTCATGGTGCTCTGTCTCCGGGAGCCACAATGTCATTGCTATTGTTTGTTTTTTATCATGGAAAATCTGCAACCACCCAGAAGGAGAGAGAACAATATCATGAACACTCATGTTTTGCCCATCATTTTGCACTGATAGCTGCAGAGATGTCCGAGAGCACTCTCAGAGGAGGTGGAGAGGAATTTGGGGTAGCGTTCCTCCAGGAAGGGAACGTGGAGAGACCGTGAGCCCATCCCAGACGGTGATGCTAGGCAGGGATGGGGGTTGGTCCCAGCTCAGGAGTCCGAAGTAAAAGACTTGGGAGGGGTGAGGGGGGTCTCATCTTGTTTGAACACCGTGTCTGCGCTCCCCAGCTGCCCCTGACCTGGTCCTCAATGCGGAGATCGTCCAGGAGAGCACCTACCTGGAGGACCGTCCCATGTTCATGCTCCAGTGCGCCATGGAGGAGAACTGCCTCTCAGCCTCGGCCGCCCAGACCAACCCAACCACAGGCTACCGCCGCCTTCTGCGCTTCTCCTCCCAGATCCACAACAACGGGCAGTCTGACTTCCGACCCAAGAATGGCCGCCATGCGTGGATCTGGCATGATTGCCACAGGTGAGCCCTCCTGCATCGCCAGCAGCCTCTGCTGGCCCGACACGCCGCAGGGCTGGCATGGGATTCAGAACCTCGGGGTCCCTCTAGAGAGAGCCAAGAGGCCACACATCCAGGAGGCGGGTCTGCCTACATTAGAGAGGGTCCAGGGTCGCCACAGTGGCCTTCCACATTTACTGAGCCATTCTCCACCTCGCAGCTGCCCCAGCCCCTCACCTTCCCTGAGCCTGGTCTCTTTCTTGCCTCCAGTGCCCAATGTTAGGAAACAAACATCTTGTTTGTTTCATCCCCACTGACACTTTGGTCAATGGTTTTCACATGCATCTAGGGCAAGTTCACGCTCTGCAGGGTGTTTGGGGGTTCTGCAATATTTGGACTTTTATAAATATATGTGAGGGGTGCCCCAGTGGCTCAGTCAGTTAAGCATCTGCCTTCAGCTCAGATCATGATCCCAGGGTCCTGGGATCGGGCCCCGTGTCAGGCTTCCTGCTCAGCGAGGAATCTGCTTCTCCCTCTGCCTGCTGCTCCCCCTTCTTGTGCTTCTCTCTCTCTCTCTGTCAAATAACTAAAGTCTTTTAAAAAATATCCTTAAAATATTAAAATATATATATATATATATTTGAAATATCTCTAGGAAGGTAGGGGGTATGGAGGCAAGGGTTCTGGGCCCAGTAGTCATGAGACTTGGTCTCTCAACCCAGCCTTGCCTCCAACCAGCTGCGTGATGTCGGGCCATCTGGGCCACATCACCCGGGACCTCCAGTGTCCCTGCCAGCCCTCGGCCTGTGGACTTGGCCCCAGTGCTATGAATCCTGCACCAGAACAGAAATCCTAGAGCCGGCCCTAGCTGGAGCCAACAGAAGCCACCCCATTCATCTCCTTGCCTTGTCTGTTCTTTCTCTTTGCCTTGATGCTCATTCTAATCCAGAGCCCACTGCCCTAGCTTGTTCAGATTTTCCTGCGGGGACCTGACTAGGGCAGGGAGAGGGAACAGAAGAGAACACACTTTTGCAGATGAAGGGGGGAGGCCCTGCCGTGCAATAGGGCAGCAAGCCCCCGAGGGGTCCACAGTGAGTGCCCCCTCCCCCGGATATCCGCCCTCCGTCTCTGCAGCAGAGCTCCCTGCTTCTCACAGGGAGGCCCGCGGGTGGGCCGAGTCGGCCCCTGGCAGACCTTCGCCCCAGAATCTGCATTTTGACAGGATCACTAGGCGATGGTGTGTGTGTCACGTCTAAGTCTGGGGAGCCCCAGCCCGGCCGGAACTAGGCGTCCTTCCAGATGGAAAACATAGCGACCCCCGTGAGGGGCATGAGAACTGACATTTATTGACCCCCTTCTCAGTGCCAGGCATATTTTCAAGGGTAAGGAAGTAGGGGCTCGGTGTTTACAAGACTTGTCCAGGAAGTCCAACGGGAAGTTGCCGGGCGGGGATCCGTGGCTCGGGTCTGAATCCAGAGCGCGTGCTCTTTCCGTCGCCTCTGCTGAACGTTCATCAGAAATCTGTCCTCGCCTGCTTCTCCGTGTCCCAACGGATGCTCCCATCACAGTCAAACCGGTTTAGGGATTGAGCTGTTCAATCTGTTTCAAAAGAAAAAGACTAGGATAGAACTTAGAACTTGTTGATTTTCCTTCATAATTATTATCCATATGTTTTGGAGGTCCTACTTAGCCAGAGAATTTTTGGTGTCCATATAGAAGCATGTCAGCCTTCGGCAGGGTGGACGTCAGAGAGTAAAATTAAAGTCGTGACCAGATCAATGCCTGATGGCCTCTAGAGAACGTGTGGGTGGGAGCCCTGGGCCGGTGGGGGCTGGCACTGCCCGCTGTAAGTTGGACATAATTGCATCTCTGTCCCACACGTGGCAGTCCGCCCAGACATTACATGGGGGGAGTCTCCGCGGGACATCTGCTAGCTCTCCAAGCAGTGGTCTGTCCTCTAAGAATACACATGGCGACACCACGGACGTGTTTCTTCTGATCTGGAGCCCCAGGCATCCTGGTCTCTACCCAACCCCACCCCCTGCTTTTCCTGTCATCCTGTTTCATTTCTTTGCTTACAGATGTTCCAATCGGTGGCTTGGGAGGACGGGGTGGAAAAAACATGCTGGCCAAGCATATGTCCCTCCAAGCCACCCCTTCCTCGCACGTAACTGAGAACCTATGGCCATGAGATCTCAGGGAGCGTAAGAGGGTCACCCTCCCCCTTGTCCCCCAGCCTCCAGAGCTCCAGGGGACATGTCCAGGCTCTGGACTTCTGGCCCCAAACCTCGGATGGGTCCCTTTGGGAGTATGATGAAAGCAGGCCCTTCTTCCACCTCCCCCCCCAAAAAAAATAGTTTCTAGAAGATTCAACATCCTCTTTCAGCAGATTTACTGACTGTTGAGCCAAGTTGAGAACCCTGGCTCAAATTAGTGTGCATGGGGAAAATCATTAATTATTTAATAATTTAATTAATTATTTAATTTTTATTAATTATTTTAAAATTATTAATGCTACAATGAGGAACGGAACTGTGTTCTTTGAAAGCCTTCAGATGAAACCTAAAGACTGACCCCCTTAGCACCTTCCTTGCCCACCAGACGTAGAAGGAAAGGCCCTGAGTTGTCCTCTTTCATACACATCGTGCCCTTGGTGGGTGACCCTGCCTGTCCCCCAGGGAGCAGGGCCACACTTGCTCCACTGGCACCGCACATCACAGGTCCGGCAGGGTCCAAACGGAGCTGGACACATGGCCGCTCTGCCCCTGCAGTGGCCCAGAGGTGAGCCCTCGCTCCGCAGGCAGCCCCCCGAGAGGCGCTGGGAGCTGTCGAGCAGGGCGGTGGAGGCCCAGCCCAGGGGCCAGCCCAGCGAGCCGGCAACAGCCCTGCTCCAGAGGGGAGACTTTGGTTTACTCTGCCCGGCTCCCACCATGTGCAGAGCAGGCCCCATCTTGGATCAAAGCCCCGCAGATGTGACGTGGCCTCTGGGAGCCAATTTTAGGCCCTTGTCCCATCTGTAGGGCTTTGTTCTGGCCGCAGGGCTCCCAGCACATGCGGAAGGCGGGGTGGAGCAAGCGGAAGGCCCTCGCCCTTCATGACAGCACCTCCTGAGCCCGGAACACCCGCCACCACCCCCCATATTCTCTGCCTTGGGGACAGGATCATTGTTCCAGCTGCAGCTGAGCACCAGCTAGGACTGTCCATTCTGGAGGCACCGGGGACACATGGCAGGTGTGGGACACGGTGAAGAGTGACAGCATCTCTACGGTGTGCACCGACTCTCTGATTCAGAGTTTATGTGGCCCCCAGTGACCTAGGATGACAAAGCTGCCATCTTCCTCTGGGCTAGCTTGGTCCATCTTCCACATATCCGTCATCTCCTCCTTCCACTGACCCCATGTCTTAGAATACTGAGCTCCGGAGTCTTACAGTGGAAGGCCACCCTTCCTTTTCTCCAGATCACGACCTCCACCAAGTGTCAGGTTATTCTCGCTCTCCTTAGGTTCTGGAATTTCTTTCCAAGTTGTAATTTCCCTAGGTCCGCCCCATGGATCCAGCCCCCTTTTAGACTTCCAAAGGTCAGGACCGCTCATCGTGGAAAGAGGAGGTATACTCCCATCACCAATACTCGCTCTCCTGCCCTCCAGGGGGGCCCATCTGTATTTCCTGGGGGAGGGGGCTTGGGGGCGGGGCTGCCCCGCCTCTACAGCCAGCCGGCGGGGAAGGAGAGGTGGCCCTGGGGGGAAATGTCCACACCTGCCCCAGAGGTGAGACACAGGAGACCGCAGCTAGCTGGAATCAAGAGGCTCCAAAACAGCTGTTTCCCTCCTCGTGTTTACAGGGGAAAAACTGAAGAGCTAGGGAAGACTCTTAAATCAAGTCTGCAGGAAGCAGCAGGAGCAGGAGAAGGGCAGCCTTACAAGAGTCCATCTGTGGACTCCGTCTGAATTTTGTTTAGACAACGGAACATAAACCCATTCCTCTTCAGTCTTTCCAGCCGGTAAACATGGTAACATAAACCCCTCTCTGAAAGATGCAGACATGTTTTAGGCAATGAGTCAGACCTCATGTCTCATCCTGCTCCTTCGAGAAGCCAAAATAGACCCGTTCGGAGTCATCACTTCGACTTGCCACAAAACGTGTCCTTGTGAGCGTTCTCGGGGGGCCCCGGGCTCAGCATCGCTTTACCCAGAAACATGAGCGACCTGGGAAAAGCCCAACTTAGGAACTCCTGGCATTATTTTCAGCACAAGCGAACATAGGAGGAAGGAGGAAAGAGCCTCTAATTTCCTCGCCGAAAACCTATCGTTTTAATTCCCCTCTTGCCGCTGTCCTGCCTGCCCCCGCTCCGGCGGAAGGAGCCTGCGGCCGTGAGGCCTGGGGGGTGAGGAAGGCTGGGAACGGTAGCAGGAATGGTAGTGACGCTGGTGGTTACAACACACTACTCATACTACTGTGAGCAGGAGTAACAACGGGAGAGTTGACAGGTGCTGAGAACCCCTCTATTACAAGCCCCCTGGGAGGTCTTTCTGGGGTTTCTCTGATTCAGTCCTTCCGGGACCCCTAAGAATGGGTCCTGTGATCATCCCCTCTTTCCTGAAGAAGAAGCTTGGATAGTTTTGCTCCCTGTGCCTTGGGTGCCTTGTATCTCTGTTTCCCCGTTTGCCCCGTGTCCCTGTGATGCCAGAGACAAGCGTGTTCGCACAGTTGCACACGCCTGTGAGGCTCACGTCGCGCAGCTCAGGCTGGGCCTCAGGGAGGCCCCTGGCCACACGCGGCGGCCATCTTCCCCTTGTTTATTCTGCACCAAATGCGCCTCTTTCCAAGAATCTGCATCTGTTCTCAATTCCTCTGGAGCCAAGAGATGGGACACCGTTACGTAAACAACTCGCAGGAGCAAGAGACGCGGGGACACAGGAGCTCTCCCCACTCTGCTCTCATCCCGAGCCCACGGGGACGCGCCTGCCAGGCTCTGCTCCTTCCCAAGCGCCAGTGAGCCCCTCGGCCCCTTTTCACATGTCCCAGGCGAGGGGCACACACTCGTGCCGCCCACTTCCCAGCTGGTGCGGTGGCCTGGGGCCTCCCCGACTCCCGTACGGATACCCACCCCACCCCCCGCCCCCGACTCGCCAGTGCCCGCTCTTCCCGCCTCCCCCTCCCCTTCTGTCCTTTCCCTCCCACCACATCCCACTTCAGACAGTTTTCCAGAAATCTCCGAAAGTCACTGTTCTCAGTCTGCAGTAAGCATACGACACAGGAATGGGCTGGGGGCCGCTGCCGTGCCCAGGAGGGTTGTAAACAGCACTGAGTAAAGAGACGGCAGGGCAGGCCTCTGCTCCCCAGGGCACCTCGCTGATCCCCACAAGGCCGCCCTCGTCCCGCACAGGGTTATGCCCGTTCAGCTGGTGAGAGAGCCGAGGCCCGGGCGGGCGAGCCGCCCCTCATGGGGGGCACCACGGAGACCAGCTTCTGCTTCTGTCACCCACCCAGTCCTCTTCCACACGCCATGCCTCAGGGCCCCGCAGGCGGCGGCTCCGGTCACTGACCTGTAGACATCCTCCCCCCCCCGCCCCGTTCTCTCTCTGCAGGCACTACCACAGCATGGAAGTGTTCACCCACTACGACCTCTTGAACCTCAACGGTACCAAGGTGGCAGAGGGCCACAAAGCCAGCTTCTGCTTGGAGGACACAGAATGTGAAGGAGGTATCTTTGTGTGGGTGGTTCCAAGGGGACTCCAGTGCTCCCACCGGTCCTGGAGTCCAGGCCCGACGCCGGACTCTGTCCCCCTGGCCACTGCCAACTCTCCCCGTGACCCCTTCTGTCCTCAGGGCCTCCTGTGCCTGTGGCTTGGGGCCGGGGCGTGTGGGCGGGGCCCGGCTGTGACGGCGCCGGATCCCCCCCGAGTTAGGCCACTGGGCACTGGTGGGTCCATGTGGTCCCCTGGTGAGGCCCCAACCTGGCATGTGTCCCCTCCGCCCCTGACTGCCACAGCCTCTCCCCCTCTGTCCCAGCGCCAAGCGCCCGCCCCCTAGGCTCATGGCCTCCCAAGTCTAAGCCCAAAAGACCTGCTCTGAGGTTCCCGGGTCTCTCGACTCCCCCAGACAGAGGCGGCACTCAGCTCCCACCTCCGATCACCGGTGGGCACACCCGCCACCCGACCGGACTGGGGCTCAGGGGAGACATGGTGCTGCTTCTGCACATGCCCAGGGCTCTGAGCAGTGCCCGAGCAAGGTAGCCTCTCAGCGAATGTGTGTTCATTACTCAGTCATGGACATGCCATGCCATGCAATCGCACAATCGAATGGGTTCTGAGCATCTCCTATGTGCCAGACCACTAGCCGACCCAGTAAAGAGTCAGATCCACAAACCAGACCTGAGCCCACATCCAAGTGCCGACTCTCCAGAGGGCGGCAAGACGACCGCCACATTAAGCTAAATCAGTACCACCAGAGCTTTCCCAGATCAGCACTCACTTCATTCCCAAGCTAACGGGAACGCCTGAGGGGCCAGAGAGGGCTTTGTGGAAGAGGGGCCCCGGGCTGGCCCTGTAAGGACGGACGGGATGTGGGTAGAGAATCAGGCAAGGGGTTCCGGGGACGGGAGAACGGATGGGAGACCCACACGGTGGGGACGGGACGCCAAGCCCAGATGGAGCAGAGGTTTAAGGGCTTGGAGGGAGGAAGAGATTTGCCGAGCGCGGGCTCTGGGAACAGCGCCCGGCCAGCGGGCCTTCTTGGGGCGCGCTGGGGGAAGGGGAGCGCAGAGGGCAAGCACTGGAGGCAGTGGGGCCCGGGTGCAAGGGGGCCGGGCTTCTCTCTGCCCCTGCCTACAGACATCCAGAAGAATTACGAGTGTGCCAACTTCGGTGAGCAGGGCATCACCATGGGCTGCTGGGATGTGTATCGCCATGACATTGACTGTCAGTGGGTCGACATCACCGACGTCCCCCCGGGAGACTACCTGTTCCAGGTAGGAAGGGGGTCCAGCCCCGGAGGATGGGAGGGGGGCCCTTTTCCCCGGTGATGGGGGAGGCAGCCCCCTTCCTGCTGGTGTCCGAACAGGAAACGCGGGCAGGGAGGCCAGACTGAAGGGCAGGAGTCCTATGCCCAGGGGCCAGCACACCAGGGCCAACCGGGTGACCTAAGCATGGGAGGCATGCACGCCTGCGGGGCACTGCCGGCCTCCCGGGACACCCGCACTCAGGTGACACCTGGAAATTGGAAATCAAAATACACGGGCGGCCAGATCTGGTCCTTGGGCCTAGGAGCTGTCCCACTGACTCTAAGGTGCCCCACACCTGCGGTGTCCTTTGACACAGGCTCTGCCCTCTACCCATCCTCTCCCGGGGCCCTCACCCTGCCTCGTCTGCTCTCACGGCTGAAAGCAATCTCATAAAGAGCCATTCACTTGCCAGAAAAGTTGGCCTCGTGCAAGGGTCTGCAGATGGGACGGTTCTCCTGCCTCCCTGCAGACACAGTGGCCTGCTCCAGCCGGGGCCCCAGGCGACGTGGGAGTGGGGCCGCCGCCTCCCCGGCCTCCCGCTGTCTGGGGCGCAGGTGCACTCGGGCCCGCGGGGGCTTCCTGGCGTCCTGTCACATTCCTGTACAGCCGCCCGGCTTGCTTTCGAGCTGGCCCCACCGGGTGGCAAGTGGGTGACCAGAAATGTGTCATTCTGCCTTGAAAACTTGCCCAAGGGGGCACTCCACCAGCCCAGAGCCTGGCCCAGGGTCCCCACCCTGCAGACGGCCCCAGGAAGAAGCAACACCTGCAGAGAAGTGACCACAGAAAGGCTTTGAGAGTCTTCCTGGGCAGTCTCAGAGGCTGGAAATCAGACAGCCAAGCACTTTTCCACCCACAAACCCCAGACCGCAGACTTGGAGAGGCCCAGCCAAAGTGCTCTTTATTCTAAAAACTGACTCTCCATGTCTCTGTGCACGTACACGGTGCATGGGGGTTTCTGTCGCTCTGCCGGGGGAAGGGGTGGCATCACGTGTCTTGACAAATGCCATCTATTAAATAACGATGACTCGTTGGAAGGCTGATGCCGGGCCTGGCCGGGCCTGAGCCCCGCGAACGCAGGTAGCCCTCCAAGGAAGGGCTCCACTAGCATGCCCATTTCACAGCCGGGCAAATCCAGATCACGGCTGTGTTCCTGACACCTGAACTGTACAATTAGCTAAATAACTCAACAGGAGCGTGTTGGTGCCTCCGATTCAAGGAAAAGAGTATTTCCCCTGGGACAGACATGGAGTTTCCCCTGGCCTGGGATTCACTGACCGTCTCCATTCCCCCGTGGCCCTACATGCAGACAGCGGTAATGCTGCCAAGGGCTGGAGAGAGCCGGGGAGGAGGTCGTGGCCTTCCAGGCAGAGGGGATTGCGGGCAAGGGCTCAGAGGCAGGGGCTCGTGTGAAGGCTCATCTCCAGAAGCACACAGCCTCGTCCTCGTCCACACCCCATCTCAGCACATCCTGCTCCCCAGCTCCCTCCTGGGTCCTATCAGCAGCCCTGTCTGTGGCCTCCCTGGGCCCCGACTCCTGCCTCTACTAACCTCAAGCCTCCCAGGGCCCCCAGGACAGGGTAACCCCTTTCTGAAGGCCTCCCTGTGGGAGGGGGTATGCGTGTGAATGGCACAGAGGCAGGCAGCCGGGGGCGCACACCCTCACTCCTCCGGGCCTCGCCCCCTCATCTCGGGCCCATCCACCCCCAGCACCGGCCGTGCTCCTTCCCATGAGGTTGCCCTGGCTCTGGCTCTGGAGGCAGGGCTGGTGTGGGCGGGCTCCGGGCCTGGGGGGTGGGAGGGGTGGCCCCGGCGAGCCTCAGCAGTGCACTCCGCTGTTCCCGCTCCCAGGTCGTCATCAACCCCAACTACGAGGTTGCCGAGTCTGACTACAGCAACAACATCATGAAGTGCAGGACCCGCTACGACGGCCACCGCATCTGGATGTACAACTGCCACATCGGTAAGGGCCCCGGGTGCTCGGCGGGGAGCCCCCCCAGGCCTGCCAGGCCCCCCTCTGCGGCCCAGCCTCAGGGAGACGGAGGCGAGAACTGCCCTGCTTTGTCGAGGAATCCGAGCGGCTTCCCAATCCGGTAACGAGCGCGGGGAATGGAGCCAGCCTCCCGTTTCCACGCACAGGAAGGAAGCTGTAGACACATGAGGCCTGGACGGAGGCTGGGTTTTCGCAGCCAGCTCCGGCCAGGGAGGAGGGCGGCACCGAACCGGGCTGGAGCGGAGGCCATCCCCTCGTTCCGCATGTGACCTCAAACATGTGGGCATCAGCAATTTGTGGGTTCAGTGTATTGTTTTCCTCCGCCTAGAGCTAGAAGCTAGTCAACCACGGTGGCTTCGGGTCGCCAGTAAAGCAACTTTTCCTTGCACTCTACACACTGGGGAACAAAAGGGGAAGCAGAGCTTCCTCTCCTGCAGGAAAAGCCATGCCCCCCCGCCCCTCGATGGCAAAAACTAAACTCGCTAGGGTTAGCCGCGCCTTCGCTCAGCTTTGACCGAGCACCTGACCTGAGCCTGGCCCTAGGGACGGCCCGCACCTGGTGGCCGCCCTGGGGGCGTCACACAGAGGTGGCCCCCCAGCAGGCCACCTGGTGGAGGGCGGTGGATCCCGGGCCCCGGAGGCCGACGGCTGCAGTGTGGGAGGAGGCTGAGCGTCTGATTTGCCAAACTCTGTCTCCCCGATGCCCGACCCTCAGGTGGTTCCTTCAGTGAAGAGACGGAAAAAAAGTTTGAACACTTCAGTGGACTCATAAATAACCAGCTCTCCACACGGTAAAGCGCCGGGTCACCTCCTGTCTTCGAGCCGCCGCGCATCTTCCCCAAGAACTGCAGTCTGACTGATGGCCACACTCCCCCTGCCTTGTCCAGCCCAGCCCCTGCCCTGTCCCGACCCCCTGCGACCACGTCCGAGGCTCGGGGGAGGAGGGCGACGGGGTGTGCCTGTCACCCACTGGGGGCTGCTGCCTGACCTCTGGAGGCTGGGACGACCTCCGGGGTTGTGGGCACCAAGTGCCGGCTTGTCTGGGACCCCGGGAGCACAGGTTAGCAGCAGCTTGCCCCACCCCGAGGATGATACCACCCCACTCAACTCACAACAGATAACTTCGCCATGCTGCTGGGGCGAGCGGTCAACCCCAGGTGGTCAGGCTGAATTCCGTTTCTTCCCCTCTTGGGTCATCTCTGGCCAACCTCAATACCTAGACCTCTCTTCCCATTCAGACTGCCTCTACTCTATTATATTCACATATACAAATAATGCTGCCACGTGTTTTCTAATGAGCTCAAGAGTTGGTGCTTCTCCCCCGCCCCACTCCTAAATCCTCTTACGAGATACCATTATTATACTTTCACAGACTTCGAAACACAAAGTAATTTAGTGGCATTTACTATTGGGCCTCTGGGCCTCTGAAAGTGTAGCTCAAAAGGAAAACCAACCCACCTGTGTAAGTGACTCGTCTTTGTTGTTCCAATTCTGTGGGTAACTGATTTACCGGTGCTATAACCAGGGTCCTGGGTGACGAGGACACCCAGCGAGCGCCAGGTGTCATCACAGACACTTACACATACTTGAAACTTTGAATAAAAGGTTTATGATACGCATCTGTGTCTCCTTTGGGCCCCTGCCCCCACCCCTGGGCAGCAGAGCCCCCGCGGCCGGTCGGCGGGGCGGGAGCCCCTCACGCGCTCTCAGGTCCACGCTAGAGATGGGTCCCCAGGGCCGCCTTCAGCGCCCACCACACGGACCGGCTCCGGCCTCCCGACAGCAGCAGGCTAAGGATCACAGAGCTGTGCGGCAAGCCCTTCTGTGACCCACCCCCGCAGGTGACACTAGGACCAGGTCCAAGGGTTGGTGCCCTGCAGCCCAGGGCAAGGTTAGGATGCCGGACGCGTTGGGAGACTGGGCAGGTGTCACACTACAGGTGGAACCCTCCCCCACCCGCCCCCTCAAAACTGGGTAAACACTGGGCAAAAATGCCTCCGAGGCCCTGCTGGGATCCTCCCGGCCTACCTAGAGGACCCATTCTTCAGCAGCCCCAGGTCTAAAATGGGAGACAAACAGCGCCCCCTAGCGTTCCCTGGCAGACCATTTCATTTTGAAGCAACGTTCAAGTTTTTATTTTTTTCTCAACTTCTGGAACTAGACCAAACGAAAGCCCACCCCGCCCCACAGGGACACCCTAACAAACCGCACAGGGCTATTCTGGTGTCTGTAAAGGCCTTGTGGTGTTGGGGCACCAGCCTAGTCCTGCGGGCACCAATCCAGGCTTGCTGGGCCTCTCAGGGCCTCAGGGAGGTAGGAGACTCAATGGCAGGCCGCTCTTTCTTCTTGTGTTGGAGCCCCAGCGCCCGGGCCACCAGCCTCCTGGCCACCGCTGTATTTGTCTGTGGTCTCGCCTTCGCCAGACGCAGGAGCTCTAAAAGGAAAGCCCCAGGGCATGAGGACTTGAATTCAAGGCTATGGCCACCACTCTTCCCAGCGACACAGCAGCCAAGGCCACATGAGAAAACCTCTAAGGCCCAGCTGTGCCCACAGCACAGCCAGATGCCCGTGGGGTCCTCGCCTAATCCTGCCACCTCTGCCTCTTCCCTGTTTGGGCCACCAGGGAGGGAAATCAAGTCAAGATGGGACACCTGGAGCTCTTGGACAGGATATTTACTGTCCCCAAGTCTGGGGCAAAGGCTACACGGGGCCACAAGAGCTTCGGATGGCCTCAGCAGGCCTCTTCCGGGCCAGTCTTGCCAGCCACTTTGCAGCCACAGAAAACTGGCCTCCAACATCCCCCATCGTGCCTTCGGGAAGGACAAGAGGAAAAAGGAGCAGCTTCTGTGTGCCCCTCACTACCCCAGGCAGGTCTGCCTGGCTGTTTTATTCACCCCTCCCGTCTACCCAGTACAATCTGCTTACTCTAGAGAGAAAGGAATCAGCTCACAGACATTAGGTGACTTGCTCAAGGTCAACTTCAGTAGGTACCAGAAGCAGGATCACACTCAGGGCTGACCCCCAAATCCAAGCTCTTCTCACCCCATTGTAAAATATGGTTTCCAGGGCCCCACAGGAAAGAACAAGCTTTTCCCTGAGCAACACCTAGAAGGGCAAGCCCAGAACAGAGCAGCTGGCAAAGAGCTCTCCCTAACAGGGCCCTTCTTCCCTAGGCACCCCTGAGCCCCAGGGTGCGGGAGGAGGAACCCCTTCAGCCACTGGAGCCCAGCGGTCCTAAGGCAGAGAGCCGAAGAATGAGGACTGAATCCGAGGGAAGGCCCACCCCGCCCAACCAAACACTCGCAGGCTCACGCAGCCTTCCCCTCAGGTCACAATCGGCTTCCTTACTTGGCCTCTGCAAGGCTTTCAGCTTTGACTGCTTGGTTCCCTGCGTGAGGGGCCGGATCTTGAGCACCGAAAAATCCTTGGTCAGGGCTTCAGCGGCTACGGAAAGAGAACAGATCTGGAGCCATCCCTGTTCCTCCAGGAGAGGCCCCGTCAGGGCCGGGGGGCGCATGTACCACCCCAAACTGACGGAGCCTCTCTGTGCACCCCCTCGAAGCTCGGGGACCGGGCTGTCCTGACACCACTCCGGACGGGCAAGAGACGACCGCCGTCTGTTCGCCTCATCCCCCCAGAGCCCCGCAGGCCCGCACGGGGCACCTGTGCTCTCGGACGGGGAGCCGGTGCAGAGCCCAGCCTCCACGCTCTCCCCCGGGCCGGTCAGGAGCCACAGCAGCGAGGCTGCAATTGTTGACAACAGGGAAGGCGGGCTCCCACCTTCTAAAGCCCAGGAGGAGCTTCGAGTAGTCTCCCCGTCCCCCAGTCAAGACCCTCCCGGTGCACGCCCTCAGCGCCCGGAGCTGTGCTGCGGCCACGGGGTACCTGGGCTACGGCACGTCACGCACAGCGCGAGAGAGCTGGCAGGTGCAAGCCGCCCCTCTGCACACGAGGAAGCCAAGGCCAGGACGGGACGCGCTCGTCACACACAGCTTGGCAGAGCTCAGGAGGCGGCCACGGCCCCGCTGCACCCAGTGTTCTTTCCACGGCACCCCGTGGCCATCCTCCCTGCCTGCCCTCGGTCGGCTCCTTCCGTGGAGCTGCGGCAGCCCTCACGGCCCAATCCTCCTGCTCCCCTAACACCCCTGGCTCTCCTGAGAACTCGGACCGCGCCAGCTACGGCCTCTCCCAGCTCTGTTGTTCAGAAGCTCGTGGTTATGAAAAGCCCAGCCAAGGGCGTCAGGGGTCTCGATAAATACACCCAAAGTGAGCCGCAGTGCGGCAGGGGCGGCTTGGGAGTGTGGCTGAGCGGGGGAAGGAGCACTGCGGTCACGGCCAGGGGGCTGGCTGATGTCCCCTGATTCGACACTGGGAGACTTTGTAACCCGGGACAGACCACTGACATCCGGGGAACCTCGGTCTCCCTATCTGTAAAATAGATTTTCTTGTACAGAAATAGATCCCTATCTAACCTACTTCTTGAGGCTGCAATGAAAGCGGAGGAAAAATGCATCTGTTTGAACCATCTGAAATCCCCAGTATTTAAAGGCTTTTCACCTATAAAAAGAGCACGTCCATATGATTTCATTTCCCAAGCGGAAGCAGCCAGCGCTCAGCCTGTGCCACGGGCTCGATAAACATCACCGGACTCTGAGACCTCTGACCTGAAAGCACCACCACGAGCTGCCCGGCCCAGCGCCCACTCTGCTGCCTCTGGACTCCCGGACTGGGCAGGCTGGGCGCGGGCTGCCGGTCCACTTGCCCCAGGAAGCCTGCACCCCGGACACAGGTGATCCTTCCCTTGGAAACGGCAGTCAGAGAAAGGGCCGAGCCCACCACGAAGCTGCATTACCTGAGGCCAGGCAGGGAAAGACACCGAGCGCGTGCGTGTCATCTACCCACTGAATCTTGAGCCCCTTCTCTCTGCGCCAGGGAAGAGGAGACAGAGTGAGTACAAAAGCCAGGGGCGAAACCCCTTCTGCAAAAGGAGTCCCCTCCCACCTCCAATCCTCTGACACTACGAGCCCAAGACAAGTTCCTATCTTCCCTGCAAAGGAGACAACATTTTGTAGCCAACTTTCTCCAAGACCACACGGTTAGCCTGAGAAAGACAAGCATCACCCCTTGCGGATCGGTGGGTCCCAGATTCCTAGAACTGAGGAAGACAGGACTCAAAGAGCTCGAAGAGCACGGTGCCAAGGGTGAAGAAGGCTCCACACACGCACTGCCACAGCGAGGCCAAGGGCATGGGAGACAAAAGGGTTTACGTGCTGGGGACAGGGGGCAGAACCTAAAATAAGCATGTCCGTGTTACTGCTCCTGGTCAGCTTTCTTCCTACTGCCCAAGAAAGCCACACTGAGTCTGAGGCTGATGAGAGGCCAAAAGCAGTTTGAGACCCCTGTTTTTCCGTGGGCACTGCCCATGCCGGCTGAAGGAGTCACAGGCGGCCCCCGTTTGGCCACATCTTTAGGGAGCGAGAGCAGATGAGCCCCTCGGGCCCCACCAAGCTGCCCCTTCGGCCCTCCTCAGGCTCAGGCAAAGGGAGGAAAGGGAGGGCAGTCTGAGAAGCAGTCAGAAATGGGGGCCATGAAGAAAGGATCTTTTTTTTTTTGTTTCAAAGATTTTCTTTTTATTTATTTGAGAGAGTGAGCAAGGGGGAGGGGCAGAGGGAGAGGGAAAAAAGAGTTCCAAGCAGACCCCACTGCTGAGTACAGAGCCTGACGTGGGGCTCGATCTCAACACCCTGAGATTATGACCTGCACCGAAACGAAGAGATGGGTATCTAACTGACTTTGTCACTCAGGTGCCCCAAGAAAGGATTTTTAAAAAACTAAGCTGGAGGAGCATCTGGCTGGCTGTCGGTGGAGCATGTGACTCTTGATCTCAGGGCTGTGGGTTCGAGCCCCATGATGGGTGTAGAGATTACTTAAAAATAAAATCTTTGAAAAAAATAAAAGACTAAGCAGGAAAAGAGAAAGGAGACTGAAGAAAGGGAAATGAACATTAAATAAAGAAAGGGGGGAGAGCAGGGGAGGAGGAAGGAGGGAGGGAGGGAGAAAAAAGGGGAGGGAGGGAGGTAGGAAGGAAGGAAGGGGGAAGGAGGAAAGAAGGAAAAAAGGAGAACAGACTGGAGTTAGATCAAGAAATTTGGGGGAACAGAAATCTTTGCTTGCAACACACCCCCTTGGTGCCCATCTCCACCCTGACTCTGCCCCAGGGCATTCAGACCCAGCTCACCCCAGAAACAGTTCTGGCACAGAAATGGCCCCCAGTCTGTAGACCGACTGACCGGGTGGCAGGGATGTGGAGAAGGGGAGGCAGTGGGCTGCCTGCGTCCTGCATCCTGACAGGGGGCCCAGCTCCCGGCAGGGGTGCGGGTGCCCGGGGGGGCAGGATGGAGGTCCGCTGCCAGGTGCCAGCAGGACCGGATCTAGGGCTGCTGAATATGCCCCCCGCTAAGAAACGGGGGGCATATTCAGCTCTCCCCTCCCGTACAGTCATGGCCAGCGGGGGTACAGAGCCCAGAGCAACCACATCCACTTTCTGCCCTTCTTTCCAGGCAGCTAGACACTGGGGGAGGGGCAGCAAGGGTCCCGGACAACACAGTGATGTCCCAGCGCCCACCTCCCCTGCCTCCCTGAAGCCTCACGAGCACTCACTGGAACTCGGAAAACGCGGCCAGCAGATCCTCGGTCTTGAGTGTTGGCTCGAAGTCGTAGATCTCCACCACATGGGCAAAATCCTTCTCCCCGGGCAGCTCCTCCATGAAGGAGGACATGTCCACGTGGATCTTCTCTACCTGAATCTCCTTCTCCGTCAGGTTGTCTGTTATCTGGGGGAGATCACACCCTTCAGCAAGGGGAGCTCTGACACGCAGGGCTCCGCACAACTGCTTTCAAAACCCCACATGGACTCCTGCAGGCAGAAGCGGGACCCCATGGCAGGGAGCAGACCACCGCAAGCGGCTTCCCACAGGAGCCACACCCGGCAGGAGTCTGGGAAGGGCGGCATGATGGCAGAATGGGCTAGAAGGTGGAGAGGCGGGAGTTTTTGGGAAGGTACCTCACTTTTATGGAGTCCCCATTGGGGAACTGGCATTTACGTGCATTATGTTTCACAGAATCCTGAAAACTATACTCTTTATTCCCTCTTTACAGACAGGAGCACTATAATCAAAGAGTTAAGGAATTCTGCCCAGAGGCACCTGGATGGCTCAGTCATTAAGTGTCTGCCTTCGGCTCAGGTCATGATCTCGGGGTCCTGGGATCGAGCCCTGCATCGGGCTCCCTGCTTGGCGGGAGGCCTGCTTCTTCCTCTCCCACTCCCCCTGCTTGTGTTCCCTCTCTTGCTGTCTCTCTGTCAAATAAATAAATTTAAAAAAAATCTTTAAAAAAAAGTAATTCTGCCCAAAGATACATAGCAGTAAGTTAAGAGACAGAACTGGGCAAGTCCAGGATCCTTCCTGCCCTTATTAACAATGTGACACTAAGCGAGTCTACCTGGTCTCTAGCCTTCATGTATAACACAGTAGTAAAAGATGCCCACCCTCCCAACCGAACACCACAGCCAGTCTTAGGGACAGACACCCAGTTCCAAGGAAAGGAGAGTTGTAACACAAAAACTCAGGCAGAAGAACCATTCTCGTGACCAAGGCCTGTAGTTCCTTATGAAGCAATTCCTCATATATCCTGTTACCTCGTGAAGCAAAGTATTACTAGCTGCTTCTCAGATGAGGAAACGGAGATTTAGAAAAACAAAATGACTTGCCCATAGTTGCACGGGGACCCAAATCCACACCCCCGACCCCAGATGCTGAGCCCCGTCCCCTCCACTGTGTCAGTCCCAACTCCTTCAGGCAAGTCCCAGCGCTCCACCCCTACGTCTCCTAAGGGACCCCTATCACCCAACACCCTGCCCCTCCTCGCCAGGACCCTCGGTCCCCATCCGCCCACGACCACACCCACCTCACTTCCGCCCTCCCTTTTCTGGGCTTAAGAGCCTCATCACCTCCTGCAGCAGCTCACTGTAATCGTCCCCGGAGCAGTTGCCAGGCCCCTCCTCTTCCGCCTCTTCCTCTTCCTCCTCTGCCGCCAGGCTCTTCTCCACCTCATTCCCATTCCCCTCTTCCAAGTCCGGCCGCAGACTGGACCCCAGCCGCGTGGCCATCGCCAACCCATCTCCCATCCCCGAGTGGCTCTCGGGCCTTGGGGACTCAACGCCAAGTGGGTCCAGTAGCTGCTTATTGTCACAGTGTTGGTCTGGGCCCTCCGGGTCCTCAGGTGCCTGAGTCATCAACACAGGGAGGTCCTGCTCAGAGCTGAGGTCCCCAGCACCAACATTTCCAGGTTCTTCCGGGAGCCCGCAAGCTGGAGGGTCTCCCTTGAGCCCTGGGGTAGAGGGTGGTACCCCTTCTTCTTGCCTGCGCAGCACTCGGGGCACATACAAAGCCTGGTCCGGTTTCCGTCCGCGATGCCACCGGCCAGCTCGCGCCCCTCGAGGACCCGCAGGTGCTCCTTGGTTTGCGGTGAGCCGGGGACCTCGATACTTGCTAAGCTGGGAGGCAGGAGGGTGGCCGGGACCAGAGAGTCCATCTGAACTGGGTAACCTGGAGCGGGAACAGGAAGTGGGATCAGAGCAGCGTTTAGGACAATGGGTTACTGGAGCTACCTGCTGTTCAGGCGAGAGGCTCTCGAGTCAGCGTTAGGGCAAAACCAAAGCCAAAATGACCCCTGGAGATACCATAGAAGGCAGTGGAGAGGAAGCTGAATGCCACCTCTGAAGAAGAAACACCAGATCTCCCTCTGGTGTCGTAAGCTATGCTAGAGATAGCCGAATCTTCAGCTATACACTAGATAAGAGTAAGTACTCAGATTTAGGAACTTGGTTATTAGAAAAATATATAAGTTTGGGGGCATCTAGGTGGCTCAGTCGCTTAAGCGTCCAGCTCTTGATTTCTGCTCAGGTCATGATCTCAGCGTCATGATCGCAGGGTTGTGGGATCAAGCCCCACATCGGGCTCTGTGCTGAGCACGGAGCCTGCTTAAGATTCTCTCTCTCCCTCTCTCACTACCTCTCCTCTCCCTAATTAAAAAAAAAATACATAACTTTAAACACTAGGATCATAGCGGTTATAATAAGATCCTGTGAAATGCACACGTAACAGAGATGCGTGAGGCTCGAATGTGCTTCTCACATTCCATGGCCTCTCCGAGCAGATGCTTTCACTGCTTCAACTGCTCTTTCTCTCTTTCGGCCCAAGCATATAGCTGAATTTGCTGAATGAATCCCACAAACAATGCACAGCTACCCCACTGCTGAAACAGAAGGCGGGCACTGATTTTAAGCAGCGAGGTGGGGACAGAAGCAGCAGCCCAGAGGCTGCCGGTCCTGGTTCCTGACCAGCTTGCCCACCAACCCACAAGGAGCTGCTGAGGGCCCCCCACAGCACTAAGATACACACCTGATATCCAAGTGACAGATGACCGTCCTTCTCCTCCAGCCCTCCCCAACAGAGAAGCTGCTCAGAAGATCAAAATTCTCTGCTGTCCTGTGGATCAGGTACCGCAGGCGACTGGAGAGTGGGGGGAAAAGAAGTACCCTGGGAAGGGATGGGAATGAGTGCTGAGCTGGGGCCGAGGGCCTGACCCCCACCAGGTCCATGCCCAGTTCATAGGAGACTTCACACTGGGCTCCCTCTGTCCCCTTGCGTCCCTGGCCGACTGCAAAGAGGTTATCACAGGGAGTTATGGTACCATTCCATTCTTGTGCCGACACTCTTTGATCTCTGGGTGATGCTCAGAATTACACAGGAAAGATGTGGCTGGGAGAGGCTAGCGAGGAGGGCATTAAACCCAAAGGCCAAGATCAGACGCAGGGAGGAACCAGCTACTTGGGAAGGGGGCACAGGCGGATCCGCGTGAACCCGCCCTTCTCGCACCGGCAGCCGGCCCCGAGCTTACTTTGACAGCTGCTTCTGCAGCAGAAAGCGGTCCAGCTCCTCCTGGATGCGGTGCACAAAGTCATTCTCGGCGGAGGAGAGGAAGACGCCGTCCAAGCAGAGAAGGGCCAGGGTGACAGGTGGGAGAGCCTGCGGAGCGGACGGGACCCGGCGGGATCAGAGCACAGACCCCGGGACCACCCACAACCCCGAGTGGCGGTGCCGACGGGTCTTAGAGGCACCGCGGCCAAGGTCTCTCCTCTGACAAATGAGCAGCCAGGCTCCGAGGCGGGGAAGGGACGTGCCCGGGAACCCCGGGCAAGTCGGTGGCGGGGCAGGGAGGCGACTCCTGGCCCTGCGGGAGCGCGCACCCCTGCATGGTGAGCCCCACGCTGCCTCGCCCTCCCCGGGTCGGGGTGGGCCGGGGAAATCCGCGCGGCGTCTCGGGGACCTGCTCGGCGGGCGCGGCCGGCCCTCCCCAGGCCCCGAGCGGGAGGCCCAGAGGGCGCGGGGTCGTCCCGGGCTGTCTACCCGCCCCCAGGCCCGCACGCCCGCACGCCCGCACGCCCCCACGCCGCACTCACCGCCGCCGCCCCGCGCGTCGCCGCCGCTCGGAGAGTCCCCGGAAGCCCGCGCGCCCCGGCGCGCCCCGCACCACCCGGCCTCTGCGGAGCCACAGCGCCACCGCGCGGCCCGGGGGAGGCACCGCAGAAATGGCAGAGGTGCGTGTTCTGGCTTTTTTCTTTACCCAGGAGAGCACACTGTCTCCTAGTATTAAGTTCAGCAAACGCTTTTGAATGGCTTCTACGTGCTAGGTCGTGGGGTACCAGATTTCCCGGTTCAATGCTCCCCTCCCGAGGGACCTAACAGAGGAATAAGGAGGAAGGAAGTTTTTGAGCACCAAATATTTCACCACCTCTTGCCCATCACTGCCCTTCTTTTGCCCTCATTGATGGAATCGTGGAAGAAGTCCGATTTGACGCCAAAGGGTCACTGACAAGGTGTACTAGCCTTGTGGGTAACTGGGCGAGGTAGCCACTAGCATGGTGACTTGCCGGCCATCAAATTATAGTACCCTTCTACATCCACAAGTAACTCCAGCACCCACCTTAATTGGGGCTTGAAATTCTCGCCATCAGACAGCTCCTCCTGGCTATTATAATCTAGAAGATGAGAGCTGAAATCCTCCTGTGCCCTGAAAGGTGCTGAAATGTAAGCCCCTGATCATCCTGAATCCAGAAACTCAGAGCAAAGCAAGGCCCTGAGCTAAAAAACACTTAAGACCCAGGTTTTAATACAGAGATAGGACAGTCTGAACGTGCCCTGCAGTCGGATATGCGCAAGGTTATGGGGACAGCGTAGCTCAAGAGGTGGCCTGGGAGGAGACGCCTGGGAACAGAAAAATGGAGACAAATTAAGATGCATTTCCTTTCTCACAATTTTTCCCAGAGTATTTCTTAAGAAGATGCTGGTCTTATATCACATTTACAAAAATGATCTTTCTAGATAGTTGGAAGAATAAAAAGGGCCTAGAATAAAGACCGAACCCGGTGCAGGGAGAACTCAAGGGAGCCAAGCCATGAGTCTCTTTTCCCGGCACGTTTGTGAGGAGCTTCTGAAGGCCTGACAGGTCCTCGGCCCCCAGCCTGGAGGGGCTTTCGGTCCCTGAGGGGGCAGAGGATGGGAGGCTGGCAGAAGAACGAGAGACACCCTTTGGGTTTCTGACTCCAGCAGCCCCACGCACACCCCAGGCCTGGGGAGAGTGCCAAGTGGCCACACGATGGCACTGTTTCTCCGACCAGGCTTCTTCGACTGGAAGGTGCGAGGCCGGGAGGCAAGCCCACTTAGCCACAGCTAGGGACCAGACCTGACCTGGGAGGGACATGCCCGGGGACTCAGAAAACAAAGGCCCAACTTTCTCAGCAAAGTGGCCATCTCTCCCCAGAACAGAGGGACAAATCGAAAACAAGCCATGCCCCCACCTCTTTAGAGCTGGTCCGCACTACAGATGTTCAACACATTCAGAGATGGAAAAACAAAGCTCCTAGAGGAAGGCTGCCCCCGAACGGCTTCTACCACACCCTCCTCAGGTGGCTCAGAGGCTAAACAGAAAAAAAAAAAGCGTCAGCACGAGGGCCTCCACCACGGCTGGACCTCAGGAAGGGACGCTTCTATGAATGCGGAAGGGAGTCAAAGTGCTTCTACCCACACTATTTTGGGACAATCTCAGGTGAGGATTAAATGGGCCCTATTACTCAGAGGGGAGTAAACAGAACAAAAAGCAGCACAAAGGATAGAAAGAATTTCTACAGCAAAAGAAAGAAAGAAAGAAAGGAAGAAAGAAAGAAAGAAAGAAAGAAAGAAAGAAAGAAAGAAAGAAAGAAAGAAAGAAAGAAAGAAAGAAAAAAAAAGAAAGAAAAAAAAGAAAGCACAGAGCAGGAAAAAGAGCAGAGCATAGGCGGTAAGAGGATATTGGAAGATTCTCTTGAGAAAAGAGAATAAAATTTCAGTTAATAAATGCTTCACATTCCCAAGGAAATCAAAGAAAGCCTGATTTCCATGCCACAGCAGATAAACCAACAGATTGAGATGAAAGAGAACTGTCAGAGCCTTGGAAAGATGTAAAAGAGGCAATCACGTTCATCGCAGAAGCAGCAAAAAAAGCTGGTAGGAAAGAAGATGACTATTTACAGAAAGCTTGCCTTAAATCCTCACAACAGCCCTTTCAGATGGAGATTGGGAGCCTATTGTACAAGAGGAAACTCAGGTTTAGCCAAGGACACCCAACTACTAAGTGCGGAGTTGGAACCCACTCAAATAGCCTGACTGCCACACCCATGCTCCCCGAACACCACGGGATTAAGATTCTCCATCTTGAGAATGTCATCAGAATCGTCTTGGCGGCCAGGAGCCAGATGCAGAAATCAGGAATGAAATAAGTTCGATAAATCTGATCAGTTGGAGAAGGATGCTCGCATGTGCTATAGAATGTTTCCCAAAACAGGAGGTATGATTGGAAGATTATGAAAGAATTGAATGCAGGGGACGCAGGGTCCCAAACAGTCCCATCTGAAGAGATGGACCTAGTGTTTCCTGCTGCTCTTTGTGTTTAAGGTGAAGTTTAAGAATATCCAGTTTATGACTGTTATCGAAAGTCCTTGTAATGTTTGCAGAGTTTGGCATATTGGAGAATCTAACACATGACGTGGTGATTCCAATTTAAGAAGTGAAATGGATCTCAGACTTAACAATTTTAAATGATGTGGAGAACAAAGGCCAAAGATATGTAGATTAATTTAAATTTCCTTGCAACTTGCAGCCCTTTGACAAATACTTGAGACAGGCAGAGTAAGACATTCCTCCAGGAGCTCACAACTGTCTTAAAGTTAATGGTTTGCGGGGCGCCTGGGTGGCTCAGTGGGTTAAATAAGCCTCTGCCTTCGGCTAATGTCAAAATTTCAGGGTCCTGGGATCGAGCCCTGCAGAGCCCCGCATTGGGCTCTCTGCTCAGCGGGGAGCCTGCTTCCCCCTCTCTCTCTGCCTGCCTCTCTGCCTGCTTGTGATCTCTCTGTGTGTCAAATAAATAAATAAAATTTTAAAAAAAAGATCAACAAGAGTTGTTTAAGTACAACATAGAGAAATGTTTTGCTATATAGCCCACAAGGTCATGCATCTGATATGCATAAAAAAGTGAGGACTTCTGGAATATAGAGTAAACATACTTTTCCCTGTTCCTCCCACTAAATATAACTAAAAACCCTGGACATTATATATAAAACAAACATAAGGAGACTGAAAGGTTGAGAGAAGAAGGCAGACCAGCTAGGGATCTCAAGATTCAAGGAAAAACAAAATGGTAAATTTCCTGGGTTTTCTTTATGCCTCAAATTCCTAGCCTTGGACCTTGAAGCCAGCAATCCAGAAACATCAAAAGACACAAATAAAACAAAAACCTAACAAAAGCTTTTTTCTCTCAGCCAAAGGGGCAGGCTAGCCAGAAAGAAAACTTCCAGACAATAACTGTTCTATCCCAGCCAAGCATTGTCCTCGCTAAAACCAGCAAAACATAATAGGAGCCTAGACTGTCATCTTCATCAGCTTGTAATAAAGCGCCACAACCTTCCCACCCAGATGATGTCAGAGAAGGCCCAGTAAGGAATTGGGACTTTCATGCTCTCCAGGCAGTAATGAGACCTGGTCCCTGCCTACAGTGTCAGGAGACACCACTAGAGGACTTAACTTCCACTCCCACCCAGCAGTAATGAGAAACCCCCACCTCGGGTGTCAATGGCAGGTGGGTGGGGAGCCTGGATTTTAGACCCCGTCTGGCAGTAAAAAGATGCCCCCCATGCCCCTGACAGAATGGTGTCAGAAAGAGACAGCTAAAACAGAGATATTAAGATCCAGAATCTCATAATATAACATAACACCCAAGGTGTCCAGAATTCAATCAGAAATAACTTGTGATACCAAATACTAGGAAGACCTCAGACTCCATGGGAAAAAGGCAATCGATACAAACACTGAGATGCCAGAAATGTTACATTATCTGACAAAGATTTTAAGGTAGCCAAGATAGAAATGCTTCAACAGGGGCACCTGGGTGGCTCAGTAGGTTAAGCGTCTACCTTCAGCTTAGGTTATGATCCCAGGGTCCTGGGACTGAGCCCTGCATTGGGCTCCCTGCTCAGAAGGGAGTCTGCTTCTCCCTCTCTCTCTGCCCCTCCTCACTCCCCACTTGTGCTCTCTTTCTTGCTCTCTCTCAAATAAATAAATAAAATCTTAAAAAAAGGGGGTGTGCCTGGGTGGCTCAGTGGGTTAAAGCCTCTGCCTTGAGCTCAGGTCATGATACCAGGGTCCTGGGATCGAGCCCCGCATCGGGCTCTCTGCTCAGCAGGGAGCCTGCTTCCCCCTCTCTCTCTGCCTGCCTCTCTGCCTACTTGTAATCTCTCTCTCTCTCTGTCAAATAAATAAAATCTTTTATAAATAAATAAATAAATAAAAAGAAATGGTTCAACAAGCAATTGTGAATGCACTTGAACAAATGAAAAAAAAGTCTCAGCTAAGGCATAGAACATGTAAAGAAGCACCAAAAGGAAATTTTAGAATTGAAAAATACAATAAGGAAAATAAAAAACTCAGTAGCAGAATGGAAGAGGAAAAAGAAAGAACCTATGAACTAGAAGATAAAACAATAGAAATGACCCAATCTGAACAAGAGAGAGTAAAAAGACTGAAAACAAAAATAACAGAGACTAAGGGATCTGTGAGACTTTAACAAAACGATTTTATATTCATTTTGTCAGAGTCCCAGGGAGGAGAAAGAGGGTGAGGTGGAAAAAGTGGTCAAAATGATTGCTGAAAACTTCTGAAATTTGGGGGGAAATCCACTTATAAATTCACGAAGGGTCAATTTACCAAGAAAACATAGCAATCAAATTTGAAGAAGAAATCAAGACAATCTCAGATAAAGGAAGAGTAAGAGAATTTGTTGCCAAGAGACCTAGCCTGAAAGAATAACTAAAACAAGTTCTCTAAACAGAAAAGAAACAATAAAAGAAAGAATTTTAGAACATTAGAATAGAGAAGAGAACACAGTAAGCATAAATACAAGTAATACAATAGACTTGCTTTCTCTTCTTGAATCTTCTAAATTGTGCTTGATGGCTAGAGCAAACATTATAACTATATAGTGGAAATATTTAAGACAATTATAATTTATTATAAGTGGAGGAGGTTAAAAGGACATAAAGGGAGGTAAGGTTTCTATACTATACTCTAGTCGGTAAACTGAGAACACCAGAAGACTGAGATACCTAAAGCAACCATTAAAAAAAGCTATTTAAAGAGACATTTAAGAAATACTATGGGTAAATAAAAATGGAATTCTAAAAAATGTTCAACTAACCCACAGAAAGGCAGGAAGAAGAAAACAGAAATGAAACACAAAGATAGCAGGATGTCTGGGTGGCTCAGTTGGTTAAGTATCCAATTCTTGATTTTGTTTCAGGTCATAATCTCATGGTTGTGAGATTGAGCCCCACACTGGGCTCCACACTGGGCATGGAGCCACACTGAAAGAAGAAATGACAAAGCCCACAATTATAGATTCTTCCTCTCCATTTCCCTCTGCCCCAACACAAACACACACAAACACATGCATACACACACACACAGGAAGTATAATAAAATAGCAGACTTAGACCCTAAAATATTACTAATTACACTAAATATAAATGTTCTAAATACACCAATTGAAAAGACAAATTGTCAAAGTCAATTTAAAACCATGATTCAACTATATGCTATCTGCAAGAAGCTTACTTCAAATAGAAAAAATATAGGCAGGTTGAAAGTGAAAGGATGGAAAAAGGTCTATCATGCAAACAGTAATCAAAGGAAAGCAGGTATGGCTATATTAACTTCAGATAAGGTAGACTTCAGAGCTGGGGCGTCTGGGTGGCTCAGTGGGTTAAAGCCTCTGTCTTTGACTCAGGTCATGGTCTCAGGGTCCTGGGATTGAGCCTGCATTGGGCTCTCTGCTCAGCAGGGAGTCTGCTTCCCCCTTCTCTCTGCCTGCCTCTCTGCCTACTTGTGATCTCTCTGTCAAATAAATAAAATAAAATCTTAAAAAAAAAAAGGTAGACTTCAGAGCAAAGAAATTAGTTGAGACAGAGAGGGACATCATATAATGACAAAAGCATCAATTTATCAAGAAGACATAGCAATCCTAATGTGTAAGTGCAAAATAAAAGAACTGCAAAATATATAAAGCAAAAACTCATAGAACTGAAAGAAGAAATGACAAAGCCCACAATTATAGTTAGAGATTTTGACATCTCTCTTTCAACAATTGATAGAATAACCAGATAGAAAAGCAGAAAAAATATAGATTAATTCAACAATACCATTATTCAACAGGATCTAATTGACATGTGTGGCACCTGGCTGGCTCAGTTGATAGAGTGTGTGACTCCTGATCTCAGGATTGTGAGTTCGAGCTTCATGTTGGGTATAGAGCCTACTTAAAAAACAAATGAGTGAAGTAAAATAAATAAAATAAAATAAATAAAACAGGATCTAATCAACATGTGTAGAATGCTCTACCCAACAACAGCAGAATATATCTTCATTTTAAGTACCTGTGGAACATAGTCCAAGATAGACAATTTCCTAGACCATAAAACAAGCCTCAACAAATTTAAAAGAATTTAAATCATATGTTATCTGTTTTCTGACCACAATGAAATCAAACTAGAAATAAGTAACAGAAAGATAGCAGGAAAATCTCCAACCATTTGGAAACTAAAAAACACACTTCTAAATAATCCATGGTTCAAAAAGGAAATCCTGGGGGAAATTAAAAAATACATTGAATGGGATGAAAATGAATAGAACATATCAAAATTTGTGGAACATAGGTAAGCAGTGCTAAGAAGGAAATTTATATTAAGAAAAAAGGAAAACTCTCAAGTCAAAAGAACAAAATAAATCCAAAGAACGTAGAAAGGTGGGGGGCACCTGGCTGGCTTAGTCAGTGGAACATGGGACTCTTGATCCCGGGGTTGGAAGGTTGAGCCCCATTCTGGGTATAGATTACTTAAAAATAAAATCTTAAAAAAAAGAAAGTAGCAAGAAAAAAAAATAAAATAGGAATCAGTGAGGTTGAAAACAGGAAAACAATAGAGAAAATCAATAACCCAACGAGCTAGTTCTTTGTCAATAAAATTACATGAAAAAAAGAGAGAAGACACAAATTACCAATATTGGGAATGAAAGAGGAAATATCACTATGGACCCTACAGACACCAAAAGTATAATGAGGAAATATAATAAGCAACTTTACATGCATAATTTAACAATTTAGTAAAAAAACCCAATCCTAAATGATCACTTAGTGTATTCCATTTATATAAGTTTTTTGGAAAGACAACTTTTTTTTCTTGAAAGACAACATTTTTAAATGAAGAATAGGTTCATGGTTGAAGGGGTTAGAAGCAGGAGGCATGGGGGGAGACTGATGGAGGGGAGAGGAAGTGGGTATAACTAAAAAAGCTACAGGAAGAATCCTTGTATTCTCTATCTTGACTGTGGCAGTGGATATAGGAACCTACATATGTAATAAAGTTATGTAGAATGAAATACACATGTTCACAAACACAAATGAGTACAAGCAGAACTGAGAAAATGTGAATAAGATTGGTGGATTGTACGAAGGGCAACTTCCTGGTTGTGATATTGTACTCTAGCTTGCTAGATATTACCACTGTGGGAAACTGGGTAAAGGGTACACGGGATCTCTTTGTATTATTTCTTACAACTGCACGTGATTTACCACTTGCTCAATAAAAATTTGCAATTAATTTTATCTGGAGGTCCTAGCAAATGATATTCGGCAAAAGAAAGAAAGAAAACTGGAAAGGCTGGAAATTTGATGAGATCCAAGTATCATTGTTTGCAGAATTTTTTTTCTACAGAAAATGGAAGATCAAGTATATTAAATGTATAAATGTAAAGTAAATGCTTAAGAACTTCATAAATATGAGTAAAACCAGGAACAAATATTTAAGAGAAATAAATTTGTTCAGTCGCTTCAAGCGTACCGAAGTTGCTCTCATTTTCTGTAAAATATATCAAATATACAAATAAAATTACAATATTTATAAATTGAAATGTAAAACAATGAAAACTAGATATTTAAAAGTGTTACTTTCATAAACTAATATAACTTAACAGCTTAATAACTGTAAGAAATATTTTGTGAATAAAAAACCACTCTCATGAAAAACTACCTAAAACTACATGGAATTCAACGAAAAAGTAGAAGAGATTAAAGCAGTTAGGGAAAATAAGAATATAGAGGGCTGCATTGTAGATCCAACACATGGATAATTAGTATACCTGAGGATGAAAACAAAACTACTGGAACAGAAAAAAAATTAAAATGCAACCATATTTTGTTAAAATGAAGGGAAACATGAAGCTATAAAGTGCCTTGCCATTTTATAGATAGACAAATGGCTGATACAGATCATGGCAAAATTCTTTTCTCTGGGCATTAAAAAAAGACAAATATAAGATTGAGGCAGCATACAAAGGGAAAAAATCAAGTGGCTGCAGATTTCCCTAGTAACTCATATGCCAGAAGAAAATGGAACAATATTTGTGGATGTTTAAAGGGAAAATGTTAAGATGAGAAAAATCTATAAACCATGATGGCAGCTGGAAGATGTTTCCAAACTTAGAAATGACTTTGTAAGTCTATCTCTCCTAGAAATTCTGCTGGGGGAAATGGAGTGATCCTGGCCTGTCTATGGTAGAGATGCCAGGACATTGAGACGCTGTTTATAGACACCCTGTCTGTGTCCTGCATAGCTTAAGTGTCAAGTCTTTTGGAAAATCCACAAATAACTGAACTTGTTTTCTCTAATGACCTAGCCAATCTATTCCAGAATAGATGGCCCAACCAATCTCTTTGATAGCTGCGAGCTAAATCACCTTAATTAGAAAAACAAAATTCACTCTTTGTAGACTAGCACCTTTTCCCCCTTGCCTTCTTCCTTGCCTTTTCCTTAGGTAAGTCCTTTTTGTTTTGTTTTGTTTTGTTTTGTTTGTCTTTGTTCACCGATAAGAATCTAATGCCTTGGGGCACCTGAGTGGCTCAGTGGGTTAAAGCCTCTGCCTTCGGCTCAGGTCATGATCTCAGGGTCCTGGGATCGAGCCCCGCATTGGGCTCTCTGCTCAGCAGGAAGCCTTAAAAAAAAAAAAAGAATCTAATGCCTTGCCTAGCCGAGGCTCCGTAGCTCAGGGGTTAGAGCACTGGTCTCGTAATGCCTTGCCTAGATGTCCATTGACAAATGAATGGATAAAGAAGATGTGGTATAGATATACAATGGAATACTATGCAGCCATCAAAAAGACCGAAATCTTGCCATTTGCAATGACATGGATGGAACTAGAGGGTATTATGCTAAGGTATTATGCTAAGAGAAAGACAATTATCATATGATCTCACTGATATGAGTAATTTGAGAAACAAGACAGAGGATCATAGAGGAAGGGAGGGAAAAATGAAACAAGATGAAACCAGAGAGGGAGACAAACCATAAGAGACTCTTAATCTCAGGAAACAAACTGAGGGTTGCTGGAAGGGAGGGGGGTGGGAGGGATGGGGTGGCTGGGTGATGGACACTGGAGAGGGTATGTGCTATGGTGAGCGCTGTGAATTGTGTAAGACTGGTGAATCACAGACATGTACCCCTGAAACAAATAATACATTCTATGTTAATAAAAAAATGCTAAAAAATTGCAGGATACAAGGTTAATACAAAGAAAAAAAAAAAGAATCTAATTCCTGGCCTTGGTGTACTTGTGAGTTAGTTACAGAACTCACTAAATGTTTCTAAGCTTTGCCTTGACATTCATTACCCTTCCCGGGAAGCGACTAAAAGACATAATGCAGACAACCAAGGGATGAATAAAAATAAATGACTTGCAAACTGGGATGTCATGAGAGAGAATGCTTCATGACGAACATTTAATTTGCTTAAACATTTAGTTAAGTGAAATAATCACAGCAAGAAAATGGTATACAAATATCATAATTCTTGAAAGAAGAGCTACAAAATATAAAAAACAAACCGTTTTTTATCACAATAGATTAGGAAAGGAACTCCAAAATGCATTCTAAAGTGTGGAGGAAGGAGGAAGGGCATATAACTGTGGCAGTCAACAAGTAATAAGTAATATTTTTTCCAAGTAACTGGCAGAGACTGGGAATGTTAGTTAATAAAGAAAACTGACCTTATAGCAAAATACGGCCAAAAATATAATGGGGGGGGGGAAGGCTTAAAGAATGGACAAAAAAGAGGTGATGGAAGTAACATTAAATAAAGCCTTTGTAGCAAAACCATAAATGGGATAGATTTCATTATATAATGAACATTAAAATTGATTCAAAGAGCAAAATATCATTCTATATTCTTTTTTTTTTTTTTAAGATTTTCTTTGTTTATTTGACAGAGAGAGAGAGAGATCACAAGTAGGCAGAGAGGCAGGCAGAGGGAGAGGGGGAAGCAGGCTCCCTGCTGAGCAGAGAGCCTGATGCAGGGTTCGAGCCCAGGACCCTGAGATCATGACCCGAGCCGAAGGCAGAGGCTTAACCCACTGAGCCACCCAGGAGCCCCTCATTCTATATTCTTTACCAAACTCACACCTAGGACAACTCTATGCAAATTCACTTAAGGATCTCAATGAAATAGTCAAACCACATGGAACTTGACAGAGAAACACTAGGGATACCACATTAATTTCAGAGCAAGCCAGAGATATTCACCAATGCCTTTTTTGTTGTTGTTAAGATTTTATTTATTATTTAAGTAATCTCTACACCCAACATGGGGCTCGAACTCACAACCCCGAGATCAAGAGTCCCACGCTCTACAGACTGAGCCAGCCAGGCACCCTTCACCAATGCCTTTTTTTACCATTTTTTTCTAGAGGTCCCAGCAAAAGCAATTTGGGCAAAAGAAAGAAAGAGAACTGGAAAGGTCGGAAATTGGATGAGATCAAAGTATCATCGTTTGCAGAATATTTTTTTCCCACAGAAAATTTCAAGATCAACTAAGAAGCTCTTAATAAGCAAGAACTGTCTCCAGAAGTGAAGACCATCTGGAGCAGAGGAAGTGGGAATGCTAACAGAAGGGCAGAGAAAGGCAGGGGTGGTGGGGAGGCTGCAGAGAAAGGGCGGGACTAGAACAGGAAGTATGGCGGTGAAAGGGCCAGAGGAAGAAAGGACTGAGAAACCCACCCCTAGACCCTGCTCTACCTGATTGGCCTCCGTGTATGCCATCTCTGTTGTGGAGGGTCCCCGCCCCACCCCAATCTCTGAAGCTGTTTGTTGTCCTTCAGTTCCTAGGAGACCACTTGTCAGGCTAGCAGAGTTCTAGCTCCCTTCTTAAAGGGCCAGAGTAACAGGAACCAGGATGGGAAATAGGGAAGGGGGTGTCTCACTGGTGGGCTGCGGGGCTCAGGCCCGTCATCATCTCAGCCTCCAAGCTCCTGCCAGGGACTCCTTACGAGGACTGACTGCTTGTGTTTGCACAGCCACCCAACCCCAGATCTGTTTTCCCCAGTTCAAGTGCCGCTTCACAGCAGACCCTGTTGCCGCAGAGGGACTTAAAGGACAGGAGGAAAGAATGGATGTTAAGACTTTGTAATGGGGGGCACCTGGGTGGCTCAGTGGGTTAAGGCCTCCGCCTTCAGCTCAGGTCATGATCTCAGGGTACTGGGATCGAGCCCCGCATCGGGCTCTCTGCTCAGCAGGGAGCCTGCTTCCTCCTCTCTCTGCCTGCCTCTCTGCCTACTTGTGATCTCTCTCTCTCTGTCAAATACATAAATAAAAATCATAAAAAAAAGACTTTGTAATGGCATAGGAAGTGCCCATGCTTAAAAGCTCAATGAAAGGACATGGCACAAAATTGATGTCCTCGATTTAAAAAATGACAACCGAAAAAAAAATATATGGAAAGAAAACATACTAAAATGTGGGCAGTGGTTGTCTCTGCGTGGTTTTAAATGAGTTGTTTTCTTCTCTAGACTCCTGCACCTTTCATACAAATTTTCTAAAATGTATCTGGAGACTATGTGTATTTCCATAGTATATGTATAAACTATAAGCAAAGAAAAGACACTAATTTTTCGGTCTTCCCAACCATTCAAAGCAACACTAAACAAAAATTTTAAAACTTAACAGAGCAAACATTATTAAAATAACCCTCCCTTAATTGCAAAATCCACAGACTTCCAGCTGTCCCCAGTGTGGCCAGCTTGGGCAGGGTCTAACTTACATGACCTAAGGCAGTGGGAAAAACTTTGGCTCAGCAACCTCATTTACTGGGCTCCCACGGTGGGCCTGGCACTTTCCGTACATTACCCTGTGTCATCCCCATTGAAATCCCAAGTAGTGGTTATCACCTCCACCTTACAGACATTAAATTGGGCCCCCAGCATTCAGTCAATGGCCCACCCCATTGCTCTGTTACTAGGAAGCAAAGCCGAGATTCAAACCCAGAGGAATGGTCTCAGAGTCTATGCTCTCTCCTATCCTAGTAATTTCCCAAGACTTTCTAGCTGTGGAACCCCCAGTTCAAACAAATGCCTCCTGATGTGTTAGTTTGCTAGGGCTGCGGGCACAAAATACTTCCGACTGTGTGGCTTTAACACACTTTTGTTTTTCTCCCCCCACGATTCCGGGAGCTGGAAGTCCACGATCAAGGTGCTAGCAGGGTTGGTTTCCTCCGAGACCTCTCTCTTTGGCTTGCAAAGTGGCTGGCCTCTGGCTTCCTCACCTGGTTGTCCCTCTGTGCACGTGGGCCCCTGGTGTCTCTTTGTATGTCCAGCTCTCATCTTAGAAGGACATCAGCCACATTGGGCCTCCCCCGAGAGCCTCATTTTCATTTACTCACCACTTCAAAGTTCCTGCATCCAAATACGGTCTCATTCTGAGGTCCTGATGGTTAGGCCTTCAACACAGGAACTTTGAGGGAAACAATTCAGCCCATAACATCTGGACTCTAAGATGTAGCTGTGACCCATCTGGGCTCAAGCTGGGCTGGGAGGCCTGGAGCCCAGCTCCACCATTCACTTTCTAACCCCTTTACGGGCTCGAGGAAAAGTAACTAGGAAGTCACTCCTTTGTACGACTTTGGAAAAAGAAAATATTCAAAGAAACTCAGTAAAATGAAACTCTGCATGTGAGCCATTTCTGTGAAAATACAGACGGAGCCATCAGCTGATTGACTGAAGACCGCCATATTTCATCTGGTAGGTTCCTCATGGTCCTTCTGCACTGGCCAGAAAAAACGGATTATTTTTTTCCTCACCCAGTTCTCAAACTGCAAGGATAGAAAGCACCCCAGGAGGTAGTAAACTTTGTCCTTATATATGTATATTCAAACATGAAATAGTAAGCATTTTGGTTTCATAACCAGCATACTGGATACCCGGGGAGTGGATCATTTTTAAGTATCTTCCTCCTCTAGACAACAAAATTATTTTTGTTAACACTCACATAGTAATCGGTAATAATCATTATTGTCTTGATTTGTTCGTTAGCTTAGCAACAATTCCCATTTAAAAAAGGACAAATTTCAATTTAAGGATATTCAAATCCAGTAAAATATATCATGCATGAACCAAAATTTGCACTTACCAAACAAAAATACACGAAACACTTTGTATTCTTTCAGTGTTTTAAATTTTAAACACAAGTAAAACTCCAAGCGGTCATAATTAAAATGACATAATTACTGTAACTCATGCTCTTTCCCTTGTATTTACAATTGCTATGTTATCCCGGTCGATTTTGAATCTACTGTTTAAACACGGGAATTTGTATTATCATAATGATTGAAGACATGAACTGTACCTAAAATGAGCTTTAAAGATTCTAAGCTATTAAAAACTTAACTTTTTTTTTAAAGATTTAATTATTTATCTAGAGAGAGTGCTTGTGTGCATGTGCCCACGGGGGCGGGGAGGGGTGCGGGAGGCAGGGGCTGAGGGAGAGGGAGAGAGAGAATCCCTGCTGAGCGCAGAGGTCCATCTTGGGACCCTGAAATCATGACCTGAGCAGAAATGAAGAGTCAGGCACTCAGCTGACTGGGCCACCCAGACACCCCAAAAACTTACTTTCAAAAAATGTGTGGCAGCCCATCGTACCACTGAATTCCCCGAATTAGCTTCCAAGTATAAGGTTTACTAAAGATAGTACTAAATATGTTCCTTTTGAAGCTTACATAACCACAGTCATTATTTCGAACTTAGACCAATAAATTATATTTTCAGGAAAGTATTTATTACCCACTAGAATTGCCAGCACATGGTGATAATAAAAAGCAGACTGGGTTTTATTGTTTCGATCCTATCTGTAGAAAATGCATCCCCTTGGGTCCACACCCGGAACAGAGGGCTCCCTCTGCTGGTGGAATCAGAGTAGGGGTCAAGTTGAGAGTAGAAGTCAGAAGTTCAAGAGAGGTGAAAGGGTAGGGGCACCTGTGGGGCTCAGGCTGTTAGGTGTCTGCCTTTGGCTCAGGTCATGATCCTGGGGTCCTGGAATGGAGCCCCACATCGGGCTCCCTGCTCAGCAGGGAGTTGGCTTCTCCCTCTCTCTGTCTCAAATAAGAAAGACACGAAAGGGTAGAATCAATAGAACTTGCTGGTTCTCTTTTGGTTTCCAAGATAGTACAGGTTTCCGGCTTCCTCCTTCCCATTAGCCACTCTTCTGGTATTCTTCTGGGCTCCGCTTCTCCTAGTCTCTAGAAGCTAGAATGCCTCAGGGCTCTGCCTGGGATCAAGCTTCGAGTTTATTCCTCCCCTGGTTTCACCGTCTCAATAAGTGGAGCAGCAGCTACCCTCCTGTTCAAGGCCGGTCATCCCTTAACCCTCCCTTCCCTTCCCACCTGACCCCAAGCCCTCGGGAACCTGCAGGTCTGTCTCCCATGTAATCTGCAAACTGGCCTCTTCTGACACCCACCTCCTATCTCTATTGTGTCCCTCCAAATTCCATATTGAAGTCCCAACCCTTGAAACCTCAGTATGTGACTGCATTTGGAGATTGGGCTTTTAAAAACGTGCTTCGGTTAAAATCCGTAGGGTCGGCCCTAATCGAACATGCTGGTGCTCTTAGAAGAGGACATTTGGACACAGACACTTCAATAGGTTAAGGAAATTTCCTGCTAGTCTCTACTTTATTCATTGTATTAAATTATAGATGCATGTGGAATTTTATCATGTCTCTTCTGCAGCTACCGAAGACTTTGTGAGATAGACTTTAATTTGTTAATGTGGGTAGGGCTGTCCATAGCCCATATGGTACCTTTGTGGGAAGAGAAGGTGCTCCTTTCTCCAGGTAGACACAGCTCCATGCCAGGGCCCGCAGCTTGGCAGCAACGCTTGAACTGAATTTCGGCCCCCTTCAACCCACATAGAGGTTATACCCTATGAGGACTCTGGCTCCAGGCCAGACTATGTGTGATGCTTCGGGCCTGACTGCAGGCAACTATAAAGCCTTTCTCTGCCTGGCAGCCCTCAGGGGGTGGGGGTGGGACTGGGGAAGCTGCCTTCCTAAGCGACTTGGTACCCCCAGCCCCAGCTCCCCAGCCCCAGCCCAGCCACGCTCTCACATAAGCCAGCAATATCTACATTCCTAGCCTGGGAGTGTTCGTTGGGGGAGCAGGGGGTCAGCTGAGACACTGCTCAGATGCCTCTGCCTCTAGCCCTTCCCACTACCCTCCCCCTGGTTTCCAGAGCCATCGGACAGCAAGTTTTGGTTTTTGTTCAGGGCTCCCTGGGCAGTGAGACAATTCCCTTCCCCCTGATTCAGCTAACCTTCACTCAGTGCTGTTTCATGGAGGGAAAACAGAACTGGGGGGAGCCAGCATCCTTTCTTGTGTCGCCTCTTGCTTATACTAATAAAGGCCCACCCGGGACTTCTGGTTTGGCTCCTAGTCTTAATGGACACTTTGACCATTGGCAGCTCTGGGACAACGTACACGACGTATCGGGTGGCTTGGTGGTAAATGATGTTAGATTTTCTGACATGCAATCACCCGTGAAAAATAATGACAAAGGAAAGTTGGTAATGCAGGAAATTTTTTTAAAGATATTTTGCTAGTAGGCTCACTGAGATTTTTAGTGGCTCATTGATTTTCAGTCTTTTTCTCTTCATTTTTCAATACTAGCATGTACTAATATAAATTGTCCCTTAAGTATCTCTTTGGCCCCATTACATGCCTCTTAAAATGTCGAGAGGACAGTGTGGACAAAGACTGATGTAGGAGCCCTTCTGGCGGGTTCTGGGTCAGTGAGGGAGGCCGATCTGGCTACCCATTTTCTACTTTCTGATATAATTTATTCTCTGAGACAGGGGTTATTCAGGAATAGTTCATAATGGCCAAATGTATGTCTTGTTTAAATTAACCCATTTCTTTTGCTTCGTTGCTATGGACAGAGCAAGATGGGTCATGAGCAGCTCTCCTGGAGCCTTCCGAGGAAATCTGGCCAGGGTTCTTGATTTTTGCCGCGTCTGCTCAAGTTGGCACGGGTCTGATCCAGAAATACGGCCTCGGTATGTGCCGCCACTGTTTCCGGCAGTACCCGAAAGATAGAGGCTTCATTACGTTGTTAAGGGAAACTCCTTGAGTGCATCATCCAAGATACCTACCTTAACTTCAGATATCCAAGACACCTACCTTAATGTCAACCCATTGTACATAAAATAAAAATACTCCCATTAAAAAAGAATTAACCCATTTCTGTACGTATCTAACTTAATTGTATCGTGATCAGAGAATATAAATAGGATTCTGATCTTTGGTCTTTTTTGTGACTCGTTTTGTGTCCTAGTAGACGGCCAGCTTTTGTAAATATTCTATGTATATGTAAAAACTGAATAGTCTCAGGGTGCCTGGCTGGCTCTGTCAGAGGCGTGCATGACTCTTGATCTCAGGGTCATGAGTTCAAGTCCTACACTGGGTGTAGAGATTACTTAAATAAATAAAACTTTTAAAAAATTAATAGTTTCTTTTTTAAAATTTTATTTATTTATTTGAGAGAGAGACTATGAGCAAGGAGGAGAGGAAGAGGGAGAGGAAGCAGGCTCCCTGCTGAGCAGGAGCAAGGCTGGATCCCAGGACCCTGGGATCATGACCTGAGCAGAAAGCAGCCGCTTAACTGACTGAGTCACCCAGGCACCCCAAAAATGAATAGTTTCTAGTCGTTGTATACAGAGTTGAAGATACTGCCATTAGATCAAGCATGCTGTGTGCTTCAAATCTTCCACAGCCTCTTAATTTTTGGTCTACTTGATATATGAGTTGATCTCACTCTATCAGAATGCATGTGTTAAAATTTACCACCATAATTGTTAATTTGGCAATTTCTCTTTTTTAATTTCATCTTTAATTTACATGCTCTGAAACTATATTATTGGGTGCATATAAATATAGAAAAGATAGATCTTGTTGGTGAATTCTTCTTATTATTTAACTATGACTATCTTTAACTCTAATATGTTTTTGCCCTAAAGTCTATTTTGTTTGGTATTAAAATAGGTACACCACTTCTTTATCTTTTAATATAAAATTTTCGTGTGTCATTTTTTTAAGTCTATCTCTTGCAAACAGTTCAGAAGTAGCTTTTATTATTTTAAAAAATCGGACAGTGTCTTTTATCTGGCAGGTTCAATTCATTTACACGTATGATTACTGATACTTTTTTTTACCATCTAATTTTGAACTTTTTTTTTTAAAGATTTTATTTATTTATTTATTTTTTATTTGTCAGAGAGAGAGAGAGAGAGAGCGAGTGCACAAGCAGGGGCGCGGAAGGCAGAGGGAGAAGCAGGCTTCCTGATCCCAGGACCCTGTGATCATGACCTGAGCCAAAGGCAGATGCTTAGCCCACTGAGCCACCCAGACGTCCCTGTACTTTCTATTAACTGGGCCTTTATGTGCTTCTGTTTTTATTTTTTCCTATCTTACTGGGTTTTCCTTATTGCCCTTTTTATATTCTAATGGTTTAAAAGTTGTACATTCAGGGCACCAGGCTGGCTCAGTCAGTGACTTGCCACTCTCGATCTCAGTGTTGTGAGTTCAAGTTCCACATTGGGTGTAGAGATTACTTAAAAATAAAATTATATAAAAAAAAGTTATTCATTCAACATCTATTCTTTTAGTACTTATCTGCTTTTTAAAAAACGGAGTTGCAATGTGCACATAGAAATGTGTATTCTTGGGGCGCCTGGGTGGCTCAGTGGGTTAAAGCCTCTGCCTTCGGCTCAGGTCATGATCTCAGGGTCCTGGGATCGAGCCCTGCATCGGGCCCTCTGCTCAGCAGAGAGCCTGCTTCCCCCTCTCTCTCTGCCTGCTCCTCTGTCTATTTGTGATCTCTCTCTCTGTATCAAATAAATAAATAAAATCTTTAAAAAAAAAAAAAGAAATGTGTATTCCCCAAGTTTATTCATCTTCAAGATTGCCCTTGGCTACTTTTGAAACTTTGCATTTCTGTATCAAGTTTGGTTTTTAATTTTCACATGCATGCACATATGTGTGCATACACACACACACACACACACGCCTTATTGAGATTTTGATTGGGTTTTCACTGAATTTAGAAAAAGGGGCAGACATTTTTACACTATTAAATCTTCTAATCAAAGAACATGCATATTTTTTCATTTACTTAAAGGCTCTAAATTTTTTCTCGATTTTATAGTTTTCAGTGTAAAACAGTGGTTCTTAACTAGAAATAATTTTGCACCGCTTTTTTAATAGCAGCCCACGCTGACTAATTTATCTCCACAACAAATACTTATCCATCCCAAAGTTTCAACAGTGCCACGGTTGAGAAACTCTGGTGAAGTGGTATTCAACTTATTTTATTAGATTTTTTAAGGTTTATTTATTTTTTAATTATTATTTATTTATTTGACACAGAGAGAGAGATCACAAGTAGGCAGAGAGGCAGGCAGAGAGAGGGGGGAGCAGGTTCCCCGCTGAGCAGCGAGCCCGACGCGGGGCTCGATCCCAGGACCCTGAGATCATGACCTGAGCCAAAGGCAGAGGCTTTAACCCACTGAGCCACCCAGGCGCCCCTAGGTTTATTTTTTTTTTTGATTTTTTATTAGATTTTTCCCCCCAGAAATCTGGTATTGCAGGGACTATTGTAGATAATATCTTCAAATTCTTTTCTTTTATATTTGTTGCTAATACATAAAAATATAATCGATTTTTCAAATACTGAGCTTGTGTCTAGCTAAAATTAACTTTTATTTCAGGTAGTTTATCTGTAGATTCTTTGGATTTACTGTATACACAATTGTATATCACCTGTGAATAAAGACAGCTTTATTTAGTTTTTTTCCTGTCCTTATGCTTTTTCTTTTCCTTGCCCTAATGAACTGGCTAGAACTTCCAGTACTATGTTGAATAAGTATAATATCCACAGGAGAGCTTTCAATATTTCACCACTACATATGATATTCTTGGTAGGTTGGTAGTTGACAAGTATCAGATTTTTAAAAATTATCCTCTATTCTTGGCTTGCTAAAGAGTCCCCTCCCCCCTTTAATCATGAATAGGTACTAAATTTTATCAAATGCCTTTCACTTTGTCAAGATAATTATGTTTTTTTTTCTTCTTGTTTCTCCCTTTCATGTGGTGAACTGACTGATGTTCAATTATTAAACTTCCCTTGGATTCTTGGAATAAACTGCCCTTAACGTTGATGCATAACTTTTCTTTTTTGTAATATACTCGTCAGACTTTTGTGACTAGAATGTGTTGACCTCATAAATGAGTTGGCAGGTATTCCCTATTTTTCTATTTCTCAGTAAGAGTTTGTGCAAAACTATTATTTCTTCTTTAAATGGTTGGGAAAAAAGTGAAGCTATTTTGGGGCGCCTGGGTGGCTCAGTGGGTTAAAGCCTCTGCCTTCGGCTCAGGTCATGATCTCAGGGTCCTGGGATCAAGCTCCACATCGGGCTCTCTGCTCAGCAAGGAGCCTGCTTCCCCCTCTCTCTCTGCCTGCCTCTCTGCCTACTTGTGATCCCTCTCTCTATGTCAAATAAATAAATAAAATCTTTAGAAAAAAAAAAAAAGTGAAGCTATTTTGGCCTGGGGTTTTCTTTGTGAGCTTTTTAACAATGGATTCAATCTCTTCCATAGCTATCAAACTATTCAGCTTTTCTATTTCTTGTTCTGTCAGTTTGGTATCTGTGTTTTAAAAGTGTAAAGTTATCCCTAACATCTGTAGCATATGTAGCATACAGATCTGTATGGTCTGTAGTAATGCTCCTTTAACAGCACTCCTACCAGTCTTAAAGGTTGACTTGTTTTAAGTTAGCACACTCCTTACTTGCTGACCTAAGGCCTTTGATAGGTAACAGAACTAATTTACTTTCTTTGATATCTGCAGCCTTGAGGAGTGAAGGAACAAACTTTCCCAGGCCACAGCGGCCAGGAAGTCTGAAAATGTCTCGGCTTTCTGACTAGCCCCGCAATTTTTTAGCAACACATTTTTCTTTTTTTTTAGGTCACACAAATGATTTTACTGACCTGGCTTTGTGCATCTGTAGACCTTGCCCTCCTCTACAGAAAAAACAGAGTATTTCTGCACATCCTGAACCAAGAACCAGACCCCCTCGCACAACCTTGAAGCACTGAGATAACATTTGTAGGTGGCATCAGTGAATCTGCATGAAATGAAGAAATGTTGCAGGCCACTGCACTCCCTTTGTTGATTAACTACCCGAACCTCCTTAAAAAAAAAAAACCCACGAGCCAGGAAGAAACCTCAGAGTTGGCTTTTGATCAAGAGTGTGCCTTCTCCCTGGGTTGCTGGCCTCCTGAATAAAGCTCAAATTTCTTTCCAATCAAAAACTCATCAGGGCGCCTGGGTGGCTCAGTCAGTTAAGCATCTGCCTTCAGCTCAGGTCATGATCCCAGGGTCCTGGGATTGAGCCCCACATCGAGCTCCTTGCTCAGAGGAGAGCCTGCTTCTCCCTCTCCCTCTGCCTACTTGTGCTCTGTCAAATAAATAAAATCTTTTTTTAAAAAAAACAAAAAAACTTCATGTCTCGAGTAATGGCCTTTCAAGTGACAGGCAGTCAAATTTGGGCTCAGTAACATGTTGTCTTCTTTTTTTCTTCATCAGTCTTGCTAGAGATTTCTCAATATTATTCATCTTGTCAAAGAACCAGGTTTTGGGTTTGATAAATTTCTTTGCTATACATTTGTTTTCTATTTCATCAATATCTGCTATGTTTATTTCCTCCTTCTAGTTTTTTAGGTTTGATTTGTTATTTGTGCCTAGATTCTTGAAATGGAAGCTCAGACTACTGATTTTCCACCTTTGTTTCTGGTATATGCATTTAAGGCTAAGCACTCCTGTGCTGGTACCCCACAACTTTTAATATATTGTATTGTTCATAATACTTGTACTAACTCCACGATGTCTACAGGATCTAGATCTAGGTACGAACTATTTTTTACTTAATCTGGAATCCATTTCCTGAATTCCTATCTCTCATCAGTTCTGGAAAACACTCACTGATCTCTCTTTGAATGTTTTCTCTCTTCCATCCTTAAACTCTCCCTCTGGACACTGAATTAGATACATGATAGACTTTTTCATTGTGTTCTCCCTCTTTCCTCCTCCTTCCACCTAGTGGAAGGTCTAGAGAACACTAGAAACCTAGGATTTCTCTCATCTTTTCCTCATTCTATTCTGCATTTGGGTAATTTTCTCAGTTCCATTTACAGGTCACTTATTCTTTTTTTTTTTTTTTTTAAGATTTTATTTATTTATTTGACACAGAGAGAGAGAGAGAGAGATCACAAGTAGGCAGAGAGGCAGGCAAAGAGAGAGGGAGAAGCAGGCTCCCCACGGAGCAGAGAGCCCGATGCGGGGCTCGATCCCAGGACCCTGAGATCAGGACCTGAGCCGAAGGCAGAGGCTTTAACCCACTGAGCCACCCAGGCACCCCTATACAGCCTTAAGAGTTGTCTTGCCTTTGCCCCTTCCAGATATTCATGGTGTCAATAGTCTTGGACCATATTTTTTAATTGTGCTAAAATACACATAGAGGATCACTTTTTGATTTTTTTCAAAGATTTTATTTATTTATTTGACAGAGAGGAGAGAGATCACAAGTAGGCAGAGAGGCAGGTGGAGAGAGAGGGGGAAGCAGGCTCCCTGCTAAGCAAAAAGCCCGATGCGGGGCTCGATCCCAGGACCCTAAGATCATGACCCGAGCCGAAGGCAGAGGCTTTAACCCACTGAGCCACCCAGGCGCCCCGAGGACCACTTTTTATTTCTCATCTTGGTAGCTGTAATATCACATAAAAATGAAAAAATGAAACCCCAAATTGGTGAGAGCAGACCTGTGGGTCTAATTTCTCAGATGCTACTTTTTTTTCCCACCCAAGTCCGAGCTGAGATGGACATGGTTCCTCATCATCTCCTTGTCGCAGAGGACAGCTTTTCTTCCTACCGCACCCTTTGAGGGAGGGTGTTGTACTTTGAGGATCACAGTTTAATAGAGGAGTCTTGTTCCCAGCCCCCTGCTTGCACGGACTTTTGGACTCATCTTTATCTCTGGGTGACTGTGAAATTCTGTGCCCTATGTTTCCAACACACCCCATCTGAATGCAGCCACGGTGCGAGCTCATTTAGTTTTAAGTTCTCTTTTTATTCTTGTTCCTTAAGGATTTTTTTCTTATGACCTCAGTTATGCACCATTTCCTCCCACCTACTTATTCGGAAATATTTCAAACCCACAGAAAAATCTCATGAAGAACTAGACATTTGCTTTTTAAATTTTTGTTAAACCATTTGAGAGTCACGATATCATGACACTTTATCTCTAAATACTTCCACATACATCTATATAATTCTATATTCTAGTCTATATTCTATATAATCATGATGTAATTACCATACTCAGAAAATTTAACAGCGGTATAGTACTTTAATATATGGTTCAATTTCCCCATTTGTCCCAATAATGTCTTTTATGACAGTTTTTTTTTTCTAATCCAGTTAAAGGCCACACACGTCATTTACATGTCTTATGTCTTTTGTGTCTTTTAATCTAGAATAGTGTACCTGCCTTTTGTCTTTCATGACATTGACATTTTAAAAGTCTAGACCACCTGTTTTGCAGAATAACTCTGAATTTGGATTTGTCTGATTATTTTACTCTTAGTTTCAGAGTAAACATTTTTTTTTTTCGTCAAGAATTGTACATAGTTAATATTGTGTCCTTCTCTGTCCATCTTATCAGGAGGAACATGATGCCATTTTCTATGTTTGTGGTAATGCTAAGTTTGATTATTTGATTGATATCTACCTGGTTTATCCATTAAAAAGACACTTTCCCTCATTTGTTATTAATAAGCTAAGGAGTGATACTTTCAGACTGTGTGAATGTCCTATTTTGCTCAATAGTGTCTAAATTAGCTATTATTGCCTGAATTAGTTTTGGTGTGATGGTTGCAAAATAGTAATTGTTCTAATTCTATTATTCTTTTGATGTTTATTAGTTCTTCTTCAAGAAGAGCTTTCCTTTCTCCCTCCTCCAGGCACCCCCCGCCCCGACTCAGTCATTATCATCATTGAAGTTAGTATCAAATTAAATTCATTGATTTTTAAATATGGTGTGTTAGGCACGCCTGGGTGGCTCAGTCAGTTAAGCGACTGCCTTCGACTCAGGTCATGATCCGGGGGTCCTGGGATCGAGTCCCGCATCGTGTTCTCTGCTCAGTTGGGAGCCTGCTTTTCCCTCTGCCTGCCTCTCTGCTTGCTTGTGCTCTCTCTCTGCCTCTCTGACAAATAAATAAATAAAATCTTAAAAAAATATATGGTGCGTTAAAAACCATTTCTTTCATTATTCATTTTGATTCTCTGATTATTCTTGCATTCCTTTAAGTTGCCTCCTATGTCCTTTTGACATGTTTCCACTGGTTTTTGAATACTTCCTTTCTGGACTAATAAGACATTATAGGTTCATCTTAAATTTTCCCTGACCCTGACCTCAGACTCATTTATCCAAGGATCTCGGATTCCTTTCACTGGGATCAGACTTTCCACATACTCATTGCTCCTGGGACCCCACTGTGTCTAGTCCCCTGATGATTAATTTTATGTATCAACTTGCCTGAGTCACAGATCCCCAGATATCTGGTTAAACATTATTTCTGGCTGTGTCTGTGAAAGTGTTTCTTAACACTTAAGTTAAGTGAGTATTTGAATCAGTGGACTAATTTAAGCAGGTTGTCCTTTCCAATGTGGTTGGGCATCATCCAATCCATCGAGAGCCTGCACAGAACAAAAAAGTGGAATTTGCTCTCAGCCTGCCGATTTCTGGCACATCAATCTTTTCTTCACCTCAGTGCTCCTGTTCTCAGGCTTTCAGACCCAGACTGGCAACTACATCATTGGCTCTCTGACCCTCGGGTCTTCCGGAGTCTCCAGCTTACACATGGCAATCTTGGGACATCGCAGCCTCCATAATTATGTGAGCCGATACTTTATAATAAATTGAGAGAGAGAGAGAGAGATAGGTACCTCCTATTGATTCTGTTTCTCTGGAGCACAATGACTAATACAAGGCCCTTACCATGGACAGAGCTAAGAGTTTCTTGATTTTGTCAAAATGAGTCTATACAGATTTCTTAATTCCAATCCAACACCAGCAAACCAACAAATTCTCCCCCTTTTCCACCCATCCCTTATTTATATACACTTTCTTTTATAGTGAGAATCCTGTTTTCCAACAATATCTAAATATTTTTTCATTTACCCAATCCCATAACCAGATGTACATTTAAATTAATACTCATTTACTGAGTACTTCCAAGCATTTTTGTAGTAAGAGACATGTAGGGCAATTCTGGGGACTGTTTTTGGCAACCTTGAGACTCTTCATGTATCTGAATAATATTGAACCCCAGAGCTAATACTATTCACTCACTAATTGAGGGGGAGAGTGTCTTGACTACAATCTCCAGCCAAGCTTCTGTAGGGATTATTTAGCAACTATCCATCCAAAGACTGGGAGGTTTTCCCTTCTAAATTTTCTACTCCTTAGGCATCATGAGGGGGAAAAGTGGTACCATGGTCCTCAGGCTTGTTTTATGAGAGCAGTCTTTTTAAAATGTAAATCAAAACATATCATCCTCTCCCCTACATGAAATCCTTCAGTGGCACCCCAGTGCATTCAAATAACTTATGGCCAGGCTCTAAGTTATGTGGCTTTCTGCACTGGGGCCTGGACTAGGGTGAGACAAGCCAGGCACACACCTGATGTGGGAGTGAGTGCACCTTCATAAGCCTTGTGCCCTAGGTGCTTGAATTGCCTCACTTTAGTAGGGATCTGGCTCCCACACCACCACACTCCTTCCTTGCCTATTACCTCCCAGCCACACCGACCTCCTATTTCTCCATGACAAGTTCTTTCTTGATGCAAGAGCTTTGCAATGGCTGTTCCTTCTGCCTGTGATGCTCTTCCTTTGGCTCCTCTCAGGGTGCTCTGTCTTCTCTGTGTTTAAGAACTACAGTCACAGGAGAGCTTTTACCGTGGTGATTTTTATATGGAACCCATTGGAAGTGGTTGCCCCTAAGATCCTAAGATCACAGCAGTCCCACAGATTCTGGGTGGCTCTCTGCTTCTGTGCCACAGAAGGGCTGTGTGACTCTATCCTGAGACTGAAACCCTGGGGCCCTGCATCATCTCCCAGGTGAAATATGCAAACCATTTCCTTTGAAGGTTTGCCAGTGACTTGGAGAGTGCATCCTCGCTGGTGCTAGGATCCACAGACCCATCTCTTTATATTTCCCTAAATTTGCTCTATTCTTCCCCCACAAATATGATTTCCTCTCTTCTCCAGGACTCCAACTAGAGTCTCCTAAATGGACTCATGCTTTATAAGAACGAAAGTCAGGATGATCAGTGACCAGTAGGTATCTTCTGCCCAGGCTTTTTCAGACAAAACTGTCAGAGGCAAAGGAGTACAAAAGGGCCTTTTCCACTTTACTCTATGAAAAAGATTTAGCTGTACTCAAAAACATGGTCGATGTCTCTGGCAAACACCAGGAAGTAAGGGTGGCTGAAGCGGCAAGCCAACTGGGCTACAAGTCGGAGATTTCAGTCCCTGTCGATAAAAGGGAAGAAAAGAGCCCTAGAAAAGAAGATCAAAGCCACCTAACCACATAACACCAGGGATGGAGGGAGAGCTTCCCATTTATGCATTTATACAGGATAAAACTACATTTGACCACTTCTAGGAGTTACAGCTTATTCTGGAAGGCAAAAGACCAAAGACATTGTCTTGTGAGGGGTTCCTGGGCCAAGCTAACTGTCAGCCAGCTGGGCCAGCAGCATCCCCAACATCCACAGGCTCTCAGCTGCGAAGAAGAAACCTGGTTCTTTAACCCAATGCCCTGTGGCAGGAGTGGAAGCAAATGCAAAGTCCAAGGATGAGTGAACTCAGAGAGAGGGAAAGACCACCCACAAAAGAAGAATTTTGCAAACCAAAACGCTCAAACACTTGAAAACAACAAATGGCAAGCCATGTCAACCAAATGCAAGAGGTCAGCCCTTGTAGATCCAGATTCAAATAAACTAATGGTGAAAAAGGACGCGTTTGGTAATGCCGGGGAAATAAGAACACAGATTGGATACTAGATGATATGAGGGGTTGTTGCTTTTATGTTTCAGGGGGGTGTTTATGGTTGCTGTTGTTAAAAAGAAAACCACAGGCCCCAAATAGCATCATTTGGGTTAAGTCCCCAGGTCAGTAAACCAAGATTTAAGACCTAATCCAACTGTAGCCTCAAGCCACCACCAACGCCCCTCCCAGGAATATAAACTTCAACCAGTTAACACGGAATTTCCTGGCTGATACTTCCCTTCTGTTTCCCTTTGGAGGGCAACCTTGCCTAAGCCACCATTCCTTGCTAACAAATTCTTTTCTTCTTCTTTTTTAATGCTCTCCCTCTGCCTTTAAAAAGCTTTCTTTCATTTAGCTCAGCACAGCTCCCCTTTACTTGCTAGATGGGATGCTGCCCGGTTCATGAATTGTTGAATACGGCACATTAGATCTGCAAATGTACTCGGATGAATTTTGGTTTTTTAACAGATTTGGTGGCAGTTGTCGGGATCCCAAGTATATTTCTGATGGCACTCAGGGATAATGAGGAACAGATGTGGCGCCTGGCGTGCTCTTCTGAGTTCATGCTTCCAGGGCCCTTGGTGAGTTCTACCGACAGCATCGGTTTTCCAGTCCAGGGTTAACAGGTCATGTACACAGACAAGAACCTCTAACCAAGCACCAGTGCACTGACAAATATTTGAGACAGGCAGAATAGGACATTCCTCCAGAAACTCCCAACTGTCTTTTATTTATTTATTTTAAGATTTTACTTATTATTGGGGCTCCTGGCTGGCTCAGTCGGTTAAGCATCTGCCTTTGGCTCAGGTCATGATCCCAGGGTCCTGGGATTGAGCCCCCCGTCGGGCTCCGGGCTCAGCGGTGGAGGCCTGCTTTTCCTTCTCCCACTCTCCCTGCTTATGTTCTCTCGCTGTGTCCCTCTCTGTGTGTCAAATAAATAAATAAAATCTTAAAAAAAAAAGATTTTATTTATTATTTATTTGAGAGAGAGCACGCACACAAGAGAGAGCAGGAGGAGAGAAGCAGACTCCCTGCAGAGCAGGGAGCCCGATTCAGGGCTTGATCCCAGGACCTGGGGATCATGACCCGACCCGAAGGCAGAGAATTAACTGACTGAGCCATCCAGGTGCCCCCCCCCCCAACTGTCTTAATGTTAATGCTTTGATAGAGGTAAAAAACAACCTTAGCTAGGATCTTGTGAGTCTTCTTTAACATATGAAAATTGTCAGGTTTTGAGTCGGTGGTGGTGGATGAATAGAACGGAGCCAGGCAAGAAGGTTCGAGAGCAAACTTTAATGGGGGTGCTCTCGGGCGAGGTTCCGAGGCCTCTGTAAAATGAGGCTGGGGAAGTTGCGCCTGGGATTGGTACAGGCAGAGTTTTATAGGGGGAGGGAGGGGTGGTTCCTGAGTGAGTAGTACATGACCATATATGGTGTGGAATTGAACTCAGTGCAGTTTCCGCTTCCTGAGTAAGTTCTGTCCTCCCGGAGATGACGTTTCTCTGGGGGTCCGCTCTCGGTGGAAAGTCCCAGGGGGAAGCTTCAGGGCGAGACAAGATGGAGGCTCGGCTGCCATTTTGGGGTTGCTCCTCTAGGGTTCCCTAACCCCGCCGGCCCAACAAAAGTCTTTTTGGAGGGGCACCGTCTGGCTCAGTCAGTTAAGTTGTCTGACTCCTTTTTTTCCCTCCCATTATGTTCAGTTAGCCAACATAGTACATCATTAAGTTTTTGTTGTGTGATTTCAGCTCAACTTTTGATTTCAGCTCAGGTCATGATCTCAGGGGTGTGGGATGAGCCCTGAGTCCTGCCTTGGGCTCCATGCTCAGCTGGGGAGTCTGCTTGAGATTCTCCCCCTTCCTTTGCCCCTCCCCCGATGTGTGTGTGCTTGCGCTCGTGCACCTGCATGCTTTCTCTCTCTCTCTCTCAAATCTTAGGAAAGAAAATAAAGAAAAGAAGAGAAAAATGAAAATCCTTCTGGAAACTTCTTTTATCTCTACCCCTCCCAACTTAAAAGCGTATAATCAATTTCTCTTCACAATCCCAGGGCAGCTCTTTCTGCCCATGGGTCCCCATGCTTTAATAATTCCAACTTCTTTGCACCAAAAATGTCTCAAGAATTCTTTCCTGACCATTTGTTCCCAGGCCCCACCTCACATCAAATCACATCACTTAGCCCTTGGTTCAGTCAGCAATTGCATGTTGGAATCCCCAGTTTCCACCCGCGGTTTGCGGGTTTGGTCCTTTCCCCATTTCCAGTCCCCAGTCTCCATAAGGGAGCCCGCCGGCTTAGTCCACCTCAGGCATTCCCGGTGGTACGCATGGCTTCTCGTGGCCAGGCCATAATGACATCTTTTGGTTACCGCTGGTGTGTTAACATACACATTTGTTTGTCTCGTTTTATGTAAACATTCTTAGGATCCTTAAAATCCAAAGAAGCAAGTACACCGTCTTCCAGAACGCTTGCTTACTTCGTGCCAAAAAACTAAGGTGCCAAGAGCTATGAATATCTACAGAAGGGGCAGAATTTTACTAACGACAACCTAGAATTACAATGGCCATGATGGGGACTATTCCAACGAGGTAAGATCATTTAAGAAGTGCACCTGAAAGCAAGGGCTCCCAAATCCAACTGTTTTAACTGGCAAGCAGAAACTTCCAAAAATTTTTCAAAGTTCCAAAATAGTTTCATGGAAAGATTCACTGCAAAAGGCTAAAGAAAGATTAGTGGAAGAAGTGCTTAAAACAAGATGAAACAATGATGTAATTCTTACTGCTCCCCTCTTTCCTCCTTTGGGAACTCATTCTACTCATCCTGAGTTGTTTTTCCACTAAAAAGACCACACAGCCATAGGAAAAGGCTGCCAAGTTAATGGCCTTATAGACACCCCCATATCTACCTTGAAAAGAGGGCCCTCACATGGGTCCCTGCCGGAGTTGATAAAACCAAGGCATTTTCTGATAAACTGCTATGTTATCCCTTTTAACAGCCAAGAGGAATGTCTGATAGATACCAGCGCCTGCAGAGAGGGTCCTGGAAAAGTTGCTAGAAGCCAGTGAAGGGTGAAAAGCCCACCAGATTCAGTTCTTCTGAATGTCTCTAGTGCCCAGGTAAGACGGAAAAAATAGTTTCACTTTGTCCCTTCCTTTCCAAATGTAAACCCACTGTTTACTGATCCTCGCCTTCTCAAGGTCTCACTTTGCATAACTGAAAGCTTGGCTTTCCGCCTCCCTGAGACAAGCAGGTTGTTGGTTCTTTCCTTGGCGATCTTTGGGAGTGACTCTGGGTTTTGCGAAGGTAATATCCTTTGCACCCTCTTTGGGGACCCATCTTACACCCAAGGAGGGGGGCAGTATTCAATATTGCCAGAAATATTTAAAATGAAAACTGTGTAGCCAAAGGAAAAGAAACAAATTGAAGATAATGTAGGTGGATATGTTGGGTTAACCTAGGATGTCATTCAAATTACAACCCAATTCCCTGAGGAATTGAGAACAATTATCCTGATTTTACAAATCTTTGGAGGGGGGGCGGGGATCAGCTTTAAAGGCAATGCGAAATTCACCTATCCTTTACCAATCCCAAAATTTCCCTTTATCTCAAAAAGACTTGTAAATTTAGGCGCCTGGGTGGCTCAGAGGGTTAAAGCCTCTGCCTTACACTCAGGTCATCTCAGGGTCCTCAGATCGAGCCCCGCATCAGGCTCTCTGCTCAGCAGGGAGCCTGCTTCCCCCTGTCTCTCTGCCTGCCTCTCTGCCTACTTGTGATCTCTCTCTGTCAAATAAATAAACGAAATCTTTAAAAAAAAAAAAAAAAAAAAACTTGTAAATTATTGACCTAAGTTACATTTCTTTTTCTCTGTCCCTTAAACTTATACATCTTCTCATTCTTTTGAAATGTAAACACAGGCCCACAATCACCTGAGACTTAAGGGGGAGAAAAGGAGGAGGCCTTTTTAAAATACAAATTGCTAAAAGAGGTCCTGTGTTCAAAGTCTAGCACAACCTCAAGTTTAAGTCCAGGAACAAAATACAAATCTTAAAAATCTTCTCCACAAATATTAGAAATTATGAGGTCCTTTGCATCTGTTTTTGTGTGTATGTCCATGTATATATGTTGTAAATGTGAGATATTTTTCTACTTCCAGATGGTATTGCTAAAATTAATTTGTAAAAGAGCTCTGTTTAGCTGGTTTGAAGGCAAGTGCTGTAAGGATTGGGCATTCTAAAAAATTCTCAGAAAGATAGAAACTAAGCCAAATGGTTTTCCAGTTCACATGATCTGGGAAAATATTCAACATGAAAGCTAGCTGAAAGTTGATGGTTTAAATAAAACAGATATATATTTAGAGTTATCAACATCAAATATAAGACTTTTATTCTACATGAGTTTACCCAGCCAAATGAATTCATATTGTGTCTTATAAGATCTACCAACAACAACAACAACAAAAATAAGAGCTTAGGTATCCTAACTTTGGCTTATGTTTAAGGAAGTCTGTGTGGGTAAATCTAAACATAGTTATTAAGAAGAAATAAATTAAATAAATGTAAACAAGATAAAAGTTTATTTAAACTTTTTGGCAGTATTTAGATCTACTTAAATTGTTTCCCCAAATCCTTTTGGTAACCTAAAGCCTTAAAGTTTTGCCAAGTGAGGTTAAATGATGAGTTAAGTCAAATTCATTAAATGTCTAGATCATTTCCAAATAAGACAAAATACTACAGCATTAAATACTGAACAAAGGTTTGATGGAAGAAAGGTGTTGAGGTTCAAAGCCAGTTTCTGAGAAAAAATTCTTGAGATGTCTTTGGTGCAAAAAGATGGTTTTATTAAAACACAGGGACAGGACCTGTGGGCAGAAAGAGCTGCACCGGGGTCATGAGGAGTGGCTCATTATATACTTTCAAGTTGGGAGGGATTAGGGATAGTGCAGGTCTCTGTGGAACTTTGGAAGCAAGGTTTCCAGGACTTTTAGCAGGCTAGCTATGGTTAGGAAAAGGTCATTTTTTCCTGTCTAATAAAACCTTTGGCATGAGACCCTCCAGATATATATAGGTGAGTCATATGCTTGGGGAATGACTGTCAACATATATCTTGGGGGTAGAAATAAAAGAAGTTTCCAAAGGAATTTTTATATGTTAAAGTAGATTTATAGGATCCTGGGGGGGTCGGGATAATGTTAAGCTAAGATTGCTTTTTGCCCCTAACAAAGTATTAGCACTGAGGCAGCTGAATTCCTAGAGGAATGTCCTCTGCCTGTTTCAAGAATTTGTGAATGGGCTGTAAGGAGTAAGGAAACTTAATTTTTCTTTTGCCTTTGCTTCCCACATCAAGGTTTATCTACTGTTGGCTTCTCATTATAGAAAACTAAAAGAGACTTGAATGTGTTAATGCTATATTGGAAAATTTAAAAAGGCATATGCTTCTACAAATTATAGAATATATTAGAATATATTTGTAAATTTACAAATCAAAAATGCTGGTATTACAGTTCATAATTAGTTACTAATTACTTTTCACGAAAACTTAAGATTTCTAAGAGTTAAGAATTCTAGGAAGTGTATTTTAAACTACTGGAAATAATAAAGGAAACAACTCTATGCAAGGAAAGTAAGATGTATGTTTTTGGTAAGAAAAGATGTGAAAAATAAAAACACATTCTTGTTGAGGAAAAGAAAGCAATTTGGTCCTAAAGTGAGGCTGGTTCTTTAAAGACGAAAAACTTAGGGGAAAATCTAAATGTTTAAAAAAAAAAAAAGGTGTAGAAGGTTTGTGGAAAAAAAGTCTTTGGAAAGAAATTTCAATATGTCACTGGCTTTTATGCAAAGGCAGCAGCGGGATCTATGAAGACCGTGGCATATGCAGAAAAGTCCGTTCTGCTTCTGCAAAAACGGCCCCCCATGGCCATGGCCAGCCCTTTGCCATAACTGGGAAGTGTTTGAGCTTGAGTCAGAGAAATTAAGGTGAGTAGACAATGGCTATAAATTAGACAGTCGGAGTATGAGAACACAAGACGGCCACTTGGTTCTTCCTGGCTCCCTGATAATCTCTAGTTTTCGGTTTTTGCATTCCTTCACTCTCCATAGTGCATTTAAGATGATTCCAACTATGAGTAGACATTCGTGGGGAGACTTCTATAAAATAGCAAAAACCATCTACCACCAATGTCTGACTTGTCAGGTCCATAATCCTGAAAAAAACTGTTTTTATTCCCACAGGCCTCAGACCTCCTTCCTTTGAACCCTTTAAACACCTATGGCTAGACTTCACTTAACGGCCAATTGGTATAGATTGTTATTTTTTTTAAGAGTGAGTGTGTGCGAGGAAGATGGTGGGGGGAAGGGGTGAGATGGGAGGGGGTAAGGGTAGAGGAAGGCGAGAATCTTAGGCAGGTTCCACACCCAGTGTGGAGCCCGACGTGGAACTCGATCTCACGATCCTGAGATCATGACCTGAGCCGAAATCGAGTCGGACACACTCAACCATCTGAGTTACCCTGGTGGCCTTGGTATAGATTATTGAATGAGGACTCTGACTACTTCCATACTGACCTCAAACCTTCTAACTGATTAAGTTCTTCTGTCCAGCTTATCTCATAACTCAGGCAAATGACCCTGAGGGCAAAGGATCCCCTGATGGGAACCAAGACTACTGGCTCAAGCAATGACTGCCCTGAGCCAGAAAGTCCCCATGTAACTGACCCCAAGACAATGATGGACTTGATCTTCACTGCCCACCCGCATGTACCCACCAACCTTTCTCCTGTATTTTTGTTACATAAACCTGGAAGTATTTTCAGCACTTGGGAGACAGTCTTTGAGACGCTTTGAGTCCGCAGTCTTCCCAGAGTTGGCCACACCGAAATAAATCCCTTTCTTGTTTCACCACCGCTCGTTTCCTTGCCTTTGCATTCTGTCAGTGGCGAGTGGCCAAATCTTGTCTGTTTGGGACCCCCCGGAGCCAGGTGCTCCTGCACCCTTGTACCCCAGCTACATTATCAGTATGTACTTGTTACTGTGTGTTTTCTAGATGGGTTAAAGTTTTCCCCTGCTATAAGACTGATGACCCCCACAATAGCGAAAAACTGTGTAAGGGTGCATTTCCCATTTGGGGTATAGCCCCATGATTTCCAGTGACTGAGGCACCCATTTCACTGGACAGATGGTATGAGCTTCAATGAAAAACTCTGCAGACTTCTTGCGATTCTATCAGTATACAACCTTCTGTGGGTCCCCTGTTGTTTCAAGCTAGTATGACTTGCTATTGAAAGTCTCTAATGTCTTCTGCTCAAGTCCATCATCATCAAGTTCCAAGGATCCTTCTGGTCATATTTCAGAGCCTGATGACTGAGTATTCTGAAAATGTCATCAGAAGAAGATTGCCTGTGAGCCTCATTGGAAAGGACTTTACCAAGTACTCCTCACTGTCTAACACTGCTGATATGGGGTTGCAAGCGAACGATCCAGAAAGAAATCCTGGGGCGCTTGGGTGGCTCAGTCGGTTAAGCGTCTGCCTTCAGCTCAGGTCAGGATCTCAGCGTCCTGGGATTAAGCCCCGTGAGGGGCTCCCTGCTCAGCTGGGAGTCTGCTTCTCCCTCCCCTTCTCCCCCTTTCCCCTGCTTGTGCTCTCTCTTTCTCTCTCTCAAATAAATAAATAAAATCTTTAAAAAAGAAAAAGAATTCTTTTTGGTGCAAAAAGGTGCTTTTATTACAGCATGGGGACAGGACCCATGGGCAGAAAGAACAGGATTGTGAGGTACAACTGGCTGTATACTTTATAGTTAGTGGGGGTTAGGGAGGGTGTAAGTCTCTAAGGAATTTGGAAGCAAGGTTCCCAGGACCTTGAGGTGCTCATTGCTATTTGGATAAGGTTACTGGCTACTGTCTAGTAAAACAGTCATGAGACCCTTCAGATGTACGTCAGTGGGCCATATGTTTGAAAGATGATTGCTAACATATATCTTGGTCAGGGGAATTGTTTATGATTATCAGAGGAAAGCAACACTAACGAGAGCAAAGCTGTAGTAGTAAAACATTAAAGGAAGTCCTTGAGGGAGCTGTAGGAGTGTTACAATCTGTATGTCTCAGGGATTTATCTTCCAAGTTGTTAAGATTTAATTTTAGCTACATTTCTCTTGCCTTTGTTCTCGTCACTGCTGTAAAGTTAAAAGGTATTAAGCCTTGGGTACACATCACACAGCTAAGTAAGTTTCCACCGGATACCTAGTCGTGCACAGATAGTGGGAGACCTAAATCAAATTGACGTAGCTGACGTCAAGGAATACACCCCAGATGATGGATCACACTTCATACTTTAAACATGGGACCCAAAACTTCCCTTTCCTTTTCTCTGGTATTGGCCTGGAAAGATAACACCCTCATCTCTAGCTCCCAGGCCACGACTAAGAGGGGTATAACCTCTGGGATTTAAAACAATCTTTTAGAGGCACCTGGGTGGCTCAGGCGGTTAAGCATCTGCCTTTGGCTTAGGTCATGATCCTGCAGTCCTGGGATCGAGCCCCGCATCGGGCTCCCCACTCAGCAGAGAGTCTGCTTCTCCTCCTTCTGCCCTTCACCCCACTCATGCTCTCTCTCTTTCTCAAAAAACTAAATAAAATCTTTAAAAAAGAGTCTTTTATTTCAGGCTAAAAGAAAAATCTAACTGTGTCTCTAACTTTTCCCAAGCAAAATAAGACATCTCATTGGTCAATATCTCAGAATTTAGAAAAGTCCTAGCAGGAGGTTTTCATAATTCAGAATTCACTCCTTTTGGCAGGTCCCTACTTCCCGGGTTAGGGATAAATGTGAACGAGGCTAACTTCTTCTTAGCTGAGCAGGAAGGCATCTGTGCTGTGGCCAACACCATTTTCTGGACAGCACTTCTGGGGAAACTGAAACTCAATTATATAAGATCACAAAACAAGCCACTTGGCTTAAAAAATGACTCATTCCTTGGGGTCTTTCTTTGACTTATTCGATTTTGATTGCTTTGGGTCTCAGGGACCATGGCTTCAAAGTGCACTCCAAATATTGGGAATTAGCCTGCTTATCGTAATCACAATAATCTCCCCGATGTGTTGTATTCTCTCCAAAGCTTTAAATGCATGTTCATAGCCACTAACCATCAGCAAATGGCCTCCTTGCTTGGGAGTATCAGAAAAGGAACAAAGGGATGGCTGACCTAAAGAATGCAAACCTAAAGTCAGTATCTGTAGGTATCACACAGATAAAACAAAAACATCATGACCTGTGGGTACCACACAAAGGAACAACAAAAGCTAGGAGAACTTTAAGGCAGTAGCTGAGAGTGGTGCTAATGCCTTAAATTTTGATTGCATCTCTCGGTTAAGCTGAGAGTCTGATCAAAAGGGAGGATTTGTTAAAAAGAAAACCATATACCCAAAATGCCGTTGCTTAAGTTAAGGGCCCAAGCTAGTAAATCAAGGCTTAATACCTAACCTAACTGCAGTTTCAACCCCCCAGGAATGTAACCTTTAACCAGTTAACATGGAATTTCCTGGCCAATACTAGGAAATTTACTGCTAGACTCCATCCACTTCCCTTAGGAGGGTAATCCTACCTGTACAATGCATTCCTTGCTAATAAATTCCTTTCTTCTTTTTTATGCCCTCTTTCTGCTTTTATTCTTTCTGTAAGTAAACTCTATGCACAATGTGAGGCTCAAACTTAGGACCCTGAGATCAAGAGTCATATGCTCTACCAACTGAGCCAACCAGCACCCCTCTTTCAGCCTTTAAAAACCTTTCCTTTGTTTAGGTCAGCAGAATTCCCCTCTACTTGCTAGATGGAATGCTGTCTGATTCATGAATCATTTAATAAAGCCAATTAGATCTTCACATTTACTTGGTCGAATTTTCTTTTTTAACCTGGTAGTTTTGCTTTTCCATCTGGTAAAGATTTATACTAAAGTGTATGTAGAGAAAATGGTATGATGTCTTAGAATGTCTTGTTTATTTATTTATCAGAGAGAGAGAGAGACAGAGCACAAGCAAGGGGAGCAGCAGGCAGAGGGAGAAGTAGGCTCCCCTCTGAGCAAGGAGCCCAAATGCAGGACTTGATCCCAGGACCCTGGGATCATGACCTGAGCCGAAGGCAGACGCTTAAGGGACTGAGCCACCCAGGCATCTCTGCCTTAGAATCTTTAAATATGTTGGGAAGAAGATATGTGAGAAATTATAGATGAAACGAGACTGACAAAGTGTTGGTCTTTACTGAAACTGGGTGATGGGTACATTATGTTCCCTAATATTATATATAGTTAAAACTTTCCACAATAAGTTGATTTCTTCAAGCCAAATGAAAGTTCTCAAAAACAATAAAAAGACAGGCAAGGATGACATTTACTTTGTAGCTACAACATCTTTAAGTTCTTGAATGGTAAAAGACAGAGAGAAGGAGGAATTTTAGAATTTGTTAGAAAGAAAGTGTATCGTTAAAGGAGCAAGCTAAAAATTCGAGGGTACCCATTGAAAAGGCAGAAATATAATCCAAGTCATCACAGAAAAATAATAATGGGTAAAAACTTTATCCAACATAGAGCACAAATGAAAAAAAAAAAATCACTCAAGGATGGCAAAGGGAAAATTGTATCTCTTTTGCTTTATTGAAGACACGAAGCAAAACAAAAAGAAAAAAAAGACAGGGTTAAAATGTACAATTAAAAAAACGAGAGATGATCATGTGATCCAGCCCAGCCCAGCCTTGGAAGTGAATTTGCAACAGACTACAGATGTTTGTCTAAAACCGCTCAAAAATTATGAATTTTTAATGAAAATCCAGACTCTTCTTTGGTTAATTCTTTAAAATGTCTTTACATTCTTCATTGGTCAACATTTGACTGTGTAGTTCTTAATATTTATTTTTAATCGGAAGTCTATCAGCAAAACACTGAAGAGGGACACAGAGACAAAGAGGTCAAGAAAAGCAAGTGACAGTTCCTGCCCCTACAAGCACTATTTAAAACAAACCACGGGCGCTTGGGTGGCTCAGTTGGCTAAGCGTCTGACTCTCGGTTTTGGCTCAGGCCATGATCTCAGGGTCACGGGATCGGGTACCACATCAAGCCTGCAAGGGCCCTACGCTGGCCTGCATCGGGCTCCACTCAGTGCAGAGTCTGCTTGAGATCCTTTCCCCCTCACTCTCCCTCTGCCCCCCTGCTCCCGCTCTCTCTCAAATAAATAAATAAATAAAATCTTTAAAAAAAAAATGCACACTCTACTTTACATATCTGTTAGGACATCCAACACAATTACCCACCAGCAAGAAAGAATTCCACAAGTGAACAAAGAAAACACGAGGTCCCAGGATGGCCCAGGAGGCAATAAGGCTTCCGCGGGGGTCCAAGAACGTGCGTACATGGGTGAAACTGCCTGACTCTATGCCAGGCCCCCTCTGTGCCCTTCAGGTAACTCAACTCGTTTCATCCTCACAACAACGTTAGGTGGTGGTACTATCATCATTCCCATTTTACAGATGTAAGCATTAAAACACAGAGAAGTTAAGTGACTTGCCCAAGGTCACACAGCTGATAAATGGCAGAGCCAGTACTCAAGCCCCAGGGTCTCTGGCTCCAGAAGCCCCAGTTTAACGCCCCTGGAAAGGACAGGAGGCAAGAGAGCGGGAAGGAAAAAAAAGAGAGAGAGAGAGAGCGGGAAGGAAAGATACGTGCAGCTCCTCCGAGGGCTGAGTGGCTCCGGCAACTCCATCAGGCTCTGATGACAGCTTGACCACCATTTTCTCATTTCCAGCACCTAGCCTGGCCCCCACCATGCTTTCAAACCAATCTTTCTAGTGCTTTCTGAATAGAAACATCAAGCTTCATATAAGAGAAAGATAAAGCATGCTGCTTGCTTCAAAGGGCTTCTCACCCAGGCAAGAGGCAAAGCATTAAACCGTTTCTAGAATCCGTTAACAAACTAGGTCCCGAGCCCAAAATAGGCAGATGGGAACCAGGAGAATCGGGGCAGGGTACTGAAGGTGAGTTCTGGGTCGCGACAGCTAGCTTCACAGAGGGGCATCCAGAGCCAGACTTCAAGCCCTTGGGAGGACTTGAACTCAAAGCCGCCAGCAGCCCTCCCGGTCTCACTCTGTCTTGGGCCCCAAGCCCAGTCCCACCGGGCCCCTCCTCACCACTCAGTTTCCCTCTGGGTCAGCGTGCCTGCTGCGAGAGAAGCAGGGGGCCTGGGATACAGGGAAGGCCCTCCCGAAGCCACCAAGCCTCCTGCAGCCTGGGCATAGCCCTTGGCAATCTCCACCCACCGGGAAAGACTTAAAACCTCAGGCTCTTTCTCAACTCCAGCCCCCATCACTTCCGGCCAGCCGCCTGGACTGACGGCTGCTGCGACCAAGCCAGAGGCCCCAGAAAGTCTAGTGGCCGGCCAGAACATTCCCAAGAACAACCTTGTCCCCTTCTCACTCCGGGCAGTTTTCCACTAGGACCCCATTCAACCTGCCCCCACCCCCTACAGGGCCCAGCTCTCCAGGGAAGGGGACAGGCCAGCAGGACAGACACCTGCTCAGGGACAGGAGGCCTGATGTGTGTTTAACACAGGTTTCACAAAGGCCTGGCCCCAAAAGATTCCGCAAAGGCAGGTGTCTTGCCTTACATCACACTTGCAGGCAATATTGGAGCCAGAGCTCGGATGCCTCATCTCCTGACCGCACGGGGCCACATCGGCCCATCCCTATACACACGGAAAGGCGGCCCGCAGCTGCCCCGAGTGAAAATGAGAGCAGCTCCAAGCACCCACTCACCCCAGTGACAACCCACACGCATCTCTGCCCCCAGAACAAGAGAAAAGCCAGGCCGGGGCCACACATGTTTGCATTTTGTACAGGAAGAGAAGATCCCTACATCAACATAAGAAGGAAGCAGGTCCTAAGTAATTTATTAAAATAGCCAAAAAATATATATATAGACATTCCATCCCCAAACTCCCCTTTGTCCCATTATCCCAGCAGAGTGGTTACAACGGCACGAATTGGGGTCAGTCTATACTGGTGTGGCTACTTGTTAGTTGTGTGATCCTGGGCAAAAGACTTAACCATCTCGGGCGCCTGGGTGGCTCAGTTGTTAAGTGTCTGCCTTCGGCTCAGGTCATGATCCCAGGGTCCTGGGATCGAGACCTGCAGCAGGCTCCCTGCTCAGCGGGAGGCCTGCATCTCTCTCTCCCACTCTTCTTGCTTGTGTTCCCTCTCTCGCTGTCTATCAATTAAATAAATAAAATCTTAAAAAAAAAAGGACTTAACCATCTCTCCCTGTTTAGTAGTTTCTATATCTGTGAAATGGGGATAATAATACTTTGAGCCTCGGTGAGTAACGGACACTGAATAATGAGAAACCCATGTAACACGTCTAGCACAGTGTGTGGCACATAAGGACTAGTCAGGATGGGTCACTAGTCAGGACTAAATCCCCGTAGTTCTCTGATGTGCAGGTGAGGTACTCTGGGAGCTCCAGCTCCGAAAGAGCCAGATCAAAGGCTTGCCTGACTTCCTCTGGCTAAGGACCCAGAGTCATAAAATCACAGGTCCGGCTGCTAGCCCTAGGTCTTGCCATCTTTCCTCCACCATCCCAAATAAATTCTAGACAAAAGTAGAAGGGGCCATTGCACCCTGCCTGCCCAGCCTCTACCCTATGAGGGAGGGGAAGGATGTCACAGTGTTAACTTAGCGGCCATGGGTCCTGGCTGAGCATGGGAACAAGCTATTCCTGCAAAACCTGGCTCTGGGGGCCCTCAGCCTATTCCCCCACCTGGCACTGGGAAAAGTTAATCCACATACGGAGCCGGCCTCAGAAATGTGACTTCTGCTCACCTCTCAGGTCCTCTAATCTTACCAGCTCTCTCACTAAGACCTCCTGCTATAGCATCGCCATGTACCGTGGTCCTCTTCTCTCATCTCAAAATTTCACTGCTTATAGATTCAACCCTCAAGTCCCCCCAGGGACTAGCTGGCCACCTAAACTGTATGCTAATGAGCAAATCAGGAATTACGGCTTGGCCAAGTATGCTTCAAGACTAGCTTTGGCAGCTACGTCCCTATGGGGGGAGGATGCCAGCAGTTGCATGGGAACCGAGCCCACTGGCCGGGGACAGACCTCAGGGCATTGGGGCTGCCTTTAGTCCAGATGCCCCCAATACACGTATGAGTCATGGCACGGGTTCCTGGTTTGTTCTTGGTCCCCCACTCACAGGGTGACGTCAGTAAAGTGATTCCCCTTCTGGGTCTCCTCTTGGAACTCTGGACAATAATGTTGATTCACTCTAAAGTTCTGACTCTCACGCCTACCTTCTGGTGGTTCTATCCCTATATCTACCCAATCGTCCTTCCGCCATCACCACTGCCATCTTCATCATGGCCACCACCATCATCACCACCATCACCATTGCCACCACCACCACCACCACCACTCCAACTATCATCATTACCACGATTATCACCACCCCCACCACCACAACCATCATCACCATCATTACTACCATCACCAGTCACCACAAATACCACGACAACTACCACCAATCACTACCACCATCCCCCACTACCAACTCTATCACCACCATCCAGTGGTGGTAAACTCAGTTTGCAGACTACACCCCAGCAGCAATGAAGGGAAGAGGCTGTGAGGCAGAGCCAGCTCCCAGCCAAATGACAACGTTTTCTATCAATGCTATCGATTCACCCACTTCTCCACCCTGTCCCCTTACACACCCAGACCCTCGCCTCCAAGTTATCCCGTCCACTCTCTCTGTTGTCAGTCATGTACCCTGTTCGTCTTCAAAGCATATTTGTATATAAAGCTTACACTTTAGCTGTGGTGTCAGAGACTTCGATTCCCTTCAAGGATTTGAGGAATTAGAAAAGATATTTTTGATCAAGGGCTACATGCCTTGTCCAGCAAGACTTTGAGATGAGGACTGCCTTGATGCCATGTCATGAGAACTAGTTACGATGACGAAAGAGAAAACCCAGAGAGGGTCTTGGGATTTAGAGTCCAGGAACATGACACCAAAATGCCCTGTAGATCCCACAGGGTATCCCCGACACTGCAGAGCATGACTGCAACTTGAGACTCTCAATTCCTCATGTATAAGCCGTATGCTAGTTCCATGGCTCTCCTTATAACATCCTGCGAGGAGGCCACCAGGTAGGTGCGGCTGAGGCTGGGGCTACATCTTTGATATACACAGGGGGCTCTGTACAGATGGGCAAGGCTCTACCCTGTGCCACCGGCCCCATTTGCTGAGGCCAGAGTGCAGCTGGATAGGGATGAGGGAGACAAGAAATGACAGCTGCCAGGCTAATGCGATGGTCACTAGAGAAGCCCTGGGGGGTCTCGTGCTGCTGGTGGGAGAAGGTGCCAGCCATGGCCAGATAGTGCTTTAGGCGAAATGAGGCACAGAAGCAAGATGGAGGCAGTGAAACACAGGATGTCAAAGGCCACCCAGAGGCCACAGAAGTCCCCAAAGGGCTAGTAGCCAGCTGCCTGGGCTGCCACTTTCCAAGGCATCACCAGCAAAGCCACCAGCACGAAGACTTAATTGCTGGGAGTTCTAGAAACTCTGGAACAGGCTGAGATGAGGGGCAAGGGTCAAGTAGTGACCACCAGCCTTGTAGACGCACTAGCCTTCTACCTAAAATCAGCCAAATACCCCCTGGCTTCCTGCGGGGTCTTTCTCCCTGCGCTGAAGAGGTGCCCAGGGCAGGATCCCGCCACTGGAAGAGGGGACGGGTCCCTGCATAGGGCAAAGATTGGAGGTCCCAGATTTTATCTTGTGAAGGGAGCGGGGAGGTTTCGGTCAGTGGCTCCCGGGCTCCACCCAGCGTCGGAAGCGGGCGACAGTCCACAAAGAGTGACTAAGGGCCCTGCGTCTGTGCTGGTGGACGGACGGGAAGACACGAAGGATCTGGACGCAAGAAACCGGCTGGAGAGGAGAGCGTTATCTGGGAAGCATGGAGGCAGGGACCGAGCCAGGGGGCCCAGAGATCCCCAACGCGAGCTGACTCGGCGTTCTCCTCGGACTTTATCGCCCGACGGCTCTCCGCGCCCGGCACCCCGCGCTCCTGGCTCCGAAGCCCTGCGGCCCAGCGTCCACCCGCCAGCTTCCCCGGAGCGCAGTGGTCCCTCTCACCTCCTTCCCCCGGGGGCGCCGACCCTTTGTTCCCTGAGCCCCGGGCTCCGCTTCCTGCCTGCGTCGGGACGGTCCCAGGAAAAGCGCCAGCAAGGGCTTGAACCGGTCTCCCCGAGCGCCAGCTGCGCCCCCAGGGGCTCAGTGAGAGCCCGCGCCCCGCCCCTCCGCGCCCCGCCCCCTTCGGGGCCCGCCCCCCGGAGTCCCGCCCCCTCCGAGCCTCTGGTGCTACAGAGGCAGCTGGGGTCGGCCGCACGGAGTTTCCGCAAGATGTCTAAACTGCATCTCTGGAGCCTTTCCTTCTAGAAGGGTCTCCTTTTCCCTCGGCAGCCCCTCGCTGGGCTCAGAAGGACCAGAAGAAATGTACTGTTGCTACAGTGGTACTTGTGAGGTGACGGAGGCATCTGTGGGGTCTGCCGCCAGAGAGCCCTGTCTGCTGTGTTAGAGCAAGGAGGACTCTCACCTCAGCTGCTATCGCCCTCGCATCAATGGCCAGGATGATGCCTGCCCCTCGCTTCCAATCCTGGAAACTGGTAAAGACAGCTTAGATTTGGATCCATCTTAAAAAGCACCTCCCCCCACCCTGTTCCCCCCTCACACACCCCAAGCTCTGGTAGGTGCCTATGGTAAATAGAAAACAAAAACAAATGCAGTTCCAGTTTCTGGAAGTTTCTCTTCCAGGGATCTCATAATCAAAGAGACTTAACTCCTATGAAAGCTGAAGAAAAGCTCCATTGGTTTAGAAGAATCAAGACTATGTGTGTGAGTTTCATAAATGGGTAAGATGATCAGGGTGGGAGCGAACTTTTACCCTAGTTGGGATAAGAACAGACGAAGAGAGGAAAAGTAAAAGAGAAATGCAGAAATTGGATTTACCTAGCTGAAACCTCTTTCCGTCATTAAAAGGGGCTGTACACCCAATTTCCAATGTGCGGGGTTTGGGAGAAGGTTCCTCACACCATCAAGCAATTCTTGGCCACCAGCTGGATGTCCTACAATTCAAATCAATTCTGACTCTAGCTACCTGGAGGCAGAATCAGATTCCATAGGTTAAAAGCTCAGTCCAGCAAGAGAGACCTCCCCCAACCGCCACCCTGCTTCAGTTGCAATCACAAGTCCGGATTGTCACCTGTGCTTCTAAATCAGAGGTTTCCATGATATCCATCTTGGATTTGATTAATTTGCTAGGGCAGCTCACAAAACTCAGGAAGCCCTTTTACTCACTACGTTATTGGTTTATTCCACAGGATAGTAAAGGACACAAATCAATAGTCAGATGAGATACATAGGGTAAGATCCTGAACAAAGGAGCTTCTAACCTTGTGGTGTTTAAGGCCCAGTCTGGTGACATGTGGAAGCATTCTGGCTCCCTAACCTGCAAGCTCTCCGAAACCTATCCTTTTGGGCTTTTATGGAGGCTTCATTACTCAGGCATGACTGATTAAGCCATTGGCCATTGGTGATCGCACTCAGTCTTCAGGTCAGCCCCCTTTTCTAGGGGTTGGGGGAGTAAAGGTGTAGGGACTGAAAATTTCAACCCTCTAACCTTGGTTCCTTTGGCATCCAGCCCTCATCCTTAGGTGTTTTCCTAAAGTCATCTCATTAACATAAGCTCAGGTGTGGTTGAAAGGGGCTGGTTAAGATTATCGGCACTCCTTTACTACTCTCATCATTTAGGAAATTTCAAGGGTTTTAGGATCTCTGTGCCACAAACAGGATGAAGACTATGTGTATGTCTTCTTATCAATCACAATATCACAATCATCCACTGGTAACCTTGGACAAATTATTTACCATTTCTAAGCCTCCATTAACTCATTTGTGAAATGATAGTTCCCGTCTCATTGGAAGATTAAGTACATTCAAAGGGTTTAGCACGGCATGGTAACCATGGAGATGCTCTGCCCTGGCCTCCCTTCAAGGATTTGCTGCCCAGCTGCAGGGGGTGTGGTCAGCCACCAGCCAGCCAGCTTTCGGCTCCTTCAGGGGCTGCCCCAGCTGCAGAAAGCCGCCCCAGCTGAGGTCACCCCCTTTCTAGGGGAATCTGATAACTGAGGGAGAAGGGTGATAATGGATAAAGGCATGGCCAGTTCCGCCTGACATGGGACAGTAATGGGCAAACACATTCTAGAGTTTGCCACCTGCCACTCCATCTGCCGGAGTGGCCAAGGCTTTTGGGGGCCTGCATCGTGGATTGACTTCTTCTTCTCCCCAGTCTTCTTCTTCCCTTTTCCCTTCGCAGGTGGTGAGCCCTGATGCCCCAAACTCTGTCTCCAGGTCTGCTTCTGGAGAACCCAGTCTGCAACGCGCAGTGTCTGGAAGACGGTAAGCACCCAGTAAATGTTAGCTATTGCTTTTTGTTATTATTGTTGCATTAAAATAGGAGCTCGAGTCTGAGATTGGGACATTCTGTTCCTAATCCATCCAACCCCTGCTTTGCTTAGTGCTTAGTGCACAGCTTAGTGCTGTGCTGATCACCCTTCATTATGCTAATATCATGGAATTACTCTTTGTTATAGACTGAATGTTTGTGTCCTTCCCAAAGTTCATACATTGGAATCCTAACCCCCAATATACTGGTACTACGAGGTGGGACCTTTGGCAGGTAATCAGGTCATAAGGGTAGAACCCTCATGAATGGGATTGGTGCCCTTATAAAAGAGACACCAGACAGCTCCCTTGCCCTCTTTCCACCAAGTGAGGATATAAGAAGGTGGCTATCTGCAGCCAAAAGAGGGCCCTCACCAGAATGAGACTGTGTAGGCACTCTGATCTCGGTCTTCCAGCTTCCAGAACTGCAAGATAATTTTTATTGTTTCTAAGCCCTCTGGTCAGTGGTATGTTGTTATAGCAGTCTGAACTAAGATACTCTTCTTTAAGTACCTGCAGGGCAGGGAACCTATCTAAAACTTCCTTCCTTCCCTCCACTGATTTGTTAGCCCACACCTACTAGGCACGCCATGTGAATCTGTTGATTAATTTTTAACTTTCCTGGGTTAAGGACTTCAGTGTGGTATTTTTGAACAGCTAAATTTTACTCTTCCCACATGCATAAGGAAGTTTCTAGGCTACCTCGTTACATGATAACCCAGGAAGCCAGCCTACATTCATTATACCGTCCACAGGGCTAGAAATCCATTAGCTAAGCTCCCATCCACACTGCAGTTCACCGTGTGCTTTTGGGGATACCAAGTCATCTAAGCACACCATTGGTTATCTTGCGAGGATTCTGAGTCTGGCTCCTTTAGAAAGTGCTGTGCAGGGGCGCCTGGGTGGCTCAGTGGGTTAAGCCTCTGGCTTTGGCTCTGGTCATGATCCCAGGGTCCTGGGATCGAGCCCCACATTGGTCTTTCTGCTCAGTGGGGAGCCTGCTTCCCCCTCTGTCTCTGTCTGCCTCTCTGCCTACTTGTGATCTCTCTCTGTCAAATAAAAAAAAAAGAAAGAAAGAAAGTGCTGTGTAGCCCGTGGCTGGGACTTGTTTTTGGTACAGTTGATGGGCTTTGCTCCAAAATACAAGTCAAAAGAGTTACCTTCGTGGGTAATATTAGCAAAGGAGCAATGCCAAGATTGTCCTTGAGTTCGCTAAGAATTGGCCACTGGCCAGCTGGTATCTCTTGCGAGGGGATTTTGGATCCACAGAAGTCTGTGGCGTTGTAGCACTGAGAACTAGGGGAAGCCGGTCTGCCGACCCAAAGCACTAACACACACCACTCACCAACCACAGGAAGTGCTCTGGGAGTTCCGTCATTTTTGAAAGTCTGCTTCAAGAGTAGCCTGTTCTAACAGAGACAATACTGAGTTGGAGGGCAACAGCCTAAATTCTCTTTGCCTGCTCTGTGACCTCGGGCAGGTCACCCACGCTTCAGTGTCCTTGGCTGGAAAACAGGGGCTTTGCCTCCACTTGCCGAGGCTCCTCCGGCTCTCCTGTCCCAGGAGTCTGTGACGACATGTTGTTTCTGTGCAGCAGGGGGACGGGAACCACACTTTCCCCAAAGAGGGGCTGCAGCTTGAATAAAAATGCGATGTTGGTGGTAGGAATGAGACATTGGCGGGGAAAACAAAATCCCTCAAAAGGAAAGGAGGTTGTCCAACTCACCCACAAACCTCAAAGCCAAGCTTTGGTTGGATTCCCTGCGAGTCAGTAGCTTTCCTAGTTGCCTCATCTTTCTTACAACTTTGTTCTTTTTCCTTGCAGATTGCGTTGATGACATTTCCAGCACATTGAACCAGAATATCATGACCTCTTGGGGGGGGGCGGGCAGGTTGGCTGCTCAGCCTTGGACTCTCAGCCCTTCAGGCAGGGATAAGTCACCCCTCTCACAATAGGTATGTGACTGGAGAGCCCACCCAGCTCCCGGGCGCCCGCCCCCCCTTCCTCCCACCTTCCCACACCTGCTCCCTGCACGCTGCCACACTGTCCCCGGCAGGCAGTGACTGCGGACCCTCTAGCCACGTTTCCAGGCTCATCACAAGGCAGCAGGTGTTCAGGAGAAAGGAGAAGCAGACCATATGCGGGGAGACTAGGACACTCAGAATCTCAGGAGTCCTCTTGTCTGTCTGGTTCGCTTTGCGGATGAGAAATGAGAGGCTTGCGGGCCCAGAGCTGTACAACTCGTTAGTGGCTGAGGCAGGAACGGGAGCTAGGTTTCCTTACTCTCAGTCAGGACTCGTCACTCCCTGGTTCGTATTTTCTCTCCCTCCTTGTTCTTAGCAGAATGCTGGATAGATATTTTAACACTTCGATTGCTTTACAAGATTCTGAACACCCAAGAAAATACTCAAGGAAAGTGAAAGCTTGGATGTCATCTCTTCCGTGAAGCCCTCCCTGAGCCCGCCAACTTGAAGGATTTGTTCTGGGAACTTCCTTAGCTCTTGAGCTATACGCTGAAGGGTCCTCCACCTTCAACAGGGCAATATGCGAGCCTGATTCATCTGGGCCCAGTATAGCTCCACACGCAAGAAAATTCACCAGTTCCCTTAGTAGACTAAGTCCGTTCCAGGACGCAGGCCCCCATGGGGATCACGTGCAGAGACGCAGCCACCGCCAGCCAGCGGCTCCTTGCTCTCTCTGAGCCAGCCCAGACTCACATCTTCTCGTCCCTTCCAGCACAGCAAGGGCCCAGGCTAAAACATTTCAACAAGGACTCCTTAGCAGCTGCAGCCAGTGCGAAAGAGTAACATGAGACCACAATGTCCAGGTTGTCCAGTCCAGGGGTCCCTACAACATGCCTCCCTCAGAGCTCTTGGGCTGTTTCTCGGGGTTCTCTGTCCACGCTGTTTCTGCTCTGGGCTCGTTGGCTCCCCTAGAGCTGCGAACCCAGTGCTGTGGCGGACCGTCCGGTCTGTTCCCAGCTCTGCACTCAGCGCCCCCACCAGCCTCGGCAGACACCGGGCCTGCAGCAGGTGCTGAGTGAACTCCGGACCAGACTAGAATACAGCACCATCACACAGGCGGAGGGATGCGTTGTGGAAAGAGAACAGGCCATGGAAAATAATCAAGACGATGGCAGCCCCCTGGAACCCTGGGCCCTTCAAAGAATGCCTCCTCCCCGAGAACAGGAACCGCCTGGTATGAGAGCGAGTGGCGGGCGCCGCCCGGCTCGGCCCTCACACCCTGCAGCTCCTTCCTTCCCCCCGCGGCCTTCAGCCAAGGACCCGGAGTGTGTCTATGCTGCAGGTGCGGGGGGTGGATGCAGGGGCAGGCATGACGGCACAAGAGACTTTATACAACCTGAGAAGAGACCAGGACCGGCACTTGGGTTTTTTCTTTTAATTATTTACCAGATAAAAAAGAAAAAATAGTGATTGTTTCTCTTCACCCCCAACATTTCAGTTTACCAAGGTCAAGTAGGAGAGAAATTGAACAGTAATTCATGCTCCTGGCCTGGAGCAAATTCTTTCCCTGGGCTCTGCGGCACCTCGAGGAGGGCCAAGGCAGAGAGCTCCAGGCAGAAATACTTGTTACTGTGGCAGCAGAGTGGCAGTGCGGCTGTCCTCCTTTCTTCTCCCTGTTGCCAGAACATTCAGACCCTCCTGCGTGCCCGCCCCTCCCCCCCAGTACCATCCTCCCCAGTCCATCAAAGGAAGCGGGAAGACAGGACGCCAGGAGGCAGGACAGGTGTGGCGCAGGACCGGGGAAGTACACAGCAGATGAGGCGGAAGGCCACAGTCTTCTGCTTCTATTGCACATCCTGGCTCAGATCCCCTGCCCCGAGCAACGGGCTCCAAAGCAAAATGTTTCTCAAGTTCAAACCAAGAACCTGCTGTTGTATGCCAGGCTCAAGAAGGGGAGGCGTGTGGTTGTGTGGCTTGTTCTGATACGCGTATTTAAGTTATATGTTAAGTTATTCCGTGATGGGGGCAAGGCAGAGATCGTGCCTCGTTAAAAAAAATATGGAGTTTGGACACCCCGGGCCCTACGGTCACCTGGGCTTCTCCCCCTCAAGTTCGAAAGACTAAGAATAACTCTCCGGTCCGCAGACCTTCTGCGTAAGACGGAAGAGGCAGCAGCATCCCCCCCAACTACACAAGCCCCCTCGCCAGGTGTCAGGACTCTGACACTCAGGGGTGACCTCTTTTTCTGAACACCCGGAGAATCTGGCCAGCGACCCCACAGAACCCCTTTTCACACTGTACGTTCCTCCATAAAGTGGCAGCTGTTTGATTCTCCTTCCTCACATTACCAGGGAAAACAGAGTAGGACTGGAACAAATCGTTTACCTGACCTTAAAGACAGAATAAAGTCCTCGGGGGAAAAAACAGTGAGGTGGGGAGAAGGAACTAGTTTTGATTTGGCAAAGCTGCAACTCTTTTTGCCTTCATTGGCTGGAACAAAGCTGGCGGGTGAAGACAAACCTAACTGAGCCAATGGCAAGAACTGCAGGCTATGAGAGACGACAGGTCAAACACAGAACTGTATAAATTGTGGCACTATAAAGATGAGAAGGCAGGTCCATGACACCAGCTGGAAGCACGCCTTGCGAGCACGCTTCCAGAAATTACGTCTGTCCTGTAGTGAGTGGTAGCATCCAGATAAGTCAGAGTAGTTCTCCTTCCTCCTCTTCCCAACAAATTCTGAGAGTTTCTCATTTAAATAACTATGTACACACACACAAGCCTGGTCTCTCTTTTACACGAGGGTCCTTCACTTGAGGGTCCTAGAATGGCTTTAGAGAGTCGGTTCCAATTGCCTTTTTGGAGATTTACTGCTTGGGACCAAACCTGTAAGGAGAAGAAATGACTGAATTCTACACCAGGCAGACCTTTCGGATGAAAGCGTCCCAGTGTCTAAGGTCGAGTCTTCACATACATAATAAGCCCGCAACTCCCTCCCTCCCGCAAACCCCTCGGGGGTTTGGTACCCTGGCAAACTGAGTACCGCGGCTGGGACTCACCAGCCCTGTGCCCACCTACTGTCAACCAGAGGGACCCATGCCCACCGGCAACCCTGGGAGTACAGCTCCATACCTCCCTCTGATAAGGACAGTTTCTCAAGTTCAGCCTCAAGTTCAGCGTCCGAGATCCTAGGGTTAGGCACACTGTTGGTATAAAATGTCTCAGGGGGGTTTTCAGGCAGATCCCAAGGTTCTTTGGTGGTATCCTGAAGAAGGATGTCCAACTCCTTCTCCAGTTCCTCATTGTCAAAATCTGGAAAGAAAAGATGGCATGAGGACATACGAAGTCCAGGGAGCAGATGCATTCATGAGTCAAGGACTGAGGATGGCATAGCTCAGCTTTACAAAAGATGCCTAGGCCTCCTTATAGGTCTGAAAAATCATATGAGTTGGGAGGCAGAGGGCACCTCCAAGCAAATACTCTTTTCCCACACACACAGAGCTAAGTCATCGAGGGGATATATTTGCTAACACCACAGAACTGACTCCGCTTCCCCCTGCCCATAAAGGAGGATCTTGCAGTTGGAAGTCTAGTGAGTCAAGATCGCTGCAGCCCAGAGAGGTTACCAAGGGGGAGAGGACAGTTCCTTCTAACTATAGCTGGGGGTGAGCCCTGCCGGCACCAGGAAAAGCAGATCTATGCTCCAACCCATCACAGCACAAGGAAGCGAAGGCCTCTTAGAAAGGAAGGAAGAAAAGAACCGCCCTGTCAACTCACCTAAGCCATTGGTCACCCCACCAGCCAGAGTCTGAGAAACCTCATCCTGGGTGTCACACAGCTGTAAGAGAAAAGCACAAGGCCTTGAACGTGGAGCGGCACCTCTGGGGGTCTCGGTCTTTCGGGCTCAAGGTGCAGGGTCACCAAGTAATGCTGCCCCGCCCGAGAATCAAGCCAATCTTCCTCAAGAGCACAAGGGAAGGAGTGCAGTTTGGGAAAAGAGGAAGCGCAGCAGAGTCACACCTGCCCTCAGTAACTTCCTTCTGTAGCTGTTCCTCCCCGACCCCTTCCTGTACCTCTTGGATCTGATCCACAAGGCTCTCTGCCTTCTCCACTGTGACATCCTTCATGGAGAGTTTTAGTGCTCCTACCCCAGCCTGATAGGCATGGAAAACCTAAAGAGAAAGCGAAGTTATCAGTGCAAATAAAGAATACTGGGCAAAGTACGTACCAATATCGTTTCATCTCCGAATGATGACTTTCGGGTTTTTTTTAACCACCCGCCCTTGATTCACCCCATGTTCACCGAGGCCAAAACTTCCCAGCAGGAGAAGCAAACTCCCAACCCTACCCTGAAAACACCCAGGCCTCCTCCAAACAGCACAGCCACAGTGGAGGGAATGAGGGGAGTTTGCTGGGGAGACCACCCAGACCCCGGAACTAGAGGGGCAGCGGCTACCATCTGATCTGTCTGAGAGGCGTAGATCCGGTCCAGGATGCCTTGAACAGTGTCCAGCTTGGCATGCAGGGCCTCGATGCGCTTCTCTGTCCGCTGCTTGGCCTTGAGAGACCTCAGTGCCTGGGCGGGATGGGGGCATGGAGACTTGGTCAGCCGGGCCAGAGTGCCAGAGGAAGCAAGGCTTTCTCTGATGGTAAGACCATCGCAGGCCTCCTCCTCCTCCCTCATTTGTAAAGCAAGCTGTGGTGCCTGGACCACCTGCAGACACTTCCCGTTGTGCCCTAAGCTCCTCTCTGAACCGCTGGGCACCACCACCCACTGCCGGCCCCAGGCACAGGTACACAAGTGGAGGGGAAGAGCAAAAACTCACCAGCTGCTTCTTTCCTGCTCGGCATGCCCGGCGGGCTGCTTCTTTACACCTACCAAACATAGGGGACGGATCAAGATGACTGTGGCGCAGCATGGGGTGGTAGTGTCCTGAATAGTCCCCGAGAGCCCCACTTAATGAAGGAACTTTCAAATCTGAAAATCGATTCCATCCAATGGCCAGAAAAACGATGCCCAAGAGGCCGCTGGCAAACTCCTGCAGCAAGCTGAGATATAAACTGGAACATATGCACGCGAGAAAGGCAAACCGACCGAGGATAAGCTGTTGCAGCCGCCAGGGAAGGAGAACGTGCCAGCAAGGCACCTTAACAACCGGGTCCCATTTGGGCAGCTAGTAGATAAGGAATCAGTTCTGAACACCCACGATGGCCTTGGACGTAGTCCCTGGCTTTCCCGACCTGTTAGGTCTCTCTCACTGTAAGGAGGAGTGAGCATTTTAATTCAGTGTCCACACAGCCTACGGTTTGGAGAAGTGTTCGTGTGCCTTTAGCCGGGGTGCCTTCCTCATCTTGAGGGGAATAGCAGGAACCCCTCGGGAAGAGCCTGGGAGGCAGAGACTTGCCTTGTTCACTAGGGTATTCCTAAGTATTCCTCAGACCCTAAGACAAGACCCGGCTCGACAGACACTGGTTAAAAGAATACTGGCAGGGAAGAGCAGAAACGGAACGCCAACAGATGTAATATTGGGGGGGGGGAATTAAAATTCCTTTTTTTCTCCTTTGTGATAGTCTGTGTTTTTGCATGACTGCTGCATTGAGCAGTAAGGACTGTGCAATTAGTAAAATGAGGTTTTTTTTGTTTGTTTGTTTTTTAAAGAGCCCACAGACACCAGTGCTTTGCCGGGTGGGGGGCTGGGGAGTGCTCAGCTCCGGGGTAGTTACCTCTCTGCTTCCTGGGACAAGGACTCCACTTTGCGCGAGAGCAGCTGTTCACTCTGCATCAGCTGGTACACCCCGACATCTACGTCATTGACCGGAGAGACCTTGGCGTGTGGTCCTCGGGCAAACTTCACAATCTGCGGGACAGGGACAAGTTAACTGGGGCCCCTACCGCAAACGCTGAGCAATCCCGCGGCAGGACCGGTGGCGCTCAAGAAGCCGTCGCTGAGTCAGCGAACGCACAGCGGCACCTCCGTACCTTTTCCCCGTTCTGCTCGAGCACCGTGACTCTCTTCTCTTTCTGCAGCTGCAGCAACACCAGGTAGAAGGTCCTCTCGTCGGGACAGGAGCCCGCGCACAGGGTGCTCAGCTCTGACAGGGCCACCACGGGGTGGGAGGAGAGAGGGGAGTTCTGATACAGACGATACACCTCCTCGGCCTTCTCCTGCAGGGGGGAGGCAAATGTGCTTACACACCTGGCTGCTGCCCGCAGAGCCCCGTGCGCCCTGGCCCCGTGTTTCCAAACCAGGATCGTGCAAGACCAGAGCAGGGAGCGCTGGCCTTGCCTCCCCTGAAGTAGCAGCTTTGGAAAAGGAAAGAGAACTTGAGTTTTTTTTAAACCTCGGAGGGAAGTCTGGTGTATTCAGATGAAAGGAGGTACGTGGTACGTATATCGGGAGCCGGCTCTGTGCTTGCCCGTCCATGTGGGACTTTGTGTTGCTGTGTCTCCCAGCCCAGGGGAGGGAGGAGCCCAAGGTGGTGTGGTGGCCATGACCGAGAGAGCTGAGGCCCGGTTTTCAGCTCTGCCTGTGGGGCCCGGGCCAGTCAGTCTCACCGGTCCTCAGCACCCCTCTCATAGACTGAAGAACGTGGAAGAGATGACATCCCAATTCCCTTCCAACGCTGGTCTCCCCATTCTTCCGCCAACTGGCGGAAGCTGGCCGCACTGTTACCGGAAGTAAGGCAAACAAGAGCATTACCGAGTTTCTAAGGAGTCTCAAGAGAAAAAGATGTGACAATGAGGTGGGACAAGCTTTGTGTGAAGAGCCTAAGAAATGTAAGTTTCGAGAAACAATGTGTTCCTCCTATATGGAAAGTACTCTCTCAGTTTTCTGCAAATAAGAAATATTTACTGAGGTATGCACAGAGTGCTATGAAAATCAAAGGAAGGAACACCCAGGAGTTCAGAGATTGCTTGGGGGGAGGAGGGGACAAATGGTTGTTGAGAAGAATTCCAAAGGGTGAGTGAGTTCCTAGGCGAAGTGGGTGGGAAGGGTATCTCAGGAAGGGGGAAGGTCACGAGCAATGGCATAGAGTATGAGTCAATATGGTGTTTATGGATGTGGACAGGAAGGGGAGAGAGAACAGAAGCCCTTCTCTCTTATACAAGCTGTAGTATCTTCTTTGCTGTCCTTTCTCTGCAGATGGTGGATAGTCTTGGAAGGGAAATGACAAGGCAGGATTAACAGAATCTAGCTGACAAGCGGTAAAGGATGGATTATAGGAGCTAGGCTTAGAGGCAGGGAGACCATTTAGGCCAGAGACTGGGAGGGACTGAATGGGGCAGTGGTGATAGGGACAGAAAAGGGATGGGTTCAAGAAAAATTCAGAAGATAAAACAGGCAGTCCCCAGTAAGTGGGCATGGGGTAGAAGGAGAAAGAGGAGTCCCGGATGACCCTTTGGTTCTGGCTTGAGTGACCAGGTGGATGTGATGCTTTTAATTAATACCAAGAACATGGAAGGAAAAGCATATTCTATAGGAAAGACAAAACATCCCACTTTGGACACGTTGTTTGGGATGCCTGAAGTACATCCAAGAAAATACATACAGCAGATAACTACATACACAAATCTGAAGCTCAAAGGAGACACCAGGACAGGATGCATAATTCTGAAGGTCCTCAAACATACAGAAGGTAATTCAAAGCCCAAGTGTAAACGAGTTACCCAAGGAAACCCAGAGAACAAAGTAATAAGCTGAAGGGGAAGACCCGTGTTTAAGAGATGAAAGAACTCCCAAAAGAGACCCAGGGCACCACTTAGGGAGAACCAAGGAGAACCCACAGTGTAACGACAACAAAATCGAAGAAATGGAAAATTTTAAGAAGTGAGTGGTCAACAGTGTCAAAGGCAACAGAAGAGTCTAGTAAGATAGAGACTCCAGTTTTCAATTGATTTACCTGCCTTGTCAGATAATAATACTTACTATAAAGCTACTGTAGTAAGAACGGTGCAGTGTTCACGCCGACAGTTGAACGGTAAACGTTAATAAATGATGTTGGGGGGGGCGCCTGCGTGACTCAGTCGTTAAGCATCTGCCTTAGGCTCAGGTCATGATCCCGGGGTCCTGGGATCGAGCCCCACATTGGGCTCCCTGCTCAGCAGGAAGCCTGCTTTTCCCTCTCCCATTCCCCCTGCTTGTGTTCCCTCTCTCGCTGTGTCTCTCTCTGTCAAATAAATAAATACGACCTTAAAGTAAATAAATGAATGACTGACTGAACGAATGAATGATGTTGGGGCGACCAGGTGGCTCAGTTGGTTGAGTGTACAACTCTTGATTTCTGCTCAGATCATGATCTCAGGGTTGTGAGACTGAGTACCACATCAGGCTCTGCGCTCAGCAAGGAGTCTGCTTGAGTTTCTCTCCCTCTGTCCTTCCTGCCACGTGTGCGGGCTCTCTCTCTCAAATAAAAAAATACATCTTTATTTATTTATTTTAAATATTTTATTTATTTGGCAGAGAGAGAGACACAGCAGGAGAAGGAACACAAGCAGGGGGAGTGGGAGAGGGAGAAGCAGGCTTCCCGCTGAGCAGGGAGCCCAATGCGGGGCTCGATCCCAGGACCCCGGGATCACGACCCGAGCCGAGGGCAGATGCCCAACAACTGAGCCTCCCAAGCGCCCCAAATATAAATCTTTTTAAAAAAATGATGTTAAGACAATTGGCTGTTTGGAAGAAAATCGTTTCTCCTTACCAGATATACAAAAACAAATGCCAAATTACTGAAATTTAAATTGAGAAAATGTATTTGTTTTTAAAGATTATTTATTTTTGAGAGAGAGAGAGAGAGCGTGCGAGTGTGAGCACACAAGTGGGGGAGGGTGGATGGAGGGGCAGGGAGTCTTGATCTGATGCGAGGCTTGATCCCAGGACCCTGGGATCATGACCTGAGCCAAAGGCAGACACTTAACCAAATGGGTCACCAGGCACCCCAAGAAAATACTTTTTAACATTTTTAAAAAATATTTTATTTATTTATTTGAGAGAAAGAGAAAGACAGAGTGGGGGGAGGGGCAGAAGGAAAGAGAATCTTAAGCAGACTCCCCGTTGAGCGCAGAACCCAATGCAGGGCTTGCTCTCATGACTCTGAGATCACAACCTGAGTGGAAATCAAGAGTCGGATGCTTAACCAACTGAACCACCCAGACGCCCCTCAGAAAATATTTTAAAAATCTAACCCTAACCCTAACCCTAACCTTGAAGTGGAGGATGCCTTTGTAAGCAAGACTGGAAATTCAGTAGCCATAACGGAAAATTTTTAGACCTGACCACAGAAACATGGAAACTTTTACATGGTAAAAGACATCATAAATAAAAATGAAAAGCAAAAAAGAGACCAGAAAACAGTATTTACATCCCTAACACTAAATATATACATCTACCCCTAATATATTAAAAAAAAAACCCTCCTAAATATAAAGGACAAACAATCCAATATAAAAACAAGCAAAAGATACAAATTGGCAACACACAGAAGGGGATTTGTAAATGGCCAGCAGACAGGGGAAAAGCCGCTCAAACCCCAAATAGGAAGCATCATTTTTGTTTGTCGTATTGGCAAAATTTAAAAGACTCACGTTATCCAGTGCTGGCAAGGATGTGGGGAGAGCGAACACGTTAATGAATGTGTGAATTAGTACAAATTTCTGAAAAGTGATTTGGCAATTTCTGTACTTATGCATTTCTAGAAATCAACTCCATAAAAATAAAAATAGAAGTACACAGATGTATACACAAGAAGATGTCAAAGAAGTATTTTTTTGTTTTTTTGTAACAGAGAAACTGGAATGACTTCAATGTCCAACTTTGTGGCAGCTACTGCTTACATTGTAGCATATCAATAGATTATCATGCAGCCATCCGAAAGAATGAAGCAGCTCTATATTATGTAGGGGCCTGGAAAGATGCTCAAAACAAACTGAAGTGTAAAGAAAAAAAGGCAGGTTGCAGATCAATAAGTAAAATAAGACTCTATTTCTGGAAAAAATGGAGTGTGTGTGCATGTGTATTTTTGTATGTATGTGTACATTCCTGTATTTATTCAACAAATGTTTATTGACTATTATGAAGCAGGTGCTGTTCCCAGAGTCCCAGCACCAATCGAACTTCTCCCTTCTGGTAGGAGAGACAGATTATAAATAAGTCAATGAGTAAATAATATGTTCAGGAAGCATTAAACGCCAACAACAAAATAAAACCGAAAGTAATATGATGGTGTGGGACAAGGTCAATAAGAAAACATAGGAACATCCTGAGCATGCGTGTGTGCACACACACGAACAAAAAGGAATGCACCCAAAGAGATGGAAATGACATGACAGAAAGGAAACGTTTGTTTCTTGATATGATTATTTTAAATAGCAAACCTTAGGGGCAATTTTTGCTTTTCTGTATTTTTTCAAATAAAATAAAAAGTTATTGGCTTTCTGTGTCGAGAACCTCAGAAGCAGGCTTTATTTTATAAAAACATCCAGATAAGACTCTCCAGTTTCACAGAAGGAAACAAGGCTCCATCCCAGGAGAAAAGAGTGAAGTTCACCATATATTTGAAAGCAGATGTCACGGAATGAGCTTAAATATTAAGCGCTCTCTTTCGTGATGTAAACTGGGTATAGGTTTAATGGTACCATGCCGCTGCAGAGCAAGATTTATTTTTCTACTTAAATAAGATTAAACTACACTGCAGTAAAAAATTATTGTTGGTTCTTGGAAGATCTACATTATTAATTCCACTTCCACCCCCATCTCTGCCTTTGTTCTCAAAAGACTATGAATCCAAAACCACATCTGTGGGGATAAATGAGGCTACCTCCCTTTGTTCCAGGTTGGAAAACACTTGGGGTAAAAGACTGCAAAGAGGAATGGAGCTTGGCCCACAACCACACAAACCATCCTGTAGTTTCTTTGGGGTCTTGGCTAAGTCCTGGAGGTCAGGGCACTGGGTGGGAGAACCATGTGGGTGAGGGAGGGGAAGAAAGAGCTCTTCCCTTGAAGCAGATGCATGCTGCTCGGTCACACTGTGAGGGACAGAGAGAGGTGGTAGATTCTGGAGACCGCCACCTCAGTCTGAGTTAGAGAGGGTTGGGTGTCTGTCAAGGTGAAGAGAAACTGGAGCTTCTGTTGGGATAAGGGATGAAGATGCTGAGCTGGCTCCAGCTGTGTGGAAGCTTCTGGGGCTATGCAAAGGTCCTGAGGTTGTGCTTGGTCTGTGAGTTTCAAAAGTAGTGTCTATGCTGTACTTCTGCAACCTGGTGTTCAGTCAATTCTGTAAACACGTATGCATGGAGCAGTCTTGGTGACAGGGTGATTTTCTCTAGCAGGGATGGCAGACCGTGGGGCTGGTCTACGGCAGTGGATGTGCTGGATGTCTCGGGTGGCCCGGGAGAGCTGTGAAGAAGGGTGCATGCTCTAGGCTGGCTAGGGAAGCCAGGCCAGGAGGAAGCTGACCGACCAGGACAGCATGAGGGGACCAAGGGCCTGGTGGCCTCTTCAGTGGAACTAAGACCATCAGTAAGCTGGAAGGGGAGAGGATTATAGTCACAGAGGAGGAACTCTGTACGTGGTCTGCTGATTTAAGAGAAGGCCCAGCTGAAGTCACAAGGTCCTCGGAAATCCTGAGAAATGCTTAACCAGTAAACTACAGAAGGCAAAGAATTTTCTAAACTTTAGCTTATCACTAATATCTACAAATACAGAAAGTAATCAACTGTATGTTACAGACAATTCCTGGACAGAGATTGCCTTTGAAATGTACAATCCAACTAACGACTCCATAATGCTACAAAAGGTCAGATAAACTCAGTTACCAACTCTGTCACCATGCAAAAAAAGACGTTGTTTTTCTAAGAATATACACAGGAATGTGGAAGATCCTGTCATCACCGCAGATGCCATCCGGACCTTTCCCTTCTGAGCACCCACCTTAAGCAGCTCCACGGCTACAAGCACCTCCTCGGCAGGAACTTTATTATCACCTAGCATGTTGGAAAGAGTCCACTTGAGGGGCTTCAGCAGGAAGACTCCAACCCCCCAGGAGATCCAGCTGCTGTCTACACTGGCCATGAAGTCTGACTCCCGCTGCAGCTCCCCTCGACTGCAGGCAAAGAAAGAAAAGGGCACAGAGTAGGCTTAATGCAATGTCCGATTCCAGTCCCCACCCTCCCCCAAGAGACAAATTTGATCATCGCCATCATCATAAACACCATTTCTTAGGTACCTACTCTGTGCCAGCGACTACGAGCAGCACTGTTTATGCTCCAGCTGAAAGCCTCATGACAACTCTGTGAGATGGACGTTGTTGCTGGCGTTTTGGTGAATGAGAAAAATGAAGGACTGAGGTGAGAGAGGCCAAATCTAAACTATAACTTGGCTCCAAATGCAAGCTCTCCACAAAGGCTACAGAGTCTACCTTGAGACTTCCTTTTACAAGTGAAGCTCAATATGATAAAATGAAAATAACCATAATGGGTTACTGTCAATGCAAGACCTAAGGAAATATACAAAGATGGTCAGAGAAAAGGTTATCTGCTATTCCTAAGCTAGGGTGGAGACAGGATATAAGTACTTTACGGTACTGGTAATAAGTAGCTACATTTACTGAATGCTTACCATGGACCAATCACTATGCTAAGGGCTACATAAGGAATATGTTCCAAATCCTCACGATAAACCTAACGACAGTTATCATCATCATTTTATACTTGGTCAAACTGAAGCTTAAAGAGGGGCACATAATTTATCAAGTGGCAGAACCAGGATTTGAGCACAGACCCTTTGGCTCTCAACTTGGCACAGTACACTTTCTCAGACACAGTAAGTTTCAGAAATGGCTTGTCCTATCAGTGTCAGCCAATGGAAAGGCACTGGGGAGAAGGGAGACCCCTTAATCAGGAAAAGCAGATCTCTTGCTCAGGAGGAGCAGCACCCTCAAAGCAACATATCAGAGTTGACTTTCTTCATTCACGGAAGGAGGTACTAAGCTAGCTAGGCTGCTCTCAGTGTTTGTACAAATGTGATCTGCAAATGATTTAGAATCAGGAGACTAGGGGTTCCAGCCCTGGCATTACCTCTCACTAGCTGAGTGACCTCAAGTAAGTTGCTTGATCTCAGTCTTAGCCCCCTCCTCTGTCAGTTGAGGATAATTCTATCATCTCGCCCTCAGGACTGCTGAGGAGGTCATATGAATGGTGTATGCAAAGTATCTGCATACTATTAAGTGCGATACATCTATTAGACAGATATCCATGCTACCGTCTCAGGTGCCTTCAAAACCCTGCACCCGTCGCACAGGTAACACCTACAGACCCTTCTCAGAGCACCAAGGTACCCAGTAAAGCCCTCAACCTGCTTCATGTCCCCTGCTTCAACCAGCCTGTGCCAAGGACAAGCCAAGACAGGCCAGACACATGACCTGTGCCAGGGGCTGCTAGCAAGATCCCCACAGGCCTCTTCCCAACGGCTGCCCTCTCCTTAGTCCTGACCTTCCTTAGTTCAATAAATCCTATCTCGCAGACCTTCTGTGCCGGGGTAATTCAAATTTGGAAGCCCCTACGAAATAACTACACAACGGGATTCCAGGCCAGACAAGTCATTGTCACCTCTGCCGGGCGGGTTTCTCCTCTTACCGTCTGAATCTAATCTAATCGGACAATCGTGGTCCCCCAATTTGCCCGATGCCCCGTCTCCCTCTCCCTCCACACCCCTAACCCAGCCTCCTTTCTGGTCCTCCTGTGCGTACAGAACAAACACAGATCCGCCCCTGCGGTCCAGACCCTGGGCTGGGCGCGGTACCCTCAGGGAGCCACCCCCGCCCCCTGGCCCGGGCCCGCCCTCACCGTAGTAGGTCCTGCAGCACGGTGGCCAGCCCCAGCGGGACACTGCCCTTGCGCTGAAAGGCCTCCTGCAAGTCCCGCAGACGCAGGCGCACCACCCCCTGGCGGCGGCTGTGGCTCAGCACCAACGGAGCCCAGAAGCCCATCTTGCTGTCCCAGTCGGTGCTGTTCACCTCGCGACTCCTTTTGAAGGCGGAGAACAGGAAAGACATGCGTTCTTCATCCTCCTCCCACTCGGGGGGCAGTAGGCCCGCCGGGTCTCCCCCGGCCGGGGCCTCAGCCTCCCGCTCCGGGGACCACATCGGAACCCCAGCCCCGCCAAGGCGCCGAACACAACCCGGGTCCTGGTCCCCTTCCGCCCTGGTTCCTTCCCGGCTTCCGTTCCTTGACCGCCTCCTCCTCTGTCATTACGTCATCGCCACCCCCAGCGTGAAATAAGTCCCGCGCCTTCTTAAGCGCATGCTTCTCTCTGCCCTCCCTGCGCCAGGAGGCGGGATGATGACCCTATTTTCTGACAGGCTCAAAGCGCTTGCGCCGACACCTCCTCCCGCCGTCTTTGTGCGGCAAGAGGGGCTTCGCGCGTGCGCGGCGGGTAGGCGAGCGTCCCGCCCCCCTGACGGATCATAGAGTTTAACGACGCATTATAGAGAGCCTAACGCTTCTGCGCCTCGGTTGTGGAGGTTTCAGATAGTGGGACTGTAGGGTCCCGCTAAGGGGCGCCAGAGGCGCCAGGATCGCTGGGGAATCACGACAGGGCTCCTCCAGCAGCCTCTGCTTCAGACACTTAAACTTCCAAGATACGATCCTTTTACAGTAATGTCAGCGGATAAACAACCATCGGCCACTCAAGCACTTTGACAGTGTCTGCACTACTTTTGAAAGATATATAAGCTTCTACTGTTCTTGCTTCTCACCTTCATCCCTGGAGGGCCTCTCGTTTCTTTCTCAGTGTCAGTATTTTGCTGATCCTCAAGATGGAGCTCAATTCTAACCCTCTTAGATACCTACCCCAACTGTCCTGACTCACTGTTGATCTCTTTCTTGCCTGCATAGTTAGCATTTACTATTCTGTATCCTGTTCCCTAGTTCCCTCTGGGCAGGTGCAATGGCTTCAATACGATGCTATGATACACAGTGGTGCTCAAGAAATATTTCATAACCTGAAAGGTGTACAGCTTGACCCTTGGCCTTCTAATAACTTAGAATATTGTTAGAATGAACGAGAGCTCCCATATATAAGATTCTTACCAAAAAATCTTTTGAGCAATGAACATATCCGGTGTGTTAAGAATAAATTGGTTTTCTTTTTAATTGAACCATTTAAAAGATGAAAGGAGTTTCTTGTTTAATGGAACGGGGTAACAATCACCAGAGTTGAGTATGAATCTGACCTCTGCCACTCACTGGCTATATGACCTTGGTCAAGTATCTAACCTTTCTATTTGAAGGAAATGTTATGTATGTAAAATACCTAGTATAGTATTATAGGTGTTATTGGTGTACAGAAGATATTAGTGTTTGAAGCCAAAGACCAAGAAAGAATTCTTGAAATGTCTTTGGTGCAAAAAGGTGGTTTTATTAAAGCATGGGGACAGGATCGTTGGCAGAAAGAGCTGCACCGGGGTCAGGAAGAGTGGCCAGTTATATACTTGCAAACTGGAAAGGGAGTTAGGAACAGAACAAAGCTCCAAGGTATTTTGGAAACAAAGGTTCCTAAGGCCCTGAGGGGGCTAGCTATTGTTAGGAAAGGTCTCTATTATTGTTTAGTAAACCCTCAGTGGTGAGACCCTTCAGATGTGTATCAGTGGGCCATATGCTTGGAAGATGATTCCTAACCTGTATCTTGGGGGGGGGGGGGCGGTTAGAGATAAAGGGAGCTTCCAAAGGAATTTTTATATGTTAAAGAAGACCTACAGGGTCCTTGGGGTTGGGCTAAGATTGAATTTTGCCCTTAGCAAAGTGTCAACATTGAGGCAGTTGTGTCCCTAGAGGAATGTCACTCTGCCTGTTTCAAGGACTTGTCAATGGGCTGTAAATAGTAAGGAAATTTAATACTTTTTCTTCTGTGTTTGTTTCCCACATTGTTATCACAGAATGGCAGAATGTTTAGTAGTGGGAATTCAGTTGTAAGGAAGAATTTTAATAAGCACTTTGAAGGACGAGAAGGGATATGATTGGCTCTATAAATGAATATGTCAGCTGATATTGATGGGTTGCATTCTTTCAAGCATTTTCAGGTCAATATCCCATTTGATACTTATGACAACTGATGAAAAGTCTTTCCTTGACCACACTCTAGATAGGTTTCTCTGAACCCTCTTCTTGACTAGGCCTGTCAACCTTGGCCTATAAAGACCTGAACAAATGCTACCATAGTTTCTAACAGCTCAAGACCACACATCTCTAGGATGACCCTAGGCCCTCTCAAAGTGCTGTCTCAGAAAACTCAAGGTTGTCAAAAAATTCTACTGTCTGTTCCAGCCAACACCTTAAGATGGGGCCCCTGTCTCCTAGCCTCTGTGGGAGAGGAAAACTCTAATTTTTCACAAGTCAGTTAGCAAACCCAGATGCATTTCACAGGGACCTCCTCCCCTTCCAGCTTTTTGTAATTTATCGCTGCCCAGACTCTACTGAGACCCCCTTGCTCTCCTGCCTATTCCCTTATTAGCCCTTTGAAAAGCCTAGTCACCTCTGTATAAAGAAGTTGAGTTAAATTTGCACTGGATGCTTTTTCTATTGTAATAGCATATTACTGATTAAAATCTATCCTTATCACTTTAACTAGTGCCCAGGGTTACCCTAAGAAGCACGTTTCTGCCACGCTAGCATACTCAATAAAATGGCTGGTTGGTTTGTGTCATGGGAGAGACCAGCTTGTTTTCTCAGCTAGGTCTCTGAGTCTAAGTCAAAATAGTCCTGCTCCTAAGCATTTTCAGGAGAGCAAAGTTATGTACCTGTGGCCACCTGCACCGAAAGTGCCACTGGGTTCCTGACCCCTCTAAACAAAGGGTTCTCCACCTCCACCTTTTGGAAATTGGGGGAGCAACTGGGAGTAGTGGAGAACAGAAAGAAAAGCTCCACTGATCCTCAGAGGGGCGACTGGGGATATGTCAAGCTCTTTCTCATCTCAGGGCCTCCGCTGCCACACTCTTCCTCTACTCTTCACGACTGGCTCCTTTTCGTCCTTTAGGTCACAGCTTAGAAGTCACTTCCTCAGAAAGGCCTTGTCTGAACATCCTATCTAACATAGCACCCTTGGCATTTTAGAATGGATGGATCACTTTGACAACACCTGCTGATTCATCTGAACATCACAGAAAGACAACCAGACATTACATGTCTCCCAAAGTCATATGATGGCAAGTACATGGAGCCACTGGGAAGTATTTTTGTCAAAAAAAAAAAAAAAAATTGAACATTAAAGTTATCAAGCTACTAGATCTAAATACTAGCTCATGGAAGTTAAAAAATCAGAAGGTAGAGGTACATGTTAAATGAACACCGAGGTTGCAATTAGCAAAAGCCAGACTGGGGAGTTCTACTTAGAATTAGATCTATTGATCTAATTTGGATCAAATTTGCATGAATAATCAGAAAAGCTCATCAATGACAACTAGATACTTTCAGTATTAATTGGACATTTGTTGATATTTAGCAAATTACTTTGAGTGAAATAATACGGCGTTGTTTTATTAAAAGTATTTATAGTTTGAAGATAAATCTGAAGTGTTTATGAGTGAAACCATATGAAATTTGTGGCAGGAGGTTGGATGGGAGAGAGTAGGGATGTATCAATGAGTCTAAATTTCATACTCTGTACCTGCACAAAGCCAGGCACATAGATATCATCTAATTTTTTTTTTATAGATCTTACTTATTTGAGAAAGAGAACACGAGTAGGGGGAGGGTCAGAGGGAGAAGCAGACTCCCCGATGAGTAGGGACGCTGAGATCATGACCTGAGCCGAAGTCAGACGCATAACTGACTGAGCCACTGAGGCGTCCCTCATTTAATTTTTTTAAAAAAGATTTTATTTATTTATTTGACAGAGAGAGAGAGATCACAAGTAGGCAGAGAGGCCAGCAGAGAGGGAGGGGGAAGCAGGCCCCCCCCCGAGCAGAGAGCCCGATGCGGGGCTCGATCCCAGGACCCTGAGATCATGATCTGAGCCGAAGGCAGAGGCTTTAACCCACTGAGCCACCCAGGTGCCCCATCATTTAATTTTTTTAAATGAATAAATGACCGTGACCCGCATCCTGGTTCCATCTCAGTAAATACCTGCATGACCTCAGGCAAGCAGACTTCTTCTCCAGTTCCTTCTCTGTCAGTTAAACGTTCTACACTATGATCGTGAGAACTTTTTTTTCTAGTGCCCACTTTCTAATTCTAAATGTAATATCTACTGTAGGTGTGAGTGATCGCAGGAGCCCTTTAGTAGTGGGGAGTCTGAAGACCAAGAACAACCATACCATCTCATGGCAGTGATATTTATTTACTGATACCCCAATATGTTTTTGATCAGACGCCTGAGCAGCCTGACTCCTGGGATAATGTGCAAACATCGCAGAGCCTTCAAACCCTGCATCACCTCTATAAAGCTGCACAGTGCTCCATGTCACCTCTCCAGCTGGTTTGGGGATGCCTCATTATTTTTGTAGAAATATGCATGCCCGGGGCGCCTGGGTGGCTCAGTGGGTTAAAGCCTCTGCCTTCGGCTCAGGTCATGATCTCAGGGTCCTGGGATCGAGCCCCGCATCGGGCTCTCTGCTCAGCAGGGAGCCTGCTTCCCTCTCTCTCTCTGCCTGCCTCTCTGCCTACTTGTGATCTCTCTCTCTCTGTCAAATAAATAAATAAAATCTTAAAAAAAAAAAAAAAAG
>CM052899.1:37310691-37357709 GCA_028534135.1 Potos flavus | reverse complement strand
TGGGTGGCTCAGTGGGTTAAAGCCTCTGCCTTCGGCTCAGGTCATGATCTCAGGGTCCTGGGATCGAGCCCCGCATCGGGCTCTCTGCTCAGCAGGGAGCCTGCTTCCCTCTCTCTCTCTGCCTGCCTCTCTGCCTACTTGTGATCTCTCTCTCTCTGTCAAATAAATAAATAAAATCTTAAAAAAAAAAAAAAAAGAAATATGCATGCCCTCTTATGTTTTCCAGTTATTTCTAGTTCTTATCTCTTGGATGGACAGCCTTTAGGACTTGGCTAAAGGAGGAATAAAAAATACATTATTCATGATCTATGAAATTTATAGAAGGAGAAGCCAGGCTTGTTAATATTCTGTTCAAGCACCACTATGTTCTAGAAGTCTTTCTTGATCTCTTTCTTTCCTCTTCCTTCCTTTCTGCTCCACGCTGGATTGGGTGTCTTTTCTTATCTTTCTATACCTGTATACTTCTCTACCATTTCATGTCCCGCATTGTTGTCTGCATTCCCATTTATGGGCCTGTCTCTCTAACTAGGTTAAGTGCCTTGCTGGCAGGGACGATGTTCTTAATTTTGTTTCTAGCACAATGTGTGCACATCTATAAGGACTCAGTTTGTTGTATGAATAAACGAATGAATTTAATCAAGCTTTAATTAAGCTCACCATCTTCTCTTCCACTCTTCCCTTTTATTTTAATTAAAAATATTTTAAGTTTTTATATTAATTCCAATTAATGTCCAGTGTTATATTAGTTTCAGGTATATAATGTAGTGATTCAATACTCACATACAATACCCAGTGCTCATCACAAGTGCACTCCTTACTCCCCATCCCCTATTTCACCCATCCCCTCACCCACCTCCCCTCTGGTAACCATCACTTATTTCTCTATAATTAGAGTCTATTTCTTGCTTTGTCTCTTTCTCTCTTTTTTTCCTTTGCTCCTTTGTTTTGTTTCTTAAGTTCCACATATGATTGAAATCATATAGCATTTCTCTTTCTCCGACTGGCTTATTGTGCTTAGGAGTATACTCTCTAGTTCCATCCATGTCATTGCAAATTGCAAGATTACATTATTTTTTACGGCTAATATTTCATGGTCTGTATATAACACATCCACTTTATCCACCATCAACTGATGGACACTTGGGCTGCTTCTATATCTTGACTGTTGTAAATAATGCTGCTGTAAACAGCGGTGCATGTGTCCCTTCAAATCACTGTTTTTGTATCCTTTGGGTAAATACTTGGTAATGTGATTGTTGAATCACAGGGTAGTTCTCTTTTTAACTTTTTGAGGAATGTCCATACTATTTTCCACAGTGGCTGCACCAGCTTGTGTTCCCACCAACAGTGCACAAGGGTTCTTTGTTCTCCACACCCTCGTTAACACTTGTTGTTTCTTGAGTTGTTGATTTTAGCCATTCTGACAGGTGTGAGGTGATATCACCTTGTAGTTTTGATTTGCGTCTCCCTGATGATGAGTGATGTTGGGCATCTTTTCATGTGTCTGTTGGCCATCTGGATGTCTTCTTTGGAGAAACGTCTGTTCATGTCTTCTGCCCATTTTTAATTGGACTATTTGTTTTTTGGGTGTTGAGTTATATAAATTCTTTGTATATTTTGGATACTAACCCTTTATCAGATATGTCATTGGCAAATATCTTATCCCATTTTGTAGACTACCTTTGAGTTTTGTTGATTGTTTCCATTGCTGTGCAGAAATTTTTTATTTTGATGTAGTCCCACAAGATTATTTTTGCTTTTGTTTCCCTCCCCTCAGGAGATGTGTCTAGTAAGAAGTTACTATGGCCAGTGTCTGAAATTACTGCTTGTGCTCTCTTCTAGGATTTTTATGGTTTCAGGTCTCACATTGAGGTCCTTAATACATTTTGAATTTATTTCTGTGTATGGTGTAAGAAAGCGGTCCAGTTTCATTCTTCTTGTTGTTTCTGTCCAGTTTTCCCAAAATCATTTGTTGAAGAGACTGCCCTATGCCCAATTGCATATTCTTTCCTGCTTTGTCAAAGATTAATTGACCATATAATGATGGGTTTATTTTGGGGTTTTCTTAAAAAAAAAAAAAAAAAAAAAGATTTATTTATTTATTTATTTATTTTAGAAGGGGTAGCGGCAGAAGGAGAGAATTTTCAAGTAGACTTCCTGCTGAGCATGGAGCTGGACGTGGGTTCGATTCCATGACCCATGAGATCATGACCTGAGCTGAAACCAAGAGTCAGATGCTTAACTGACTGAGCCACCAAGGTGCCCTTATTTTTGGGTTTTTTATCCTATTCTATTGATCTGTCTATTTTTGTGCTAGTGACTCTTGATTACTATAGTTTGTAATATAACTTGAAGTCCAGAATTGTGATGCCTCCAGCTTTGCTTTTCTTTTTCAAGATGGCTTTGACTATTCAGGGGTCTTTCGTGTTTCCATACAAATTTTAGGAATATTTGTTCTAGATCTGTGAAAAATGTTGGTGGCATTTTGATAAGGATTGCATTAAATGTGTAGATTGCTTTGGAGAGTATAGATATTTTAACAATATTTGTTCTTCCAATCCATGAGCATGGAATGTCTTTCCATTTTTTTGTGTCATTTTCAATTTCTTTCACCAGTGTTTTATAGTTTTCAAAGTACCTCTCTTTCACCTCTTTGGTTACATTTATTCCTAAGTATCTTATTTTTGGTGCAATTGTAAATGGGATTGTTTTCTTAGTTTATCTTTCTGCTACTTCATTATTGGTGTATAGAAATGCAACAAAAGATTTCTGTACATTGATTTTATATCTTGTGACTTTACCGAATTTGTTTATCAGTTCTAGCAGTTTTTTGGTAGTCTTTTAGGTTTTCTATACATAGTCTCATGTTATCTGCAAATAGTGAGGGTTTTACTTTTTTCTTACTGATTTGGATGCCTTTTGTTTCTTTTCGTTGTCTGAGTGCTGTGGCTAGGACTTCCAGTACTGTGTTGAATAAAAGTGGTGAGAATGGACATCCTTGTCTTCTTCCTATTGTACAGGAAAAGCTCTCAGTTTTTCCTCATTGAGGATGAGGTTAGCTGTGGGTTTTTTGCATACGGTCTTTATTATGATGAGGTATGTTTCCTCTAAACCCACTTTGTTGAGGGTTTTTACCATGAATGGATGTTGTACTTAGTTAAATGCTTTTTCTGTGTCTATTGAAATGGTCATATGGTTTTTACCCTTTCTCTTATTGATGTGATGTATCATGGTGATTAATTTGTGAATATTGAACCATCCTTGCAACCCATGAATAAATCCCACTTGATCATGGTGAATGATTTTTTAAAATGTATTGTTGGATTCGGTTTGCTAGTATTTTGTTGAGGATTTTGGCGTCTAAGTTCATCAGAGATTTTGGCCTGTGGTTTTCTTTTCTTTTCTTTTTTCTTTTTGTAATGTCTTCATCTTGTTTTGGTATCGGGGTGATGCTAGTCCCACTAAATGAATTTGGAAGTTTTCCTTCCTTTTCTATTTTTTGGAATAGTTTGGAAGAATAGGAATACCTATTCTCTTCTTCCAGTGTTAGAATCTGCATGTGAAGCCATCTGGCCCTGGCCTTTTTTGGGGGGGAGGGGTTGGTTACTGATTCAATTTTTTTTTTTTTTTTTTTTGCTATTTGTTGGTCCGTTCAAATTTTCTATTTCTTCCTGTTTCAGTTTTGGTAGTTTATATGTTTCTACGAATTTACCCACTTCTAGGTTGTCCAATTTGTTGGCATCTAGTTTTTCATAATATTCTATTATACTTCTTTATATTTCTATATTTTTTAAATTTCTCCTCTGTCATTTGTGACTATTTATTTTGAGTCCTTTCTGTTTTTTTCTTAGTAAGTTTGGCTAAAGGTCTATCAACTTTATTGATTTGTTCAAAGAATCAGCTTCTGGTTTCATTGATCTCTTCTATTGTTTTTTTTTTTTTTTTTTAGTTCGTAATCATTTATTGTGCTCTAATCTTTATTATTTCCTTCTTTCTACTGGTTTTAGGTTTTGTTTTGTTTTGTTTTTTTTTCTTTTTTTTTTTTCTTTAAAGATTCCATTCATTCACTTGACAGAGAGAGAGATCACAAGTAGGCAGAGCGGCAGACAGAGAGAGAGGGGGAAGCAGGCTCCCCGCCGAGCAGAGAGCCCAATGCGGGGCTCGATCCCAGGACCCCGAGATCATGACCTGAGCTGAAGGCAGAGGCCCCAACCCACTGAGCCACCCAGGTGCCCCTTGTTTGTTGTTTTTTTTATAGCTCTTTTAGGTATAGGGTTTGGTCATTTATTTGAGATTCTTATTGCTTCTTTGAGGTAGGCCTGTATTGCTATAAACTTCCCTCTTAGAATCACCTTTGCTGCACCCCAAAAGCTTTGGACCATTGTGTTTTCACTTTCATTTGTTTCCATATGCTTTTTGATTACTTCTTTGTGTTCTTGGTTGACCCATTCATTGTATAGCAGCGTGTAATTTAACCTTCAGGTATTTGTGGTATTTCCAGATTTTTTTCTTATGGTTGACTCTTAGTTTCATAACCTTGTGGTCAGAAAAGATGTATGGTATGACTTTGCTCTTCAATTTATTGAGGCTTGGTTTGTGACCTAATATGTCATTTATTCTGGAGAATGCTCCATGTGCACTTGAAAAGAATGTGTGTTCTGCTATTTGGGGATGGAATGTTCTCTATATATCTGTTAATTCCATCTGGTCCAGTGCGTCATTCAAAGCCATTATTTCCTTCTTGTTTTCTGTTTAAATGATCTGTCCATTGCTATAAGTGGGGTATTAAAGTCCCCCACTGTTATTGTATTATTATCAATTAGTTCCTTTATGTTTGTAATTAATTGTTTTATGTAATTGGTTGCTCCCATGTTGGGTGCTTTACCTACAATTGTTTTATCTTCTTATTGGATTGTTCCCTTTATAGTGTCCCCGTATATAGTGTCCTTTTTGTCTTTATTTTATTTTTTAAAAGATTTTATTTATTTATTTTGAGAGAGGGGAAGTGAGAGAAAGAGAACATGAACAGGGGGGAGGGACAGGCAGAGAGGGATAAGCAGACTCCCTGTTGAGCAGGGAACCCGATGTGGGACTTAATCCCAAGGCTCTGGGGTCATGACCTGAGCTGAAGGCAGATGCTTAAAAACTGAGCCACTCAGGCACCCTGATATATGGTGTCATATTTTATATCTTTTTATTTTGTGAGTTCCTTGACTGATTTTCTACAGAAATATTCATTTTTATTGCCTTTGTGTTTCCTACCTTGATACTGTCACTTGGGTCTTTCCACTCAAAGAGTCTCCCTTAATATTTACTGTCACTTGGGTCTTTCCACTCAAAGAGTCTCCCTTAATATTTCTTGCAGGGCTGGCATAGTGGTCATGAACTCCTTTAAGTTTTTGCTTGTCTAGGAAGTTCTCTATCTTTCCTTTTATTTTGAATGATGGAATTGCTGGATAGAATACTCTTATCTGCAGATTTTCCCCATTCAGCACTTTGAATATGTCATGCCACTTTCTTCTGTCTTGGAATGTTTCTACTGAAAAACCCCTGATAGCCTGCAGGGGTTTTCCTTTATGTTACTGTTTTCTTTTGTCTTGCTACTTTTAATTTTTTTTCTTTTATTACTGTATTTTGCCAATTTAATTACAATATGTTGTAGTGTAGATCTGCTTTTGTTGATTTCATTGGGGTTCTCTGTGCTTCCTAGATCTGGATATCTGTTTCCTTCCCCAGATTAGGGAAGTTTTCAGCTATTATTTCTTAAAATAAAATTTCTGTCTCCTTTTCTTTCTTCTTCTGGGACTCCTATAATACCAGTGTTATTACATTTGATAGAGTCACTGAGTTCCCTAAGTCTATTCTCCTTTTGCATTTTTTTCTGTCTTTTTTGTTCAATTTGATCACTTTCCATTACTCTGTCTTCTAGATCATTAATTCATTACTCTGCTTCTTCCAACCTGCTGTCTATTGCATGAAGTGTATTTCTAATCTCATTTATTGCACTCTTCATTTCTTTTTTTAATTTTTAATTAACATAAATGTATTATTTGTTTCAGGGGGTACAGGTCTGTGAATCATCAGTCTTATGCAATTCACAGCACTCACCATAGCACATACCCTCCCCAATGTCCATAACCAAGCCACCCTCTCCCTCCCTCTTCCCCCTCCAGCAACCCTCAGTTTATTTCCTGATATTAAGAGTCTCTTATGGTTTGTCTCCCTCCCCGGTCCCATCTTGTTTCATCTTTCCCTCCCTTGCCCCCATGACCTCCCACCCTGCCTCTCAAATTCCTCATATAAGAGAGATCATATGATAATTATCTTTCTCTGATCGACTTATTTCGCTTAGCATAATACCCTCTAGTTCCATCCATGTCATTACAAATGGCAAGATTTCAGTTTTTTGATGGCTGCATAGTATTCCATTGCATATATATACACCAATCTTCTTTATCCATTCATCTGTTGATGGACATCTAGGCTCTATCCGTAGTTTGGCTATTGCGTACATTGCTGCTATAAACATTCAGGTGCACGTTACCCTTCGGATCCCTACATTTGTATCTTTAGGATAAATACCCAGTAGCGCGATAGCTGGGTCATAGGGTAGCTCTATTTTCAACTTTTTGAGGAACCTCCATACTGTTTTCCAGAGTGGTTGCACCAGCTTGCATTCCCACCAACAATGTAGGAGGGTTCCTCTTTCTCTGCAACCTTGCCAACACCTGTCATTTCCTGACTGGTTAATTTTAGCCATTCTGACTGGTGTGAGGTCTTATCTCACTGTGGTTTTGATTTGTATTTTCCTGATGCCGAGCGAGGTTGAGCACTTCTTCATGTGTCTTTTGGCCATATGGATGTCTTCTTTGTAGAAATGTCTGTTCGTGTCTTCTGCCCATTTCTTGATTGGATTATTTGTTCTTAGGGTGTTGAGTTTGATAAGTTCTTTATAGATTTTGGATACGAGCCCTTTATCTGATATGTCATTTGCAAATACCGTCTCCCATTCTGTCAGTCGTCTTTTGGTTTTGTTGACTGTTTCCTTTCCTGTGCAAAAGCTTTTTATCTTGATGAAGTCCCAATAGTTCATTTTTGCCCTCGCTTCCCTTGGCTTTGGTGATGTTTCTAGGAAGAAGTTGCTGCGGCTGAGGTCGAAGAGGTTGCTGCCCGTGTTCTCCTCAAAGATTTTGGTGGATTCCTGTCTCACATTGAGGTCTTTGATGGATTCCTGTCTCACACTGAGGTCTCAATCGGTCACATTGAGCCAATAGAGGTTGATTGGCTCAACCATTTTAAGTCTATTTTTGTGTGTGCTGTAAGGAAATGGTTCATTTTCATTCTTTTGCATGTGTCCAATTTTTCTCAACACCATTTGTCAAAGGGACTGTCTTTTTTCCATTGGATATCCTCTCCTGCTTTGTCAAAGATTAGTTGACCATAGAGTTGAGTATCTATTTCTGGGCTCTCTATTCTGTTCCATTGATCTATGTGTCTACTTTTGTGCCAGTACCATACTGTCTTGGTTACAGCTTTGTAATAGAACTTGAAGTCTGGACTTGTGATGCCGCCAACTTTGGTTTTCTTTTTCAAAATTCCTCTGGCTATTCGGGGTCTTTTCTGGTTCCATATATATTTTAGGATTATTTGTTCCACTTCTTTGAAAAAAGTTGATGGTATTTAATAGGGATTGCATTAAATGTGTAGATTGCTTTAGGTACCATAGACATTTTCACAATATTTGTTCTTCCAATCCATGAGCATGGAACATTTTTCCATTTCTTTGTGTCTTTCTCAATTTCTTTCATGAGTCTTCTACAGTTTTCTGAGTAGAGATCCCTTGCCTCTTTGGTTAGGTTTATTCCTAGGTATCTTATGGTTTTGGGTGCAATTGTAAATGGGATCAACTCCTTAATTTCTCTTTCTTCTCTCTTGTTGTTGTATTTTTCTCTGATTGCTGAGGCTAGGACTTCTAGTACTATGTTGAATAGCAGTGGTGATAGTGGACAGCCCTGCCATGTTCCTGACCTTAGGGGAAAAGCTCTCAGTTTTTCCCCATTGAGAATGATATTCGCTGTGGGTTTTCCATAGATGGCTTTGATGATATTGAGGTATGTAGCTTCTATCCCTACACTGTGAAGAGTTTTGATCAAGAAAGGATGCTGTACTTTGTCAAATGCTTTTTCGGCATCTATTGAGAGTATCATATGGTTCTTGTTCTTTTATCAATGTAGTGTATCACATTGATTGATTTGCGGATGTTGAACCAACCTTGCAGCCCAGAAATAAAACCCACTTGGTCGTGGTGAATAATCCTTTTAATGTACTGTTGGATCCTATTGGCTAGTATTTTGGTGAGAATTTTTGCATCCGTGTTCATCAGGGATATTAGTCTGTAATTCTCCTTTTTGATGGGGTCTTTGTCTGGTTTTGGGATCAAGGTGATGCTGGCCTCACAAAATGAGTTTGGAAGTTTTCCTTCCATTTCTATTTTTTGGAACAGTTTCATGAGAATAGATATTAATTCTTCTTTAAATGTTTGGTAGAATTCCCCTGGGAAGCCGTCTGGCCCTGGGCACTTGTTTGTTGGGAGATTTTTGATTACTGCTTCAATTTCCATACTGGTTATAGGTCTGTTCAGGTTTTCTATTTCTTCCTGGTTCAGTTTTGGTAGTTGATATCTCTCCAAGAATGCATCCATTTCTTCCAGATTGTCAAATTTGCTGGTGTGTAGTTGCTCATAATATACTCTTAAAATTGTATTTCTTTGGTGTTGACTGTGATCTCTCCTCTTTCATTCATGATTCTATTAATTTTGTTCTTTCTCTTTTCTTTTTGATAAGTCTGGCCAGGGGTTTATCAATCTTATTAATTCTTTCAAAGAACCAGCTCCTAGTTTAATTGATCTGTTCTACTGTTCTTTGGTTTCTGTTTCACTGATTTTTGCTCTGCATCTTTATTATTTCTCTTCTACTGAGTTTAGGCTTTCTTTGCTGCTCTTTCTCCATCTCCTTTAGGTGTAGGATTAGGTTGTGTATTTGAGACCTTTCTTATTTCTTGAGAAAGTTTTGTATTGCTATAAACTTCCCTCTCAGGACCACCTTTGCTGTATCCCAAAGATTTTGAACAGTTGTGTTTTCATTTTCATTAGTTTCCATGAATGTTTTAAATTCTTTAATTTTCTGGTTGACCCATTCATTCGTTAGTAGGATGCTCTTTAGCCTCCGTGTATTTGAGTTCTTTCCAACTTTCCACTTGTGGTTGAGTTCTAGTTTCAAAGCATTGTGGCCTGAAAATAGGCAGGGAATGATCCCAATCTTTTGGTACTGGTTGAGACTTGATTTGTGACCCAGGATGTGATCTATTCTGGAGAATGTTTCATGTGCACTAGAGAAGAATGTGTATTCTGTTGCTTTGGGATGGAATGTTCTGAATATATTTGTGATGTCCATCTGGTCCAGTGTGTCATTTAAAGCCTTTATTTCCTTGTTTAACTTTTGCTTATATGATCTGTCTATTTCAGTGAGGGGAGTGTTAAAGTCCCCTACTATTATTGTATTATTGTCTATGTGTTTCTTTGATTTTGTTATTAATTGGTTTATATAATTGGCAGCTCCCATATTAGAGGCATAGATATTTAAAATTGTTAGATATTGTTGGACAGACCCTTTAAGTATGAGATAGTGTCCTTCCTCATCTCTTATTATAGCCTTTGCCTTAAAATCTAATTTGTCTGATATAAGGATTGCCACCCCAGCTTTCTTTTGATGTCCATTAGCGTGGTAAATTGTTTTCCATCCCCTCGCTTTAAATCTGGAGGTGTTTTTGGGTTTAAAATGAGTCTCTTGCAGACAGCATATCAATGGGTCTTGTTTTTTTATCCATTCTGATACCCTGTGTCTTTTCATTGGGCATTTAGCCCATTTACATTCAGGATAACTATTGACAGATATGAATTTAGTGCCATCGGATTGCCTATAAGGTGACTTTTATTGTATATTCTCTCTGTTCCTTTCTGGTCTGTTCCTTTTAGGCTCTCTCTTTGCTTAGAGGACCCCTTTCAATATTTCCTGTAGGGCTGGTTTGGTGTTTGCAAATTCTTTTAGTTTTTGTTTGTCCTGGAAAATTTTTATCTCTCCTATTTTCAATGACAGCCTAGCTGGATACAGTATTCTTGGCTGCATATTTTTCTCATTTAGTACTCTGAATATATCATGCCAGTCCTTTCTGGCCTGCCAAATCTCTGTGGATAGGTCTGCTGCCAATCTAATATTTCTACCATTGTATGTTGCAGACCTCTTGTCTCGAGCTGCTTTCAGGATTTTCTCTTTGTGACTGAGACTTATAAGTTTTAGTATTAGATGACAGGGTGTTGACTTATTTTTATAGATTTTGAGGGGGGTTTTCGGTGCCTCCTGGACTTTGATGCTTGTTCCCTTCGCCAAATTAGGGAAATTCTCTGCTATAATTTGCTTCAATATACTTTCTACCCCTCTCTCTCTCTTTCTTCTTCTTCTGGGATCCCAATTAATCTAATATTGTTTCATCTAATGGTATCACTTATCTCTCGAATTCTCCCCTTGTTGTCCAGTAATTGTTTATCTCTCTTTTTCTCAGCTTCTTTATTCTCCGTCATTCAGTCTTCTATGTCACGAATTCTCTCTTCTGCCTCATTTATCCTAGCAGTAAGAGGCTGCATTTTTTATTGCACCTCATTAATAGCTTTTTTTTTATTTCAACTTGGTTAGATGTTTGTTCTTTTATTTCTCCAGAAAGGGATTCTCTAGTGTCTTCCATGCTTTTTTTGAGCCCAGCTAGCACCTTGATAATCGTCATTCTGAACTCTAGTTCTGACATCTTACTAATGTCTGTATTGGTTAGGTCCCTAGCCATCGGTACTGCCTCTTATTCTTTTTTTTGAGGTGAGTTTTCCCGCCTTGTCATTTTATCCGGATAAGAATAGATGAATTAGAGAACAAAATACTAAAAGTGTAGCAAGGACCCCAGAAAAAGATACACTAACCAAATCGGAAGAGACCCAAAACTGGGGGAAGAAGAAAGGAGAAAAAAAGAAAGAAGAAGAAAAAAAAAAAAAATATATATATATATATATATATATATATATATATGTTAGACTAATGAATAGAACAGATCCACACACCACACACTTGATTTTGGGTATATTTTGATCTGTTAGAAGAAACTGCCTCCCAAAATTTTAAAGAAAGAAAAATATATATACAAAAATAAAGGTAAACATGATGAAGGGATGGAATATGACTTTAAAGATGAAAATTTAAAAAGATTCTAAAAAAGAATTGATAAGAAGTTGGTTGAAAAAAGGAAAAAAAAAGGAGGAAAGAATGTGATCAAGCTAGAGACTAGAACAAAACCATGTGCTAGATTTAGGGTATATTTTGATCTGTTAGAAGAAAGTGTATCCCAAAATTTTAAAGAAGGAAAAACCTATATGTACACAAAAAATAAGGTTAAATACAATGAAGGGATAGCATATGACTATAACAATGAAAATTAAAAAGATTTTTAAAAAGGTATTGATAAGATAAATAGTTAAAAAGCATTTAAATAGGAAAGAGAATAGAATAAGAAAAAAAATAAAATTAAAAAAATTTAACTTTGAAAGACTAAAGAATCATGAATAAAAACCCATGAATTCTATGTGTTGCATTCCCCTAGCTCTGGAGTTCTGCAGTTCTCATTAATCGGTGAACTTGGTCTTGGCTGGGTGTTCTTGTTGACCTTCTCAGGGAGGGGTCTGTTGCAATGATTCTCAAATGTCTTTGCCAGAGGCAGGATTACACTGCCCTTGCCAGGGGCCAGGCTAAGTAATCTGCATGGTTTTGGTCTCGGGAGCTTTTGTTCCCTGAGTGCTTTCCATACAGCTTTGGAGGATGGGAATGAAGATGGTGGCCTCCCAATATCTGGCCCCATAGGAGCCAAGAGCTTGGGCCCCCACTCCTCGGTGCACCCTTAGAGAAAAGCAGTTGATCCCTCCTCTCTCCCTGGTCTCCGGATGCACTCCGAGCTCACCTGGCCTGTGACAGAGCGTTTCTATCTCTGGTGCACAGTCTCGTTTGGAGTCTCCAAACCCAGCAGATTCCTGCAGTGCACTCCCGAGCTGCTCTTCCCAGAGGAGGAAGGAAGGGGTCTCTCTGGATCTGCCACTCATGTGTTCCCTGCTCAAAGAGCAGTGGCCCTACTGTGCCTCGGATCATGGTTTAAGGTAATCCCGAGCTGAGAGCCCCTCCTCAGCTCCATCTATGCAGTCAGCTTCCTGCTTTGATACCTGGGAGCTCTGCCACACTCAGCCACCCCCAGTCTTACTGTGACCCTGTGGTTCCTGAGACCACACTGTCCACAGTGTCCCTGCAAGGGCTCCATCCCCCCCTCCCCCCCGCTTAGTTTCTGGAATGACTTCCCTCAGTGGAGCAAACTTCTAAAAGTTCCGATTTCGTGCTCCACTGCTCTCTCTCTTGCCAGGAGCTGACCCCTCCCCTGTGGTCTATCTTCCCATCACTTCAGATTCACTTCTCCACACGTCCTACTTTCCAAAAGTGGTCGCTTTTCTGTTCCTAGAATTGCTGCTCTTCGTCTCTTTGATCTCCTGTTGAGTTTGTAGGTGTTCAGAATGGTTTGATAACTATCTAGCTGAACTCCTGGGATCTGATGATATTTATAGTTCTCCTACACCTCCGCCATCTTGCTCCTCCCCTAAGGGATTTTTGTTGCCCAGGATGTGGTCTATCATGGTGATCATTCCATGTGAGCTTGATAAAGATGTGTGTTGTGCTGTTGTTGGATGAAGTAGTCCATAGATACCAGTTAGATGCAATTCATTGATGTTGTTGAATTCAACTATGTCATTACTGATTTTTGCCTGATGGATCTATTCATTTCGGAGAGAGGGCTGATGAAGATCTCAACTATAATATTGGATTCACCTCTTTCTCCTAGCATTTCTATTAGTTTTTGCCTCACATATATTATGACACTGTTGTTAGATGCATATACATTAAGGATTGTTATGTCTTCTTGGAGAATTGACTTTTTTTTTTTTTTTAGGAGAATTGACCTTTTTAAAGAAAATCATATATTGGCCCTTTGTAACACTCTAATTGCCCTTACCCTAGAGTCTGTTTTGTCTGAAATTAATATAGGTATTCCATCTTTCTAGTGTTAATGTTAGCATGGTGTATTTTTCTTTATGCCTTTACTTTTTTCTACCTGTGTCTAAATTGCCTCCCTCTCTCTCTTCTGAAGAGATCTTATAGTTGAGTGTTGTTTGTATTTACCCACTATAAGAGTCTCTGTCTTTTAGCTGGTGTATTCAGACCATTGATGTTTTAAATTACTGTTCATATAATTGAATTAATATTACCATATTTGTTACTATTCTCTATTCATTGCCTTTGTTCTTAGTTTCTTGTTTCTTCACTTGCACTCTTTTTCTGGCTTCTATGAGTTTAACTGAGCATTTTATGTGATTCCATTTTTTGTTCTCTGTTAGCATATTTTTTTTTTTTACATTCTTTAGTAGTTGCATTTGAGTTTATAATATTCATTTAAAACTAGTCACATGTCTTTTTTCAAATAACACTTTGTCTCTTCACAGATAGTGCAGGTACATTATAGCAGTGTAGTACCATTTCCTCCCTTCCATTATTTCATTGCCTTCCTTTATTTTACCATCAAAAAGTTATCATCGCTGAATACTGTGGTGTTATTATTATTTTGAATGAACCATCTTTTGATCAAATAAGAATAAGTAAAATAAGGCATTTTAATTTGCCTTCATTTATTCCTTCTCTAATGCTCTTCCTTTCTTTATACAGATCTGAATCTCTGACCTAAATCATTTTCCTTCTTTTTGAAGAATTTTTAGAAACGTATCTTGCAAACCAGGACTACTGGCAACACGTTCTCTCAATTTTTGTTTATCTGAAAAGGTCTTATTTCTCTTTTTTTTTAAAGGATAATTTTGCTGGATACAGAATTCTAGGTTGATTGGCTTTTTTCTTTCACACTTTAAATATTATACTCCACTTTCTTTTGCTTGCATTGTTGCTGAAGAAAAGCTCATTATAATTCTAATGCTTCCTCCTTTATAAGTTAGGCACTTTCCCCCTCAGGCTTCTTTTAATAGCCTTTCTTTCATATTCTGAACCTTGAGTATGATATGCCTATGCACAGTTTTTTTTTAATCCTTCTTGATGTTCTCTGAGTTTCCTAGATAAGTGGTTTGTTGTTTATCATTAATTTGGGGAAATTTGCAGTTATTATCGCTTCCAATATTTCTTCTGTTCCTTCTCTTTTTCTTGTACTTCTGGTATTTCTGTTATGTGTATGTTACTCTGTTTTTAATTGTCCCACAATTCTTGAATAGTTTGTTCTGCACTTTTCATTCTCCACCTGCCCCCCTTTATGCTTTGGTTTTAAAAGTTTCTATTGACATTACTGATTTTTCCCTTGGTCATGTGCAATGAATAGTCATGAGCCCCTGAAAGGCATTCTTCATTTCTGTTATAGTTTTTTTTTTTTTTATTTCTCGCATTTCCTTTTAATTTTTTTCTTAAAGTTTCCATCTCCCTGCTTACATTTCCCGTCTGTTCTTGCAGTTTGTCCACTTTTCTTCTACAATCACTAGCATATTATTCATAGTTGTTTTAAATTCTTGTTGTGGTAATTCCAACATCTCCATCATATTGGTCTCTCATTCTGGTTCTGGCTCTATCTCTTCAAACTCTTGGGTTTTGTTTTTGTTTTGTCTTCTAGTATACCATCTTGGTTTTTTTGTTGTTGAAAACTTCACATGATGTACTGATAAAGGAGCTGAGCTACGTAGGTAGCTGTGAGGTTTTATTTTTATCTGCCTAGGAATTAGAACGTGTTTACTAATTGCTACAGCTTTTAATGTCAGAAGCTAAAATTTCCTCTCTTGCCCTTATCTTTCTAACCTTTGCTGTCTTTTGGTTTCCCTTAAGATTTCTTTATAAATAAAGTTTGATGCATTCCTCTGTTTGTTTTTCTTCCCTTCTCCTTTGCTACATTCTTTTTCCTATTATCCTACTGTTTTTTTCCTCCAAAGAAAATAAAAGTCCTTGGTTATATGAGCATTTTTAATATGTCATATTAATACCACATTTTATTATAATTGTTTTACTGTTTCCCTACTAGATTGCAAGTCCTTTGGAGCAGGTACTGTATATTTTCATCTTTGTATATATTATGCCTGGTACATAATTAATGCTTAATAAATGTTTATGAAATTATTACATGCAGAGACTAATAAACATTTTAACATTGCCTGCTACTGATATTCCCCATTATATATCTCTTCCTTCCAGTGCCTGTCCAGTGGTTCTTAACTCTGATTCATAATAGAATCTCTTTTAGGGAGAGATTTTAAAATATACATTAGGTCTGTAGGAAAAATTGCCAAAATGATTAGAAAATGGGATATCTCAGCATAGAAATGATAACTATAAAACAAACAAAAGGAAGTTTTAGAACTGAAAATTCCATGATCAGAAATGAAAAATTCACTTGAATGTTATTAACAGTTTGAACATGCATACGAAAGAATGACTGAACTTGAAGAGAGCACAATAGAAACTATTCAATCCAAAGAACAGAGGCAAAAAGAATTGAAAGATAATAGGGAACAAAGTCTTGGTGACCTATGGGGTAATATCATGCAATATATGTGAAGTTGGAGTCAGAGGAAATGGCTGAACAAATGAGAAAAAATTGGCTGCAATTTTATCAAATGTAGTAAAAAAATATCAATTTACATATTCAAAAAGCTCAGAAAACTTCAAAGAAAGACAAATATAAAGAAAATACCACCTGTGCACATCATAGTCAATGACAAATTTGGAATTTAAAGAACATACTTCTAAAAAACCCATGGGTCAGAGAAGAAACTACATGGAAATTAGAAAGTATTTCCAACTGAATTATAATAATAATGCAATATATTAAAATTTATGGGAGGAAGCTAGAGCAAGTCTTAAGAGAGTGTGAATGTTTATATTAGTAAATAAGAAAAGGTTAAAGTGGTGCCTGGGTGGCTCAGTGGGTTAAAGCCTCTGCCTTCGACTCAGGTCATGGTCTCAGGGTCCTGGGATCGAGCCCCGCATCAGGCTCTCTGCTCAGCGGGGAGCCTGCTTCTCCCTCTCTCTCTGCCGGCCTCTCTGCCTAGTTGTGATCTCTCTCTCTGTCAAATAAATAAATAAAATCTTAAAAAAAAAAAAAGATTAAAATCAATGATCTAGTTTGCTATTTAAAAAGCTAGAAAAAGAAGAGAAAAATAAGCCTAAAACAAGTGGAAGAAAAGTAATAACAAAGAGAAGAAATCTGTAAAGTAGAAAACAGAATAAATTAAAAAACAGAAAATTAACATAGGTAGCATAGCTATTTGAAAAGATTAATAAAACTTAAAAATCTCTGGCAAAATTCATCAAGAAAAAGAGAAAACACAAATTACCAAAATTAGAATAAAAGGATATCATTGATCATTAAGGATAATAAGGGAACAGTGTGAGTAACCTTATGTCAATATATTTGACAACCTAGATAAGAGACAAATTCCTTTAAAAACTTGACTCGTCAAGGGTGCCTGGGTGACTCAGTTAGTTAAGCATCTGCCAGGGTTTGGGGATGGAGCCCTGTGTCAGGCTCCCTGCTTGGTGGGGAGTCTGCTTCTTCCTCTCCCTCGGCTGCTCCCCCTGCTCTGCTCATTTTCTCTCTCTCTCTCAAATAAACAAGTAAAATATTTTTTAAAAAACCCTTCACTTGTCAAAATAGACACATAAAGAAATAGATCTGAATAGCACCACATCTATTATAGTATTTGAGTTATCAAACTCTCTCTCTCTCTCTCTCTCTCTCACACACACACACACACACACACACACACACACACACATTTCCAAACAAAAACAACAACAAATAACTTCTAGGTCCAGGTGGTAGCATTGGTGAATGCTATCAAACATCTAAACAAGAAGGAAAAAAGGAAGAAATAATACCAATCTTACACGACTCTCAAGGAAATTGAGCTTACTTTATTTTTATTTTTAAAAAATATTTTATTTATTATTTGACAGAGAGAGAGATCACAAGTAGGCAGAGAGGCAGGCAGAGAGAGAGGGGGAAGCAGGCTCCCTGATGAGCAGAGAGCCTGATGCGGGGCTCGATCCCAGGACCCTGAGATAATGACCTGAGCTGAAGGCAGAGGCTTTATCCCACCGAGCCACCCAGGTGCCCCTGAGCTTATTTTATAAGGCCAACATAACCCTGATACCTAAACCTTACAAAGACATTACAGAAAGAGAAAATTATAGACCAATACCCCTCACAATAGATACACGCACACACACAAAGAAATCCTTGAGAGAGTGTCAGCAAATCAAATCTAGCAATACATAAAAAGGATACTACATGATGACAAGTGAACTTTAGCCCAGGAATTCAAGGTAGGTTTAACATCGTAAAGTCCATCAATTTGTTATTATATTTTATCTTAGTTTATTATTTTATTTTCATTCCAGTATAGCTAACATACAGTGTTACATTAGTTTCAAGTGGACAATATAGTATTTCAACAATTCCATACATCACCCAGTGCTCATCACAGTAAGTGCACTCCTTAATCCCCATCACCTATCTCACCCATCTCCCCACTTACCTCCCCTCTGGTAACCATCAGTTTTTTCTCTATAGCTAAGAGTCTGTTTCTTGGTTTCTCCCTCTCTCTCTCTTTTTTCCTCTGCTCATTTGTTTTCTTTCTTAAATTTCACATGAGTACAATCATATGGTATTTGTCTTTCTCTGACTGACTTATTTCACTTAGCATTATACTCTCTAGATCCATCCATGTCATTGCAAATAAGATTTCATTCTTTTTTATGGTAGAATAATATTTCATTGTTTATATAGTACATCTTCTTTATCCACTCATCTGTTGATGTAAAGTCCACCAATTTCATTTATCATTTTAGTAAAGGAGGAAATCCATATAATTATCTCAGTAGATTAAGAAAAATATTTGAAGGTAATTAAGACAAGGCTGTATTGACACACATAATACGTCAATGGAACAGAATTCAGAGTCCAGAAACGGACCATATAGATAGTCAATTGAATTTCAACAAAGGTGGTAAGACTATTCCATGAGGAAAAATGTTTTTTCAATAAATGATGTTGGAACAACGAATCAATGTATGAAGAAAAATGAACTTAAACTCCTACTACCCTTGTACATACAAAACTGATGTAAGGGGTGGAGCTGGAAGCTCCCTTGGGTTCCCTTCTCACACTACACACTGTTAAATCACTCTGCAAGCACTACCAAAGAAGGATCTAGACTTGTGTGACTTTGGAATACTGGACCCCACCATCCCCACCAACTTGGGCCCAGCAGAGCCCTGAGTGTGTGGGGACAGCTAGAAATGACTGAACCACAACAGGACTCCCCTTCTTGGCCCATTGAGTTCCATATTCCAACTAGTCACCAGGAATTCTGCATCATAAGACCTTTAAAGAATCTAACAGGGACGGAAAATCCAGAAGAAAGGCTAAAGTGGGTTCCTCTGGCTTGTCGAAGCAGGAGCTGTAGGGTTGAGATGAGAGTGTGAAAGCCTGAGACAGAAAAACAGGTGATGGACATGGAATCTCCTGAATGTGCAAAGGGGTAATGGGTGAAGAAGTGGAAGCCTATTGACCATGTGAATTCAAAGCCACTGGTCATGGCCTCTGTGTCCATTCCAACCACCCACCTGCTTCCTGCTAGGCAGCTGCTACTGAGATGCTAACAAGCCTCTGAGAAGCCTCACACTGGGACAAAAGAGCAAAGTGACTCTGGATGAGTGACATCCATGCACATGGTTGATGAGGGGCAGAAGCTGAGAGTGGGCAGAAAGTGGTAGTTAGATGAAGGGAGGAAGTTCAGGGTTTATGAAGAAGTGGGGTATTGGTCCTAAGAAGGACTTAGATCAGGAAGGGCCTTGAATGCTGACCCTGAGCCTAATTTCCCTGCTTGAGCAGAAAGCACAGTGTCTTCAATTAGCCTGCACTGATTGTATAATACCAGCTGGTGTGGAAGTAGGTGAGGCTCCTGGCATTCACACAGGACCCACACAGAGCCGTGTGTGGGGACAGAGGCAGACCTTGACTTCCAGGAGCCTGGTGGCCAGGTGGCTGGGACGAGGAGCACTCCCTAATGGCTTGGGGCAGTGGGGAGAGAGCAGCCTCTGGTGCCAGGGGAAGGCAAGCTGCAGACCCCGTGCCAACTGGGGGACCAGGCCTCTGTTTTGGGGTCCCAGGACCTTTTTCTTCCTTGTCTTTGGTGTCCTGCTGCTGGTGAGTCCCTGCTGTGGTTCCTGGCTCAGGAAGGAGGGCCTTGTGGCCAAGAGCAGGGAACACAGTGGTAGTGCTTTCCGGGGTCACCAGAGGCAGGGGTGAGTTGGGGCAGGACCAACAGTGAGTGGAGCCAGGGAAGAGCCTTCTAGGCAACAGCACCCACCCAGACCCCAAGGGAAAAGAGCCCCCCACCCTGGTCCCAAGCAGGTCTGGCTGCCCCAGAAATGAATTCCAGAATCAAGGAAGACTTGCCTATGTGAAAGATGAAACAAAATAGAGTCCCTTATGTCAAAGGATTTTTAAATGGAGTCAGAAGGCCATTCAGGAGATGTAGGTCTTCCTCCACCTTACTAGGTAGATCCATGAATTTTTGAATTGGAGCAAATTACAAAAATTCCAAGGATTCTGCAAGAACACCTACAACTTGTTACAGTAAAGGGCTTTTGCTTAGTGATAGCCTTAGCAACCAATTACATTTAGCCAAGATTAGCTTTCTGCCACCAGCACGGTAGCTTTTGTCCAAAGTTGAAAAGCATGGCTCAGGTGTCCCAAACACCAGATTCAGCCACTCCCTGCTGATAAAATCCAAAGGCAGAGAGACCAGAGGTGGTGAAACAAGAAAGGAATTTATTCAGTGGGGCCAACGCCAGGAAGTCAGTGGACTAGTGTCCTCAAAACAGTCTACAAAGTGCTGAAAATACTTCTAGGTTTATGTAAGGAAAATGTGGGACAAAGGTTGGTGGGTGTGTTCAGTTGGGCGGTAAAGGTCAGGTCCATTATTGTCTTGGAGTCAGTCAAATGGAGGCTTTATGGCTTGAATGCTTAGCCTGTGAGATCTTTTACCTGAGTTATCAGATAAGCTGGGGGGAAGAAAGATAAGCTGGAAAGAAGAACTTCATCAATTGGAAAGTTGGTACTAGAAGTCCTCTTTCAACATCAATCAAAATTCTTGTAAACAACATATACAGGTTTTTTCTTTTTGTCTTTAGAAATCCCTAACTTTTTCTCCCTAGTGGGGCACTATTTGGGTTGTTATCCAAATCTGTGTATCCCAAATTACAATTCTTTGATCCTAAATAAATGCTTTTACTTAAATTATTGCTTCCTGACAATTTTAGGTTGACACTATCAAGACTTGATGTGGCCTTTCTCTTCCTTTTCTTCCTTTCTTTTAAAGACTTATTTATTTATTTATTTATTTATTTATTTATTTATTTATTTGTTCGTTTGTTTGTTTGTTTTAGAGAGAGAGAGAGAGATGCATGCAAGTGGTGGAAGGAGCAGAGGGAGAGGGAGAGGGAAGAGGGGAAAGAATCTCAAGCAGACTCTGTGTTGAGCGTGGAACCCGACACAGGGCTTGATCTCATGACCCAGAGATCATGACCTAAGCCAAAATTACACTTAACTAACTGAGCAACCCTGGTGCCAAGAGGGCATCTTTCTTTTTTATGCCTCTACTTTATGAAAATTAACAAAGGGAAACCTCACTAAAACAGAGTCAAGAGGTTCAGCCAGGGGAGTTCTCATGACCTACCACCTTCTCAACTGCAGACCCAACAGAAAAAGATAGATCTTGCAGTGGATACTAGTTTATTATTGCAACAGAAGGAAGGAAGACTGCCCTCCAGCCCAGCCAATGAGAGACAGTCACAGTGTAGCCAATGAGAAGCCACTATACTTCTAGCTTCCAGTTTACTCCAATAGACTTTTTGTTAATTTTTTATTTGTTTTGTTTTTAATTATGTTATGTTAGTCACCATACAGTACATCATTAGTTTTTGATGTAGTGTTCCATGATTCATTGCTTGCTTATAACACCCAGTGCTCCATGCAATATGTGCCCTCCTTAATACCCATCACCGGGCTAACCCATCCCTCCACCCCCTGCCCCTCTAAAACCCTCAGTTTGTTTCTGGGAGCCCATAGTCTCTAATAGTTCATCTCCTCCTTTGTTTTCTCCCCCTTCATTTTTCCCTTCTTCTTATGTCCTCCATGCTATTCCTCGTGTTCCACAAATAAGTGAAAACATATGATAATTGACTTTCTCTGCTTGACTTATTTCAACTAGCATAATCTCCTCCAGTTCCATCCATGTTGATGTGAAAGTTGGATATTCATCTTTTCTGATGGCTGAGTAATATTACACTATATATATGGATAACATCTTCTTTAGCCATTCATCTTTTGAAGGGCATCTTGGCTCTTTCCACAGTTTGGTTTTTGTGGATATTGCTGCTATGAACATTGGGGTGCATGTGGCCCTTCTTTCCACTACATCTGTATCTTTGGGGTAAATACCCAGTAGTGCAATTGCTGGGTCATAGGGTAGCTCTATTTTTAACTTTTTGAGGAACCTCTACACTGTTTTCCAAAGGAGCTGTACCAACTTGCATTTCCACAAGCAGTGTAAGAGGGTTCCCCTTTCTCCACATCCTCTCCAACATTTGTTGTTTCTTGCCTTGTCAATTTTTGCCATTCTAACTGGTGTAAGGAGGAATCTCAATGTGGTTTTGATTTGAATTTCCTTGATGGCTAATGGTGTTGAACATTTTTTCATGTGTCTGTTAGCCATTTGCATGTCTTCTTTGGAGAAGTGTCTGTTCATGTCTACTGCCCATTTTTTGACTTGATTGTTTTTTGGGTGTTGAGTTTGAGAAGCTCTTTATAGATCTTGGTTACCAGCCCTTTATCTGTAGTGTTGTTTCCAAATATCTTCTCCCATTCCGTGGGTTTGTCTCTTTGTTTTGTTGACTGTTTCCTTTGCTGTGCAGAAAGTTTTTATCTTGATGAAGTCCCAGAAGTTCATTTTTGCTTTTGTTTCCCTTTCCTTCGGAGAGACATAATGAAAGAAATTGCTATGGCTAATGTCGAAGAGGTTACTGCTTATGTTCTCCTCTAGGATTTTGATGGATTCCTGTCTCACATTGAGGTCTTTCATCCATTTTGAGTTTATCTTTGTGTATGGTGTAAGAGAATGGTTGAGTTCATTCTTATGTATATGCCTGTCCAATTTTCCCAACACCATTTATTGAAGAGATTGTCTTTTTTCCATTGGATATTTTTTCCTGCTTTGTTGGAGATTATTTGACCATAGAATTGAGGGTCCATATCTGGGCTCTCTATTCTCTTCCATTGATCTATGTGTCTGTTTTTGTGCCAGTACCATGTTGTCTTGTTGATCACAGCTTTGTAATAGAGCTTGAAATCAGGCAACATGATGCCTCCAGTTCGGTTTCTCTTTTTCAACATTTCCTTGGAGATTTGGGGTTTTTTCTGGTTCCATACAAATTTTAGGATTGTTTGTTCCAGCACTTTGAAAAATGCTTGTTTTGAAGATTTAATTTATTTATTTGTTAATGAGAGAGAGAGAAAGAGAGGGGAGAAGCAGTGGGAGAGAAACAAGCAAACTGCACTGAGCGTGGAGCTTGAGGCAGGGCTTAATCACAGCACCCTGAGATCATGACCTGAGTAAAATCAAATAGACTTTTTGTTTATAAGAGCTTCCCCACCTTCCTGCTTTTCTCTGAGAGAAGTTGCCTATGGTTTTACCCTGGCTTGCTTTTTCTGGATTGCAATTCTCTGCTACTCTCAGATAAACCTAGCTTTTGCTGGTAAAATAACTAGGAGTTTTATTGTTAAGGGTTACAATTTAAATTCTAAAATATGCCCACTGTATCTATTTTTCCCATCGATTTTTACAGAAAAGCAACTTTCCCACCTTCCTTTGATTCAGTACTCCTGAGTGGCCACTGTGAGCAATTTGCCAAAGTTTTTCCAGTCACTTCCATCCATAGAAACACATACCGGGCTCACAAAGTAAACCACCAATAATCACACAGCAGGACCCCAGATATATCTTTAGTTTAGGAGGCTGGCGTGAAGCTCCTGTTTTGATTTTGATTTTAAGATTGAAACTGGTAAGGGTGTGCATCCTGAAGACACTTACAAAAATATATACTTACTTGGAATTACTTTCCAGGTTAATGGAAGCTCCAGCCAATTACCCTTTCCAAGGCTACTTATATGTTACAAAAACAAAAACGAAAACACCCAAATCCAGGTTGTAGGAATCACAAAACTGTAAATGTTTTCATTGAATAAATTTGCAATAAATTAGGAAAAGCAGTAACATTTCAGAATTTATTTTTAAAATATCTGTTTACAGACATCTGGGTGGCTCAGTCAGTTAAGCATGTGCTGTTGGCTCAGGGCATGATCTCGGGGTCCTGGAACTGAGCCCTGCATTGGGCTCCCTGCTCACTGGGGAGTCTGCTTCTGCCTCTTCCTCTACCCCTTCCCACCCCCACTCATGCTCTCTCTCTCAAATAAATAAATAAAATCTTTTTTTAAAATGCTAGTTAAGAATTTTAAAAGAATGAATAAATAAGATAAAATATCAGTCTATATAAGGTAGGGCCTATGTTTATACTACTTGATGAATGGATTATTTTAGTCAGGCTTGTATGTCTCCAGGATAAATGTAAGGATGACCTGTATAGACAAGGTAAAAAATCTGGGTTCAACGGTTTGAGAAATGTAAGCCTAAGCCTTCTGGCATTCTAAATGCCCCCATCAGCCTCCCATAAGTCTTGCCTTTTTTTAATGCATTTAAGATGCATTTTTTTTAAATTATAGAGCTAATAACAAATTACGTTAGCTGTTTTATGTCAGTACATTTGGATTTATCTTAATTTTTAAAATAATGATATAGTATTTTATTGCACGAGAGAACCACAGTTTATTTTGCATTCCCTTCCATGCATAGCTGCTTAGATTATATACTGGTTTTGTTTTTTCTAATTCCAACATCATGGTAGTAATTATGCTTGTATCGATGTGATAAATGATTTTAGGATTTTGTTTTTATATCAATAAATTCTTCTCTAAAAGAAGTTTGTGCCAATTTTACACTCACATTACAAATGCATAAGTGTGGACAACCAGATCTAAGAAGTACAGAGAGCCCCCAAAAAAATTAACCCAATGGGGTCCACACCAAGACACACAATTAAAATGGCAAAAGTAGTGATAAAGAGAGGATTTTAAAAGCAGCTCTCAGAAAACAGTTACATACAAGGGAAACCCCATGAGGCTATCAGCTGATTTTTCAGCAGAAACTTTGCAGGCCAGAAGAAAGTGGCATCATATATTCAAAGTACTCAAAGGAGAAAACCTACAATGAAGAATACTCTACCCAGCAAGATTATCATTCAGAATGGAAGGAGAGATAAGAGTTTCCCAGACAAACAAAAGTTGAAGGAGTTCATCACCACTAAACCAACCTTACAAGAGATGCTAAAAGGATTTATTTGAGTGGAAAGAAATGTTTGTAATCAGGAGTAAGAAAATTATGAAAGGAAAAAAACTCACAGGTAAATGCAAAAATATAATACAAGTAGTGGATTAATCACTTATAAAACTAGTATGAAGGTCAAAGCACAAAAGCAGGAAAATCAATTATTTCTTTTTTTCCCCCAAATACTTTTATTTTATTTTTTCAGTGTTACAAGGTTCCTTGTTCATGTACCACACCCCATGCTCCATGCAATATGTGCCCTCCGTTTATTTCTACAAAAATCAGTCAAGGAATCCACAAAATAAAAGGAAGTAAAGTGTGACATCATACACATAAAATGTGGTGGGGGTAGTAAAATTTAGTGCTGTTAGAATGGGTTCAAACTAAGGCGCCCATCAATTTAATATAGACTGCTATACATGTAAGATGTTATATATGAACTTAATTGTAACTACAATCCAAAACCTATAATAGATATGCAAAAAACAAAGAGAAATGAATCCAAGCGCACAACACTAAAGAAAGCCATCAAACCACAATGAAAGAGAGCAAGAGAACTACAAAAACAACCATAACACAAATAACAAAATGTCAATACATACATACCTATCAATAATTACTTTAAATATAAATAGACTAAATGCTCCAATCAAAAGGCATAGAGTGACTGAAATGGATAGAAAAGCCAAACCCATCTATATGTTGCCTATAAGAGATTCATTTCAGGCCTAAAGACACATGCAGATTGAAAGTGAAGAGCTGGAAAAATATTTGCATGAAAATGGAAGTAAAAAGAAAGCCAGGGTAGCAAAACAGACATTAAAACAAAGGTTATGATGAGACAAAGAAGGACACTACGTAATGATAAAGGGAACAACCCAACAAGAGGTTATAACATTTGTAAATACTTATGCATCCAGCTTGGGAGCACCCAAATACACATAGCAACTATTAACAGGCATAAAGGAAGAAATTGACAGTAATACAATAATAGTAGGGGACTTTAACACCCCACTTACATCAGCGAATAGATCATCCAGGCAGAAAATCAACAAGGAAGCAGCGGCTTTGAGTGACACATTGGACTAGATGGACCTAACAGCTATATTCGGAACACTTTATCTAAAAACAGGGGAATACACATTCTTTCCAAGTGCATATGCAACATTATCCAGAATAGATCACATTAGGCCACAGAATAAGTCTCAATTAAAAAAAAGGAATACATAAGTGTGCCTATTTCCTTTTACCCTTGTTACACTAAACTTTCATTCTTTGCTAGTCTAGAAGGTAAAAAATGATGCACCACAGTGTTATGGTTTTGATTCCTTGGAGCTACCAGAGGTTTTCAGGGGCCCATGAGATTTCTGGGACTAGATGACCAGGAAACCTTGATTAGGTGGCAAGAAGACTGGAATCCCAGCTGTTCACTTGAAACTATGTTACCCGGGACCAGTTACTGGCTCCAGCTCCGCCTGTAATGAGATGTCGCCTGTGTCCTCAGGCTGTTGGAAGGATTACATCAGATGCTGAGCTCTTTCCAAACCCCACATCCTTACTCTGCATGTGCTGGAAGGGTCCCACTTCTCTTCCAGGTCTTTCCCTTCCAGCTCGCTCTCTCCTTGACAGTAGGAACTGTGAGTTTCAGAGGCTTGGAAGTTCAGTTAGGCTGTATGGGTCCTCATACTGGAGCTGGGCACAATGGCCGTGCTCCGTCTGCCCTTTTCCAGTGTTGCACTCCTGGTTTGGCCCTGCTTCTTCATGTGTTAAGCGGGGAGGAGAAAAAAGCCAGCAGGGCGCTTTGTAAACTGCTGAGAGCTGTGTGAGCACCTGCGTGAGGCCATGCGGGAGGACACATCGCATCCTTGGGGATGTGGGAGGCTCAGAGGGTGCATGGTTTCCACCCCAGCAGTGGCTGCCACCTGCTTGTGTTGGCACCTTGGTGTGGGCTCCCTGAGGGGGGAAGCAGGAGCTTCTGAAAAGCAGGGTGCAGAGCTCTGCTCAAGGAGGTCATGGAGGAAAGCAGAGGAGCCCAAACATCAAGTGATGGCAGCGATGGCATTGCAAGGCCACAGGTCTGGTGGGTCCCTACGCTTTCGGGTGTCCCTCTGGTGAGTGCCTTGCACAGGGACAGTTTGAAGAGTGAACATGAGATGTGTCAGCCTATGAGGCTGCAGATGGCTGGTCACCAGTGTCATGGCTGAAAAGTCTCACAATCTAATGCCAGTTAGCTAGAGAACCAGGGAAGCGGGTTTAATTTAGTTTAGAGTTTCATTCAGTCAGAGGTTGATGCCCTGCGAGCCAGAGGAGCCAATACATAGATTCTCGTTTAGGTTGAAGGCCTGAGGACCAGGAGCTCCAAGGGCAGGAGAAGATGTCACAGCATTAGTGATTATGCAGGAAGGGCTGAGGTCTCCCTTCCTCCACCTTTCTGTTCCATGCAGATGATGCTCTCCCACTTTAAGAGAGAGCAAACTACATTCCTGAGCCCGCCAATTCAAATGTCAGTTTCCTATGGAAACACCCTCACAGACACACAGAGAAACAATACTTAGCTAAATATCTGAGCATACTGATCTGGTCAAGATGACATAAAATTAACCTTCACAGTGTGGTTTTCTTTATACATATATTGCGGTTGATTGGATTTCTTAGACCTTCAGCTTTATAGTTTATATCCAATTTGGAAGATTTCTTTAAAAAGATTTTGTTTATTTGTTTGTTTGTTTGTCAGAGAGAGCACAAGCAGGGGGAGCAGCGGGCAGAGGGAGAAGCAGGCTCTCTGCTGAGCAGGGAGCCCAATGCGGGATTTGATCCCAGGACCCTGGGATCATGACCTGAGCCAAAGACAACCATTTAACCCACTGAGCCACCCAGGCGCCCCCAATTTGGAAGATTTTTGACCATCATTTCTTCAAATATTTTGGTAGTCGGTTCTCTTTATGGGCCTCCAATTGCATTTATGTTAGAATCCTTGATACTATTTCAGAACTAATTTGGGATCTGTTCGTTTTTCCCTTCTTTTTCGCTTTGTTTCACTTTGGACAGTTCCTGTTGCTCTACCTACAAGTTCATTGATATTATGCAGTACTTCATTTGCTGTTAATCCCATCCGGTGTATTTTTCATTACAAACATTGTACTTTTTTAATATCTAGAAGTTTCATTGGGTGTTTTTAATATCATCCATTTCTCTCCTGATAGTGTTCATGTTTTCTTGCACATTCTTCAGGGCATTTGGAAGATCTAGATTAGCTGTTTTAGTTCTTTGCCCAATTTCCATTATTTCACTCATGTTCTTGACTGTTTCTATTGATTGAATTTTTTTTCCTGTTTATGGAGATATTTTTCAATTTTTTTCATGTCTGGTAATTTTTTATTAGATGATAAATAATAATATAATCTAAATAATATAATCTACAAAATAATTTTTATTAGATGATCATCAATTTTACTTTGTTGGGAATTGAACTTTGTAGTATTCATTTAAAGGATGTTGGGTATTGTTCTCATCAAAGTTCAGAAAACTGAGTATCAGTCTGATCATCTGATACTACCTTTTAAACTTTATGCCCGGGCTACAGTCAACTTACTCAGACTAATATTAACTACTAACACTCTAATAATAAACTTCTAATAGCCAGCCAGTAGCCCTATTATGCAGTTCATCCATTTTAATGAATGGGAGCAAAACAATTCCCAGCTCTGGGCGAACCTCAACCCTTGTCCAGTCCACTGAATTTTTTTTTTTTTTTAAGTAGGCTCCACACCCAGCATGGAGCCCAGTGCAGGTCTCGAACTCATGACCCTGAGATCAAGACCTGAGCCAAGATCAAGATTCAGACACTTAACTGTCTGAGCCACCCAGGCACCCCAGCCTACTGATTTCTGATGGTCTCTTCTCAGCCTGGGGGTGGGTCCCTCTCATTCATGCACAGATCAGCATGCACCCACATGCTGGATGGGCCCCTCTGCACATCTCCAGAACATTCTCTGTGCAGCTTCTTTTCCAGCTCACTGCCCTGCATTCAGCCTCTCAGAACTCCTGCCTGTGTCTCCTCAAGAGAAGTCACTGGGCTCCCTTTGGGTCTTCTCCTTGTGCTGCAGCTTGGGAACTGACCTTAGGCACTGTGATGAGGCCATCCCTAGGCTCACCTTCTTTGTGTCCTAAAGGAGGGTGTTCCTATTAACCCACCAAGCAGTTGATAAGCCCTTTACTCAGGGAAAGTCTGGGCTCTTGGGGAGGGGAACAAATGACCCACGTTTATGCAAACGACCCATGTTCATCCTGCTCCTGGGAGCTCACAGTCTAGTGGAGGAGATGAGGTCAGGGACCTACATAACTAAAGGAAAATGGAATGGAGTCTCATCACCTTCCACTTACCTCACCTCCAGAGAGGCTGTGACAGTGACAGGGAATGTTATTCACCTGTATTTGGACTCTGACAGAGTTGTTGCAAGGCCCCAAGTTATGATATCACTGGCCTGAAGGATATGGTTTTAATTAAAGTCAACCTCATGGCTGATGTTTATACGTCACAGCATGTACTTACAAACAGCACTCGACACGCGCCAAGCTCTGTTGTCTTCATGCAATCCTTTGTTTTTCTGTCTCTCTCTTTTACACACACACACGCTCACCCCTGAGTCCAAGTCTGCAGGTTGGCACAGTCTAGATCTCCGGCTGTGTCCCTGGTCTCCTCAAGCAAAGATGACTGCAAACTAGAATGTCTCACCCTCTGCCTCGCCCATTACTTTGACCTCTCTTATCCAATCCTGTCTGTATGGACTTTCCTCTCTATGTCCACCAGTCACTGCCACCCATGGTATTGTCACTTTGGCCTGGGCAGCCCCTCCAAGCCCTTTTCACTTTGGCCAACCGTGAGGTGATCTGTGACTCTGCCTTTCCCTGTGACCCACATCTGTCCTAAGGAAAGGAAGGGCCATGTCATGTCCCTGATGCTCCTTGCCCCGTGTGGCTGACCAGGCTCCAGACATGCCTTCCCTGGATGAGTGGATGACTTGGGTTCTAATTCCCTGTACCGATGCTGACGTGATCTTGTCCTCTTCTACAGTATGTTTAATGTGGGTGGTGGGAAACGGGACAGGCAGGCTAAGGACAGAACAGAAGTCAGGGAATACCATCCCAAAGAACTGCCCAAGTCCATGGGCTCCAGGAGCCAGCTGTCAACTTTTCAGTGGGTGATCCCTGATCAAACTAGCTCTTGTAAAGATATTTGTTTATAAAGAGAAAATTTTTTGCCCTTTGGGTGGTGGACTAGATGTATGAACTCAAATGTGACCTGAACAGCATTTGGCACAAGTCCTAGTGGTTAGGGTAAGCGGTTAGGTTGTACCAGCCTGAAGAGGAAAGTGGCAGCAGACACAGATGTGAGGGAAACAATGATAACACTGGCAGAGGATGACTTGGGTTTGGTAAGAGGAGGGAAGGGGCTCAAGATGGATTCTAGGTTTTGTAACCTGAGCGCTGGCAGAATCATCAACAAAATCAAAGAGTAAATGTGTGGAAAAGGCTTAAGAATTAGGCATATGGATGTGATTTTGGAGATAATAGAGCATTTCATTGCCAGCAGCCTGAATGAAGGTTCCAGGTCCAACAGATGACAACCAATGGAAACCTGCATGTTAAGGAAGGAAGAGAGAAAGATCACCAGAAAGAGGAAATATGGAGCCAAATGAAAAGGATTACTATGTTCTCTTAATTTCTTTCTTTCTTTTTTTTTTTAAATATAAGCTCCCCTGGCTTTATTTATTTTTTAAATTTTATTTATTTATTTATTTGACAGAGAGAGAGAGATCACAAGTAGGCAGAGAGGCAGGCAGAGAGAAAGAGGGAAGCAGGCCCCCTGCTGAGCAGAGAGCCCAGAGCAGGGCTCGATCCCAGGACCCTGAGATCAGGACCTGAGCGGAAGGCAGAGGCTTTAACCCACTGAGCCACCCAGGTGCCCCTGTTCTCTTAATTTCTTAAAAGTGCACACAATCAAATATTGTTACATTGTGTGATTTATAGCCTGTATATAGGCAACTCCCAGGATAGCTACTGCAAAAAGAATGGGGAGTGGTGATGAATTGATTTATCTTGTTCTAAGAGTCTTACGTTCTATACTAGTACTACACTATTCATTCAGCAATACAACTCAGCAATGAAAAGGAATGAGGTATTGATGCGCAGAACAACATGGGTGAATTTCAAAATAATAATTCGGAGCAAAAGAAAACCAAGAGAAAGAGATGCATATTCTCTGTCTCCATTTATGTGAAAATCCAGAAACTTCAAATTAATCTGTTGTGACAGAAAGTAGGTCAATAGTTCCCCAGGGCCAAAAGGGTCAGGGCAGGGGGGAGGATTATCAAGGGGCAAGAGGTAACTTTGGCGGTGATGACCCGGCCGTTAGCCTGACTATGGTGGCGGTTTCACAGATGCAGACATACATCAAAATCTATCAAATTGTGTGATTTAATTAGGTGCAGCTCATGGCATGTCAATTCTTCCTCGATAAATCACTTTTTAAGAACCTTTCAATAAACCGAAACCTTTTCAATAGACACAAAGATTGTGTATTTTAATGCCTGTACCAATTGCATATTGCCGATGGAAATATGTACGGGGCTCCATCAGTGGAACATGGCACTCCTAATCTCAGGGTAGTGAATTCAAACCCCACATTGAGCATGGAGCCTACTTAAAATAAAAAAAAAAAAAAAAATAGAGATGGGGACACCTGGGTGGCACAGTCGGTTAAGCGTCTGACTCTTGGTTTTGGCTCAGGTTGTGATCTCAGGGTTGTGAGATCAAGCCCCGCATCAGGCTGCAAGCTCAGCCCAGAGGCTGCTTGAGATTCTCTCTCCCTCTGCCCCTCCCACTTGTGCTCTCTTTCTCTTTCTGAAATAAATAAATAAATCGTTAAAAAAATAGAGACGATGGGGCGCCTGGGTGGCTCAGTGGGTTAAAGCCTCTGCCTTCGGCTCAGGTCATGATCTCAGGGTCCTGGGATCGAGCCCCGCATTGGGCTCTCTGCTCAGCAGGGAGCCTGCTTCCCCCTCTCTCTCTGCCTGCCTCTCTGCCTACTTATGATCTCTCTGTCAAATAAATAAATAAAATCTTTAAAAAAAAATAGAGACGATGGAAATATGAATAAATAAAAAGCCAATACACATATAAAATGGAATTCTAAAAAGTAATTAGCATCAAAGTATGCAGGGAAGGAGGAACAGGGAGAAAAAGACAGGACAAACAAAGCAAATGGTAACTCACAGAGCTATTCAACCATATTAATTTTCGTAATATAACACTACAATTCAAAAGTAGGAAAGATTAGAGGGATGAGAGAGTGAGACCAACTACATACTGTCGATTAGAAATGCAATATAAAAGCACGACACAGATATTGAAAGTAAAAGGATAGAAGAAGATACACCACGCAAATAGTAGGGATAAAAAGTCTGCTGGGGCCATCTTAATGTCAGATGACATTGACTTCCAAAGGATATCATGAAAAAAAAAAAGAGGGAACTTTATTGGTCCTAATGGGAGGGAAGGCAGAAGGTGTGGGCATTGAAACAGGCCGATGGGGGGATTCCCTGAATGGGGCACATGCAATTTTCCCACAGAGAGTTTCTACTTTGTCCCGAGGTTAAGAAGCAAGGTCATTGGCCAAGAGTGAAAAGCAGTCGGGAAGTGCTGGAGGAGAAAAGCGGGAAATGGTTTTTACAAAGCAGGAGAGTGCGGGGTAGGGTCGGGGGAGTGTGGTTGCTGGATGTGTGGTAGGGGTGGTTTGTTTTTTTTAATTAAACTGTAACTGACACATGACATATTAGGTTCAGGTGCACAACATAATGATTTTCTATCTGGATAATTGTAAAATGATGACCATAATAAGTCTACGTAACATCCATCACCACACATATTACAAATTTTTTTTCTTGTGATGAGAACTTTCAAGGTCTACTTTCTCAGCAACTTACAAATAGGCAAGATAGTATTATTCACTACCATCTGCATACTGTACTTTACATCCCAGGACTTACTTGTTTGATAACTGGAAGTTTGTCCTTTTGACCACCTTCACCCATTTCATGCACCCCCCCTTCCCACCCCTGGGAACCACAAATCTCTTTGTTGTGTCCGTAAGTCTGTTTTGTTTTTGAAGATTCCACATATAAGTGAGATCGTATGGTGTTTGTCTTTCTGATTTATTTCCCTTATCATAATGCCCTCAAGGTCCAGCCATGTTGCCACAAGTGGCAAGACTTATATGTATACATGAAATGTACACAAGATAATATGGATATCACAATTTTGTATTCATTCTTCCATCGATAAGTACTTAAGTTGCTTCCATGTCTTGGCTATTGTGAGTAATACTGCAACGAAGGGGGTGGGGGGTAAGAGATATGTCTTTTCAAGTTAGTATTTTCCTTTTCTCTGGATAAATATTCAGAAGTGGAATTGCTGGATTATATGGTACTTTTATTTTTAATTTTTAAAGGAATTTCCAGACTGTTTTCCATAGAGGCCATACCACTTCGCAGTCCTACCAGCAGCACACAAGGGTTTTCTTTTCTCCACTTCCTTGCTAATACTTATCATTTCTTGTGTTTTTTTTTTAATAATAACCATTCTAACAAGTGTGAAGTGATATCTCATTGTGGTTTTGATTTACATTTCCCTGATGAGTGATGTTGAGCATTTTTTCATGTACCTGTTGGCTTCTGTGTGTCTTCTTTGGAAAAATGGTGATTCAGATGCCCTGTCTACTTTTTAATTGGATTGTTTATATTTTTGCTATTGAGTTGTATGTGTTCTTTATACATATATTATATATATATATGATTTGTAAGGTATCTTTTCCCATTTTGTAGGTTGCCTTTTCATTTTGTTGATTGCTTCCTTTGCTGCGAAGAAACTTTTTAGTTTGATGTAGTCTCACTTTTGCTTTTGTTGTTTTTGTTTTTGGTGTCAGATACAAAAAATAATTACCAAGATCTATGTCAAGAATCTTACCACCTATGTTTTCTTTAGGAGTCTTATAGCTTTGAGTATTATGGTCAAAGTCTTTAATCCACTTTGAGTTAATTTTTGTGTATGGTGTAAGATAGTGATCAAATTTCATTCTTTTGCATGTGGTTGTCCAGTTTTCCCAATATTGTTTATTAAAAAGACTGTCCTTTCCCCATTGTATTTTCTTGGCTCCTTTGTAGTAAATTAATTGATCATGTATGTATGGGTTTATTTCTGGGTTCTTTATTCTGTTTCATTGATCCATGTTTTATGCTATATCTATATTATACTATATATATGTATATATAGTATATATATACATACTATATATGTAGTATATATATATACTATACTATAGCCAATACTATAGAGTTTTGATTTCTATAGCTTTGTAAGAGTGAATTTTTGTAACATTAAGAAGATTAATTCATCAGGGAGTCACTAATCATACATGTGTATGTGACTAATACAGTTTCAAACTACCTGAAGCAAAAATCTACAGGAAAAGGAGGTTATGACACCCCTTTATAAACCATTGTTGAAATGATTAGAGGAAAACTCATTAAAGTCACAAGAGATCTGAACACTATAAACCACCTTGATTTAACTGAATGCTTGAAAATGTTCCTAATAAAATATTGAGGGAGAGAGTCTGAGGAAAAGAAATGGGGAAGACAGGAGGGGAGCATTATGGGAGAAGAGAAAGGACACCCCACATTGCCTGGACTCAGAGGAGGCCCAGCCTGGAACAGGGAGTACATGAGGGACACACGGGAGCTTTGCTGTCACCAAATGCTTGGCAGAGTTCATGTGGGAGAGAGCTGCCTTTTATCTTGTTTAGATACAGTCGATTCAACTGGGCTCCAAATAAGCTGTTTTTATTTTAAATTTTTCTTTTCTTTTCTTTTCTTTTCTTTCTTTTCTTTTCCTTCCTTCCTTCCTTTCGTTCTTTCTTCCTTTCTTCCTTTCTTTCTTCCTTCTTTTCTTTGTCTTTCTTTTTCTTTCATTCTTTTTTCTTTTTGCTTAATTTAACTTTCTAATTTAAAACACTCCCATGTTAAAGAAAAGTTGCAAAAACTCTGCAAAAACCCTTTTTCTGAACCATTTGCAAAAGAGCTGCTGTCATGGTAGATGGCTGAATGTTTTAGAGTATGTTTTCCACACATGAGGGCGTTCTCTCCTATAACCGCAGTACGACCTTCAAAATGAGAAGGTTAACAGTGACGGGTAGTACTACTAGCTAATCCTACCACGTTTCTTTGGCTGTCCTCATGATGTCATTTTGAGCAGAGAGACCCCAGCCCAGTTTCTGTATGGTTACTTCCTCTTGTTCCGTGTGACTCTTTGGTATTTTGTGAGACACTGGCAGGCTCCCTTTGGGGTAGAGCTTGTCAGGTTAAAGTTAGAAGTTCACTATTTAACATGTGATCCCATATCCTGATATTTGTTTATTTATTTATTTATTTATTTATTTATTTATTTATTCCAGAGATGAGCACTTTATTAAAAAAATTAGATGTCCAGTTATAGCTTTCAAAAAATTGTTGTTGTTTTTTTTAATTTTTTTTTTTTTTAAATAGGCTCCATGCCCAATGTGGGGCTTGAGCTCACAACCCTGAGATCAGGAGTCTCACACTCTACTGACAGCCGGGTGGCCCTCCATATCCTGAATTTTTAAAAAGTGTGCTCATAATTTAACCTTCATTTGTAAAAAGTGTGCGTGTGTGTGAGAGAGAGAATGAGTTCACACATACGGTCAAATGAAACAACTAAAAGGAACAAAATAAATGCTGTCTCTAATTGAGGACATCGCATGTGGTTTTATATTCCTATAAAAACTTTCCGTGCCCTTATTTTGTGGAATAAGTATGCTTTCTTGTACTATAAGAGAAAAGAATACTGGAAAATTTTTCTAGTGTCAGTCACTTGCTGGCACCAAAGGCTGAGGGACAAACACGAATGCAAAAGCAAGAGCGTGCAGAGCGGGAGGAACGGTCCCAATCTGTTTGCTTTTGTTGGCTGGGCTGGCGGGAATGTGAGAGGCAGCCTGGTGAGGGAGGAGAAACCGCCTGCTGCTCACGCCTGTCCTCTCTTTGTCCCCACAGGTCCCAACTTCCTCAGCCAGCACCGGCCACCAGAGTTCAGCAGCATTTAGCTGGCCCACAGGGCTGAGAGCCCAGTGCCTGGGAGGGGTTGTGTCCAGCAGGTACGTTTGAAGACTGATCTCCAGGCCTTACCCTGCCCGTGTCTACATGTCCTTCCAGTCTTCTGATGCCTGCAGTTCCGGATCCCTTATTCCGCACGTGTTTATTGGATGTCTTCTGTGTGCCGGGCGCTGTGTCAGTGGACGGCCAGGGGCCCCTGCCTCCTACAGCTCTTGGCATCCAGACAGATGAACGTGTCCTTTAGTCAGAGACACGTAGTAAGAGCCTCAAGGGTAATTGGGTGATGGGTGGAACAGAGACAGGGTGCCGAGGTCCCCTGGGAATCGTGACTTTGATGCAGAGAGTCACTCCTGGTGCAGGGAGCCGGGTAGAGGTCCTCAGCCCACCGCGCTCCACCCCCAGTGCCCAGCACTATTGCCCCGTGTGTGTGTGAGGGAGCAGGGACTGGGCTTCTCTGAGCAAGGCCAGCGGGTGCTGGGCTGAGTGGGGGGGGTGAGGAAGTCAGAGGGACAAGTGGGGGTAGATCACACACCCTAGACACTGAAGGGAGCGTGGGTTTTAGTTTTTGAGTGAAGTATTCAAGAAAATATCTCAATGTTTTATATTGATTCCGTGTGGAAATGACATGTTGGTTATTCTAGGTTAAAAAATATATTCAAATTAATTTGACCTCTTTCTTTGTACTCTTCTAAGGTGGTAACTGTGAATTCGAATTTCATGTGTAGCTCGTAATATATTTCCATTGGCAGTGCTGGGGTCTAATGGATGAAGTAGTTGTAGGATTGAAAAGACCAAGGTTGGGTAGAGGATTGGATGTAGATTTGGATTCTGTTTCGGTTCCGCTGGTGGCTGAAAGCGAAATGTCTGGCCACCACTGCCAGCCCCTGGGCGTCCTGCGAGCATTCATTCTCCAGCTTTCTACCCCCTTCCAGAAACCTATGCGGCAGAAGAGAAGAGAGATTACAAACCATGCCCATGAGGACTGGATTTCACCAATCATTCAAACACCCCCTTTCAGCCTACTCTGCAAAATATGTGACTCAAGTACAGACCCTGTGGAGCCCCCACCTAGAGGTGGCAGCAAGGTGACGGTCACGACCGTGGCGATCACGGCCGATGTGCAGTCTGAAAGCTGGATTTCAGACCCACTTGGTCTTTATCACACCCTGTCAGACAATGATGTATTAGATCAATAAAATAAAATAAAAACAGAAATTGCTTTTATAATGCATGCCACCTAATAAGGGAACCTTCTAGAACATCCACTGGAAGAAGGGTAAAAATCTGTCCCTCCTTGTGGGGCCCGTATAGGTTGAGCATGGAAGAGGTCAGGCTGAGTGGAAGTTTGGAGCCGTGAGGTCGGGCCTGGGTCAGGCCCCACTCAGCCCTGGGCTCTGGGCTCTTGGCGGGTGCCAGGCTATTGTGGCCCTCATGGCCCAGGGCCCTGTGTCTTTCCAGCAGGGCTGGGTTTGGGGAAGCCACCCAAGGGCTCCTCTCCATCCGGGGTCTCTCAGACTACACCCCACTTCTTACTACTTATCCTATGATTCAATGGATACTGCCTCCCTATCCTGATGTAATAAAGAATGAATAGTCAGCCTTTTCTTACATCTGCTAGTGACAGGTGAATGGTGGCCGGCCGGCCTTTGTGGGCCTGACATATGTTGCTGCAGAAAGTGGCCCCCCAAATTACTTGGTCAACTGAGTTAAGCTGGTGGAAGGGGGTGTGAGTGGTGAAGGATTGAGGGTCATGAGGGAAACGCCTCACCAAATCTTTATCCTTCGTCTCCGGATCAGGAGGAGGTAATCCCACACACTGGGACCAGAGACAGGGACCATCACTGCCAACCTGGTCCTGTCTTCAGAGAAGGTTCTCCTGGGTTCTGCAAGAGTGCCTCCCTAAGTGACATGGGGGCCTAGGAGTCCCCTCACCCACACAAGACCCGAGTTTCCCTCTACCCCTTTCTCCGTTCTGCTTTCCTGCAGCCCTGCCATCCTGTCAGCCTTTCCTTGTGTCCGTGGGGTCTTTGGAGCCCACAGTGGCCCCTCCTCGTCCGTCTACACGTCCCCACTCTGCTCCCTGCAGAGGCCCTTCCCACACCCCAGTGCCTTTTCCTCCCGGCCACGTTGAGTTTTCCGCTAGGCGCAGTAGACCACTTCTCAGGGCTCTTGATACTCTTAGGGGCCCATAGAAATGATTCCTTTTGAAATCTGAAGAGATAAAATGGAATAGAGAATGACCCGGGTTATATTAATATTTTTTCCATTCCATCATAAAATGCATTTATTTATTTGACAGAGAGAGAGAGAGATCACAAATAGGTAGAGAGGCAGGCAGAGAGAGAGCGGGAAGCAGGCTCCTCGCTGAGCAGCAAGCCCGACGCAGGGCTCGATCCCAGGACCCTGAGATCATGACCTGAGCCAAAAGCAGAGGCTTTAACCCACTGAGCCACCCAGGTGCCCCCATAAAATGCATTTTTAACACTTCATTCTTCAGGAAAAGGCCAGTGAAGACAAAAGTGGCCGCGGCCTACAAAGTCCTAATAGGACCTAGCCTGGAGCTCCTGAAGCCTCCTCATTGCAGACCCCTGTTCTCTCTCTAAGATGCCTCTTTTCCCTACTTTTTGGATTTAGGGGCCAACTGTAGTTGCTCTTCTCTGACATTCCAGTGCTGGCTGTGATTGTAGGAACAGTCGACAGGTGGAGGACAAGAAGTTCCTTGCTCCTGAAGGCTGACGGGCAGAGGAGGTTCAGCTTGGGGACAAATGGGCTTCTGACGCCTTGGTCTGAAGAGATTTCCCCGCAGCCCAGGGAAGCTCAGCGCAGGTGTTGAGAGAAGGCCCATCTCCTGAAGGTGCAATTCTGAACACATAGCAGGGCCCTCAGGACGGAAGTGCGCAGGCCCAGATCCTTCCCCACCCAACAAGGGGGGATGAGGGGACCCGGCCCTACAGACACGAGAAGCCTGTGTGTGCTTCCTCGGCTCTTGTCAGGGACACTGGGTCGGAGTTGGCTCCCTCTTTCTCCTCATCTTGCCAGCTTTTCCTCACAGGTCCCCTCCATGTCTTCCCTGTGTCTGTATCTAGGTGCTCAATGGGATGATTCCAGGCCAGTCCCTGCACCCGCAGGGGTGACCTCCAGTGTGTCAAGCAAGAGGCAGGTGTCTGGGCCAGTGGGGAGGCTCCGGTTCCTGGAGAGCCAGCGACCAGTGGCCCGAGGCTGCCCACCGCTCCCTCTCCCTCCTCAGGCACTCCATGCTGGCGACCCTGGATGGAGCAGGGCACGCCGTGTTCTCCTGCACTGGGGCTGACAGCGTATCCTCGCAGGAGGGCCATCCTCCAAGGTCAGGACGGGGAAAGCAGTAGGCACTGTCACTATGCCACCTCCTGCACTCCCTGCTTGGCTTCTCCAAACAGGTCCTCCATCTCCTAAATCCTCTCGGTCTTTCGGATCTGGCTCTGGTCTTGGGCTCTGTGATCGCTGTCCGTGTCCCACCTCATCTGTGTCTCTCGAGGGCCAGGTCCACATCAGCCTCTATCTTGGGCTGAGGGTCACCTTACATCCCTGACCATGTCCAGGAGGGCAGGACAATTCTTCAGGTCTTCAGGGCCCCCAGGTGGGGCAGAGAGGAGGTCAGCATCTCAAATGAGTGACAAGAGTCAGGAGGAGAGGGTCAGGGAGGTCATATAGTTTTGGTCAGAGCAGAACCCAACAGAGATTTGATGTGTTTATTTTTACTTCATTTCCCCCTTTCTCTACTTCCTCCCTAAGGGTTCCCAGAGTCGGAATGGCCCCCTCCTAGTCGCCAGGCACCGGGGCACCTGAGCCCCCAGCCCACGCCCTGCTCTGACACCATCCTTGTGGAGGGAAATGAGGCAGAGAGGGCTCCATCCGTGTCATTACAAATGGCGAGATTTCATTCCTTTTTATGGCTGAGGAATGTTCCATTCTTTATCCATTCATCAACGGATGGACACTTGGGCTGCTTCCATATCTTGGCTATTGTAAATAATGTTGCCATAAAAACAGAGGTGCATGTATTCCTTTGAATTAGTATTTTCATATACTTTGGGTAAATACCCAGTAGGGTGATTGCTGAATCATAGGGTAGTTCTATTTTTAAATTTTTGAGGAAGGTCCATACTGTTTTCCACAGTAGTTGCACCGGTTTGTGTTCCTACCAACAGTGCACAAGGGTTCCTTTTTCTCCACATCCTCGCCAACACTTGTTTTTTGGGTTGTTGATTTTAGCCATTCTGACAGGTATGAGGTGATATCACCTTGTAGTTTTGACTTGCGTCTCCCTGATGATGAGTGATGTTGGGCATCTTTTCATGTGTCTGTTGGCCATCTGAATGTCTTCTTGGGGAAATGTCTGTTCATGTCTTCTGCCCATTTTTAATTGGATTATTTATTTTTCAGGTGTTAAGTTATACAAGTTCTTTGTATATTTTGGATACTAACCCTTTATCAGATATGTCATTGGCAAATATCTTATCCCATTCTGTAGACTACCTTTTAGTTTTGTTGATTATTTCCTTTGCTGTGCAGAAATTTTTTATTTTGATGTAGTCTCACTAGTTTATTTTTGCTTTTGTTTTCCCTTGCCTCAGGAGATGTGTCTAGTAAGAAGTTGCTATGACCAGTATCTGAAGTTACTGCTTGTGCTCTCTTCTAGGATTTTTATGGTTTCAGGTCTCATGTTGAGGTCCTTAATCCATTTTGAATTTATTTCTGTGTATGGTGTAAGAAAGTGGTCCTGTTTCATTCTTCTGCTTGTTTCTGTCCAGTTTTCCCGAAATCATTTGTTGAAGAGACTGTCTTTTTAAAAAATTTTATTTATTTATTTATTTATTTATTTATTTATTTATTTATTTGACACAGAGAGAGAGAGCACAAGCAGCGGGAGCTGCAGAAGGAGAGGGAGAAGCAGGCTTCCCGCTGAGCAGGGAGACCCATACTGGATTCGGTCCCAGGACCCTGGGATCATGACCTGAGCCGAAGGCAGATGCTTAACTGACTGAGCCACCCAGGCATCCCGAAGATACTGTCTTATGCCCATTGCATATTCTTTTCTGTTTTCGCAAAGATTAATTGATCATATAATTGTGAGTTTATTTCCAGATTTTCTTTTCTGTTGTATTCATCTATGTATTTATTTTTGTGCTAGTACCTTATTCTTTTGATGACTACAGCTTTGTAATATTACTTGTAGTCTGGAATTGTGATGCCTCCAGCTTTGCTTTTCTTTTTCAAGGTTGCTTTGGTTATTCAGGGTCTTTTGTGGTTCCATACAAATTTTAGAACTGTTTGTTCTGGCTCTGTGAAAAATGCTTTTGGTATTTTGATAGGGATTGCATTAAATGTGTAGATTGCTTTGAGTGGTATGGACATTTTAACAATATTTGTTCTTCCAATCCATGAGCATGGGATGTCTTTCTATTTCTTCGTGTCATTTTCAATTTCTTTCATCAGTATTTTATAGTTTTCAGAGTACAGGTCTTTCACCTCTTTGGTTAGGTTTACTCTTAGATATCTTGTTATTTTTGGTGTAATTGTAAATGGGATCAATTCCTTGATTTCTTTTTTGGCTGCTTCATTATTGGTGTATAGAAATCCAACAGATTTCTGTACATTGATTTTGTATCTTGCGACTTTACCGAATTTGTTTACCAGTTCTAGCAATTTTTTGGTGGAGTCTTTTCTTCTAAAAGATTTTATTTATTTATTCCAGAGAGAGAGAGAGCAGGAGCAGAGGGAGATGGATAAGCAAACTCTACACCGAGTGCAGAGCCTGACTTGGGGCTCAATCCCAGGACCCTGAGATCATGACCTGATCTGAAACCAAGTCACATGCTTAACCAACTGAGCCACCCAGGCACCTCTGGTGGTCTTTCGGATTTTCTATATATAGTATCACGTCATCTGCAAATAGTGAGGGTTTTACTTCTTCCTTAGTGATTTGGATGTATTTTGTTTCTTTTTGTTGTCCGATTGCTGTGGCTAGGACTTCCAGTACTACGTTGAATAAAAGTGGTGAGAGTGGACATCCTTGTCTTTTTCCCAACTATAGAGGAAAAGCTCTTAATTTTTCCCCATTGAGGATGATGTTAGCTGTGAGTTTTCATATATGGCCTTTATTATGATGAGGTATGTTCTCTCCAAATCTACATTGTAGAGGGTTTTTATCATAAATACATGTTGTACTTTGTCAAATGCTTTTTCTGTGTCTGTTGAATGATCATATGGTCTTATCCTTTCTCTTGTTGTGATATATTGAACCACCCTTGCAACCCAGCAGTAAATCCCACTCGATCGTGATGAATGATTATTTTAATGTATTGCTTGATTCAGTTTGCTAGTATTTTGTTGAGAATATTTGCATCTATGTTCATCAGAGATATTGGCCCGTAGTTCTCTTTTTTTGTAGTGTCTTTGGATTTGGTATCAGGGTAATGCTGACCTCATAGAATTAATTTGGAAGTTTTCTTTCCCTTTCTATGATTTGGAATAGTTTGAGAAGAATAGGTATAACTCTTCTTTCAACATTTGTTAGAATTTGCCTGTGAAGCCATCTGGGCCTGGACTGTTGTTTGTTGGGAGTTTTTTGATTACTGATTTAATTTCTTTGCTATTTGTTGGTCTATCCAAGTTTTCTATTTCTTCTTGCTTCAATCTTGGTAGTTTATGTGTTTCTAGGAATGTATCCATTTCTTCCAGGTTGTCCAATTAGTTGGCATATAGTTTTTCATAATATTTTCTTAAAATTATTAGTATTTCTGTGGTGTTGGTTGTTATTGCTCCTCTGTCATTTATGACTTTATTTATTTGGGTCCTTTCTCTTTTTTTCCTGATAAGTCTGGCTAGAAGTTTGTCAAATTTATTGATTTTTTCTGAAGAGCCAGCTCCTGTTTTCATTGATTTGTTCTATTATTTTTTGTTTCTATATGATTTATTTCTGCTCTAATCCTTATTATTTCCTTCCTTTTACTGGTTTTAGGTTTTGTTTGTGGTTCTTTCTGTAGCTCCTTTAGGTGTAACATTAGGTCGTGTATTTGAGATTTTTCTTGCTTCCTTTTTTCTTTTCTTCCAAATTTTTATGTAAACTCAAGTTAGTTAACATATAGTGTAGTACAGTGGCTAACTGAACATAATAAAAAACAAAACAAAACATATAGTGTAGTATTAGCTTCGGGGTAGAATGTAGTGATTCATCACATACATACGGCACCCAGTGCTCGTCACAACAAGTGCCCTCCTTAATCCTATCACCCACTTGGCTCATTCCCCAGCCCAAGTCCCTCCAGCAACCCTCAGTTTGTTCTCTATAGTTAAGAGTCTCTCTTATTTTATTTTTCCTTCCCTTCCCAGATTTTTCTTACTTCTTGAAGTAGGCCTGTGTTGCTCTATACTTCCCTCTTAGAACCACTTTTGCTGCATCCCAGAGGTTTTAGACCATTGTGTTTTCATGCAATTTTTTATTTCCTCTTTTATTTCCTGGTTGACTCATTCACTGTTGAATATCATGTTATTTAGCCTCCATGTGTTTGTGGTCTTTCTAGATTTTTTTTTTTCATGGATGACTTTTAGTTTCATAGTGATGTGGTCAGAAAAGATGCATGGTATGACTTCAGTCTTTTTGAATTTGCTGAGGTTGGTTTTATTGTCTAATATGTGATCTATTTTGGAAATATTCCATGTTGTTTCTGCTATGTTTTTAACATTCATCAAGACATATATTCACTTTTAAGTATTATAGTTTAAACCTTAGGGTGTTTTATTTATTTTTATTATTTTTATTTTTAAAGATTTTTACTTATTTATTTGAGAGAGAATGAGCAGCAGGGAGGGGCAGAGAGAGAGAGAGAGAGAGAGAGAAAAGCAGACTGCCCGCTGAGCAGGGAGCCCGATGCAGGACTCGATCCCAGCACCCTGGGATCATGACTTGAGATGTAGGCAGACGTTTAACCAACTGAGCCACCCAGGTGACCCCCTTAGGGTGTTTTAAATCTGTAGTCGTATCTACAATAATGATGATTTCTACTCCCTTGCACTGGTTCTACCTCACTTCTGTTTCAAGCTTTGCTGCTTCATCCATAACTGGCAGAATGGTGCCCAGGGTGCTTAGAAAAGGCAGGTGTTCTGGTCTTGATTTGATTTCACTGGGAAGGTCTCTAATATGTCATGATTAGGAATGATGTTGACTCTTGTTTTCATATAGAAAATCTTATTATGGATACACCTTCTTATTTTGAGGTATTTTTTTTTAAAGATTTTATTTATTTATTTATTTATTTATTTGAGAGAGAGAGAGCAGGAGCAGGGGGAGGGGAAGAGGGAAAGGGAGAGAGAGAGTCTCAAGGAGACTCCCCACTGAGCGCAGGGCCCCCTGTGGGGCTTGATTCCAGACCCTGAGATCATGATCTGAGGCAAATTCAAGCGTCAGATGCTCAACCAACTCAGCCACTCAGGCACCCTTTTGAGGTATTTTTTATAAATCAGAATTTTGTTTAATTTTAAGCCAAATGCCTTTTTACCCTCCATGGAAACTATCAGATACCTTCATTCCCTTACTTAGCCCGTCAATGTGGTACATTGTTACTGATCGTTGCACCCTCACATTTGTGCATAAACCCATACTTTAGATTTTCCGAAGTTCCCTCCTGTATGTGTATTCTTCATCTGAGTCCCATAAAGCCTGCAAGAAAGAGCAGATACTTGAAGTATACTTGAAGGATTGGGGCTTAGGCTGACTGCCACAGCACCATCTGGAAATGAAATCCCCCTCCCCTGCCTCTTCTTCTCTCCCCACTGCACCCCTCTATCTCCTAACCCCTCCCTGTCCTTCGCTCCTCCATCAGCCTCCCTCCTCCTCCCTTGTTGTTCAGGGTCACATTCACCTACGCTGAGGGCACCTAAGGAGCTGTGCCAGCCAGTAGCGCACCCAGTGGCTAGACCAAATTCGAGAGCTATAATTGTAAACTGCAAACTATTCCAAATCTTAGTACAAAAAAGCGATATTAACTACCCCGTTGATAACTTTTTAATCTTGATTGCATGTTAAAATGATAATATTTTATATATACTGGATTTGTACCATATATTATTAGAATTAATAACGGGAAGGGGGGTGCCTGGAGGGCTCAGTTGGTTAAGTGTCAGATTCTTGATTTTGGCTCAGGTCATGATCTCAGGGTCGTGAGATCGAGCCCCTCCTCCCCGCCTTGGGCTCTGTGCTGGATGTGGAGCCTGCTTAAGATTCTCTTTCTCCCAAAAAAAAAAAAAAAAAAAGAAAAGATTCTCTTTCTCCCTCCCTCTTCCCCCCTTCCCCCCCTTCCCCCCCTTCACCATTCCCGTTCACCCAAGCACACACAAACGCACTCTCTCTCTCTCTCTCTCAAAAAAAGAATATCATCTGTTTTTTCAAGGCAACAACCGGAATATATATATACTTTCCTTCAGTGCTCACCTTACTTATCTGTGGATGGCAGTGTGCAGTGGATTTCACACACATCTCTTTCACAGATGCAGGAACTGGCAGCCCTGGGACCTCCCTCTCATGATCAGTGCAGTTTCCCTCCTTTGAGGATCTGTTGTTCCCACAGTCTGTCCCACCCTCTGTCTCCTACCTCATATGCGTTCGATTCCCCCGCCCCCCCCCCCCCCCCAACTGCGCTTCTGTCTCAAGTGAGGCCCAGGCGCTTCCACCTGATTTTCTGGGGATGGGAAACAGACAAGGGCTGCAGAACAGCGAGTTCACCAGCAGGGGGAGCTCATCAAGGTCCACTCTTAAGTCAAGGCCTGATTCTGCACCCTCTGCATTTCTGAAGTGGCTCCCAACTCACTATGGCTTTCCCTCAACCTGGGCTGAGGCTGTTCTTTGATTACTTCCCAAACGTTGTGGTTCTTTAAGTCCCGGAACCTACTTATGTGGCAGATGGGCCTCAAAGATGGTGAGATCCCTGTGGCCAGAGCTCATGCTTTGGGCATGCAGGATGCCTCGTATGAAATGCTGGTGTCCCAGCTCAACAAGACAGGTTGGGGTGCCTCAGTCAACACCCCAATGCCTTGGAAATGCAAGGGGAAAGAAATGCAAAGGAGAGAATTCAGGACAACCTGGTGGGCTCTGGAAAGTGCATCTAAGAAGAAGGTGGGACGGGCTCTGCTGTATCCTGAATGGAAATAATCTATTTAGGAATCTGAGCTTCCCTTGCTTACCTTTCTTCTTTAAGGGGAAGCATGGGTGGACACCAGCCTGGAAGAAAGAGCAGATGCTTGACGGATACTTGAAGAAATTCGAATTCAAAAACATACAGCTCTTGAAATGTTCTAGAACTTTTTCAATGCGTTTGGAATATTTTTTACAAAATGCTGGGTGTGATAAGTGAACTGTGGATTATAGTTACAGGAGTACCTCATTTTATTGTGTTTCCCTTTGTTGCACTTCAAAGATACGGCATTTTTTACAAGTTGAAGGTTTGTGGCTACCCTGAGTTGAACAAGTCTGTTGGTGCCATTTTTCCAATAGCATGTGCTGACTTCATATCTCTGTGGCACACTTTGGTAATTCTTGCAATATTTCAAACCTTTTCATTACTATTATATTATGTTGTTCTGTGATCATTGATATTATTATCGTAATTGTTTTGAGGTATCACGAATTATGCCCATATAAGATTGTGAATTTAATTGATAAATGGTGTGCGTCTTCTGACACTAGCCAATTAATAACCCCAAAATGGCCTCTAAGTGTTCAAGTGAAAGGAAGAGTCACACGTCTCTCACTTTAAATTAGAAGCTAGAAATGATTAAGCTCAGTAAGGAAGGCATGTCAAAAGCCGAGATGGGCCAAAAGCTGGGCCACACAACAAACACAGCCAGGTTGAGGGTGCAAAGGAAAAGTTGTGAAGGAAATTCAAAGTGCCTTCCAGGGGACACATGAACGATAAGAAAGCAAAACAGCCTTATGGCTGAGGCGGAGAAAGTCTGAGTGCTCTGCACAGAAGGGCAAACCAGCCACGGCATTCCGTTAAGCCAAAGCCTGACCCTGAGCAAGGCCCCGACTCTCTCCAGGTCTGCGAAGGCTGAGCGTGGTGTGGAAGCTGCAGGAGAAGAGGCGGAAGCTGGCGGAGGTGGGTCCGTGAGGTGTAAGG
>CM052899.1:37282235-37310191 GCA_028534135.1 Potos flavus | reverse complement strand
GATCGAGGAGCCATTGGACTCTCGAGTCTTATTATTTAAGAAATACCTTCTGTAAGGCCGTGGCCGCCAAAGGCAGTGACTCTTCTGACGGATCTGGGCAAAGTAAATTGGAAACCTCCTGGCAAGGATTCACCATTCTAGGTGCCATTAAGAACATTCGTGATTCATGGGAAGAGGTCAAAATACCAACATGAACAGGAGTTTGGAAGGATTTGATTGCAGCCTTCACGGATGACTGTGGTGGGTTCACGACTTCAGAGGAGGAAGTGGGGGGAAGGGCGAGAACTAGAACAGGAAGTGGAGCCGGAAGATGGGACTGAATGGCCGCCCTCTCGTGATCGAACTAACGGAGGAGGAGTTGCTGCTTGTGGATGAGCAGAGAACGTGGTTTCTTGAACGTGGTTCTTCCAGAGAACGTGGAATCTACTCCTGGGGAAGATGCTGGGAAGATTGTTGAGATGACAACAAAAGATTGAGAGCATTGCATAAACATAGTCAGTAGAGCAGCGGCTGCAGGTTGGAGAGGACTGGCTCTAGTTTCGAAAGAAGTTCTACTGTGCGTAAAATGTATCAAACAGCTTGCGTGCTACAGGGAAATCATTCATGAAAGCAAGAGTCCATCCAGGCGGCCAACTTCCCTGTTGTCTTAAGAAATTGCCACAGCCATTCCCACCTTCACCCTGATCAGGCAGTGCCACCAGCAAAAAGCTCCCAACTCCATGAAAGCTCAGATGATGGTCAGCAATCTGTACCAATAACGTGTATTTTAATTTAATGCATGGTTCTAAAAAACATAATGCTATTGCACATTGAATAGACTACAGTGTGGTGTAGACAACTTTTGTTTGCACTGGGAAACTAAAGGATTCATTTGACTCACTCGATTGCGATATTTGCTTTATTGGGGTGGTCTGGAAGAGAACCCGCCATGTCAGGTTCGAGGTGCCTGTATGTGTTCATGTGTGCACTGCGAGTTGTTTTAGGGGGTCATTCTTTTCAATTCATGGGACTTTGTCATCCTAACAGAATTGCACTTTTTACTTGTATTTGTTATATTGTAAGACACACGCAAGTTGGCGTGTGTGCATTTACTTATATCTAACCATTAATGCTACATGATGTGCATCTTCCTACTTTTATATTTTTGTATATATTTCTTTTTTTTTTTAAAGATTTATTTATTTATTTGACAGAGAGATCACAAGTAGGCAGAGAGGCAGGCAGAGAGAGAGGGGGAAGCAGGCTCCCCGCTGAGCAGAGAGCCCGATGTGGGGCTCGATCCCAGGACCCTGAGATCATGACCTGAGCTGAAGGCAGAGGCTTTAACCCACTGAGCAACCCAGGCGCCACTATATATTTGTGTATATTTCTATGAGCATGTAGAAACTTTTGAAATGTACTTAGTTTGATTGCACGGGTTACCTAGATGGGAGCAGGCAACCATAGAATGAGTACAAACACAAAGGGGGAAGACCAAAAAGTCCGCCTCTGGGGATGGCCCGGGTGGCTTCCGGTTCTCCCTCATATGCAGCTACGTCCAATGTCCAGAAGCTTCTAAAGTGCCCACTCTTTCCAAAATGATCATTTTGTGGGTGATGAATATTTATATTACTTATAGGCAGATGTTTCCAAGTAGGGAGAGAGAAGAGAAGGGGTGTGCTTGTGCCGCCCTGTGTTTGGGCGGGTGCCCCTGAACGGGGCAGTCACACGGTGGACGTGGGTGGGGGCAGGAGATGGGTTAGAGCTGAGGAGGCAGATAGGGTCTGGGTCACGTGCCCTTGTGTTACGGGTCACGTGCGTGGACCTTCGGCCCCAGCGTCCTCTTCAGCTCTCCTCCCACCACACCTGTGTTCCAGTCCTGGCGAGATGATGGCATAGAGCTATTCTCAGGGTTCTCATCCCCACCCCAAAGGTCTGTGTGTGCCCACACTAGTAGGGCTGGGCTCAAAGGCCTGAACACTTTGACACGTTCGGGGAGTTGATGTTCTAGTGGAGTCCAGTGGGGGCACAACCCTCGCTGTTTACCTCCCTCCACCACTTCCTTCCAGAGGTTCCCCCCCCCACCCGCCACCCGCCCCCCGCCCCTTCCCTTTCCTGGAAGACTCGGGATTTCCTGCCTCTGCCGCCCCGTCCATGCGGGGCGCTTGCATCTTCAGAAGGAGCGGTGAATTTTGGCCGGTCAGCCTTCAGCGCACCCGCAGTCCCTTTCTCAGAGGACTCGAGTTCCTGTCCGCGGTATTAGCATTATCAGGGTTCGTCATGCTTCCTCGTCTAAGGTCAGCTGCCTCAGAGCTCGGAGCCAATCCGGTCCAGACGGCACTTGGCCCCCAGCAGGCACGTAACATTTCGCTGGCGATTGGTGCCCTCTCACGCTTCTCCCCAGTGGAAGGTGCCACCTCCGGAGAGGTTGTGGGACATATCAAACAATACGAGGCAGGCCGTTAGGTACAAAATACTCATGTATTTATGAATTCATGACCAAATTAAATATGAAACCTTATATAAAAAGAGGTGTGTGTGTTTTTTCTCCCCCACCCTCCCACTCTCCTCTGAAGCAGCTTGAGTGACACGAGTACAGGGGTGTGTGTTCTTGTGACTTGTCCTTCCTGTCTCCCTGCCTTTCCACATGCCAGGTTCCTGGGGGCCTGGAATTCAGCCCCTCCCCCCTCGCTCCCTCCGGGGAGGCCCGCCCCACAGCCTCCCCAGGTGGTCTGTCTGGCTCGTACCTGGGCCTGCTGGGCCCCCAGAGTGCAGCTAGGAAGGGGCAGTGGGTCCCTGAGGGGTGAGCCCACCCTGGGCGCCGGGGTGGTCCTGTGGCTCCTCTCCCACGGGCTCCCCACACCTCCTAGACCACCCTGACTCTCCCCTTGGCCTTTCTGCGTCCTCATCGGCGGGCCACACTGCCCAGCCCCCCTTCCCCCCTCCCCCTGGACTGTAGGTTTCTGCTCTCCCTCCCTCTCACCAGGAGTTCCCGGGAGACCCCACGGCCCCACCTCCGGTTCCCTCCCCCAGAGCGGGGGTGCTGGGTGCACAGCTGCACCCCCCTTGCGAGCAGCCTCCTGCCCTTGCCCGTTGGTTCCTCAGCCTCGCCCTGAAGCCAAGGACGAGAACTCAGCAGGCAGGAGCACACGTCTCCTGCCGGCCGGCCAGCCACCCTGGAGAAGGGGAGACGATTCCAGCCTTGGAGAAGTCTGCAGCTCAAACAGGGGGTACGGCCACCCCAGACCTGCCCGGCCTGCCACCTCCTGCTCCTTCTCTTGACGGGGACTTACCATCGAATCCCGAGATCTCCGTACCACAAAATTGTTGCAGACTTTGCCTGTTTCTGGGTTTGCCTGACCCCAGACCCGAAGCCAGAGTCTTGCTGGGGGAGCCGAGCCCGGGGCTCCACCCCGCCGTCTGTGGGACTCTGGCTTCTAAGTCGACATAACGGTGTGGGGGGTGAATATGGGTCAGGATCGCAAAACCACGAGGGTAAAATGCGGCCCAGCTTTTCCCCATGGGGTCGCAAACTGCTGTCTTACTCCCCACAATAGTCTGGTCCCCCTCTTCCTAGGACTGACTTTGCTTTGCCCCTGCTCGAGTCTCTCCTTTTCCTCCCCCCCCCCCACCCCCACAACCAGCACTAAGTGAGTTCATGTCCTGTGATCTTTCATTACAGGGGCCCCTATCCTCCTAGTCAATGCCCTTTCCCCTGACCTTTGACTCCCCATTCACATCCTGGGAAATCACTCTCTGAAGTCCAGGAGAACTGATTCTCGTGATGGGCAAAACAGGGGTCCATTGCCACGTTCAAGCCCTGAGAAGCCTCGATCCCAGCGTGTAACTGATCTCATGCCGCACTCGGAGCCAGCCAGCCAGGCCTGCGCATCCCCAGCCGCAGCGGGTGACGAGTCTTTTCCCGGCGGGCACTGGAATCATTCTACAGCCTCTCCTGTTGTCTCCCCAACACGGAGGCCCCTGTTTGTAAGCTCTACAGGGTCTTTTTCTGCTGCTGTTGTTTTCTTTGAGGGGATAGAGGCCAACATGTTTTTGTTGGTGGTGATTTTGCTGCTGTTTGGTGTTTTGTTTTTGTTTTTTTGCTAATTTTGCCCCACCATGCTAAGAAGCCGTGCTAACCAGAGGCAGGGGAGTAGCCCAGAAGAGCATAGGGTTGCTGCGCCCAGAACCCCCCACCCACTCTCCCCTCTCCCCCTATTCCAGCTGTTTCCTTCGGTCCCCATCTCTGGGTCTGACTGGTGAAGGACGGCGAGGGAGAAGTTTCTTACTGCTCCGAGGCCTCAAGCTCCGACCAGGCTGTGCCATCCTTGATCAGGCCTGGACACCTACCGCCTGGGGAGGGAGGGCTGCCCCCCCCACCCCCCCCCAGCGCAAGCCTTCCCACCCATGGCCTCAGCAGCTGCACCCCAGAATGTGGGAGCCTGGAGTTGGGTTCTGAAGGCTTCATTTCTACCCTGACTTCTCCGGTGAGGATCTGAGTAGGCGCTGTGTGGAAATTCCCACAGAACATCTGCCACCCTCAAGTCCGTGGATGGAAAAACGTGGCCGAGAGACAGGACCCTCCGTGTGCACAGCCACTCCCTGGAAGGGGGCCACCTCCACAGACCGAGCCACATGGCCTCCCGCTGGGAGAGTCTCCCATGGACGGCAGCGTTCTCCACGCCAGAGTCAGATGCCAGAGCTCTCTGTGCCTTCCCTGCCCCCCGCCTCCCAGCAGACGTCTGCCTCCCGCCCTGCTCTGGAACTGGGGTCCCCTGCAGGGGGTCCCTGCACTGATCCATGAGGCCCCCCTCCTCTCTCGCCAAGCTACATCGGCTGGTGAGAACAACCCTGCCCTTGGGGTCCTGGTTGCGTGGGTCCCCTTGTCCCCGGAAGGTGGAGGGGGCGATGCAGAAGAGCGGAGGGGCAAAGGCCAGTGGGGGGGAAGAGCAGCAGGGTCGGAAGAGGGTGGCAGCATCTCAGACCACAGCCGAGGAGGAAGACGGGGATGACGAGGAGGCCGCAGAAGAGGACGGTGAGGAGGGACTGTTCCAGAACAGCCACCGCCGCTTGGGCTGCCGTTTCAGGTGGAGATAGTCCTCCTTCTCACGCTCCTTCCGCGCCCGCTGGTAGTGATCCTCTTCCTTCAGGTACCAGACGGGCGGCCACCGGTGCTTCTCGAAGTACTCCTGATTTTCTGGAGCACGATGCAGGAGGGCTGCGTTAGAAGGCAGGCAGGAGAAGGGGCGCGAGGAGCTCCCGGCGTGGGGGTTTCCGGGGGCCACCTCCGCCCCTGCCCCTGCCCTGGGGACCCGCCGTGGGGCTCCATCCGGGGCACGCCCACTCCCAGGGGCCAGAGCATCAGCCCCGCCGGCAGAGGCCTCTGTGTAGCCGCAGATCCTTTGAGAAAGTCAGCGCCCGCACCAGGGGACAGAGGGACAACCTAGATGGGCCTCACGTGCGCTGGGGACAAACGAGGCTGGGACGGAGCGTGAGGAGGGAGAAGGGCAGCGAGGGGCCGGGCACGGCTGGCCTGGCTTCCGAGGGAAGGGGAGGGAGGGCTGCAGAAGGACAAAGAAGATTGGCCTGGAGGGAATGGCTAGGCTGAGCAGTCCGGACTGATTCCGGAAGGTGTGGCAGGCGTGGAAGGTTCGGACCAGGGCGGTGCTGCAATTGGAGCTAGGGTTTGGAAAGAAAATGCCCGCAGGGAGTAAAGGAGACAGCAGGCCAGGGTCAGTGCAGGAGGACCTGGCAGCAGGGGGAGTGCGGGGTGCCCAGTGAAGACCTGAGGGACACAGCGTGGCAGGAACTCGGGGAGGCCACCACACCGCTCCCAGGAGCCGGTGCGGTTCCTATTGGGCCCCAGGACTGGAGACATTAATTAAGCAGAAGTGGAACTGTAGGGACCTCGGAGGATACCTGGACCTGGGTGGGCCGAGCTGTGCCCATTTCTAGGTTGTGAAGTCACCGTGTTGGGTCACAAGCAGCATTAAAAACAAGTGACATAGTTTTTATATGCGTACTGGCTCACAACAAAAGGTACTTCTTGTTGTGGAGACCTGTCTAAAAAATATCAACTCTGAAAAAAGAAATACCAAGTCTGAAATAGCAAAATACACCCCCCCCCAAAAAAAAATACCAGGTCTGAAATATACCAGAAGCCCAACACCTTCTTTGTACTTGTGAGAAACAGAAGCCCAGAGAGGTAAAGTGGATCACCTGAGGTCCCCAGCTGCCCTGCTCTTCTCCTGGGCTCCCCCCGTTTGGCCGGATATACCTTTGCCAGCTGCTGCCCCACCCGCGAGCTCAAGTGCAGCCCCAGGATCTCTGGCAGGTTCTGGATGCCCTGGGGTCCAGTCAGAGATCTGGCCCCTGGGCATGGGGCGGGGGGGCACGTGCAAGTCTTGCAGGAGACGCTCACCTGGGGACATGGCCTTCATGTCTCGGGGGAACTTGCGGCACACATTGTTGTAGTTGGTGCAGATGTGGTGAAGACACCAGTCGGCCAACTGGTATGCACAGTGGAACTGGGGACAGAGAAGAGCACCTCCGCTGGAGCCCCGGGGCGGGGTCCGCAAGGACACCCACAGCTGTCCGCAGAGCCAAAGCTTTGGTGCAGAGGGGCAAAGCCCCGCAGCTGTAAGGAGCCCATCTCGGGAGGCAAACCCGCACAAAAGCGTGAGAAAACCCTGAATTTGCTCCTTGGCCCACCCACGCCACGGTCCCGTCCCCTCGGTCCTGCCCCGCCACCCATGGAAATGCACAGATGCGTGCGGTGCCTTCCATCTGTGTCCGCCCTCCTTAGACCCCACCCTGGAGATGTCCTCCTCCCCACTCCAGGAGGCCTGCACGGAAGGGCAGACGGCCAGGCTTAGAGAGCCCGCTTCCCCCGCCGTGTCTGTGTGCCTCAAAGCCACGACGTCCACTTCAGAAGCTGGCTTCTGGGGGCGGAATTACTGCACTCGGATGGCCGTGCTGGGCATTTTGCTTGTCTGCTTGGGAATAAGGAGGTGGGCAGCTCCTTTCAGATGAAGAGTCCTCAATGACCTCAGGCACGCTGCAACCACGTGTACGTACGAGGCTGGGCTTCTGTCCCCTGCCCTATGGTCCTGGATGCCTCAGGCCTTTCCTGCCACGGCCAGCCTCTCCTCTTGGTGTGAGATGGGCCCTGCTCAATCCAGGAACTGAGTCTAACTGAAGGCTCCCTTCCTACCCACCACCTGCCAGCCCTCAGTCACCGCCAGCGGGCAGACAGGGCCCAGGGTCAAGAATGCGCGACAGAGGGGCACCTGGGTGGCTCAGGTGGTTAAGCATCTGCCTTCAGCTCAGGTCATGATCCAGGTCCTGGGATCGAGCCCCACATCGGGCTCCCAGCTCAGTGGGGGGAGTCTGTTTCTCCCTCTCCCTTTTCCTGTGCTCTTTCTGTCTCTCTCTCTCTCAAATGAATAAATAAAAATATTAAAAAAAAAAAAAAAAGAATGCTGGAGAGAGGCCCTCCCCTGCCATCATACCTGAGCCAGTTCTAGGAACACGAGAACGTCCCCGTCAATGTCCACCATCATCTGCGTCGCTTCCATCAGCCCGGTCACTGTGTACTGCTCTGTGACACACACAGTCAGGAATCAGCTGAAGAGCCACATGAATGGACATGCCCTCACCTATCTCTCCGCAGGGCTCCACTGCAGCCAGAGAGACAGAGAAGGGCCAGTGGAAAGGCCACACGTGACTGAAGTCTGCTCCACCAGTGGGGAAACTGGGATCATAGCAAGACTTTCCCAATAGAGTGGGGATGGGAAGTGGTGGTGGATATTAGGTAGACCCACGTAGGAGAATTGTTCCAGCTGCATTTGCTGTACCCAGTGGTCGGGGGTGTGGAAGGTGAAAGCCCCAGGCAGATCCAGCCGTTGATACTGACGGCAGAGGGTGGGAACTCCCAGGATTGCTGAGAACTGTCAATTACAACTACAGAGTGAGTCTAGTTGTTTGTGTTAATTGAAATTTGACAACGAATCATGAATAAGCCTTACATTTTATTTTAAAACATTTATGTTAAAGAAGTAAACACTCTTAATCCTGAAGTTTGACTGTTATCAGTATAAACTCATGAGGCATTTTATCTTCATGAGGGTGTCCGGGTGGCTCAGTCGGTTAAGCATCCGACTCTTAATTTTGGCTCAGGTCAGGATCTCAGGGTCATGAGATCGAGCTCCGCATCAGGAGCCGCACTGGGCATGGAGCCTGCTTAAGATTCTCTCTCTTCCTCTCCCTCTGCTCCCCGCACCCCTGCACATGCTCTCTCTCTCTCTCCCTCCCTCTCAAATAAAGAAACAAACTTTAAAATCTGTTTCCCAGCTCTAGAAACACTACAGTAGTAATGTGCATCCTTAGTGCTCAGATTATAGCCTTGAAATACCATGTCCAACTATAAGAAACAGACTTCTTAGAGAAATGGCTGATTCCAGGTTTGGGGCAGGAGATGTATAAAATGAACCAGGAAAAAAAAGAAAAAAAAAAAATGAACCAGGAACATCTTGTCACACCACATAACCAGAAAGCTCACTCTGGTGCCAACTTGAAAAGACTCCTGCTGGCAAAAGGTGCAGTGTGGTATTTCAGCTTCACGAAAGATCACTGTAATTATTTGAAGCCAATCGAATATGTTTGCAATCGGGCACCCACAAAGGGTGATGGGAAACAAATTTCTCTCGAAGACTGGTAAATGAAAGGATACAATCAAGCATTCATCTGCTCTTCCTATACGAACCATACCACTGAGGAAGCAAAGAGTAGGTGAGGGAAGCTGCTCTCTTTTTCAAGCATTCCAACAGATAAAGAAGGAATGACTGAATTGGAATATTATCATTTAACACCTCATAAATCAATGGTTCCAGGCAATGATACTCAGTGGCTGCTAACATCACAGAAAGATCACAAAAAGAGACAAAGCTTCTTGATGAAAACCAGAAATGGGGCGCCCGGCTGGTTCAGTCGGTGGAGCATGCGACCCCTGATCTCGGGGTTGTGAGTTCAAGACCCACACTGGGTATAGAGATTACTTAAAAATAAAGTCTTAAAACAAAACAGAACTGGAATAACCTATGAAGTAGGTTTAGTGAAAGAAATTGAATATGAATCTGATCTAGCCCCTAGATCCAATGGCCAATCAGTGAAAAATCTAGATTTGCTGGAACATCAGTGGGTTTTTTTCCAATAGACAAATTTCAAGGGAAAAAAAAATTTAATGGACAAGGAACCTTTAGATTAGAAGAAATTTAAAAAATAAGACCATGCTATAGTGTTCAAGGATGCACACACGGAAGATAAAACTATGAAAAATAAGAAGTGAGGCCAATAAAAAGTACCCTACAAAGGAGTAATAGGCAAAGCATTCCTCCTGAGTATGGGGATGGACCTGTGACTGGCAGGGACAGGCAGAGGGCTTCTGCTATGGCCAGCAAGGTGCCAGCTCCTGATATGGGACTTTGACTCTATAGTAATTTGTGAAGCTGAGCATATGTTTCCTGAATCAATAACTTCATAGAAAGCCTATCTCCCAAAACCTAGAGCATCACCAATTATACCGTGCTCGGCATTTCCCGCTGATCCTTGACAAGGCACGGGCGTGACCTATGTCTACGTGCTTTGTAGTGCGGATGGACCGTTTCCCAGGAAAAGTCATTCAGTGGGTAGTTTCTATAAGCCTCTCCACGCAGCGGCGAAGTTTAACGTTGGTAACGGCTGACTTGTTTCTGATCGCCCGCCATGATGAAGCAAACTTACAGAAACGGCTTTATACGTATTTTGCCTCTGGGTCATTTCTTTGGAGATAGTCTTTCCAAAGTTGAATGAGTCGGTCCAAGAGTTTGGAAGTTGTCTGTGCTCTGTGAAGACCACGCCACCTTCCAGAGGCACCTCTGGTGGGCACATGGTTTCAGCTGTGATCTCTAGAAGCTTCTCTCTCGCTCCCCACCCTAAAGCCCCCTGGGTCTCCAACTAGAGAGTCCCTGGACTGGACTCTCTATGGGCTCAGCTCTTCACATCCAAATTCTGATCAATGATTTCTCCCTTCTTCCTATGACCAAGCCCCATCTTATAACTAATTCTCATTATGGTCTTGCTGTTTTCCTCCTATGCCAGTCCCAGTCTTGATCATCGGTCCAGAGCCCCAGCAGCCCTGATGCTAGGTCCTTCCCTGAATCTCAGCTCAGTATCTAAGACCCTGCTCTCTGCGCCCCGACCTGCCCAAGAACACAGACCCCGATATCGACAGCAGCACGGGGACCAACACCAACACCGACGACACGCAAATACCAATTCCGACATCGACGGGAGCCTTCTGCCTGCCCGCGTTGCTGGCCCCAGACTCCCTTCATCTGGATGGCGCCATTCCTCTTCTCCAGCGCCTCGGCCCCCTGGCCCACCCCTCCTTGCCTGCCGCTTGGTTTCCCTGCGGCTTCGGGCCCGCTCCTCCCCAGGGCCTCTGCAGCTGGCCCATTCTAAAAGCTGCCTTCCGCCTCTCACCCTCTCACGGTCTTTTCAAGGAACTAGGGGTGGCGGGTCAATGCTTACTGTCTGCTTCCGGAAGAAGAAAGAGAAAGTGAAGATGGAAGCGGAGCAGGAGGAAGAGCAGAAGGAAGAGAAGAAAGAAGGAAAGAAGGCAGAGGAGGAGGAGAAGAACCAAAGGGGAGCAATGAGGAGCGGTGTTCTACTCCTCTTGACTTCAGCTCGCCCCGCTGAGGCCAAGCGATGGAACGGCAACGCTGTCGTCTACTGGGGACCGCTCGGTTGGACCCAGAGCCCTTTGCGGGGAGCCTATCACGTGACACCATCCTGCCTCTCGCATGCCCTTCTTTACGTCCTGTCCTCACCCAAACCCCAGTGCGCATTGACATATTTCCCTTCATGTCGACGCCTTCCCTGGTGCTCGCGGCCTGTCCCCGGGGGGTGGGGGGGAGGCAGGTGAGAGGAGACATCAGGACCTCAGTGGGAGGGGAGGGGTTTCCGGGCTTCTCCCCCAGAGGGGTCCCCGTGTACCTGTGAGGGCCACCAGGTGCGGCAGGCAGAGGCGGTTGGCCAGGATGATGAGCTTCATGTCGTCGAGGTCGGGGCTAGAGGTGAACATGCCGGTGTAGAGATACTCCAGCACGGCCCTCATGCAGCTCTTGCTCGTGTACGGGAACACCACCTGCGGGGGAGGGAGACGGAAGGCCTCAGGGGGGCCCAGCTGCACAGAAGGACGAGCTCAGGCTGGGGAAACTCAAAAGCCCCCCCGCCCTCACTGGCTCCCCTGGATGGGCAGCCGTCCCTGAGCTGCCCCTGTACCAGCTCTGAAGGCCCCCCCCCGAGGCCTGTCTCCCAGGTCAAAACCTGCACCGAGCCCGTGGGCTGACCACTCCGGTCAGCTGCGCTCTGATATTTTAAAAGGACCTTTTTCAGGTTGCCTGGGTGGCTCAGTCGGTGGAGCGTCAGACTCTCGAGTTCGGCTGAGGTCGTGATCTCAGGGTCGTGAGATCAAGCCCTGTGTGGGGCTCCGTGCACAGTGGGGAGTCTGCTGGAGACTCTCTCCCTCTCCCTCTGCTCATCCCCACGTTCAGGTGTGTGCACTCCCTCTCCCTCTCTCTCTCTCAATAAATAAATCTTTAATAAATAAATCAAAGGACCTGGATTCTCACTGGCATGCTTCCAAAGCCGTGTTGGCTTGCAAGGTGTCTGAAGGAGTGCTTCCTGCTCCCTGAACCCACCCCCGGGCCCCTCCTGGCCTCGCAGAGGGCAGGGCAAGTGGGGGACGAGGGAGCGAAGCCAGCACTAGCTGGCTTCCCGCCGGCTGCCTGCAGCTGCTGCTTCGGGCCGCTGGGATCTCCTCCGAGCAGTGCTGCAACGGAAACTGCTTTCTCATCAGACACGAGTCTCTCCGGGCTGCACGGGAGTTATCCAGAGCTTTAAGGCTGCTTCTAGGCACCGAGAAGTGCCTAGGGCCGGCCAGCCCCTTGGGCTCCGGGGAGAGCCTCGTCTCACACTCACAGAAGCCGATCCCGCTCGTGCTTCTGGGATTGGAGCCCAGCTCACAGCTCAGCCCTCCACTTAGCCTTCCGGAAGGACTTCATTCCCAGAAATCTTAAGAAACTATTATTCTATGTCACAGGATGCTGTCCTGTGTTGTTTGCACTCCCGTCTTTGCCTCAAGTGTTCGGTGAGCTCTTACTAAGGGACCAGCACGGAGCAGGGCTGGGGACAGGTGGGGAGGACAGAAATCCCCAACCAGGCGAGAAAACAGCGTGCGGACCCTCAGAACCTCAAGCAGCTGCACAAAGTTGGACCTTGGGAGCTGCGAGGCTGACCGCGGACAACCAACGGTACAGGAGTTCATGGAAAAGAGACGATACTGAGGGCCTCGGCCTGAGCTACTCAGCTCGGCTGCGAGAAGGGAAAGCACGGAACGGGCTGGAAGACTATTTCTAAGGATGCACCAGTAGGCCCCTTCCAACTCTGTGTTTCCAGTCTTGGTGCCTGAGAAAGTGGCCGAAACAGTGACAGAAGAGTCGGGTTGGAGCAGCGCTGATTAGAGGGAAAGGTGACTATATGAAGCATTTTTTTTTATTGTCTGTGTCCTGCGGCTTTGACATCTGGGGCCTTGCTGACCCCAGCCGGGGGCTGCCGCTCCCGGGGCGGCCCAATCCTAGCATTAGGAAAGGAGGGGTCAGCATGCCTGTCACGTGCAAACGAACCAAACCCGAGTCCACACCCCAACCATCTTCTTTACCAGGCCCCCTCTCTCAGCCACCATCCCCTGCCCTAGTCACCCCGAGGCCAGGCACCGGATGACTTGGGACAGCCCCGGAGTCTGCTGAAATTATTCAGACTAGCCAATCCTACGCCTGCCTCACCCTGCCTCACCCATTCCTTCGCACAGAAACTACAGTGAAGGCTCTTGTTTGCTGTCCCTTCACTCCCTCTGCCTCCAGACCGACCCTGGTGCTTCCCTGGGTGGCCCCCTATGCCTGGGAGTATAAAAATCTCTCTGTCCGATGGCAATTCTCTCCTGATCCCTGGGTTTCGCTGTACCTAAGTAATAGTAAGACCTACATTTAAAACAGCGATGGGGGATGCCTGGGTGGCTCAGTCGTTAAGCGGCTGCCTTCGGCTCAGGTCATGATCCCAGAGTCCTGGGATTGAGCCCCGCATTGGGCTCCCTGCTTGGAGGGAAGCCTGCTTCTCCCTCTCCCACTCCCCCTGCTTGTGTTCCCTCTCTCGCTGTGTGTCTCTCTGTCAAATAAATAAATAAAATCTTTTAAATAAATAAATAAAATAGCGATGGATTCATCTTTCCTTGCAAAGTGGAAGCACGACGCCATGTGTAGAAGTTGTGTGTAGGTGAGAAATGAAATAATATATCAAAAGTGCTTTCTACATCATAAAGTGAAGATGTCACTATAATCCCCTTATCTTGAAATATCATAAGATCCCTGGCTATGGGACCTAGCTCATAAACCTGTCTTGAGTCTGCCACTCGTGGTGAGCAAGCACGAAGTCAGTGCTGAAGGAAGTACCAGTAAAAATGGCAGATGCCTCAGGCGGGAGGGGCGAAGGTCTCTCTCTCCTTCCCACCTATTCCCCTCCTAGCCTTACCTCCCTGGTGGAACTCTCCACGAATGGCCCCCCAAACATGGCAGCCATCCAGTCACAGCTGGAGATCAATAGGGGCTTATGGGCGCTGATGGTGCCATCGTCCAGGATGAAGGTCACATCTGTCCGGGAGGAGAAGAGGCATCACGTGAGGATGTGGGGAAAGAACGTGGAGAACCCACCCCAAAGATCGACACTGTGCCCAGACGGCCTACTTCCTTCTGAGGCCGCTCATGGAGAGTGCTACGAGACCATACCCTCGGGCTTGGGGACGAGGCTTCAGGAGCAGGGCCACGGAATCTCCAGGACATCAGCAGCTGAGATGACTCTCAGAATGCCGATCGGACCGACCCGGACTCTTCTGGAGGCTAATGGGAGGGAAGGCCCCTGCCCTCCGGCAGTCGGCTCCTGCACACAGTCCATACCTGAGAAGGTGCCTTTTGCCAAGCACTCCTTAACGCGGTTGGTCCGGCGGACGTGGAAGGCCTTAGTGATCTCTTGGTTCATGAAGGCCTCGTTGTTGAGAATGTTGGCCACCATCATGCGCAGATCAAAGACCTCAAGCAGTTCGGCAATGTGGGCGATGTGCATGAGGTCCCGCTCGTTCTCATCCAGCTCCCCGGTGTACAGGTACTTGAGAACAGCCCGGAAGGGCCCCGGCTGGATGGAGTTGTCCATTTTTACCACGACCATCAGCCGGGACTTGTAGGTCAGAGGATCTTCTGCCATTTCTTCCTGGATGCTCACAAAAGCCCGGCTCCAGGAAGACAGTACCCGGCCCCTCCCGGGCAGATACCCTGTTCCATTGCCCCGTAAGATGCCGTCGCTGGTGGAGGCACGGAGCCCCGCGGGCCCCGAGCCCCCGCCCTCCTCCACGCTCTCGCACACGTCAAAGCTGGCGGCCCGCAGCAGGAAGTCCCGGCCGTGGTGGTGGTGGTGGTGGTGGTGGTGATCGGGGTGACCCCGGTGGTCCTCTGGGCGGGGGCCCCCGGGCCCCGAGGGGCCCCCCAGCTCCCCCTCACTCAGGTCCATGAGGAACAGGTCGTAGAACTTGGAGGAGGAGGTGGAGAGGTAGATCTTGTGGGCAAAGATGCGCACCCGCTCCTGCAGCACCAGTATGACATCCGCGCACAGCGGGTCCTCCAGGAGGTGGGCGGGGCACTCCTCGCTGCTGGAGGGGGGGTCGGGCACCACGATGATGGGGGGAGGCGGCTTGGGAGGCAAGAAGGGCGCCTGCAGCAGAGGCCGCTGCACGTTGCGGAGGTGGGATTTCCAGAACTGCAGGTGGCGGCGGGAGATGAGAGCAGCGCGAATGGCATTGTCAAACACGTCCTTGATGCCAAACTGCGCCACCACGCTGGTCTCGTAGTAGGGGATGCCCAGCTCCTTGGCCACCTCCCGACCCTTCTCTGGGGGAAGGATCTCATTTGGCTTGATGGGCCTGGCAGGTTCAAGAAGGAAAACCAAACATGTTGCAGGGAGAGGAGGAGGTGAGGGGAGGGGCAGGGAGAGGCAGCTCTCTAGAGCCTGCCTGTTCTTCAGGGAATGGCTCAGGATGTCTCTGTCTGATTTCAAGGCCCACTTCCAATCCCCTCCTCTTGCAGGAAGCCTTCCGTATTTATGCCAGCCCTGCCCTCCCCCGCTCAAAGCAATGGCGGCACTAACTACCTCTCTGGCAATTAGCATGCACTGTTCCACGCCGGTTTTTAACACGGCCATATATGGAGTTCATCTTCCAGCGTGTTCCTAAGCCCCTTTCATGCAAAGACTACCTCCGTTTCTCCTTCCCTCCCGTGGTGCTTAGCCGAGGATTGCCCACGCAGGGTACAACAGATGCACGGACGCACGGATGGATGGGTGAATGAATGAATGAATGAATGGACACTCTCTTGGGGCCCCCGCATGGCTTGCTTCAAATCGAGGGTGAGGTGTGAGGCCGAGCAGACTTCGTCAGGGCTGAACAGGGAGCCACGGAGATGTACCGCCTCCCTCTGTCTTCCTCTCCCCACCCCCGCCCCGCCCCCAGCACCAGCACCCCCTACCTAGCCAAGGGTCGCCTGGCCCTATTGACAGCCTCCAGGTCAGCATAGCGCAGGTCCAGCTGGCAGCCCACCAAGATGACCGGTGCTCGGGGGCAGAAGTGCTTGATTTCTGGGTACCACATGGTCTTGACATGGTGGAGGGAATTGGGGTTGGCAATGGAGAAGCACAGAACCACCACATCGGATCTGGCGGTAGGAGAGAGAGGTTACGGGCAGGGAAAGCTGGCGGTCGGTTACCCGCCCCGGGAACAAGGGAGGACACACGTACCCCACCCCCCATACACTACATCCCACCTCGAGCATAGGCATCCGCTCCAGAACAGATACTAATAGGACCTCTAATTTATAGACCTCTAATTCAGCATTTTAGAGCTTTCGAAAACCCTCCTTTCGACTTCGTGGCTGTCTTATGGGTTAAAAATCACCACTTTACAATCCGTGGCTGAGGAAAATCAACTCAGAACGGTTCCCCTAATTGTGCATCGTCACAGAGTTAACAGGTAGCAAGGCTGAGAGTCCAACGGGGTCTCCTGACTCCAAAGCCGGCTCCTTCCATGGCCCCGGGCTGCCTCCCCTGTGAGGGTCTGCCGGGCTGTTTTCTCTGCTCCCTCCTCCCAGCTGAAATTTCACAGCATTGCTGTTCCTTGGGAAAGCAGGGGAGGCCCACCCACCTGGGTCCCCGCGGGCAACTGGAGGCCTTACCCACCTCCCATAAGCAAAGCGACGGTCTTTGTGGTGGTCTCCGAAGGTGTCCCAGAGGCGGAGGGAGACGCTGACGTCATCTACCACATCTCTGGACCGTTCCAGCACCTGTGGGGTGTGGCGGGGAGGGAGAGGAGCGGGAATCAGGGCAATGGCTCTAGGGGCCTCTGCATGTCAGCTCAGGGTGGCGCTGGCTCATCCCTGGGGGTCCCGGACAGCATGGGGGTGGAGGGGCAGAGCTGGCTAGGGTCCAGGCAGCTCCTGCTGTGTGCCGTGCCCAGCGCTTTATCCGGGTGCCATCTCTGCAGACCCAACAGCAGGAGTGGGCTCTAAGCTGGCCGCGAGGGAAGAGCCTCGGAGAGGGCAGAGTGTCCTGGCATGGAAGGGATCTCAGGGAGCCTTCCCTGTTCCCCGCTTCACCTCCCTCTGACTTCTTTCTTCCTCTCTGCCCTCATCTCTCCAACACCCGCCCCCTTCCCTACAGTGCTCCCCATTACCGGGGGCTGTGATCGCACAAGATGCCTGCCCTAGGCAAAGCTTGGGTCTCAGGCACCAGCTCAGCCATGCAAAACACAAATGGTTAAGGATCCCTCCCCTGGGGTGGGCTCCCCTCAGCCCTCTCTCCTGGGGCTCCTTCCTCTTCAGCTGCCCCCGCCCCATCCCCAGGGGCCTCCGTGAGCTCGTGAGCTCAGCACAGGCAGGCCGTGCTTGCACACACTGAGCTGTGGCTTGGGAAGAAGCCCAAACATGCGGGGCAGACCCCCAGCCGAGCGGCCTCGCAGCCTTACCTCCTGGCACACCCGGTACTGGTCGATGGCCCAGACCGTGGGCACATGGGTGGCGAGCAGCTGGTACTGGGTGAGGGTAGCATTGCAGGCGCGGGCACAGATGAGCCTGGTCTTGCCCACTGCGTTGTCTCCCACCACAACGCACTTGATGGTCTCTACGTTTGGCCTTTCATAATCCATGTCAGAATCCATTAATTGGGACCTGAGGGAGAGAAGCCTCGTGGTCAGGACGGCTCGGCTCACCAGCTCCCCGAGGGCCAGGGCCAGCGGCTCTCCTCAGCCAGCATCTGAGTGGAGAGGGGGCGAAGGGAGTGGGTAGCTTTCCGGGCGCTCGTTCCACGGGGCCTGAGAAGCCGGGGGCCCATTCAGGCAGCGAGGAGCTGCTGCACCACGTGAGCCACTCGTGGGCCTTCTGTTGCCACCATCCTCCCACCAGGCTTCTGGCTGGGGGAGGCCTGCGAGAGATCCCACAGCAGAACCTGCCCCGGGCCTGTCCCCACTCTCCCAGGAAGAGGACAGCCCGCCTGGGAGGCTCACTCCTCACCCACGCTCTCCTCCTCTGGGCAGCAAAACAACAAACAGCTGAGAGAAGCAAAGTCCCGGCCAGGTCCCCACCCCTTCCCAGCAAGCCGGAGGGCAGGGCCACTTTAAAATTTAATGGACTTGTCAGAGCTGGGGGGCAGCTCTTCTGCCCTCCACCTTTGCCTCCCTCCCTCCCTCCCTGCTGGTGGATTTCCCTGGCTTCCCTATGGCTACCCTTCAAGGCTAGTCCCCCCCAGCCTCCTTCAGGGAGATGCCAGAATTTTTCCTCCCAGTCCCTCTGGACGAACCGAAGCAGCCCACGGGCATCCCCTCCCCTCCTCTGAGCGGGTCATGCTGCCTGTAGGGCTCACTCAGCTGCAGGCCCAGTTTTGAGATGGCAGTAGAGATAAACCCCGGCCTGTGACTATTCACTCCATGGCCAATGCGCCTTCCCGCGCCTACTCAGGCTTGCCCTCTAACCATCCTGCATGCAGCCCCGGGGAGAGCGAGATACGCCCCCTTCCCCCCTCCATACTTCCCATTCCTAGGGAGGATTCTCAGGCTGGAGCCCCCAGACCCCTGGCGCTCCTGGAAGGCTGCTCCCTCAGTTGGCTGCATGGGTAACAGGGCTGCTGGGGGAAGCAGAGGGTCAGAAACGGGAACCTGAATTTCTGGGCAAATGCTTGCCTCAATTTCCCTCTGTGCTGAGCAGAGAGCGAGTGCCTCGTCCACCCACAGAGGGAGGATAGTTCAAATGAACAATCAGAGGGCTCTTCTGTAGTCGAAATGTCATGTCAGTGTTTAAAAAGCTGTCACCAGGAAGGGACCCTCAGCTGGAGGGCGAGGGGACTTTCGGGGGCAGTCTCCCAGGGGCATCTTGGAAGGGTTGAGGGGAGGCGGTACGGGTAGGTGGAAGGCAGAGACATTGGTAGGGAACTTGGTTTCACCTAGGTCACAGGCCTGCTCCTGCTCTCACTCCCTGTGTGCACGAAGTCAGCGGGGGGCTGGAGCAGCCCGGGGGGGGGGGGGGGGCCTCCTTCCTAGGCCAAGGAAGGCTGAGCTCCTAAGCGTCCTGGAGGCGGTCCAGGCGCCCTCACTGCTGAGCCGTCCAGCCAGAGAGCCAGGGCCACCAGCAGCATGGAGCGGTTCCATTCCTGCCGGGCTGTAACTGGATGCCAGCATGCAGGAATGCAGAACTGAAATACCGAGTAACGATGGCAACCGGGATTTGCACGAGTAGGTACATCTCAGCAACCTAAGCAAAAAGTGCAGCAAGGACTTTTCAATGAGACAAGCACCTCCTCCTTCTTGGATTTTACAGGATCTGAACTCCAAACAACAAGGGGTCTCCTCGCAGCCCCTCCCCGGTCTCCAGAGCAATTGTCTGCAGGATTCCTTCTGCCTCCTCCTGCCTCCTCCGCCCTCCTCACCCTCCCCGGGGGGGTGGGGGGTGTGGGGGGTGTGGGGGGGGTGGGGTAGCTGTTGTCCTAACCACCATCTTGCCTCCTCCCTGCTCTCTTCTGAGATGAGGACCAGGAACCCCACTTTGATGGCTCCTGGTCTCAAGTCAGGCAACTGGGAAGGAATCGCCTGGGCTGTAGTTTCTGTTCTCTATACACTGAAGAACAAAACAGACTCCACAAGACCAATATGTAGAGCCCGAGGAGAAGACTATAACCCACGGGCCAGTAGAACTTCTTTCTCAAATTCAGATTCGAATGGCCTGTGGGTGTGGAAGCAGAAGGGGCAATGAGGAGACGGAGGAGGGGCGTGAGGGCATCAGACTGCAAATCCAGGAGCATCTGGACCGTGAGGAGGAGGTCAGAACACCAGTAGAGCAATGCTGGTTTAAAATCAGAGACTTTATGATTAAAATACCTCTGTACGCCTTATGCACTTCTGTGTTTAAGGAGGGGACAGCCAACCAACAAGTAGGAAGGTAACAAACGCTGCCTGGCTTTAGACAGCAGCCCTGCTGGGGGGCTCCTCTGGCTGCGCAGCCCCTCCCCATCCACTCTTCAGCCCTCCGCAGCCCTCCCCTGCTTGTCCTTAGACTTCCCTCCCTATTTTTAATCATTCCCACCCACTCCACCCCTGTCCCAACCGCCTGACTTCAGATCTGGGAAACTCCAGATCTAGGAAAGGGCAAGTCACTTTGCTTCTCTGGGCATCAGTCTGCCCTTCTGGAAAATGGGTATGAGGGCTTTGGAAGAAAGTTTCCCGAATCTTGGTGAATTTGTGCCAAGAGAGCCTGGGTGGAAAGGAGGTATTTGTCTTCTTATGTAATCTGGTATTATATAATGCTAGATTACATATCTATATATGTAATTCTATCTCTCTTTAAGATACAGCCTGGCCCAATTAAGCCAGCAGGCAAAACTCTTTAGTCGCATCAGGCCTGTCTTACACGAAGATCCTGGACTGGAGATAGCATGCCAAAGCCAGCAGTAATATAATTTTTGCTCTAGAATATTGCTACTTTATTGTATCATTGCTGATGTATGGTGATACAACCCTCTCAGTGAGCTTCTCAACTTCCCCTTCCCTTCTGGCACTCTTTCCTTCAATGACTCTAGACTTTTCCGCACAATTGCTCATCCTCATTCCTTCTGAGCCTCTAGACAAAACCTCCATAGACTATGGCTTCCTTGCCATCCTGCCCTGGGTAGCACAACCTCCAAATTCATTCCTCTCCCTCAGTGATCCCAGAGTCACAGAGATGCTCCCTCCCCACCCTGTCCCATGATCCCTGTCCCCTCTGTCCACAATCAGCCTCCTGCCCACTGCTCTCCCAGCTCTGTGTACTCAGGCCAGGCCAAAAAGCCAGGTGTGCTCAGATTAGCTACAACCTTCAACGGGTACCAGTCCCACCCCCACACCCCTGCACACACTCTTTGCAGAGCCCAGAAAAGCCCCCCTTTCCCTCCCACAGCTGATAGGAGGTTGTTCATCTGTGGCTGCCCTAGTCTGGTTGTCAAGGAAACGACAGAATCTCCCTGGGAGCCTGCTTTGTCTCCTAGCAACCAATATCCCACATCCTGCATCTTACAAAATGCAAAAGAGAGGAATATCCTCAAAATGAAGGTAAAAATCGAGGAGGATGGAGAGGAAGAGAGAATCGGAAAGAGAAGACCAGAGAGAGTGGCTTTTCGCCCCGGTGGCTGACATTGTGATATTGGGGAAGGCGGGGAGACGAATCCCTCCTGCAGTTCCAGTGGACCTCAAGGCTCAAAGGGATCTTGAATGATCATATGAACAAAAAATGCAAACCTAAACACACACACAAAACCTTCTCAAACACCAACAAACAACGCTAAGCATCTCTCCCATAGTTTGCCAGAACTCTGATGCACAGACTGCAACGGAGTTGGGTTCAAAGAAATCTCTCTGGAACGGTGAGCAAAACATCCAAATTCCATTGGTTTTTAACAGAAACATCTCCACCACTCTGGACCTTTATTCCTGACACGCTGCTCTGCACACACACACACACACACACACACACACGCACACACGAAATAAAAAATAATTTTTTTTTTAAATGGGGAAACAGGAAGGCCACGACACGCCAAGGCAATCAAGTCATCTTCCCTTACCTAGAAAAACCCGGAAAAGGCCCTCTAAGACCCCAGTAACCAAAGCTATAGCCAAGGGAAGAGGGGGTGCTGGGAGGGGGGCTGGGGAAGTCTTCAGAAGGGGCGCAGATAGGGCCGGGGAGGGCACAGGAGGGCGAGGCGGCGCGTTTCCAGGCAGCTTGCAACCCGGCCATAATAGAAATTAATCATTTACTTACACCACTACATGTGACGGGGTAATTTCTAGTGTAAGGAACACATCTCCTCCTGCTAAGCACGCTCATTTTAGTGAAATGTCTGGGGTCACTCCGCGCGTGCAAGTTGGGACGATGCCGGCGCCGCCGCCGCTGCTGCCGCCGCCGCTGCCGCTGCCGCTGCTGCCGCCGCCGCCGCCGCTACAGGCTCCGGGCCCGGGTCGCGCTAGATCAGAAACTCTGACAGAGCAGCCCAGGCCGGACGGCGGGCCGGGAGCGGCCGCGCGCGCGGCACTGCAGCCATTGCCTCTTCCGGATCAGCATCTCCCCGCGCCCCGGGCGCCCAATGTCATGGAGCCACGCTGGAGTGGGCTGCGCGCCGCCACCCCGACCTCGGGCGGCTGGGCCGCGCCGCCGCCGCGGGTCCTCTGGTGCGGAGGCTGGAGGCGACGCGCAGCTGGGGAGGAGAGGGGCGAGGCCGCCGCCGCTACGCGCCCGGCCCGCTCCGAAGGCGCGGCCGCGAAGGCGCCTAGCGCTGCAGTCCCGGGGACCGCTCGCGACCTCCTGTTTTCATTCACAAAAAAAGGAAAGGGGGAAAAAAAAAAGAAAGGGAGGAAGAACGGGGGGCAAAAATCGCACGCAGGCCGGCGGCCGTAACAGGCTCCGCCCACCGCGGAGCTCCGTTGGTGGAAAGGGGTCTGGGGGCGGGGAAGGGGCGGGGAAAGAAGGGGATTGGGCGACCGGCGGGCCCGACCCCGGCCCCGCCCCGCGGCTCCGCTCACTCCCTCCCGCCCTCCCTCCCTTCCCCCGCCTGGAGCGACGAGGCTGGGAGGGTCTGGGCTCACCACCGGTGGCGGGTCTTCTCCCTCTACCTGGCAAGGCGCAAGACCTCGCTGGACTCGCTCAGGGTTTTCCCCTTTCCTCCGGGAGGCTGAGTAAGGACTCTGAGACGCATCTTAGCCCTGGAAGGGATGCGAATTAGGGGGGGGGGAAGGTGACATATTTTCCCTGCCCCTTAAACCCAGGTCTCCACCCCTGCCTGGCCCCTGGGGAGAGGAAAACGGCCTTTTCACACAGGCCCTCCTCTGGCTTGAGAGTTTTCCTGGCACCTGAGGGCCTTCCTTCCTTGATCACCAGCCGTTCAGCTACAGCCTGTGCCTCCGACTGTCACAGCCCAGGACTTTTAGAGTGGGTCCCCATATCACCTGTACCTTAGCCCATCGAGGCCTTCCCCCCCACCCTTCATCAGTCTCTGCTTCCATCCCACGCCCATTCTATTGCCTCCTGGAGTTTACTAGCATCTTCCGACCTCTTAAAAGAAATGGCATGAAGACACTAGCCCTGGAGACGGTGTCTAAGACACTCTGGGCTCTCTGTCTCAATTCACTCCCCTGTAAAACAAAGAGGTTATAAGGGATGACGTCTGTAATAGCAGCAGTCCTCAAAGGAAGTTTCCATGTTCAAGGCTGGTGTGATTCTGATGAGCTTGACTACTGGTAATTACAGTAGCCAGCTCAGTCTGGTTTTATCCATCTTGTCAATTACCTCTGGACAATTTTTTAAGCCCAGACTGACATGCCATCCACCTAACCTCCTCAAGCTTGGGCTCTGAGAATGCAAATCCAGCTTAATGCTAGTTTATGCAAAAATATAATTAGGAAGAGAAATCCTTTGCCCAAAAAAAGCCAAATAAAAATGAATTTTGTATTCTCTGAAGTATGCTTTCCATCTATGAATGCATATAATTGGAAGTTGCCCATTAAGGTACTTGAGATAAATGTGCTTTCTGGCGTGGTCCGTGTTCAGTAAGTGCCTCACTGGTGGAGGATGCTTCCCCCACCTACTTCTGAACCTCCGTAGAGCTGGGGAAGAGGTTAGGGATGACTGAGTGTGCTGCTTCACCCTTCTGGTTAGGATTCTGTCTCCATAAGAACAGAATGTATTGGTTTGAATACATGCATGGGAAAGAAACTAAACCATAGGCAGGTGTGCTCTTCCCCCATGTTTGGTATTGAAGAGCCTCAGCCCATCCTCTGGGCGCTACAGGTCACTGCCCCAAAGGGAACCATAGCATGACATTTCTGCATGGGCGCCCCAGGAGGCCATGGCCTCTCCCACTGATACCCAGTTGCCCCCGGCCAGCTCCATAGCCCCCGGCTGTTGGCTTCACCTTTCACACATCCCAGCAGCGGGGATGGCCCCAGGACAGCACAGAGCAGGAAAACAGAACTGCCATCTACCCCAAATCGTGGGGCTTCCAGGTCTGCCTCTGTGGAGCCCCTGGGGAAAGAGCCAGCTCAGCCCGCGAACCTCACTGCCTAACTAGGCTGCACTGCTGGGGTTCGAAGGTGTAAGGTTGGCCAAAGGAAGTAGCACCCGCTGCTCACATTGGGTAAACTGTCCCAGGCAGAGAGAGCCAGATGCTCCGCTGGGGGACAACACCTTAATTCCCAGTCCCGCTTTTGGTACACAATATTCTTTTTCAGCTTTTCTTCAAACCAGATTTCTTCCTGATCACATCACCTCTCAGGATTCCCAGTCAGAGCCGCTCTTCCCTCAGAAAAGCCTTCTTGTGACTCCTCCTTCCCAGTGATGTAAACTCCTTGAGCCTGTCCCCGAAAGTCACCCCCTCCAACGATGCCCAGAACCACTCTACTCAAGGACATCACGAGCCGCCATTTTCCTGAAGCCCCGTCTGAGGAGAAAACTCTCCATCCGGGTCCTCAAGAGGGCACCTACATGGCAGGCTTGCACAACCAGTACCACAAGCCCCCCTCTCCCTGATCTCAAAGGCTCCTGCCCCGTGCTGCCCAAGCTGTGCAGACTTCTTTCGATGTGTCCTCCTCCAACCTGCACGTTCCATTTGTTTCACGCACAGTTTCTCCTCTTGGCAGACTACTAATCTCTCTTCTCTCTGCCCTCGGCCAAGCCCACCCCACAGGCCTTCCAACACGAAACCTCCCCAGCAGCCTCCAGGTCTAGGACTCAGGGGGCACCACCAGGTCTTCATAAGAGACAGAGCCCTTCTGGGCCTTTGCTCAAATAGTTCTCTCAGCCTGAACACTGTTCTTTGTCCCACCCCTTCACCTGGATAATGCTTACTCATCCTTCAAGTCTCAGTCTAGATGTCACTTCTTCCAGGAAGCCCGCCAGGAATACCCTGTACAAAGTTGGCAAAGTTCCCTGCCCTTCTTTTGTGCTCCCCTAATAATACCAATCCCCCTGCTCTGTCGTTGGGTCTCTCTTTTCCTCACAGTCCTGAGAACTGTCTAGGGAAGGAACCATGCTTAGTTGACTTTCCTTCTTGCTGGTCTGGCTACTAGTACTCAACAGGAGCTCAATAAATGCTCAATGGATGAATGAATGTTTAGGTGGGGATCTTGGGGAGGAGGGAGTTGACACCACCTGGTGGCTACTCACATGCTGTCCAGAGAGGTCTTCCGCAAGCTGTACCGGCCTTGTCTTTGGGTCGCCATGGCCCTGTGTTCCCTCCAGGTTCCTGGGGGGCTGGACAGAAGGGGGCACGGCAGGGGAAGACAGTGAGAGAAGGAATAAACACACCATGGGTTCCCAAAGAGATGCCACCAGCTCAGTCAGCCCAAGCAGAGGGACTACTCAGGGCAAGAGCATGACTCCCGCCACCCAGGCCCACTGGCTGAGACCCTCAGCCTGAAGGCCAAGACAGACGCCACTTTAGGGAATCAAGGGGCTCCTTAAGAGTCAAGAACTGGGTTCATGGTTCATCGCCTATTGCAGGCATTTGCACCTTTCTGAACTTGGTAATTTGAAAAGAGCAGTAATTTGGTTTGGTAATTTGAAAAGAGCAGTCCATTGTTCCATCAGGAGGCCTGGATTCTGTCCTCGCCCAGCTGGGTGAGGGTGACAGTTCCTTTTCCTCTCTGGGCCTGTTTTCTCCTGTATGAGGGTGGGGTCCAGTTTATCCAGCACGGATTTCTACTCTGGGTTCCTAGCATGGAAGGCCTATATTTTATTGGCCATCCTTTTCACTGAAGAAGCTCCTGATCCAAGCAGGACTCAGCAGAATATCAGCCAATGGCCACCAAGGCTGAGGATGGAAGAAGGAAATATTTGGGGGCAGAGTGGGGAGGGATTAGAAACATAGTGAGAGGCAGAGATCGCCATCTTCAGCTTCCTCGAATGGTTAGTCACAGTCTTGGGACCAGTTCAACCAAAGAAAATTCTAGAACTTCAGGAGAGATAGAGAATGATGAAGGAAGGACTTGAAGGGGCCTGCTGGATACCTCTGGAAGCAGTTGGTATTGTGTTGTGAAAGGGTAATGGAGGGGCATCTCTGTGACAAGCCTCCAGGGGCAGGGGACAATGAGGCAGAAGAAAGCTAAGGCAAGAGGAGCCCACCCTCCAGGCCCAGTGGGCAGGGATGTGGACAATAGGAGCCCCAAGAGCCCAGAGTAAAAAGAAACCAAAACAGAGGAGCAGCCATTGCAGTGATTGGCACCAACCTCAGTTCTAGTCTCTCCTCCACCAGGAACTGGCTGTGTGACTTCGGGCAAGGAACCTAATCTCTCTGGTCTTCCATTGAGATAATAATACCACTTACCTGAAGACAGGGGGTAACCAGATGATCTTCCAGGGCTGAGATCAGAGATTGTGTGATCGCTCTAACTTGTCCTTCATTTCTGCCTTCTCCCCCTCATGGACTTATGCTCAGTATTCCTGGGTCAAAGGGGACCCATCTCCCATCTGTGCCTAGGCCACCGAGGCTGCCTATGGCGAGCAATCAGCACAGAGGGTGTGGAGTTCTGACGGTCTGACCTACCAGGGTTGGAAAATCCCATGCCCACCTTGGCCCTGGCGCCCAGCGAGTAAATGAACAAGCAGGTGAGGCAGTGAAAGGAAGCCAAACGAGAATTCTGCCTGGGATCCTCAAAGGCCAGCCGGCCCCTTGCAGCCTTCCTACACCACACTGTGGGGGCTGATGGGGCTGCTCAAAGCAGGAGCTATAGACGCCACTCCCAGTCCGGCCTGGCCGGGCTGCAGCCGCCCCTGCTGGAAGAGATCTGAGCATGCAGACTCTGCCCACTCACCCAAGCCCCCCGACCCTGGCCCTGCCTCCTAGGGAGCCACAGCGCGCTCTGCCGAGACTGGGGCACTTTTTGGCTTATATCTTTTAAGAGCTGCAAGCACCACCACCATTAATGCCACAGGGGAAATGCATGATCCCAAGTCTCCTGGGCTGTTACTTCTCAGGACAATACTCTAGAAGCCACCACTAGGCAGGCCTCCTAGCAGAAAGAAGCTACATAGTATTACTTCTGCCGCACTTTGTAGACAGAAACATTACAAGCGGGGGGCGGGGGGGGGGCAAAAATGCACCCCCCTAGCCAGTGCATCCAAGGCCCAAAATCCTTCACTTCAAGCAGGCTGCAGACCTTCTGAGAGAGGACAGGCTCGTTCCTGGAGCCCCGCAGAGCTGCAAGTGAGAAGCTCTGAGGAGGCTGATCACCCCAAAATAGACTTGTTTTTTTTCACAACTTTTTCATGAGGCATTGGCATCTCTTGCAAGCATGGAAAAAAAATAGCCTGAACTGTTAACAAATAAAGATTATAAAAAGCCCCAACTGTTCCCCATGGCTTTCCATGTGGCTGTGGTGTTCTAGAGGGGGCAGGGAGGGAGGCCGAGAGGGAGGCCAGAGGAGATGTGTGTCCAGGAGCCCCCAGTCCCCTTTCCTCTGACCCACTGTTCCCCCTTGGCAGCTGGTCTTGGTAGAGCTCGAAGGGATAATAATCCATGTTAGGGATGGGAAAGATTTTTGTTGATCCTCAGAGGTCGTCCACTGTGAGTGTGTATTACTGTTTACTGCTTGCAGATAAAGGAATGCACGGCCTGGAACAGGGAATCTTAAAAACCGAGAATAGGACAGGGTTTGTTTAGTAAACACTGAGCAGGCTCAGTGTTCTTGTCAAGGTCAGCTTAGTCTGAACTTGGACCCTGCCTTGGCCATTGCTGCATGTCAGTAACCGGACCCGAGTTTCGGGCCATAGCTGCTTTGGACCCAGGTTAAAGGATAGTGAGGGGCTTCCCAGGAAGGGCCCTGGCCCTCACCTGCACTCTGGGCTCCCCTTGCAGGGCTCCAGGTCAGACCCCGCAGAGCACCCCCGCACCCTTTTGCCCTAGCCCCAGAGCCTCCAACAACACGATACTCGAACCTCCAACAACACGATAAAGGAAGGGATACAAAAAGCGCTGGAGTGCATTCTGGAACTGGGTTCCCGTCCCCTCGGGATTCTCAGGAAAATCAGGTAGTTGACCTGGATGGTATCTAAGGAGGCTCGGACCCTGACTTTCTATAACCAGAGGAAGAGGGTTCCCCCAGCTCCCAAAGCTCCGCGTCCTCTACAAAGTCTGGAATCATTCACGGACCTGCCCCATCCACCAGTGAGGCTCCCTTTCCTCTCGCTCTCCCGTTCCTTAGCCGCCCCCTTCCCCTGATTCTTCCCTCTCCTTTTCTCCACCTCCTGGGCAGAGAGATCTAGAAAAATATCTGTGCA
>CM052899.1:37251193-37281735 GCA_028534135.1 Potos flavus | reverse complement strand
CCTGCTTCATTTACACTTCAGAACAATGATGCCCACTGGGCAGGTGGGGAAACGCAAGCTTCGAGAAGCCACGTGACTTGCTACTGTCACAAAGTGGGCAGGGCCGAGCCTCTCAGAGGAGATGGCACCGTCCCTGACCCCCTCCAACCTCGGGCCCCGATTTCAGAGCTTTAATGCATTGCTCTGAATTCATACCAAAATGACTCTTTATCTGAGAAACCCGAGCAGGAGCAGAAAACGGTGTGTGCCAAGTCCCATGGGGAGTTCGTGGCCCTGTGGGGCCCAGGGCTGGGGCCCCTTCCCCAGCCTCCATCTCTGTGGGCTTCGGTTTACTCGTGCGAGAGACCAGGTGGTGCTGGTGATCCCCACCGGTTTTGTAATTCTGACCGTGCGAGGTTATCATGGGGCATGATTTCTGCCATCAGGGAGGGTCGCTATAGGGAGACAGATGGCAGAGAAGCAGGAATGACCCAGCTGGGACCTGCCTCGGATCCCTCCCAGCCCCCATTCACCCTGCAACGCTGGCCCCAGGAGAAGTTGAGAATGTGGGAAAGTTTTCATGCCTCAAGCAATGGGCTTTTAACTCAGTTGATGGAGTATATATATATATATATATATATCCCATCTATGTCAGAGAAACGGACGGGTCTTAACAGCTGGAGATAAAGAAGTACGCCCTGGAAGTGGAGGCACAAGGAGGAGACAGAATTAGAGCCCAGGGCAAAGGTCACCCGGAAACAGGGACAGCTGGAGCCTTAAACGGTCACTTCACAGAGCCCCTCAGCTGGTCTGACTCCCTGTGCAGGGCTATGCCCTTCACCTTCGCTAGGACCCACAGCTGTCCACCTCTCAGCATCAGCCCGTTGTCTGAGTGACCTAGCAGTATATATATCCTCGGGCCTCAAGAAGCCTCAGTGTCAGCCTCATCCTTTTGGAAAGCAAAAGAAGCTTTTGGAAGGGGGTGACAGCAGGCTGATCAGGGGCTCTCTGCTGCCCTGAAAAGCATTTTGCTTGTGCTAGCCTGAGTTCCTGGGCAGGTGGGACTACAAAGAAGCGTCCAATTGGGTGGGCAGGAGCAACAGAGGGTGAGGATTAGAGTTAGGGATGCTGCTCCGTTTCTTTTTGGAGAAACGGATCTTCCTGCCACCAGATCAGGCGGCTCCTGAAGTGGGGAGGGACATCAAGGGCTGTGCAGTCCCGGAGTGAGCAGTGAGGAAAACCCGGGTGCAGGAAAGGGCAGAGCAGAGCTATTCCCAGAATTGGCAGGGGCCACTCGGGCTGGAGAAGGGCAGAGGCAGAACTGGCATGGGGGCTGAGCTGGTCCCAGAAGCACGGGCTGCCGCCCCGCTCCACCCCGGTCCCTGGCCGCTGGTTGGGTAGAATGAAAAGGGCTCCTTGGAGGAGGAGAGACCCTGCTTCCCTTCCCTCCTGGCGAGGTTCCAAGGAGAGAGTGGAATCCAGGCCCGCCCTGGCTCCTGGTCCCTGTAGATGCTGCCCCTTGACACTCCCATTGCATGTGGGACCCTTCCAGTTTCAGCCTTGGGACTGGCTGCCTTGCGTTGCTGGTCCACAGTCAAGGGGCTGCTGCACCCTGATGGGTAAGACCCCTGATTCCTGAATGCACCTTCCCCCTGCCTTCACATCTCCCTCCTTCTGAGGAGATCACATTTCGAGAACTAACTGCTCCTTGTCCCGGGTTCTGGAAGGGACCAGGTGAGGACAGGTAGAGCAGCCAAAGCTGGAGCTCCTCATTTCCCCCCCAGGCACAGAGAAAGGGTCCCGGCGGTGGTCTCAGGATGGCAGGGCCTGGGACTTACCCGCTGCCTTCCCTCCGGGGCCCAGCTGGCCTGTCAGCGCTCCCTGTCCGGAAGCAATGTCCTGGGCCAGGTCAAGGGGAGGGAATGCGTGAGGAAACAATACACGGATTTAAGGGCTGGGATCCCAACCCTGGCCTATGGGGAGCCAGGTAAGGGTCATGGTTACGGTATCCAGGGGTGGGACTAGCAGGCCAGCCTCCCAGTCAGTTGCCTCCCCGTTCAGGTCTGTGCAGAGCCCAGAAATAAGCCACTTGGGCCAGAGGCCCCACTCCCAACTTTGGACAGGTGAGCATTCTTGGTATCTGGGCCCAGCCCCTGACCCCCAGGGCCTTTTTTTGGTCTGCCCTCGGACTCTCATTCTGACTTCTGTCCCGGCCTCTCCTCCTCCCTGGTGACTCACATTGCTTTGGAATTTCACTCACTGGCTCTCTCTGACGCACATCCTGGGAGCCTGGCCTAGAGCCAGGGAACAGCGCTGTGGCTCCGGCCCCACCGGTGATTAATTTTGGCAGCCTGAGCTGGAGGCTATATAGAGGCAAGCAAGGCTGGAGAAGCGAGACGGGAGTTGGGGAGCGTTGCTGGACAGGAAGCCTGTCTTCCTGCTTCTGCTCGTTTGCACTCAGGTAGGAAATAAACCAGGGGAAAGCTATTAGCTTGTAGTGGTCAGACATTACTTGTCTGGCCAGCCAGGATGCTCGAGAAGATTGAGTAACTGAGTTCGAAACCTAGACTGGCCACTGCGCTTCTTGGAATCGATTTCTGGTCCTCAGTTTCCCCTTTTGTGAGTCCTAAAGGTTTGAGATCCCTCATTGTGAACGCCAAGAATGGTGGCCTTGTACTCGGTTGATGTAGCCTACGCATCTCTCACAACGACTTGGACTCTGTTATCTCCCTATTTTGAGTATGATGTGAGGGGCTGGTGCGGGCTGGGACCGTGGAGAGAGGCAGGGGGAGTTGACGTGACAGTGCACCGGGCTGAGATGTGTTCTGCCATCTCCCCGACTTGTCTCCATCGGATGCCTCAGCAGGGAAGGGAGAGGATCCTTCGCAGCCTTTACCGCCCTTGAGACACTGGGGCGTGCTTAGGTAGCCCTCAGTGGCCCCCTGGGTTCTGCATGCTATCCCCACTCCTCCAGAAGCAGCTTGCTTTTCCCATCTCTTCCCCAGACTGTTCTCCACCTCTCATCTTCCCCAGCTGTCCAGGGCTCAAGGAGTCACAGTCCCAGCCTTGCCCCTTCTAGCTCCTCTGCTAAGTAAAGGGCTCTGTGCCCGTCTGATGGGCTGACCCCTGAGAGCGCCAGCATGGGGCAGGGCTGGGGGACACCCTCAGTGTATTCAGGAAACAAAGCCCTCACCCCCATTGTCTAGCCCCGAAGAGCGACTGCGGTGAAAAGAACCATGGGTCAGTTTCAGGGGAGTTGGCCTTTGGGTGAAGATGTCACCACCCCTCCCCGCCACCGAGGTCTGATGGATGCCGTACTTGTTGCTAGGGTCTGCAGCATAGGGTTGCAGATTGCTGCTGCAATATGGTCTGTAGGGGGCGCTAGAGAAGCATACTTTGGGCACTCCTCTCCTTCGCCCTCTTAGCCTCCCTGGGGGGACCATGATCATTTGGAAAGATGTAGAGAAGTAAAGGGTACTGTTAAGGAAATGAGTCTGTGCCTTGATACCCATACCAATGATTATAATCAGGGCTTTTTTTTTCTTTTTTCAAATTAAAAGCACTGTTAATAACACAATACATCATGGCCAGGGAGGTTTAAGAGTTTGGAAACCTGGGTCAAATCGAATTCAAACCAAAGGAGTTCCACTTACAGGTTTTGGATATCCCACATATTTCCTTCTGTAGTCATTAGTATTTTTAGGTGATATAATATATGGTCCACTAAAGTATTACACATACCAAGTCATAAAACATAATAAGGACCCAAACAACCATGAGTGCCTCACTCGACTTAAAAAGTATGACACAAGCAACACACAGCATGGCTGAAGCCACGCGTGTGAGATTTCTCGTTCCCATCTCTAACCTCTCGACGCAGGGACCCTAGTCAGCATCTGGGGGTTGTCATTTCCCTGAAGATTCCAAATATTTTCTATTGTATTGTATGGGCCTCCCTAAATAATGTACTGTTTAGGTTTGTTTGTTTTTAAGCTTCTAGAAATAACATTATACTGTACGCGCATCGTCTTGCTGGACTTGTCTCTTCTCAGCTTCGTGCTGCTAAGATCGGGCCACTGAGCTGTGCGTGGCCGCGGTGCCCTATCTGCTGGGCCGTGGGGTTCCCAGGGCCACAGTGGGTTATTTTGCTTGCCAGTCTTAAAACCGCTCCTTTGAATATTCTCGTGCTTGTCCAAGTGCACATGTTTAAACCTTTCTCACTGGGTAAACACCCAGAAATGGGATGGCTGGGTTATGGGGTGAGTGCCTGCCCCACTTGACAAGATTGCACTGAAGGTTTTCCAAAGTGGCCAGAGTCCCACTCCCCCACCCCACTGCAGTGAAGGAGGGTTCCAGCTGCTCCTGATTCTGGTCTCCACCCAGTGCCTCTCTGCTGGGTGCCTCCTGTTATCTCAGCAGTAATAGCCTGAGTTTCTCTGATGACTCACAAGGTCAAGCTGGTATCTTCCAACGTTTTGGTAGATTTCTGTTTCTTCTTCTGTGAGGTGCCTGTTCATGTCCCTTGCCCATTTTCTGGGCACCATCGTTCTCTTATCATCAGCGATTTGTATGAGTTATGTACCTATTCTGAAATGAATATTTTTCAATTATATGAAAAATATGATAGATATTAATATATATTTTAAGTATTAATGTATTTAATATGTGAAAAGCATTTCTAACTTTTCAGCTATGCCTGTGATGAATAATTTTTCCAGGAGTGTGGCTTGTCCTATGATTTTCTTTATGGTGGCTTTTGATGAACATACGTTCTTAATTATACTGCAGTTGAATTTATCCAGGTTTCTTTCACGGATAGTGTATTTTGTGTCTTAAGAAATCCTTCCTTAGCCTAAGGTGATAAATATAGTTTTCTATATTTTTTCTCAAACATGTTAAGCTTGTCCTTCCTGTTTAGAATGTTCTCTGTAATTGATATTTATCAACTGGGATTTTGGCTAAGAAAAAAGCCCCAGTACTTTATTTTAAAAATATTTCTCTGGTTCTATAATTAAGAAATGTTCATTAACAGATATTGATAATTGCAGAAAAATATAAAAAATTAAGAACCACTAAAATTTTTACCACCAATCAATGTAGATATCTAAAATACAGAATTGAGGGTGCCTGGGTGGCTCAGTTGGTTAGGCAACTGCCTTCAGCTCAGGTCATGATCCTGGAGTCCTGGGATCGAGTCCCGCATTGGGCTCCCAGCTCTGCGGGGAGTCTGCTTCTCCCTCTGACCTTCTCCCCTCTCATGCTCTCTCTCACTTTCTCTCTCTCTCTCTCAAATAAATAAATAACATAAATAACATTAAAAAAATTCTAAAAAATAAAATACAAAATTGATATATATCACGTCATATAGCATTATCTTCCTTTTTATGTCTTTTTTCTCTGATTTTACAGGTTCATAGTAGAACATTTAGAAGTAGAAGATAAATAAAGAAAAGCAAGTATGTCATAGTTTCACACTACTCTGAAATTGTTCAGTGTGCCTCCCAAACATCCAAACCGGTTACTCAGGAGCAGAGTTCTCTGCTGAAGATCATGGCCATCGCCCTGCCAGTAGAGATTCTCCAGCAGAATCCTTGGCCCGGAAGAGACTCATGCGCACCCCTGAATGAGCATATCATGAGGGAGTCCCTAACAACCTGACAAAATTCCAAAAAGGCCCACTCAAATTCCAGAAAAAAATTGTGAAATGAATTATTTAGATGATAAATAAGTCATGCCTCTACCAAAAACCTTTTTCCTTAGGACAGAAAATAAAAATACAGGTTACGATCGCTATGGCCAAAACCAAGTATTTTCCCCCCACATTTTACTTCAGCTTTACTATGGCCAAATTATCCATCTCAGCATATCATCCCTTTAATAGAGAAACTATTTGAACTCTATTTCGCCTTGTCGGTATAAACATTGTCTACATGGTTGTCTATGTGCCCACTCACGGATGAGGCAGGGAGAACTAAACAATTGAGCTAAGCATGGTACTCACTATTTCTTTCTTTCTTTCTTTTTTTTATTTAACGTGTTCTTTTTCTTTTTTTAAGATTTTATTTATTTATGTGTCAGAGAGAGAGAACAAGTAGGCAAAGCAGCAAGCAGAGGGAGAAGTAGGCTTTCCACTGAGCTGGGAGCCCGATGTGGGGCTCGATCCCAGGACTCCGGGATCATGACCTGAGCTGAAGGCAGATGCCCAACCGACTGAGCCACCCAGGAGCCCCAGGTACTCACTATTTCAACCAAGACCAAAAGGTGCCTCACAAGAGAGATGGCGCCTATACCAATGGATTGGAGTCTGCACAGAATCTCAAGTCTAGTTCCTGAGGTAGTTCTACCTTGCTACATCAAAAAGACTTGAGAATGTGGGAGTGGCAGGAAGGGGCCGTGGATACCTGGGAAGGAGTTACGGGAGCAGAGCCTTCCACCAACAGGTGGAAAGGCCAGGAGGCTGGGGAGAGGTTTCAAAGCAAGCATTGCCATCTGGCCCAGGGCCTCCTTTGGCCTGCGTGACGGGAACAGAGGTAAGAGCCCCAAATCAGTAGCCTCTAAGTTTTCCTGCATGTAGGTTTGGGGAAATGGTGAGAAGACAGAGCCGGGGATCCCTGGGAGCAAGGGAAGGCTTCTCTCTTCTAGTTCTGCGGCACAAATGCCTGGGCGGGCTTCAGTGCTTAGCCTGTGACATCACCGTTTCTAGACTGGGGCCTCTGAGAGCCTGGTGGGCAGGACTGGGGTTGGGAGGGTGGGCAGAAGGCCCAGCCGTACCTGAGCAGGGAGTGGTCCCGATCTTGGGCGGCCCGGGCTGAGCAGGGTGGTGCTGCTGCAGCTGGAGCTCAGCTGCCTGGGCTCAGGGCCAAGCTTAGGCTCCTTTGGAGCCCTAAAGTCCTCTGGAGGGCTGGAACTTTCCCGTAAGAGTGTGGCAGCCAGTGTAAGCTTACTGCTCATTCTGCAACCCCAGGAGAGCAGACGAGAGTTGCTTCAGAGGCAGGTAGGAGGAGAAAGGGGCTGCACAGACGGTACCTACCTTTTGTCCCTTTTCATCCTACCCACCTTCCCCCCTCTGTCCCCCACCCAACAAAAGGAGACTGCACCAGCTCCGGCTGTGAATTCCTGGCAGGGACAGCGGCTAATTCAAATGAACCTGGCTGGCAAAAGACCCAGCTCTGAAAACCAGCCTACTTGGAACAATCTCGAAGGGCCTGCCCTAGTGAGAAGAGTATCTCAAGGCTCCATGGAAGCCAAGAAGAGGGTGGGGGTGGGAGGTCCTTCGGCTCCTCCCTGAGGCTCCCGCTGGGGGATGAGATCTCTTTCTTTCAGTCCGCCATCTAGCTCAGCCTGGGTTTAAAAATCCTTGTCAGCACAACCAGAGTTGAAAAGATGGTTCGCTTTTACCGGTCGGATCAGCTCCGGTCAACATTTATTGAACTAGTTATGTCAGGCATGGACAATTAGCTTTAACAATAGGAAATGAGATCGGAAGGAAAAAATACATTTCCACAAGCAGATCTTTTATATACGCCACAGTGGAATTCTGAAAAAGACCGTTCTGAATCTCCAAGGAAAATCAGTAGGTAGTTTAAAATCGGAAAAGTTGTGAACCAATTTTTTTGCTTAAATCTCTGCAGATAAGGTATTACGCTTGAAAGAAGCAGCTTAGAGCAATTTAAGTGTTTTGATTACCTGTGGCTAAAAGGGAAAGTTAAAAATAGGCTATTTGGACGAATGCTAAGTGTTGTTTTGGGGTCATAGCTAGGGGACGAGATGTACTTCATGTAATCAAGCAGAAACACAATGTTGTAATTTGGGATTTTGAAAGTATTTGGGACATCACACAAAGCTGTTAGAAGATTGGGTTCCTTGGAATTTGGAGCTCTAATTGTAAATATCCACAGAGTTTGTTTTTTAAAAAAACTTGGTATTGGACATTAGTTCAGACTTGCACTTTGAAGATAGCTAGGATAACAATCAAAATTGTCCTGATGAAATGAACTGACCCTTCTGTTTTTCAGAATTAAGGAATTTGACGATTAAATGAATTCTCATTTCTCTTCACACTGGTAAGATAAATACACAATTTTTTTCACTGTTTGGCCTCATGCATATTCTAATGTAACAGTTGGGCATTTAAAACCTGAAGGATTTTAATTTACCAGTAAGTTTTTTTTAGCAAATAAAATAGGCAAAGAACACTTGGATACAATTCATTTTTAAAAAGGAAATAAATATGGGAACATTTTTAAAAGGCTTAACCTCGGTTATTTTTAAAAACTGACAATTAGATCAATTTTTAATCTATCAAATGAGTAAGAATTTTTCTAAATGGTGATACTCGACGCCCGCTGCTTGATGGAAATATAAATTAGTACATTTCTGAAAAACGATCAGATGGTATATGTGAGGACCCATGCAGAGTCCCGGAGCTGGTATAAAAATTATCGTAAATAAAAGATTATTTAATTATGAAGACATCTGAGAGTCAATGGTTGCAGAAAGAAAGTTTCTCAGAGCTTCCCTTATCTGACTAAAAGCAGCAAGTTCTGGGAAGTAAGTCTGCCACAAATTCTTTCTTCAGGGCAGATCTATTCCCAGGATAGATCAAATAAAACCTACCCCAAATCTCTTCTCTTGGGGATTTGTATGGTCCGGAAGGAGATAGAAAGGCAGCCCATACTTGACAAACATCATCACAAACTTTCTTATCTCTGAAAGAGATTGTTCTGAAAATCCATTGTCTTTCCTTAAAAAAATCCCTTTATTCTTCCTATAGCAGCCTTTTCTCCCTCGCCCCCTTTTCCCTAATAAGTTAGATAGATAAGCCTTTAACTTGAACCATTTTAACAATCCAGCTACTTCATTCATTGGCTCCCATGTGTACCCCAGAAAACCTTTTCCCCTGTTACTCTTTTGTTGGTTTAATTTGCCGGCCTCAGGCACTAAACCTAAGAGGCAGAGGCAAAGTTTCTTTCCCCTCTTTTGCATATGTATGAAGAGGCTTAAAAGAACACACATACTTTGACCCAAGAAAATAACTAAGAACAAAATCTAAGGAAATAATCAGAAGTCAGGAAAAGATTTATGTGAAGGATGATCTAAACAGTAGTAATTTGGGGGGAGGGGGGGAGATGAAGGAAAAAAAAATAAACTGTCTTAGTCCATTTGGCAGTTAAAACAATACCATAAGCTGGGGCTTAGTATTAGAAAATATTAGAAAAATATTTCTCACAGCTCTGGAAGCTGGGAAGTTCAAGATTAACATGTGGGATGTTTAGTATCTAGTAAAAGCTCACTTTTTGGTGGACCAGTCTTCTCACTGTAGCCTCACTTGGTCAAAGTCGGAATAGATCTCTCTGGGGTCTCTTTTATAAGGACACTCATCCCATTCATGAGGGCCCCACCCCCATGACCTAATCACCTTCCAAAGGCCCCACCTCCAAATATCACCATATTGAGAATGAAGTTTCAACATATCCATTTGGGGGTGAGTGGGGGAGAAAAACATGAAGTCTAGAGCCCTAAGGGCCCTACAACAGGAGAAGTTTTAAATAAATGTTGGTATATTCATAAGATGGAACGTGTTATTGCCCGTGCACACAGGTGCGCGTGTGCACACACGCCCCTCACACAGACAAGTGATTGTTTATTAGCCTGATCTCAATTAATCAAGCAAACTCCATACAGGAGAAAAGGGATGGAAAGAAATATCACCAAATGTAAACTGGTTATTTCTGGATTTTGAAAATAAGGGTCTTAAAATTTTCTTTCTGTATATTTTAATATTTTACAGATTTTTGTTTAAAATTTTATTTATTTATTTGACAGAGAGGAGAGAGATCACAAGTAGGCAGAGAGGCAGGCAGAGAGAGAGGGGGAAGCAGGCTCCCTGCCGAGCAGAGAGCCCGATGCGGGGCTCGATCCCAGGACCCTGAGATTATGACCTGAGCCTAAGGCAGAGACTTTAACCCACTGAGCCACCCAGGCACCCCAATATTTTCCGGATTTTTGAAATAAGTATGTTAATACCTTTTGACAGGGGATGAGGGAAGAGAAGCCAAAAATTTAATTGTTTTTTCAAAAGATTCTTTCAAAAGAGAGAGAGCACAAGCGGGGTGGGGGTGGTAGAGGCAGAGGGAGAAACAGACACTCCGCTGAGCAGGGAGCCCAACGTCTGGCTTGATCCCAGGACCCCACGATCGTGACCTGAGCCAAAGCCAGAAGCTTAACAGACTGAGCCACCCAGGTGCCCTGCCAAAAAAGTAATTATTAATCAAAATAATAAACAAATTAATTAATGTTGCAGGAAGAAAGGTAGGACAGAAGGAAGGAAACGTTTTGCTGGGTCTTTTCCTTCAATTGTAAAATGTCACTAAAGCAATAAATGTGGGTAGTTTTTTTCTTAAGGTACAAACAGTATTTTAATTGTTTTATTGCATCCCATAGGTCAGTGATAAAAGCAAACGCCAAGTTGGTACATTAAATAACTTGGTGCATAAAAGACTAATAAAGTAGATATACATGTATGCGGATATATTGTGACAATATATAAAGATCATAGGAAGTTAGTGAATTGCTTATTGCAAATAGCTTTTAAACACGCTTTTCAAAGATAACAAAACATAACAGGTAGTTAAGTAAAAGAAATCTGCCATAAATTCAACATCAGAGTGGCAATTCTTTTCCTTTCTATCTACGTTATACGCTTTTTATACCTTTTTTGCTTATTTATCAATCTTAGATTTTTTTCTTGATTTTAGCCTCATGTTGTGTGATATACATGATATTTTTAAATTTTTTACTGTCCGTGTTTGCAAACGTCCAGAAAAATTGAAAAGAAATAATCCAATAAATACTCATTCCCATTACCTAGACATAACAATTTGTTAACATTTTTCACGCTTTTTTTTTTTGGCCAAAATTTTTCAAAATAACTTGGAGATATTGGGGAACAACATCTTCAAGATCCTTCTAGCTGGACTAAAAATCAGATTGACAGGGTGCCTGGGCGGCTCAGTTGGTTAAGTGTCTGACTTGTAAATTCAGCTCAGGTCAGGATCTCAGGGGTCACGATCTCAGGGTCTTGAGATCACGCCCCGCATGGGGCTCCGTGTTGGGTGTGGAGCCTGCTTAAGTTTCTCTTTCTCTCCCTCTGCCCCTCCCTCACCCCATGTGAGGGCGGTCTCTCTCTCTCTCAAAAAAACAAAAACAAAAAAACCAAACTGACAAAAACAAAAACAAACCAAAAAACAAAAACAAAAAAAACCAAACTGACATTATTTCATATATATACATGTGTATATATATATTCCTACATATACACAGGGAATCCACAGGGACATGGAATTGCAAAGACAAAATGAGGAACAGATGTCACCTGAACTTAGAAGAAGGGGTAGGGGACTGGGATGTCAAAGGGGAGGAATGCAATTCATAGGAAGACGAAAAAGAGCAAATGTTTGATCAACGAGTGTTTGCTGGGCCCCTCGGAAACAATGGGACCTCAGGACTTGGATCAAACAGGCCTTGCTAAGTTCCTCCCTGTCTACCCCACCCGGCTTGCATCTTAATGGAATTCTCTATGGTGACCGCTCTCTTCTTGGAGCTGGTCCTCTCTCTAAATTCTTTTTAGGCAGTTGAGGGGGAGGTGAAGAGCTTTTCCTGAATCTGCTGGGTTTTGATTGCTTTTAACTCAAAATAATCTTCATGCAAAAGCAGCTCGTCTTAGGTGGCAGGGCAGCCCCAGCCCCTACGTAGACATTGTGACACTTACTCTGAAGTCCTTCAACATCCGTGTCCTCCAAAAGGATGTTCTTCTACATAAATAACCACAAAACCATCATTACCCTGAAGCAAATTAACAAAAATTCTCTACTATCGGGGCACCTGGGTGGCTCAGTAGGTTAAGCATCCGACTCTTGATCTCAGCTCTGATCTTGATCAAGGTGGTGAGTTCAAGCCCCGCATTGGTCTGGAGCCTACTTAAAAAAACAAAAACAAAAACAAAATTCTCTAGTATCATCTACTACCCAGTTGGTACTCATAGTTCCTAAATTGTCCCCAAATATCTTTTCCAGCTAGTCTTTTTATCCATACCTTTTTAACAGCTGCCTAATATTATCATCAATGGCTAAACCATGATGGAATTAACCAGTTCTTCTAGAGCTGACTTGTAATTGTCGAGGAGTTTCTTTCTTTGCAAATTTGGTCTTCCGGCAAATGTTTATTGAGCCAAGTGCTAAGGGCTAGCATTACGAGGTGAAAGTCATTTTCCTGCCTTTGAGTAGCATGTGCTCAGTGCCCAAGGAGCCGTTATTTCTTTGATGGCACATTTCTAAATTAGCTGAAAGAGGGGAAACTGAGTCAAAGAGTGAGTGCTTGCATCTTGATATGTATTTTATCTATGAAAGAAGTGTAGTCTACTGATTATGCCGTATCAACAGAAACAACGCTTCTGGCATTTACCCCAGCTGAAAATGACAACATTCCCTCTTGGGATTTCATCTGTCCCCACCCCTGTTATTTTTCTTTTTGGTATTTCATTGAGTAGAAAATGTTACTGCTTTTTCTTTATTCCTTAATGGAGCAAAATGGCTTTTTCTTCTCGGATCCCCCCCATGACTTCTATTTGGCCATGCTTTCAGGGTCCCTTCCTTTGGTCCTTTTGTCCTGGCTTCCCCAGCTCCCAAGCATTCCTGCCCTTGGAGAGAGGGGCCTTGCCCTGGGAGACCTATTGGGTGGTCTGCAGTCCTCGGTCTGCCCCAGTCTCTGCCCCAACCCGCAGAGTGTTTACTGTTTCCACACTCCCACCCCAGGAGTCCCCTGGGCTAATGGGTTGGCCGGGACTTGGGACTGGGAAGAGAGATCAGAGGAAGGATCTCTGGCCAGGACTTAGTATTGGGAAGAGAGATCAGAGGAAGGAAAGGGGCCACCCAGCTGGAAGGACACCTTTGAATTCAAGCCTCCTCAGCCTGGTTCCCCTTTTCTCCTATCCCCTCTTCACTATGTTCTTGGAGCATCCCATATGCCCCGTGTGTGGGATGTGCTTTGCCTTACCCTACCTGTCTCCCTGCCTAGAATGCACTACCCATTCTCTCCGCCATCCTCCGTCCCTCAAGACCCCAAAATCAAGTTTTCCAAGTTCCTTTCACTTCTGCACTTAGCTCGCACCTCAGCTCCCCTCAGCTGCCACGGCCTTTCTTCGTCCCTCCCCCTCCTCCCCAGTGCCATCCACCAACTCGCCCAAGGGGAATGGCCTCCCTACTTCCTTCACTGCTTCCAGCCAACTCTGGTGGGAATCATGCGGTCACTTTGGTGTGCACGACACACTCGGCCTCTCAGGGAGAGCCTTTCACTCACCTGGTCGCAAAGGGTGGGAGCAGGAGCCCTGACGTCTACGGCACGGTCCAAAGCCAGGATTCTCTTCCGACAGCTCTGAGGGGACGAAACATCGCATCTCCCCAGCCGGCCTGAGAAGTCCTCATTGGTGTCCATCCTGCCCTTCAAAGGCAGACACGTTGCAGGGCATGTGGAAGACCAGGCTGACAGCCGTGTCCTCCCCCTGGGCGGGGGGGGGGGTGGGGGGGGCGGGGTTGGTGCTGATCCCAGCGCGGAGGGGGCATGCAGTTCTGCTTTGAATTTTTGCAGCGGAACAACCGTTTGGAGACATGGGCCTGACCTTCAGCAGAGAAGAGGTGCCAGAGATATGGCTTTTGGGGTCGACCGTGTGGAGCAGAGCTTTAGACCCTGGAACTGGGCCTCTACTTCTAGGGAGACCAAGAAGAGTCCCAAGGGAGAAAACAGTGGTGCAGGACATGCCCCCACTGAAAAGGGGCCAATGGGACACTTAGGGGGTTGTCATTTTCCCCACAGGCCCTCAAAGTGGTGGGGACCCCAAGAGCACCTGCTCACACACAGGACCTGGGCGGGCTGGCTCCCAGCAGCCCTTTCTCTCCCCCTGCTGGTCATGTGATTTAATTATTAACCCGGGAAAGACCAGGGTTCCATGACTAATTAAAACTCTACCAGCCGCACTTTGCAGGCCCGGACTCTTCCCGGCCTGGTAAATTCTGGGCCTGCAGGGAACGTCAACGTTTCCCTGACCAGTGCTGCCATGAGTAAAGTACCGTCTTCAGTGGGGCCTCAGGGGGACACGAACCAGAACTGTGGAATTGCGGGGGAGGGGGAGCCTGGGCCTGCGCTGTTACAGGTGGGCTCTCCAAGCCTAGAACGTTCTGTGGCTGGACACCATGGGGAGTTCCAGGGGCCCCTCGAGGCTCAGCTCCTGAGCTGTAGGCACTGGCTTGTCTGGTTTTCTCACCCGTGACACTCAAAAAGCACAAAGAGCAAGCAGGCCACCCTGCACCCTGCAACTTGCCTCTGCCTTGTGACTGTGCTTAATATAGGTCAAATGAAAACAGCTCCCAAAATAGACCTTCTCTGAGAAGCAGCTGCGCCTGTGAAATGCTCCACGAAAGGGAAAAGGTGTGGGTGACCGGGGAGTGTAGTTCTCCTCAGGTGTTACATAAGCCGGACCTGAAAATTGGGTCCAAATATCCATGGAGGAAAAGCGAGGGTGCCCCTGCCCCTGCCCCTGCCCCACCTCCCCCACCCCCAAGCCCGGGGAGCAGCCCAACCCTCACAGACATCAGCAGGCTCGCAAGGAGCCGGTTCTGTCCGGGACAACAAGGTCACCCCTCAAAGCATCACTCTGGGGAGCTTGTCATCTACACCAAAGCAATCACATGACTCCCACCAGAACTGGCTGGTGGCCCCAGACTGTGGTGCGGCATGGGGGAGGTGACTCTCCCAGGAGAGCTGGCGCAGGGAGTGGGTTCATCTGCCCCAGGTGGTGGGTGGGCCAAGGGGACTGAGGAAAGCAGGACAAGCCTGTGTTTGTCAGTTCAGGGACAGAGGAAGCTTAAGCAAGAGGAGAACACCCGCTGTGTTGCCCCTCCCCCTGCGGGAGCTGCCTCTTCCGAGAGAAGTCCTCCTGGGGAGCCACCAGTGGCCACCAGTGTGGCCCAGCACTCTCCACAGCACTCTTCCTTTGCCTATTCCATCTTTGCCTCAGCCTAGAGGAGGGGTTTCTATAATGAAAGAGCAGCGCTTCCGCCATTATTCATTTTCCAATCACTGGGTGGTAATTTAGTGGGGGCTACCTCTGAAGGGGGGCAGCAGAGGATCAAGACTTCCCTGAAGAAGTGACTGGAAAAGAGACAGGAAGCTGAAAGGGGCTAGCCAGGCAGGGGAAAGAAGTCAGTGGTATTGAGGAAGCACCTGACACAGCAAGCAAGACATGTGCAAAGGCCCAGAGGCACAAGGGTGAGCATATCTCCAGGAGAAAGCACAACTATGGCAGGAACTGGATGACAGTGAGAAAGGCCTGGTGAGAGCTGAGGCAGACAGAGTAAATGGCCACCACCTCTGGAAGAGCCTTAGGAAGGACGGACTTCCTCCTGACGGAACTGGGACATGCGTTGGGGTGGGGGGGGGCTTTCCAACATGACAGTATGTTAGAGGCCCACACTGCAGGCCGCACCTCAGGTCCACTCCCTCAGATGCTCTGGAGGTGCCACCCCTCAATCCACGCGTTAACAAGTCCTCCCCATGACTCTGATTTAGGCTGAAGTTTGAGAACCATGAAGCAGAAGGTGTGGCTAGGGATTTGTATGCGTGGAAACCGTGAGCAGAGGTTGTGCCTCCAAGAAGTTTGGCTGTGAAGGGAAGAGAAAGGTGGGGGGGCGGGAGGGGGTGGGGGGGTGAGAAAGACTGTCTTGGGTCGGTTCCCTGGGAGGCAGAGGCAGAGATGAAGGTTAGGGGGCAGTGGTTCCCTGGACAGTGAGGCATGAGAAGCAGAGGCGGGAGCCGGACGCAGTGACCCAGAGGCCTGGGCTGAGCCTTCTGGGAGCCGTGGAGCTAGGGTGGCCCTTCAGAGTTGTTCCAGAATCAGGGCAGGGAGGAGGTTTGAGCCTTTGCCCCTGTATTAACCATGCCTTTTTTATTTGCTGTATTTGCTGTATCCGATGTTTTAACATCTTGCTGATTGCCGCGGGACTGCCCCTGGCAGGGCTGGCTAATTCCTAGAGCTAGCAAATGAGTCCCCTGGGAGTGTGACTTTCATAAGCAAACCAGCCAATCCATAGTCTGGACCCTCAACCGCCATCTTGACAGGACTCTTACAGGATTCTTCCACTCAGGACCAAGACCCCCCCTGCCCTAATCACCTCAGGGTCGGGCACCAGGCAACAAGGGAGAGCCCCTATATCCTACAGTCCATAAAATGATTCAAACTAGCCAATCTTAAACCTGTTGACACTGCCTTTCCTGCGGAAGCCATCATGAAGGCGGCTGCCTACATTTCCCCCCATTTTCCCCTTGCGCCCTCTGCCTACAGATGGAAACTTGCACTTCCCCGTGTGACCCCCTGAGTGGCGTGCCTTGCCTCCTGCCTCTAGGGGTCTGTGAGGATAAACTTCTTCCTTTGTGACAGTCTTCTGCGTGTCAGTATGTCTGCTTAAAACAATCCCAGAGCACCCTTCAAATACCCCAGCACCAACCAGTCACCGAGTGTGACCTGCCCTGGGGAGCAGGTGTCACCTGAGGCCAGGCAGCTCCCTCCAGCAATTCCCAGAGGGGGCTTAGCCAGCGGCCACATTTCCAGCAGCTGGGATATCAGATGCCTCAGTCCAGAGGGGGCATCTGGGTTATGCATTAGGGCATTCACTGCTAAAAAAGATCTTTTATAGGTGGAAGAAGCTTAAGAATGTTTAAGTGCTGGGCTGCCTGGATGGCTCAGTCGGTTGAACGTCCGACTCTTGGTTTCTGCTCAGGTCGTGATCTCAGGGTCGTGGGCTCCAGTTGGGCTCCACACTCTGCAGGAGTCTGCTTAAGTTTCTCTCCCTTTCCCTCGGGCCCCTCTCCCTACCCACACACACTCTCTCTCTCTCTCAAATAAATAAATCAATCTTAAAAAAAAAAAAAAAAAAAGATGGCGCTGAGCTGGTGGCATCAGATTGAGGAGCCTGGGCTGGAAGGAGGGACACGAGGGTGGCAGAAGACGAGCCATGCACAGGACCGATGGCCGGCATGAGGCCAAAAACAGCTGTAGTGGGAAGAAGTGGCTGAGTGGGAGAGCTAGATGGATGGGCTGAACAGGGGTGCGAGGGGGGCAGAGTGCAGAAATGCAACAGTTCTGGGTGAAGGGGGGCTTCGAAGGGTGCCCTGGGGAGTGGGTGGTGGAGATGGAACAGAGGTTAAGCTCTGAAAAAGTGAGGCAGTCGAGGAATCAGGAAGCCGAAGTGTTGGCTGGCTCTCTCTCGTGAATGCTGACTCACACATAATGAAGTACAACATTTGGGGAGAAATGGTCCCTTGGACTCCACGGGCTGTCATACCGAGGTAACCGATTGACCTTGTTCAGTAAAAATACCTCTAACACAATGTCGAGGATGTCAAGACCCAAGTTTTTGCTTTTATGTATTTGCTAAATTTAATAGAACGAATGTCATAAAAAGAAAAAAAGAAACATTCTGAAAAAAATCATATGTAGGTTATGGCCTTAAGAAGATGAAATAAAAAGCCTGGGTGAAAAAAGTCAAAATATTTACAAGGATTGCTCTTGGGTGGTGAGTGTTTATAGGGTTACAAGTGGCTATTTCTGGGGGGGCAAGCGTTGTAGTTTTATTTTTATTTAAAGATTTTATTTATTTATCTGTCAGAGAGAGAGAGAGCATACAGCAGGGGGAGCAGCAGGCAGAGGGAGAAGCAGACTCCCTCTGAGCAGGGAGCCCAATGTGGGACTCGATCCCAGGACCCTGGTATCATGACCTGAGCCGAAGGCAGGCGCTTAGCCGACTGAGCCACCCAGGTATCCCAAGTGTTGTAGTTTTAGAAGACAGGACACTGCAGAAGACAGTGAGCTGGATTTCAAAGCGGTCAGGGAAGGAAGAGGAGGTCAACATACTGCCTCTGCTAGAAGGCGTGTAGAAGGCAGCGCGTCCTAAAGCCTGGAAAAGGGCCCTTAGCAGTCAGCTGTAATGCCCAGGCCTGCAGGGAGGTGGCGATCCCAGCTCCTCCTCCACATCCATACTCTAAGCCACGCATTGGTCTGCCTTGTCTCATGACCATGACCGCAGGTGAGGCGGTCTGTCAGATAAGAGTTCTTTTCTTCTTTAAAAGGAATTTCGGAGCAAAAGGAGCTTGAGAAATCATTTTCACATTAGATAAGTATAAGTGAGCTTGAGGTGTCAGCTCACAGGACGGACAGGTGGCTATTTATGAAGATTCTTTTCGCTCTCCTTTCCGTCTTCTACCCATCTATTCTCCTCTCTCCAATCTACTTATTGAATAGCTTCTGGATTTATGACAGCAAGACATGCATTCACTTTAGGACATTTTCAAAGAAAGAAGAGGATTAAGATGCACACACAAAAACAAAACTACGTTTGCCCCCCAGACAACCACTCTATAAACATTCATCACCCAAAAGCAACCCCTGGAAATATTTTGACTTTTTTCTTCTAGGCTTTTTACTACTACTACTACTACTACTTCTTCTTCTTCTTCTTCCCCTTCTTCTTCTTCTTCTTCTTCTTCTTCTTCTTCTTCTTCTTCTTCTTCTTCTTCTTCTTTTAAGATTTTATGTATTTATTTGACAGAGAGAGAGAGATCACAAGTAGGCAGAGAGGCAGGCAGAGAGAGAGGGAAGCAGGCTCCCCGCCGAGCAGAGAGCCCGACGCGGGGCTCAATCCCAGGACCCCAAGATCATGACCCGAGCAGAAGGCAGAGGCTTTAACCCACTGAGCAACCCAGGCTCCCCTTTACTTTATCTTCTTAAGGCCACAACCTATATCATTTTTGGAGGTTTCTCTTTTTTTTTCTTTTTATGACACTCACTCCATTAAATTTAGCAAATATGTATAAAAGCAAAAACTATTTCAAAATCAACCATAATGTAATATTACACTCTGGGTATACCACTAACTAAACTTTATGGAAACATAGGCATTGGATTTTAGATATTGCTTTGGAACCTGCTTGTTTTGCTTAACTTTGTGTCATTCTATGGAAGTCTCCGTGCCCCTTGGATCCACTATTTGTCCTGTGGTCTGTCCCAGAGGCTGACTGTAAAGCACCTTGCCCTCTGGTTTCGAGATGAGTCTGATGAAAGAAAGACCTGCAGGAAATAAGAGGATGGGAGGAAAGTGAGAGCAGGTATTTCTCTCTGGCAGCCTCTCTGTGGGGTCACCTTGAGCTGCCTCTGGCCCCCTGTAAAAGGTCACAGCCTTTTCTGCAGGATCTTCCTTCCAGGTTCCTTTAATAGCTCCCTCCCCCAGGGCCAGACTAGCATGGGGTGAGGCAGGTGCCTCTGGCGCAAACATGTAAGGAGGCACTCACTGTGCCTTGCACAACCCTGAGGGTGAATGTGTCCTCAAATCTGGCATCATAAGTGCCCCACTGAGCTTTGCTGTGGTCCCCGCCCTCCCGCCTCGAAGCCTTGAGGTCTAGTGACCATTTGTTGTTACTAGCCCCTAGTTACATCGCCACCCCTCAGGTGTCCCCCGACCCTGCCCTCACCTTTGTAAGCAGCCCTTTTATTCATCCCTCCTCCATTTATCCCAATGTGAGTGTGCCATCAATTTCCTCTTGGAACCCTGCATCTTTCCATAGCATTTAGTAATGTTTTAAAAAAGATTTTATTTATTTATTTGAGAGAAAGCACTAGCTGTGGGGAGTGGCAGAGGGAAGGGGAGAAGCAGGCTCCCTGCTGAGCAGGGGACCCCCTAGGGGACCCTTCCCCCCAGATCCCAGGACCCTGAGATCATGACCTGAGCCAAAGGCAGATGCTTAATGGGCTGAGCCATCCAGGCGTCCCACGCTTAGTAATTTTTTACACAATTTCTAATGGTTTATTTCCGACATGAAATATAATCATTAAAAAAAAAATCTCATTCCTTCTTGTTAGACTTCTATGATTTCCAAACTATTGCTATTATAAATAATGCTGCAAATATATGGGCATTTCCTTAGGTAAATTTCTAGTAGAATTTCGGGGTTAAACTGTGTAAACATGTTTATGGCTTTTGATCATGTATCAAAATGTACCCAGTTTCAGCTTGCATTCTTTGTTGCTGGTGAGCAGGAACAAGGTTTCGGTCATGTGCTCATCCTTCTTTTTCTAATTGTTTGTGAGCTTTACTCATTTTTCAGAGCAATGATACTTTTCTCATATTGATTTGTTATGCCTCTTTATATATTGAGAATATTAATCTTTTGTCATTTGTTGTAAATACTTTCCAGTTTATTGCTTGACTTTCATCTTGCTTATTGGCATTTAATAATTTTATGCTTGTGTATGGGCATTCAAAAATTTCAGAGTTTTCTCTCTTAAGAGACATCCATTTCTTGCTTTTGGTTTTTTTCTTTGCTTTTAATCTTAGCAAGGCGTTTCCCTCCCCATTATATAAATACTTTTATTATTTTCTCATTCTTTTATAGTTTCATATTTCATGCTTAACTATTTGAACTGTCTGGAATTAATGCTTTTCCTGAATAGTCAATTGTCCTAGCTTCTATACTTACCTAATTTAAATCTCAGTTTTATCATATATTAAATATCCACTCATACTTAGGTTTGCTCCTAGACTTTCAGTTCTGTCTCATCCTTGTGACAGACCAATAATGTTTTAATTATTATAGCTTTATAGGAAAAAAACAAATAAATAAGACATGCTTTTCTCCCCTCCATACCCCATTAACTTTCTTTTTCAAAAAAAATTTCTTGACAATTCTGCTATATCAATTTTTCCAAAAGAAATTTAGACTTATTTTCTAAACTTGCACTGAAGACACAAATTTTTATTGGACTTACTTTATATCTATAAATTTATTTAAAAGTAATTGTTATTTTTTAAATATTAAACTATTTCAACTAGATTATATAGGCATCTCTCCGTTGATTCAATTTTCTTTAAAAAATCTAAACTTCTTTCCTATTAAATTTTTATAATTCTACTCATATATGTTTTGATTTAATGTATATCTTATTTTAATATATTTTTTCTTTTTAAAATTTTTTAAAAATTCTAGCTAGTTAACATACAGTGCAATATTGGTTTTCAGGTGTAGAATTTAGTGATTCATCACTTACATACAACACCCAGTGCTCCTCACAACTGCCCTCCTTAATGCCCATCATCCACCCAGCCCATCCCCCACCCACCTTCTTCCATCAGCCCTCAGTTTGTTCTCTATCATTAAGAGTCTCTTATGGTTTGTTCTCTCTCTCCTCCCTCCCCATATGTTAATCTGTTTTGTTTCTTAAGTTCCAGATATGAGTGAAATCATATGGTATTTGTCTTTCTCTGATTGACTTGTTTCACTTAGCATAATACCCTCTAGTTCCACCCACATCATTGCAAATGGCAAGATTTCATTCTTTTTGATGGCTGAGTAATATTCCATTATATATATTTATATACACATGTATAAATATAAAAATAAATATAAATATTATATATTTATATTATATATATTATACACATACACACCACTTCTTTATCCGTTCATCAGTCGATGTACATTTGGGCTCTCTCCATAGTTTGACCATTGTTGATAATGCTGCTATAAACAGCAGGGTGCATGTACCCTTTCAAATCTGTATTTCCGTATCCTTTGGGTAAATACCTAGTAATACAATTGCTGGATCATAGGGTAGCTCTATTTTCAACTTTTTGAGGAACCTCCATACTGTTTTCCAGAGTGGCTGCATGAGCTTACATTCCCACCAACAGTGAAAGAGGGTTCCCCATTCTCCTCATCCTCGCCAATACCTGTTGTTTCCTGTGTTGTTAATTTTAGCCATTCTGACAGGCGGGAGGTGGTATCTCATCATGGCTTTGATTTGCATTTCCCTGATGCCGAGTGTGTGATGTTGAGCATCTTTTCATGTATCTGTTGGCCATCTGGAAGCCTTCTTTGGAAAAATGTCTATTTAATGCCATCTGCCCATTTCTTAACTGGATTATTTGTTTTTTGGGTGTTGAGTGTGCTAAGTTCTTAATAGGTTTTGGATACTAACCCTTTATCAGATATGTCATGTACAAATATCTTCTCCCATTCCATAGGCTGCCTTTTAGTTTTGTCGATTGTTTCCTTCGCTGTGTAGAAGCTTTTTTTTTTTTTTAAGATCTTATTTATTTATCTGACACAGAGAGAGAGAAAGAGAGCGAACAACCAGGCGGAGCGGCAGGCAGAGGGAGAGGGAGAAGCAGGGTCCACACTGAGTGGGAAGCCCAATGCGGGACTGGATCCCAGGACCCTGGAATCGTGACCTGAGCCAAAGGCAGATGCTTAACCGACTGAGCCACCCAGGTGCCCTGCGTAGAAGCTTTTTATCTTGATGAAATCACAATAGTTCATTTTTGTTTTTGTTTCTCTTGCCTCCTGCAACATGTCTAGTAAGAGGTTGCTGCAGCCAAGGTCAAAGAGGTTGCTGCCTGTGTGCTCCTCTAGGATTTTTACTGTTTCAGGTCTCACATTTACGTCTTTCCTCCATTTTGATTTTATTTTGGTGTGCAGTGTAAGGGAATGGTCCAGTTTCATTCTTCTTCATGTTGTCCAGTTTTCCCAACACCATTTGTTGAAGACACTGTCTTATTCCCATTGTCCTTTCCTGCTTTGTTGAGGATTAGTTGCCCATAGAGTTGTGGGTCCATTTCTGGGTTTTCAATTCTGTTCCATTGATCTGTGTCTGTTTTTGTGCCAGTACCATACCGTCTTGATGATTACAGCTTTGTGATAGAGCTTAAAGTCTGGAATCATGATGCCTCCACCTTTGCTTTTCTTTTTCCAAGATTGCTTTGGCTATCCGGGGTCTTCTGTGGTTTCCTACAAATTTTAGGACTGTTCGTTCCAGTTCTGTGAAAAATGCTGGTGGTATTTTGATAGGGATTACATTAAATGTGTAGATTGCTTTGGGTAGTATGGACATTTTAACAAAGTTTGTTCTTCTAATCTATGAGCATGGAATGTTTTTCCATTTCTTTGTGTCTTCTTCGATTTCTTTTGTAAGTATTCTATAGTTTTCAGAGTACAGATCTTTTACCTCTTTGGTTAGGTTTCCTCCTACGTACCTGTGGTTTTTGGTGTAATTGTAAATGGGATCAATTCCTTGATTTCTTTTTCGGCTGCTTCATTATTAGTGTACAGAAATACAACAGATTTCTGTATGTTGATTTTCTATGCTCCAACTTTGCTAAATTCATATATTAGTTCTAGCAATTTTTTGGTGGAATCTTTTGGGTTTTCTACATATCTTTTGGGTTTTTCTGCAAATAGTGAAAGTTTGACTTCTTCCTTTTTGATTTGGATGCCTTTTCTTTCTTTTTGTTGTCTGATTGCTGAGGCTAAGACTTCCCAGTACTATGTTAAATAGTAATGGTGAGAGTGGACATCCCTGTGTCTTTCCTGACTGCAGAGGAAAAGCTCTCAGCTTTTCCCCATTGAGAATGTTATTAACAGTGGGTCTTTTATAATGGCCTTTATGATGCTGAGGTGTGTTCTATTCCAACTTTGTTGAGGTTTTTTTTTTTTTTAATAAAAATGGATGCTAATTTTGTCAAATGATTTTTCTGCATCTATTGAGAGGATCAAATGGTTCTTATCCTTTCTTTTATTAATGTGGTGTATCACCCTGATTGATTTGTGATTATTGATCCACTCTGCAGCCCAGGAATAAACTCCACTTGTTTGTTCTCAGTGATTCCTTCAATGTACTGTTGAATCCGATTTGCCAGTATCTTGTTGAGAATTTTTGCATCCATGTTCATCAGGGATATTGGCCTGTAATTCTCCTTGTTAGTGGGTATTTTTTTTAAGATTTTATTTATTTATTTGAGAGATCACAAGTAGGCAGAGATGCAGGCAGAGAGAGAGGGGGAAGCAGGCTCCCTGCTGAGCAGAGAGCCCGATGTGGGGCTCGACCCCAGGACCCTGAGATCATGACCTGAGCCGAAGGCAGAGGCTTTAACCCACTGAGCCACCCAGGCGCCCCATTTAGTGGGGTTTTTGTCTGGTTTTGGAATCAAGGTAATTCTAGCCTAGTAGAATGAATTTGGAAGTTTTCCTTCCATTTCCATTTTTTGGAACAATTTGAGAAGAATAGGTATTAAGTTTTCTTTAAATGTCTAGTAGAATTTCCCTGGAAAACGTCCCGGCCCTGGACTTCTGTTTGTCGGGAGATTTTTGATTACTGATTCAATTTTTTTACTGGTTATAGGTCTGTTCAAATTTTCTTTCTTTCTTTCTTTCTTAAGATTTTATTTATTTATTTGAGAGAGAGAGAGAGAAAGCGAGTAAGAGAGAGGAAGAGAGAGCACGAAGGGAGGAGGGGCAGCGGGAGAGAGAGAAGCAGGCTCCTGGCTGAGCAGGGAGCCCGATGCGGGGCTCGATCCCAGGACCCTGGGATCATGACCTGAGCCGAAGGCAGACGCTTAACCAACTTAAGGGGCCCTGTTCAAATTTTCTATTTCTTCCCGTTTCAGCTTCGATGGTTTGTATGTTTCTAGGAATGTGTCCATTTCTTCCAGATTGCCTGGATTGTTGGCATATGATTTTTCATAATATTCTTTTATAATTGTTTATATTCCTGTGGTGTTGGTTATTTTTATATGTTTAGAAAGAGCTTTCTGCTAAAGATTGACTTAGATATAATTGCAGTTTTTTTATAGATGTTGTTGGTTTTTTAAAAAAGTTATTTATTTAAATTATGGTAAAAAATATATATATATATGGTTAAATGTACCACTTTAACCATTTGGAGATATACAGTTGTGTGACATGAGGTACATTCACACTGTTGTGTAACAATCACCATCATGCACTTCAAAACATGTTTCCTCCTGTAAAAGTGAAAGTCCACACCCATCAAACACTGTCTAGTCCTCCCTCCCCTCAGCCCTTGGCAACCACTGTCCTACTTTCTGTCTCAATGAATTCAAGTACTTGTTCCGAGTACCTCCTATGAGTGGAATCATAAAAGTATGTATCCTTTGGTTACTGGCTTATTTCACTTTGCAGAATGTCTTCAGAGTTCATTCATTTTATAGCAGGTGTCCGAATTTCTTTCCTTTTAAAGGCTGAATAATATCCCATCATAGATACCTAACATATCATATATATTTTGTCCATCCATTCCTCTGTTGATGGACACTTGGGTTGCTTCCTCTTTGGGGTTGTTGTGAATAATGCTGCTGTCGAATATGGGTGTACAAATATCTCTTTGAGGTCCTGCTTTCAATGCTTTTGGGTATTGTTGGTTTGCAACGTCCTCAGGAGCTTTCTGGGTATAATCTGAAACCAGCTGTAGCCCAGGGAGGGCAAGGAGAGACCCAAGAAAGAGGCAGACCACTCTAGATACTCTAGGTTGGTAAGTGGCAGGCTTGATAAGCGAGGGACCTTACTTACAAGGAGGCTTGTCTTGGGCAGCTGCAAGATGAGTAGATCTCTACATCCGCCTGCCAGAATTTTAATCATTTTTATAGAGGACGTCACTGGGCTTAGTCATGTACCCAGTCCAAATAGTCTCAGCACCACATGTCTATCTTGAGGTTATATCCTTGGGGCAGTTTCTGGCAGCAGAGAAGGCAAGTGGACACACATTCCAGGACAGGGGGTAGGGGGGAGAGCTTCCAATTGCCCTGGTGCAATTTACAGGTCATCTGGCAGTCATGACTCCTCTCTCTCTCTCACTCTCTTTTAACTACAGTGTTATATCAGTTTCAGGTGTGCAACACAGTGATTCAACAATTCCATACATCACCTGGTGCTCATCATGGCACGAGCCCTCCTTAATTCCCATCACCTATTTAACCCATCCCGCCAGCCAGTCATGTCTTCTCGCTACCCTCCGAGAACAGATATAGACCCAGAAGTGGAATTGTTGGATCATATGGTAGTTCTATTTTTAATTTTTTGAAGACCTTCCACACTGTTTCCCACAGTGGCTGCACTATTTTACATTCCCACCAGCAGTCCACAGGGGTTCCGATTTCTCCATGTCCTCACCAACTTGTTACTTTCTGGGTGTTTGGTAGTACCTCCCTAATGGGTATGAGACGGTATCTCATTGTAGTTTTGATCTGCATGTCTTTAATGAGCTAGTGATGTTGAACATCTTTTCATGGGCTTATTGACTATTTATATATCTGGAGAAATGTCTATTCGAGTTCTTTGCCCATTTTTTAATTGGGTTGTTTGTTTTTTGTTGTAGTTGAGTCTTAGGAGTTCTTTACATTTTCTGGATACTAATCCTTTATCAGATATGTGATTTGCAAATAGTTTCTCCCATTTTGTGAGTGCTTTCTATTCTGTTGATAGCTTCCTTTGATGCACAAAAGCTTTTTTTTTAAAGATTTTATTTATTTATTTAACAGAGAGAGAGAGAGAGAGAGAGAGAAAGCACAAGAGAGGGGAGGGTCAAAGGGAGAAGCAGACTCCCTGCTAAGCAGGGAGCCCAATGCAGGGCTCGATCCCAGGACCCTGGGATCATGACCTGAGCCAAAGGCAGATGCTTAACCAACTGAGCCACCCAGGCGCCCCAAGTTTTTTAATTTCTAAGAAGTCATCTTAGCAATATTAAGTCTTCTAATCCATGAACAAAGGTTATCATTCCCTTAAGATATGTTTTTAATATTAAGAATAGACAGTGGACATTTTCAAATGGTTTTTTGGAATTGCGATGATAATTTTTAAATGGATAATTTCATTAATAGATGTATTAATATTCAACCATCCTCATTTCCAGGATAAAGCCAACCTGATTATGGCCAACTATTTGTATTGCTGTATTTGGCTTGCTAGTTTGCTTGGCATTTTTGCTTCTCTATTCATAAGAAAGATTGGCAATTACTCTCTTTTGGACTTTGTTAGGTTTTACTGTCACACTTGTGCTGGTTTAATAAAATGTACCGGGAAACTCTCTAGACATTTCCCTAATGGTGAACATTTTTTTTTTTTTGACTTGGAAAATATCTGTAGTCATTACGTTTTCATAGCAGGTATGAATTTTACACAGGTTCAGAGATGCAGATATGTAACTGTCATTTCTCAAGACAGAGACTTAGTTGAAGACACTCCATTTCTGCTGATGGGAGAAAACTTACTCATAAATTTTAGCCACGTTGTTTTTGTTTTGTTTTTTTAAGATTTACTTATTTATCTGATAGAGAGAGAGAACGCACAAGCTGGAGGAGCAAAGGGAAAAGGAGAGAGCATCTCAAGCAGACTCTGCACTGAGCACAGGGCCTGGCTCAGGGCTCGATCTCACAACCCTGAGATCACAACCTGAGTAGAAACCAAGAGTCAGACACTCAACCAACTGCACCACCCAAGAGCCCCATTTTTAGCCACTTTTGTATTGAAACATGTCAATTTAGAGTATAAACTGACATCCAACCCCCCCCTTTCTTCTCCCTTCCCCATGGTGATCTGAATTCTAGGAGGCTTACTTCTCTTTCTAGCATGAGATGAGTTATTTGGTGCTGGTGCCCCTCCTGTCTTTGCTTCCTGTTGCCGTGTGCAGGCACCTACTGCAGGTGGACCCGGCTCAGGTCCAGCATCTGCTTGATCCCCCTTGTCCTGACACTTTCCAGGTTTCTTTACCTGCTCACTCACTACTTCCATGGGTCCCTAGGGCTTGTCTGTGTTCCTTCAACTGTCCAGGGTTTAGGGAACAAATCCTCACCTGCCATCTGCCTAGATGCCTCTCTCAACCATTTTGAGTTTACTCCGTTTCTTCTGTGTCTTCCAAAGCTTGCTGGGCCATGGAAAGCCAGCCTGTGGGCCTCTTTGCTCTTGCACTTTCAAACAAGTCAGTTTCTCAGCCCGCCCCTCCGTTTCAACAGGGAGAAAGCCAGGGTGCCGAGCACTCTTCAGACACTCTTTATTGGGTGTCTAGGAAAACCGCCTTCAAATCTCCAGGGAGAAGTCTGTCCTTTTGTGATCCCAAACTCTGTGCCCTCCGCATTTTGTCTATAGCCACTGATTTGTAAAGTTTTTTTTTTTTTAATACAAAACAAAATAAAAATAACTTCTTTCTCAAAAATCTGGCTCTTGAAAATTAAGTGTTTTTGGCACTCAGGCTCTGTCTCTCCAATATGGCAAAACGTGCCTTGAAACTCAAAACTGAGCAACCACCTTCTTGTTGCACCCTCCCTACCCTATCCATAAAGCAGTGAACGCTTTTGAGTTAAGGATGGATGATGAGCTCTGGGAAAGTAGGAGAAACTAGAAGCTACTTTCAATTAAAAAAAAAAAATCAATCGATGTTAAATAAAATATCCTGCTCTTTTAAAAACCATTTTCTCATAAAATCGCCTGGGTCTAGTATGTGTCCAGAAGGTAATCCTTTGAAAATATTTTCAATTTTCCTTTATTATTTGTTTCTTTGCATTTTTTATTTTTTGTACATTTGAATACCTTTGTATATTCTGAAAAGCGATCAGTTTTATCAGTGTTTTCAAATCGATTAGCATAGTGTTATTATACATGTTCTCATAATTTAAAATACCTTAATATCCAGGATTATGTCCCTTTCCTTCCTTTTTTTTTTTTAGAGAGGGAGAGAAGAAGAGAGAGAGTTAGAATGTGGGGTGGGTGAGGGGCAGAGGGAGAGGGAGAGAAAGAATCTTAAGCAGGCTCCATGCCCAGCATGGAGTCGGACACGGAGCCCAATCTAATGACCTTGAGATCATGACCTTAGCCAAAATCAAGAGCTGGAAACTTAACCAACTGAGCCACCCAGGCGCCCGTACCTTTCCTTACATTATTTGTCATTTCTCTCTTTGACCTGCATCTATAAGAGTTCAGTTTTAGAAATGCAGTCCTCCTAACTGGGGTGAGCAGAAAGGAAACCGTGTCAGTGTGGAAATAATTTACAGAATCACTGGGGAGACTGAAGAAGCAGGCTTAGGGTTGAACTCTCAAAGGCGACTTCCAAAGACACAGGTGCATCTTAGGGAATCCCCACCATGTACCCCATTCCCCTGCATTGCCACCTTTGAGCACTTTGTAAGAATCATCTCAATGATATCTCTCAAAACCCCATGAGGAAGGACAAAAACAAAACCCTGAGTCCCCGGTCTCCATGGCCACAAACAGGCCAAAAGCCAGGGAGCCAAGACCTGACATTACCTTCCAGCCGCAAGGTTACCGTGGGTCAAGACAGAGTTGCGATGGGCTACCCACTCTTGGCAGCCCCTGCAGGCAAGTACCTAAGACCTGAAGAGTCAGGGACAGCCAGTATCTAATAACCAGAATTCTGGACTAATCTGATCGTGAGATCGAATTATTTTCTTGGTAGGAGATCCTTCATTTAATTCTGCCCTAGAAAGATGATATGTGGTCCCAGGATGTGGTTGGATGAGGCTGTGCGTGGAGTGGGAGGTGGAGGGAGACTTTGTTAGGGCAGGATGAGAACAGGGAGGAGAAAAAGGGAGCATGTGTCAGCGGCCCTGACATCCTCTCTCCTATCTCCACATCTCCCCAACCCCAAGTAGTTCAGAGGGTGAACAATGGATTCCTAAACCTAGAAGCCTGGCAGAGTCCCCATCATCTTCCTACGGACACCTGGGGATGGCTGGTCTGGCTTGGATCCTCCACCCAAGCCACACCAAAGGTTAACCCTGCCCCACCAACTGCTAGACACCGTGGCTACAAGGTGTGTGCGATGCCGGCCTCCCCCACTCCAGGCCTGTCCAGAAACGTGTCCTTAGCCTTACAGCACCGACGCATTTCAAACTTGTAGCCTCTTGAGTAACTGAGTCAGTTTCCTTGCTTTATTTCTTTTTTTTTAAATTTTTAAAAAAGATTTTATTTATTTATTTGACAGAGAGAGAGAGAGATCACAAGTAGGCAGAGAGAGAAGGAGAAGCAGGCTCCCTGCTGAGCAGAGAGCCCGACGCGGGACGCAATTCCAGGACACTGAGATCAAGACCTGAGCCAAAGGCAGAGGCTTAACCCACTGAGCCACCCAGGCGCCCCTTCTTGCTTTATTTCTTAAAATAAACTGCTCATCCCTCAAGCTGTCCTTACTCCACACTGTGCCTCAGTTCACCGGGTTTTTGAGGAAACAAACAAGTTCATGTTTACACTATCATGCCCTCTTCCTCCCAGCCTTCACCTGTCCAGTTTGCTGAAGAAAGGTAATTTCATTTGTTTTTATTTTATTTTATTTTACTTTATTTTATTTTATTTTATTTTAGATTTTATTTACTTGAGAGAAAGTGCAAGCAAGCAGAAGCAGGTGAGGAGTAGAGGGAGAGGGACAAGCTCCCTGCTGATCAGGGAGCCCGATGTGGGACTTGATCCCAGGACTCCAGGATCATGCCCTGAGCAAAGACAGACACTTAACTGGCTGAGCCACCCAGGCACCCCCATTTGCTTTTTTTTTTTTAGATATTTATTTATTTATTTATTTATTTGAGAGAGAGAGAGAGAGATCATGAGCAAGGGGAGAGGCAGAGGGGGAGGGAAAGAGAGAGAATCTCAAGCAGATTCTGTGCTGA
>CM052899.1:37209535-37251093 GCA_028534135.1 Potos flavus | reverse complement strand
AAAAAAAAAAAAATACAGTACTCAGGGCCCCTGGGTGTCTCAGTTGTTGGGCATCTGCCTTCAGCTCAGGTCATGATCCCAGGGTCCTGGGATTGAGCCCCACATCGGGCTCCCCGCTCAGCGGGAAGCCTACTTCTCCCTCTCCCACTTCCCCTGCTTGTGTTCCCTCTCTTGCTGTCTCTCTCTGTCAAATAAATAAATAAAAATCTTAAAAAAAAAATAGTACTCTACCAGGCTCATTTTGTTTGTTTGTTTGTTTGTTTGTTTGTTTAAATGCATTTTTTAAAATGTAATCTCTGCACCCAATGGGGGCTCAAACTCACAACCCTGAGATCAAGAGTCACATGCTCTACCAACTGAGCCAACCAGGTGCCCCCAGCCTGTCTTCATATTTAAAGTTCTTTCCAGGTTCTTATCATGTTTCCTGTATTATATTTCCAGCTGCCTTTTTTCCTAGGTCTTTGCAGGCTCCTCATGTCTTTGGTGAGGGATGAACCCCCACACGATGCCCCAGGTGGGAACAACGTGGCTTCTTTGTGCCTCTGGGCAGAGGACAAAAGGAAAGGGCAGCGAGTGTACTTTCTCAGCTGAGCAGCCCAGCAGGGCTGATGCTGACCGTCAGGGGTAATCAGTCTTCTGAAGCCTAGTGCAAGGATGAGTTTAAGAAAACAAGCCACAGCAAAACTAAAGCCCACGCAGTGTATTTGCAGCATCTCAGAGTATTTCCTCCCAAACGTTTAGTAATTACAAAGAGGAAAATAACAAGGCTGCAGTGGAGAATCCTGGAAGGCACCACCTTAACGAATGACCAAGGTCAATATCACCAGTAATAGATCAGCAACATACACCACTGATCCCATGCACTGACAAGAGCGGGCCGCCTCCGTGGTCTCCTTCCCAAGAATGTGTGACGTCTATCGAATCACGAGAGAGCACTCTCCAAACTACCTGACTAGTATGCTTCAAAAATGTCAAAGTCATGAAAGACGCGGAAAGAGTGAGCGTTTCAGTCTTTTGCAGCTGCTCTAACCGAATGCTATAGCTGGGTGGCTTACAAACAACAGACCTGTATTTCTCGCAGTCCTGGAGGCAGGGAAGTCTGAGACCAAGTTGCCAGTAGATTGGGTGTCTGGTGAGAGCCAATGTCTGGTTCATAATGGACCCCATCTCTCTGGGTGTTCACATGGTGGAAGGGGTGAGAAAGCTCCCCAGGGCCTCTTGTAAGGACACTAATCTCATTTATGAGGGTTCCGCCCCCAAGACCTAAGCATCTCCCAAAAGCCCCAGCTCCAAAGACATTGGAGATTATGCTTCAACACATGAATTTTGGGGAGAGACAAATATTCAGTGTATAGCACCAAGGAGCTATAAGAGACGGGTCCTAAGGAGACACGACAACTAAATACCATGTGGGACCCTAGTATCCTGGAAGAGAAAAAGGGCGTTAGTGGAAAAATTCATGAAATCCAAATAAATTCTGTAGTTTAATGAGTAGTATAGTAGTAAGACGAATTTCCTAGTTTTGATAATTGTTCTTTGGGCATGCAAGATATTAGTCACCATTAGGAGAAGCTGGGTGTAAGGTGTACAGAAGATTCTCTGTGTTATTTTTGTTACTTCTAAGTATGAGATTAACTAGCAACAAATAAACAAAAACCTACAAACTCACAGGAGTGGGTTGAGCAGCAGGATCGCAGAGCCTTCCTTTCCTTGATGTTTGTCTCCATCTGGGAGGGCACCCTGATTGGTGATTAGGGCTTGACTCCTTCATCAACCACGGAGGACAAAGCTCCAGGAGGTGGCATCCCTTCATATCCTCAGTTCCTGACACAAATAGGCACTCAAAGATTTGTTGAATGAATGAATGAATGAGGTCCTTGTTTCCATAATGGAAACAGAATTGGCCTCCGCTATGAGAACCTTCAGAGTAACTGTAATTGTTAACATCTCTAACCAGTCTGGTGCCTGAGGAATCTGGGCAAGGAGCTGGAGTGGGATCCAGATGGTTTTGAGTAAATCTCCAGGTTGTGCCATCTCTCTGGGCTCCTTTGAGTGGTTTGAGATGCTTATGCTCATCTAAAGGGCACTGGAGACACAGCCGAAGCACAACTCCGAAGAAATTTGTATTCTCGGTCTCTTCCTGCGGTAGGAACCTGCCCCCACCTGTTTCTGCTGGCTTATTCTTCTTTTCCTGATTTGATTTGTAGGAACTCTTTATGAATTTTGCATGCTGAGCCTTTATTGGCTATATGCAACACAAGATTTTATATATCTGGGGTCTCTTGATGAAAAAAAGATCTTTTGTTTAAAACATAGTCAATCTATCATTTTTTCATATAATTCGTGTCTCTTCTGTCATGTTTCCTTCCCTACCTTATGGTCATAAAGTTACTCTCTTACATTTTCTTCCAAAGGCTTAAAAATTTCTATTTTGATATTTCTTTTTTTAATCCCCCTGAAATTTGTTCTGTGCAAAGTGTGGTATCATATCTCATTTTATTTTTACACATAGAAATTCAATTGCCCTGTCACCATTTATTGCATAGCTTGTCCTTTCTCCATTGACATCAAATGTCACTTCTGTCATGTAAAGAACTTTGTATAAACTAATGAGATTACTGAGTGTCTGCATTGGAAAATCGTTTGCAGCACACTCTTCCAGACTTTCTGTGATTCTGCCTCTTTCATTGACCTGTGCTATTTTACAACTCCATAAATTGTAGATAACTACAAACAATGCAGAATAATTCTTGTCTCTAGATGCATAAATCAGTTCGGGGTGGTGAAGTTTCAACTGACTTCCTTCTCCTTCCGTGGAAGAAGCAAGTTTTGCTGCCATTTGCATATTCATGCCAACATTCCTGATCAATCAGTGTGTCCATTCTTTGGATTGCCCTTTGAACTGGTTGTAAGATCTTACCAGTTTCCTCATTAACGATGAGTTAAATAAAAATCGTAAGATGTGTTCACTTTACATCTGCAGGAGAGTGATGATTTTACCTAATTTGGAATTTATCCCAGGATGCCTGGGTGGCTCAGTCGGTTAAGCATCTGCCTTTGGCTCAGGTCATGATCCCGGGGTCCTGGGATCAAGCCCCACGTTGGGCTCCCTGCTCAGCGGCGAACCTGCTTCTCCTTGTCCCTCTTCCCTGCTTTTGCTCTCTCTGTCTTTTTCTCAAATAAATAAAGAAAATCTTAAAAAAAAAATTTTATCCCTTAGCTGTCAGATACCAAGGACATATAGCTTTAAGCACACCCAAAGGGAAATGATTACGAGGTAGCGATTATTCACTTATATAAGCTCTTCCCATGTGAGCATAAGCAGTTACAGTGGGCTCCAATCCACAAGTGTTTAGACCCTCTTTCAGGAACATAGGCCTGAGTACAGAGGCAAGCTTGTGCATGTGACGGTGCTCTGGCTGGCCAGGGGAAAACCAAACAGGACACATTTTCGGGTATGTATCCTCCGTAGTGCAAGGAAACTTTCCAACACCATGATGGCGGTATAATCAACACCGAGCATCTGGAGCGAAGGCCCCTGACTCAGCAGAGCAAGACATAAGCTTTCCAGAAGCTCCCATGTGTCCATTGATTCCTCAACAAATGTTCACAGAGTACCTACAAAGTGTAGCCCTCAGTGCTGAAATGCAGTAAATAAAGAAATAAAAGTCTCTTTGATCTATTTGAAACGAATCACCTAATTCCAAAGGTGGCACTAACCCCATAGGCCCTCCATGAGATCTCCATGAGATATACAATATGAGGGGCACCTGGATGGCTCAGTGGGTTCAAGCCTCTGCCTTCGGCTCAGGTCATGATCTCAGGGTCCTGGGATCGAGCCCCGCATCGGGCTCTCTGCTCAGCGGGGAGCCTGCTTCCCTCTCTCTCTCTACCTGCCTCTCTGCCTACTTGTGATCTCTCTCTCTGTCAAATAAATAAATAAAATCTTTAAAACAAAAGATATGCAATATGATAAAATATCTATCTTTAGATCTATAGATAAAGATACATTCATATGTTCTTATGATATCTATCTATCTAACATCTATCTATCCTAAGCAAAGTCTTAATGTAGAAAATATATATCTGTATCTATGTATATATTAGAAGTAGAAAATATCTATCTATCTATCTATCATCTATCATCTATCTATAGATAGATATAGATATATACCCTAAGCAGAGTCCTAATGTAGAAAATAGATCAATGCTCCTCGTTGGAGCTCCCTACCGCCCCCACAATCCCCCTAAATTTCTGAAGACCTCCCAAGAACACAGGTTAAAAACCACTGATCCAAATCCATCCTTGTGCTGAGAATGGAATCCCTTCTACAGCAGCCCTGGTAGGGCATCGTGGGGTCTGTCTAAGCACTTTGCTGATGGGTCCCTGTGGTTTTCTGGTGGCCCAGTAGGGGCCCGCTCATTCCATCCTTGGGAGCCATAGGCTAGAAACCTGCATCTGGGTGGCTTGATCCATTTCTCCTGCAGAGCCATGGAGGATGAGGCTTCCCCTAACCCTTCTACCTGAATCCACCCGGGCTTGCTTTGGGAAATAATCACACCCAGAGGTGCCACCTATGAAATTGGGCAGTCCATCCGAGTTCCCGAAAGATCCACCTTGATCTTAGCAGGTACTTTCCTTTTCAAGCCCCCTCCCCAGAGAAGCACCCTGGACAAGACCCAGGAGAAGAGGAAGGTAAAAAGGCCCAAGAAGGCCACCCTGATTTTTCCCCTTGAGGTCTCAAATGACGTTCCTGGTGAAGAGCTAGAGTCTGGCCTTATCCCAGGCCTTCTCCTTATTTCTTGGCTGATTTCAGTGAACACTGAAATGCCGGCCAAGCTTCTGGCATTTCCCTGGACTCACTTGCTGTCGGTGGTTTGGGGTTTAACGACTTGGCTGCCTTCACTCCTCCACGGGGCTGGGCTACAGCATTCAGCCCTCCAACCAAGCCGCCACTCGGAAGTGATGGATTGGTGCAAGGCCTTGCTGGAGATGAGCACTGAGCCAGGGGCAGGTGTGAGGCATGTAGGGAGGCTGATCTGACGAGACTCTACAGGGAAACGATCAGATGTCAGAGGCTGGGGCTCAAGCAGGCTGGAAGGACATGAGGCATGAATTCCAGTTCCCCTCAAGGCAAAAAAGGGTGAGCTTAGTAAGCAGCCTGGAGACTCACTGCAATTACCCTCTCCACTGTGCACTCTTCCTCAGTTCTGGTCTTATTTCGTCTCAGTGTCCCTACTATTCGGACTATTTTCTTATAGCTCTTATCACTGGCTGGTTTCACTGTTGGTTAAGTAAATACCTATCTTTCCCATTAAACTGTGGAGGCAGACATTGGGTTGTATCTATCCTAGCGGAAGTCCCCGGAGCGCGAACACTTCTTTGTACATGGTTGGGCCCAGTGGATGTTTACACTGAATGGGTGGCTATTCCAGTCACCTTTCCCACAGGGACCAAATAAAGTCATCTCCAAAGCCAGTGTAGACCACCTTATCTCCCCTAACTGCACACTGATAGCGTGGCAAGGATGACGTATCCGCAGGACCCCAGTGAAGGTCTGTCCACTGAATGGCTTCATGAATGAGATGACACGTGGGGAAAAGTGTCGAAGAGGGAGGAGAGGGTCCAAAATGTCCTGTGACCGCTACAGTTTGGGTAAACTGAGAACAGAGAAGAGCTTCTTGCTGTACAGGGGACATTTGCATCAACAGGCCTTTGGACCGAACTTGAGAGATATAAATGGCCTGGGACATCCTAGTGAAGATAATAAGAACACGGGATTTGGATTCAGACGGGTTTGGATTGGGATCCGGCTCTTCCGCTTACTATGTGACACCAAGCTTCAGCTGTGGAGTGAGGATGATAGTGCCCACCTCATAGGGCTTTGGGGAGGGTTAAATGAGATAGTGCTGGTTATAAGCTCATTCGCTGCTTGGTACACAGTCGGCGCTCACTCAATGTCATCAGAATGGGCGCGGTGGCCCAAGGCATCCGAGGGTGCAGGCACAGGTGGAAAAGACCATCCATCTCCAGTCCTTCCTTTCTGTCGAGTGGTGCAGGAGAGAGTGGGGGCCTCTGAACTGGTGTGACATTTTGCAACATCTGTTTGCCCCACAGCTTCTTCTTAAAGCTTTCCTGGGGTGCGGAACCAAGAAAGTTCCAAAGCCTCAATTTAGAACAGCAAGATGATGGAGGCTGACTCTGGCCAAGCCAACAGATCTCGTGGCCCCTCTGGAGACCTAGAAGGACTGCCTTACGGGGATTGTCTGGAAAACACTCTCACTGCTTGGCGTCTCACCAGCTGCCATCTTGCAGGTCTGACGAAACGTGTTTCTGTTTGTTCTCATCAGATTTACAATGTTTCCTGGTTGAAGGGGGGAAAGATAGAAACAAGTACACTAAGAGTCAAGAACCGTGCTCCCCCTGCCCCCCTCATCTGCGTGACGACCGTGACACATACCGTGACACGTACCGTGACACGTGTATCGGTGTGTCCACTCTAATGAAACAGGCTGAGAGGGTAAGACGCTTGACCAAGAAGGTAGGTCCACACTTCAGGCCCAAAGCCCACGCTCTGCCTCAGGAAGAGGAGCCCCCTCTGCCTAGCTCTGTAGTCTGTTCTCTCCTCCCACAGGCTCTTTGGGCCAGAGATGTTGATGCCAGTGTGTAGGGTCTCTACCAGGACCTTGTTAATCCCACAGAAGCCCAAACTGAGAAATGGGTTAGTGGGGCCTGTTGGAGAGCAGGTAAGTGCAGAAATCACATCTTCTTTAAGCAAGAGCAACCCCCCCAGCATGCCCCGGTTCCCCCACCTGCATGCTCTCCCCACCCCCACCCTGTTTGGTCACTTATGCTCAGAGCTCTGGCAATTTCATCCTGCTCTTGTCCACCAGCCGCTGGGGCCCTTCTATGCCTCGGTGCCTTTGCTTGTGGGATGCCCTTCTCCTGTTTCTCTCTCAAAGCCCTCCCTGGTTGTCACTCCTGTAAGATGGCTTCTGTCTTAATTGTACCATGAGATTTTACTTTATACAGGTGACAGAGTGATGACACAGAAAAGTCAATGCCTTTGAAAGAATTTATTACTTACCATTTCCCAGAGAAAGGAGCATACCATATGCCTTCCAGAAAAGCACTGAGGTCAATCAGGAGGCAGAGGGATGCAGAGGGTTGGTGGAAATGCCTGTCCTAGAGTATTTATTGTGTTTTCCATGGGAAGGAAGGGGTGAAGCAGGGAAACAGCTTAGGATGGGCTAGTTTGAATAATGCTGGCATGCTCTGGGTGGTTTAGGGCAGGGGGCTACGGGCTCAGTGGGTGACAGCTGGATAAAAGAGGTTGTTGGGGGTATGGACTCAAGGTTGTTGGTTTGCCTATGAAAGGTGAGTTCCAAGGTGAGTTGTTCACTATCTCTAAGAATCAGCTAGCCCTGGAAGGGGGGCATCTCTCCCCAGCCAGCAAGGCCCTCAAGACATCAAACCATCCTAAAATGAATAAAATAAAACACATAATTAATACACTTTCCTCTTTGCCCCAGGGATGTTTCCACGGCTGAACTCGGCATATTGTGGGCAATTTTGTCGTTGTAGTTTGTTTTGATGCATATGTTCATTGCTCAGCTGTGAGCTCATCGGAAGCAGGGTCTGAACCTTGTTCGTGTTTGTATCTTCGGCATCTGGCAAATGCCCGTCACCAATCTATGTTTAAAATGGTGATTCTCAGGCCTGGCTGCTCATTAGAATCCCATGAGAAGCACTTTTAAAATACTGATGTCGGGGCTCCTGGGTGGCTCAGTCGGTTGGGCATCTGAGTCTTGATCTCAGCTCAGGTCTTGATCTCAGGGTTGAGAGTTCAGGCTCCACATTGGGCTCCACATAGGGCATGGAGCCTACGATAGATAGATAGATAGATAGATAGATAGATAGATAGATAGATAGAGAAAACTGATGTCTAGGCCTTACCCTCAGAGATTCTGACTTAATTGATCTGGGATGTCTGGATTTCCACTGACTTCTTGAGTTTCCTGGGAGGAATTTTCCAGAAGGAAATCAAGGTTGTGGTCCCAGATGTGGTCATTTAAAATAGCAGGAAACCCAAGTCCGGAAAACCAGGAACTTGCCCCAGGCCCTATCACTTGTTATAGGAACATCAACTGCCCATTTTGGTAGAACATCAGCTGCTGAAAACAGTCTCCCCAGTCTTGGCAGATCTTGGGTTTGAACCAGTGTTGTTCCTCTGCATTCTTCGCAGGCTCCAGGCCACACTCGTTGGAGAAGGGGCTCTTGCTTCACCCCCAGTAAGCTTCCCAGTCCCGCCTCTCTCCTCTCGGTGTCGATGTGAGTTTTGCTCTACGCTGTTTATCTCTTTCTGGGACTCCGGTCTCAATGGTTTCTCTCTTCATTCTTCCACAGCCTTCTCTTTGTGCATCCCTGGTGCCTCTTCTCCCGGTCTCACAGTCTATCTTGAAAGGTAGTAAAAATGGTAAGAGAACCGTCTCTGTGATTTCTGCTCTTCACCTTAGAATCCTTGGAAGAGGGAATGTCGGAAAACCCACCCCATTCTTCTTTTCCTATTCTTACCCATCCTGCATGTTAGCTCCTCCCTGGAACTTCCTGGAACTTTCTCCAACTGCCTCCCCAACGGCCAACTGCTGCCTCCTCTCCTGGCACTCCAGGAACCTCCCTTAAAACTCCCATACCCTCAACACTGGCAGACCCTGATTGCCTTAAGGGCCCAAACTGTGGGGCACCCTGGAGGGAACTTGCTCCCCACCTTGTCCAGCCCAGAAAACTTCCAAGATTTATCACCTCCCTGCAGCTGCCACCCAACAGCTCCTACACTGCTCTGGGTAAGTGATAGGGGCTCTTCTCCCTGGTGGGTGGGAGGCAGGGACTTTCCCTCAGGACCAGCCAGCCAGAGAGACAGAGGGAATGAGAAGTTCTCAGGGATGAGAACTGTGGCTTGGAGAATTTAAGAGAATTTGTGCTTAGGGCATATTTCTGATTTCTTTACCCTCATTTGGTTTGAGGCCATTACTCATGGCATTTCTACATGCTTGTGTCTGAGCATCACACACCTCTCTAACTTTCCCAGAAAGGGCTCCTTGACTCATTTCTCACTACTGGAATCCTGGACTGGGATTAGCATTACTGATTTCAGTTCAGATAGGCCTTACTCCTAACAGACTTAACAAGTTTCGTTCCTTTGTTGGGTCCTGATTTCTCCCTCCAAGGAAGAAGAATTCTTACTTCCTTCCATGTGTAGACCTGTGGCCAAAACCAGAGATTAGATCTGTGTATGAAAGGAGGGGAGGGGGGCCAATGTGCAGCTCTCGTGAGCTCTACATTCAATGCTCACCTCCACGAGGACAGAAAGAATATTCACCCCTCTGAAGATGACAGGGCAGAAATGAACCTGGAAAATGCCACTGTTACATAGCTTATCTGGGCCTTTCCATTCTGTGGATGGAGTGAGTCAATAAATATAACATCTGGCTGAGGCAGTGAGTTGATTAGGTCAACTAATCAACCAATAAGCTGGGCTCCCAGAGAGAAGATTTTGTGTCATTGGAGTGAAGTGGCCCAAGGCCCCAGCTTCCAGCTGGAGGTCTAGCAGAACCCTTGGATAAAATGAGTGGTTGGCTCAGGAGCCAGGGCTGGGCTTATCTCATAGACATAGACTCATAGACTCTTGGGAAATGTAATTGCTAGAAAATTCAGCTCTGCAGCTCTCTCTACCACTGCCCCCACACCCCACCCCCTGTCAACACCACCAGTTCCTGCATCTTCTGTTTGATAAGTTAATGATCTATGATTCAAAACGTGACAGAAGGAAAGCAAGCATTTCCTAAAATAACAACAAAGGAAACTGCGCTCTGATACTTTCATATTCCAAGACAATTTCCAGATTGGTCACCTAAAATGAAAGGTGCATAAAAGCAACATCTTTTAGTTGAGAACTAAAGGATGGCTCAAGTGCATTTTGGGAGACTGCGGTCCTTTCCTACTCTTTACATATGAAGGACAACAAAAAGTCAGAATATTCTGTTTACAACATATTGTTCTTGAATGTGGGTGCTCATTTAGTTATTAAGTGTCTACTGTATTAAACAGAAACAACTGGGGCCCTCAGTTGAAATATGTGCACAGAAAACTAGAACAGAAGAAAGACAGCGGCTTAAGAAAGATAGTGGCAAAAGCTCTTGAGGGATGAGCAAACACTGCCCCTGGACCCCAAGGGAGACACCGATTAAATTAGTGAAGGTGGAGATCTTTAGGAGGTCAATGTCCACAACTCTTTCCTTTATTCCCTTCCTTCTTTAAATAGTAATTGAGCATCTGCTGTTTCTCAGGCACTGTGCTAGGTGCCAGACACAGCAAGGGCACATGTGGTTTTTCCCCCATAAAGGTAACAATCTAGAGGTAGATAAGCACAAGTAAATGGCAAATAAAAATGGCCTGAGACATACTATCATGGTGGAAGTATTGCAGAGACTATATGTGGCTATGAGAGGATATCTAAGAAGGTTCGATGAAGGAAGTTTTACTGATGTTTAAACATCCAAAGGATAAGCAAATGTTAGCCATATGGGTCATGGATCAGGAGAGAATGGCTCTCCTTGCAGAGAGAACAGCTTGTACAAAGGCCTTAGGGTGAAGGAAGCAGAGCCAGCTGGTATTATTTGGAAAATAGTCTACACAGGCTGATCAAGTGGTCTATACAGTAAGGAGAATGGATGAGGGCAGTGTTTCCAAAGTGGGCTCTACAGACCACCAGTTCCTTGGATGTGTGTGGGGTGTGTGTGTGTGCTAAAATATACATAAAATTTACCCTTTTAACTCTTTTTTTTTTAAGATTTTATTTATTTGTCAGAGAGAGAGAGAGAGAGAGGACAAGCAGGGGGAGAAGCAGGCTCCCCACTGAGCAAGGAGCCCGACGTGGGACTCGATTCCAGGATCCTGGGATCATGACCTGAGCTGAAGGCAGATGCTTAACCAACTGAGCCACCCAGGCATCCCCCGTTTTAACTCTTTTTAAGAGTACAGTCCAGGGGCGCCTGGGTGGCTCAGTCGGGTAAGCGTCTGCCTTCGGCTCAGGTCGTGATCCCAGAGTCCTGGGATCGAGCCCCACATCGGGCTCCCTGCTCAGTGGGAAGTCTGCTTCTCCCTCTCCCTCTGCCTGATGCTCTGCCTACTTGTGCCCTCTATTTCTCTGTCAAATAAATAAATAAAATCTTAAAAAAAAAAAAAGTACAGTCCAGTGGCACTGATTACATTCACAATGTTGAACATTTATTACCCTATGTATTTCCAGAACATTTATTACCCCAACATAAAATCTGTAACCATTAAGTAATCACTCCTCATTGTGAGAAAATAAGAGATCCCATAGGTCTCTTATCCAAGCCACCCAGTCCATGACATTTCGCCATGGCAGCCCTGGGAAACTAATCATTTGTCTTATTCTCGATCTTTGGGAAAAAATGTCTGAGTCTTTCACCGTTGAGTATGATGTTAGCTGTGGATATTCCACACATGGCCTTTATCATACTGAAGATATTTCTTTCTCTTCCTGATTTGTTGAGTGTTTTTTTTGTTTTGTTTTTTTTATCAAGAAAGCTGTTGGTGCCTGGGTGGTGCAGTTAGTTAAGCATCTGACTTTTGGTTTCAGCTCAGGTCATGATCTCAGGGTCATGAGACCAATCCCAGCATTGGGTTCCATGCTCAGTGTGGAGTCTGTTTGGATTCTCTCTCTCCCTCTGCTCCTGCCCATCACCTTCTTGCTTTATCTCTCTCTCAAAAATAAATCTTTAAAAAAATAAAAAATAAAAGAACGAAACTGGGCGCCTGGGTGGCTCAGTCGGTTAAAGGTCTGCCTATGGCTCAGGTCATGATCCCAGGGTCCTGGGATGGAGCCCCACTTTCCCACTTCAGGCTCCTTCAGCAGGGGTCTGCCTCTCCTTCTACCCCTACCCACCCACTCATGCACATTCTCTCTCTCTTGCAAAAATAAATAAATAAAATCTTAAAAAAAAAAAGAAAGTTGTTGAATTTTGTCAAATGATTTTTCTGCCTCAAGTGAGATAATCATGTGGATTTTTTCCTTCATTCTGTCAGTGTGATGTATTATATTGGTTGATGTTCATATGTTGAACATTCTAGGAATAAATCTTACTTGCTCATGTTGTGCAAGCATTTTTACATCAATATTCATAAAGAATATTGGTCTTTAGTTTTCCTTTATTGTGGTGTCTTTGTCTGGTTTTTGTATCAGGGTAATGTTAGCCTCACAAAATGACTTAAGAAGTGTTCCCTCCACTTTAATCTAAATTTAAAAGAATTTGTAGTGACATGTCTTTATTCCCTTCTTACTTCTTTTTGTGTATATTATGTAGGTATATTTTGTGGGTATCATGAGCACCACATAAAACATCCTAAAATTATTATAATCTAATTTGAATTGATACCAACTTAATTTCAATCACATGTAAAAACTACTCCTATAGAGCTACACTCTTCTATTTTATGAAACTGATGTCACAAATTATGTCTTTATGTATCTGTACACTGGCAAAAGTTTATAATTACTTTTAAATCCAATTTTTTTTTTAAAAATGGAGTTTCAAAAAAATGTATAATAATACTGGCTTTTATGTTTGCCCATATATTTACCTCTACCTGAGATCTTTCTATCTTCACCTAACATCAAGTTACTGTCTACTGTCCTTTCATTTCAACCTGAAAGACTCTTATTAGCATTTCTTACGGGTAATCTCTAGTGGCAATGAACTCCCTCAGTTTTTGTTATCTGGGAATGTCTTAATATCTCCCTGATTTTTGAAGGACAGTTTTTTCTGGATATAGAATTCTTGGTTGACAGTTTTTTCTTTAAATAATTTAAATACAGTTGATCCTTGAACAATAAATTTGACCTGCATGGGCCCACTTATTTGTGGATTTTTTTTCTCTTCCTTATGATTTTCTTAATGACATTTTCTTTTCTCTAGCTTACTTTATCATAAGAATACAGTATGTAATATATAGACCATACAAAATATGTGTTTACCAACTGTTTATGCTATCAGTAAGGCCTCCAGTCAACAGTAGGTTATTAGTACTTAAGTTTTGAGGGAGTCAAAAGTTATACACAGATTTTTGACTGCATGGGGGTCAGTGCACCTAACCTCCCTGTTGTTAGGTCAACTGTATATCACCCCCAATGCCTTCAGGAGTCCAAGCTTTCTTCTGATAAATCAACTGTCAGTCTTATGGAGGATAACTTGTACTTGTCAAGTCCCTTTTCTCTTGCTGCTTTCAAGATTCATTTTTTTGGTCTTTCAACACTTTGTGTGTCTTGGTATGAGTGTCTTTGAGTTCATTCCACTTGGCATTTCTTGAACTTCTTGCATTTGCAGATTCATGTACTTCACCCAATTTGGGAAGTTTGGGGCCCTTATTTTCTCAAATGATCTTGCTTCCCCCTTCTCTCTTTCCTCCTTCTGGAACTCTTATAATGCATATATTGGTCACTTGATGGTATCCCATGGGTCTCTTAAGCTCTGTTCATTTTTCTTCATGCTTTTTTCTTTTTGCCTCTTGCTTTTTTTAGACTTTGTTGATATTCTGATTTTGTTCATATACTATTTTCCTTTAGTTCTTTGTTCATGTTTTCCTTTAGCTCTTTGTGTATATTTAAGACAGTTATTTTAAGGTCTGTAATAAGTCTCATGTGCGAGCTTCCTCAGGGATAGTTTATATTGATTTATTTTATTCCTTCGAATGGCTATGTTTTCTTGTTCTTTGTGATTTTTTGTTGTTCTTGAAAATTGTGTATTTGAAAGAAACAACCACTTTTCCCAGTCTTTGCAGACTGGCTGTGTGCCAAAGAAAACCTTTATTAATTAGCTGGGCTTGCTCTGGGCCCGGGGATCAGCCCAAGATGTAACTTAAGATCCCCTCTGGTCTTTTCTGAGCATGTGTCTTACCTGGACCTGAATGTGGCTTTCTCAATTCCCCCATATACACAGCTTCTTTCAAATGTCTGAATTTCCCCAAGAATCTCACCCTAGCTTCTCTTTGGCACCATATTATCTTTTAGATGTCTCCATCCATAATCTCTTGCCCTAAGTATCTGCAGGTCTGTAGTCTCCCTGCAGCTTTCACAAACAATACCTACTCCTTATCCTCCCTGAGAGCTGAGTTAGACCGGACAGAAACCAGTCCTTCAGGCAATCCTTAGACAGATTAGAACACTGTAGTAAGGTCTGCTTTGCTCCCTCTGATTTGGGAGAGGAAACTGGTAACTGGCTTCAGTCTCCTCCAAACCAAGAGTGAACTGTGCTGGGGAGGGTGTGGGGGCAAAGACATGTGAAAATGCCATGAAATTTCTTCTCATTTTGAAGGCAACTTTTTCTTGATTGAGCATTCATTTGGTTGCTTACAATCTTTGACTGTTTTCCAGCGCTCCTAGCTCTGGTTTTTGTGTGTTTGTTTTGTTGGTTGGTTGGTTGGTTGGTTGGTTGGTTTGGTTTTGGAGTATGGGTATATGTGTGTATTTTGAAGTTTCCATGAAAGAATGAGAGCTTGGAGCTTCCCAGTCCATCATTTTGCTGATGTTACCTGGACTTTTTTTTTTAATAGCTTTATTGAGATATGTTTCACATACCACATAGTTCACCAAATTATATGGTATAATTTAAATATGTACAATTTAATGGCTTTTAAAGTATAAAATTCAATGGTTTTTAGTATATTTACAGATATGTGCAACCATCACAATGTTAGAACACTTTCATCACCTCTAAAAGAAACCCCATACCTTTTTGCGATCACCCCCATCTCCCCTATTCACTCATCCACCCACCTCCAGCCCTAAGCAACCATGAATCAATTTTCTGTCCCTATATATTTTCCTATTCTGGATGTTTCGTATAAAAAGGAATCATATAATATGTGGTCTTTTGTGACAGGCTTCTTTCACTTAGAACAATATTTTTCCCCATCCCCTGCTCCAGGGCCTGTAGAGGGCACAAGATACTGAGAAGGTAGGTGGGAGTGGGGAGCAGCAAGGGTGCACAGTGGATCAGGCAGACTGGTTCATTGGAGTTACATCCAACTGCCACAACATGAAGATAAGGAGGAAGGAAACTAAGATGGTGCCAAGTGAGTAGTACAAGTAAAAATTCACAGGAAACTAGGACCAGAGAGAAGGAAGTCAGAATAGGTAAGGAGGAAGGACAGTGGTCCAGGGATTGGAGTTCAGAATGAGATGGAAGAGTAGATGCAGTGAGAGTAACAAACGTGAGAGCAAAGGAAGAAGAGGTTGTTATCAGAATGGCTGCTTGAATTTAAGATTTTAGGCATGGAATAGTTTTTAGAGGTGACAGTGTCCAAGAAGTTGCCACCAGAAAAGAGGCTGGAGAGGAGGGAGAAGTGTTGGAAGATGTATCTCCACGGATATGGATGCCATCCAGGGTTGATACCAAGACTGGAGCAAGGAAAAGTTTCCATGCCAAGTAGCAATGTGTTCAGTGAGCAAGGAGTAATAAGAAGGCATATAACACCAATTAAGATTGATTCAGATGGAGTAAGCCTCAAGAAGTGCAGATTTTGACAAGAGGGCTGAGGAGTCACGGTATAGAAGCAACAATGTGGAATGAGGTGCTAGTCAACCTTACCTCCCAACCCTGAGTTGTGTTGGAGGTGGGAGACTGAGCATTCCACACTTTGAAGAACTTCAGGAGAAGTAGCTTTCTGGCTATGGCAAGACATAGAGGTGAAGTGATACCAGTGGGAAAAGCAAAGTCTTTATAGTAAATGGTGTTGGAACAACTTGATAGTTACATGCAAAAGAATAAAAATGGACCTTTGCCTAACCCAACATATAAAAATTGATTCACAGCGGGGGGGGGGCGTGCACCTGGGTGGCTCATTTGGTTAAGATTGAGCCCCATGTCAGGCTCAGTGGGGTGTCTGCTTGGAGATTCTCTCCCTCTGCCTCTCCCCCTGTTTGTGCTCTCTTTCTCTCCCTCTCTCTCTCTCTAAAATAAATAAATAAATCTTTAAAAAAATTAACTTGCAACGGATCAATGATGGAAATGTAAGAGCTAAGTTTGGAAAACTCTTGGAAGAAAACATAAAGGAAAAAGTTCATGACATTGGATTTAGCACTAATTTCTTGAATATGACGCCCAAAGCACAGACAAGAAAAGAAGACATAGATAAATTGGACTTGATTGAAATTCAGTCAAGTCCACTGAAATTACAACTTTTTGTGCATCCAAGTACACCATCAAGAAAATAAAGACTGGAGCAGCTCCTCAAAATGTTAAACATGGAATTGTCATATGACCCAACAATTCTACTCCTGGGCATCACCCAAGAAAATTCATAGCATATTTTCACAAAAATGCATACAAATGTTTATAACAGCATTTTTCATAATAGCCCCAAAGTAAAAACAACCCAAATGTCCATCAGTTGACGAATGGTTAAATAAAATGTGATATGTCCATACAATGGAAAATTATTCAGCCATAAAAAGGAATGAAGTACTGACCCAACATGGATTACCTTGAAAACATGCTAAGTGAAAGAAGCTGGTCACAAGAGAACCCACACACAGTTGATCCTTGATCAACGTGGGTTTGAACTGCATGGGTCTACCTATATGTGATTTTTTGAAAGTCCACGACTATGAGTGTATTTTCTCTTTCTTACAATTTTCTTAATGTTTTCTTTTTTCTCTGGCTTACTTTATCATTAGAAAACAGAATATAACACATATAACACATAAAATATCTGTTAATTGACTGTTGATGTTATCAGGAAGGCTTCCTATCAGTAGTAAGCTATTAGTAGTTAAATCTGGGGGAGTCAAGATTTATACACAGATTTTCAACTGCACAGGGGATTGGCATCCCTAACCCTCTGTCATTCAAGGGTCAACTGTAGTATGATTCCATTTATAGGAAACATCCAGAATAAGCAAATGTACAACGGTAAAGAGTAGATTAGTGGCTCCCCAGGTCTGGGAGAGGAAGGAATGGGGAGTAACTGCTAATGAGTTGTGCTTTGGGGCTTCTTTTGAGGGTGATGAACATGTTCTGCAATTAGGTAGTGATGATGGTTGCATAACTTTGTGAGGGTTGCACAACCTTTAGTGATTTCTATACTGAAAACCACTGAATTGTACATGTTAAAAGGGTGAGTTTTATGGTACATAAATCTCAATTTTTATATGTAGAGTGAAGGAAAGGAGTGAGGGGGGGATGTAGTCACTGTAGATTCAGAGATTCCAGAGGGCGTAGGTGAAAAGGTTTAGGAGAGAGGGAAAGTATGAACATCTGTCTGGATAGAGAAGGAAGGTGACACCCAGGCAGTGATGGGGGGAGGGAGGGAGAGGAGGCCTGGAGGGATAGGAGGAGGGTCAAGTGTCCAGGAGCCCTGGCCCAGCAGATCCCCAGGTTTGGAGGGACCAAGGCATCTCAGGAAGCCAACAGGCTCAGCTCCCCTGGTAGTACTAGGATGTGGTCACAGCCCAGATGACCGTAAGAAAAGAAGGAGGCTCCCGGGGTGGCTACCTTGGGATCTAGAGATGGGAGTTTCCAGAAATAAGGCAGTGGAGCAAAGCAGGCTGGCAGTGGGAGGGGGACGCTGTGCCTTCCTGGGCTTGATTGTGGTTCCCAGATCTTGAAGTCCCTGTAGGAAGTAAAGTCCTGTGAAGCCCTAAGAGAAAGATCAGATTCGAAAATGCCAAGAACCACTGCACTCTGTAGGCGCTCTCTGTACAAAAACAAGCCAGAGAAGTTTAGATAAATAAGCAAAAGGGATCCAGGGCCAGGGGCCAACCTGAGTGGTTACTTCCTGCTGATGTTTATTGAGTTAGGAGCTCTTACGTGAACATTGAACTATCAGAAACAGAGGTGGCCGTTTTGTCAGGCATTCACGCGGTAATTTATTAAGCATCTAGAAATGCCAGGGACTGTGTTTGGAATGCTGGACACAGACTCGGTACAGCCTCCCAAGAAGCTTGTGGAATAGGGGCAGGGAACTATAAACTAATCTCTAAGCAAGTAATTACAAAATAATCCATTACAAACATATAAGAACCAGGAAAGGAACAAGGAGCTACAATTCTGTATGACAGGAATTGAATGGAGCCTGGGGGTCAGGGCATTTCTCTGAAGAAATGGCATTTCAGCTCTCCACCAAAACGGGGTGGGAAGTAAGGGCAGTGCCTAGGAAGGCCCTGGGGAAGGGAGGAGCTTGAGGCCCAAGCTGGAGCTAAACCTTGAGCAGCAGCCGTGGAGAGTAGAGTCACAGCTAGAGAAGCAGAAAGAACCAGATCACGCAGGCATTATGGGCTAAGTGGGAGATTCTGGGCTTCGTTCCAAGAACAAAGGGAATGGAGGGGGACAATAGAGGGGGAAAGACAGGGGACAGCAAAGCTCCAAGAGGGGGCAGTAGAGGAGCACGGAATCTGGAGGCAGAGGGCATGGGCTGAAATCCCAAGTCTGCCATTTACAACCCATGTGACCAAGGTCCAGGTCAGCAAACCTCTCTGTACCTCAGCCTCCTCCTCTGTAAAATGGGATAACAACAGTGCTTACTTTGGAGGATCATATCAAGAGGATTCAGTGATAAAAGCTTGGCTCATACTGAGTGAGGAAGAATTGCTGACACGGGAAGGCTTGGCAGAAGCAACCCTATCCCGGGGATTCTCCCCCACCTCCAGACAGCCATTTTTTGGTGCTAAGAGTTGTTGGCATTCAGGAAAGTTCTGGCTTGTCTAGTGGCTGCCACTTTGAAGGCAAGAGCCTCCTGGCCTTGGAAGACCATGCTGGCAGCATCGTTCCTGTGGCTCTGGCTATCCAGTGAGCTCCGCGAGAAGGGGGACAGTGCTGACCCTCTATCTTATCAGGACCTGGCACGTGGGAAGTGCTCGGTACCCGCTGGAGAGATGGATTGCGAATGAATGAATGAATGAATGAGTGAACACAGGGATGGAGCTGTGGAAGAGTACTTACACTCTGCATAAATGACGAGCATTCCCTAGGTGAGGGCCATTCCCGTCCAAGGCCCTCACATCCATAGTTTGTTCCGTTCCATTCTCTGCCATCTTGTGAGGCGGGGGCTACCAGGAGACACTTCCGGTAAGGGAATGATCTTGGGAAGGAGTCCTCTGTGGGGGAGCCCTAGCCATACATCAGGGACTCTAATTATTGAGAAGCGCATCTAAGTTGTCGCCCCAAAGAAGGGCTTTTGGCTAGAAGTCGGGCTCCTGGAGGCAGGAATTCAGCTGGAAAGCAAGCGATGCTTGAAATAGTTTCTCTAAAGCTCGAGCTGCATATGCTTCATGGCTATGATCTCATCTTCTTTAGCAAGGCACAGGAGTGACGGGGTTATTTCACTTGGTTTTGAGAGGGAGAAGTGGTGCATCCTAGCGAGGCATAGCTCCCCCCCACGCCCCCACCCCAGCAGCCTGGCGGGGGGCTCAGAGCAGAACCCAGGCATCCTCGGTTCCTGGCTGGTAGAACGTCCCCCAGCACACCCCCACACCCCACTCAGAGAAGACAGGGAGCAGATCAGCTGGAAAGGCGGTGGGAGAACTGCCTTTGATCTTCCCCCTGCCCTCTCCTGTTCCAATTGGAGTCGCACACGCAACTTCCTGCAGGCTGCTACCCCCCTTCCTCCCAACCAGCTCCGGCAACCCGCACTGCGAGCTGCCCCCTTCCCCAGCAGCCCTGCTGGCTTCTTCTCCAGAGACTATTATTGTGAGAGAGTGCTGAGTTCAGCACTGCGGCAAGGTGCAGTCAGGGGAGCCCTTCTGTCCTTAGCTGGCCCTCTGGAGCTGGCCTCAGGGCCGGGGCGGCCCTAAGAGCCGCGGCCTCTCCTGCAGGGTCACTGCGTCCTGGGTCCACCTACCACCCGTCAGCCCCAAGGCCATCAAGGCAGGTGGCACAGAACTGTGGGTGGGCGACAAGAGCTGTCCAAGGGGCACAGCCCAGCCAGAACCCTGCTCGTAGAGAAACGACCAAGGTCTTGCTCTTGCAAGACACCCAGGACCCGCGCCCCGCCTCCACCCAGCCCAAAGCCTGGGGTCACCGGCTTCCCAGGGTTTGTCTTAAAGCCAAAGGAGGAGGCTGGCTGGCCTAGGGCCAGCTGATTGCACACGGGGCAAGCGGCGGGGACAGGACGCGGAGCTGGGGCAAGAGGCTTATGTAAACCCTTCTGCCCCAGCCGCCCGGATTAGTGGCCAGCAAAGCCCTGCTCCAACGGGGGAGGAGCCCCAGCCGGGACTGCAAACTGAGTCCTGCTTGGAGTAGGCCCAGGTCCTCCCAAGGTATCCGTGTCCGGGTGGCAGATTGGCCACTGCAGCCCAGGCAGCTGCCCGACCTGCTCCGTCTGCTTACCAGCCGTCTCTGTTCCTCCAAGTGGGCCCCCGGGGCGGGGACACGCAGGGCGAGAAGGGCGCCCCCTGCACAGGCCCCCCAGCTCTAAAAGTTCCTTCTGTTCTAGGCGTCCATGGACTGGACAATGAGGCTGGCCGTGGCAGCCCTGTTTCTGGGTCTCACGATGGTGGTCTCCAGAGACGTGGAGGAAGGCGACTTGTGCTTGTACGAGCCCCTGTCTGACACCGATGCTGTCCTCTGCAAGTAAGGCCGGGCGGGACTCCGGAAAGCAAGTGGGCAGGTCAAAATGGGGCTTGAGATCGAGGGGAGGGGTATCTGCAGAATCAGGGAAGACTGTCTCCTCAAGCGGCCTCTTCGGGCTGGCGGAGAGTAAGTGTGCCTTGGAGAACACCTGGATGCGGGACGGCATTAAGGAAAGAAACTTTCTGCCTTCCAGACGCCGGCTCCCAGCCCCACAGGATATACGGATCTAGTCAGCTCCCCCTCGTACCCCAGGGCCTCCAGGCCGAGAGGCTGGCCTCACCTGCCCTGCAGGGACCCTGAGGGACCATCCCTCCCCACGGCCGGGACTGCTGCCTTCCCCCGAGCAAAGTGGCATTTTGAAGAGTGGCAGTTGACAGAGGGCGTGGAATTGGACGCACGCAGCGTGAGACGATGGTTGTTTGCTTTCCAGGGACGAGGCCCCAGGAGTGTGGGACAGGTGGGCCTTTTAGGGAGTGTGGCCTCTGGGTGCTGTCTAGAGAAGAGGCCAGGAGTCAGGGGTGGGCTTCCTCCTGAAGCTTCTCCCTGCCTGTGTTGTGGCTCATCCTGAGGGCGGTCTCGGGCCACTTTGCTGCCAACCCTCTCTGCCCGTTTGCTGGCCGAGGAGGCCGGCATCCCACTGAAGCCATCGGAAGTGAGAGAGTAGGGAAGAACCCTCCTTTCTTACTCGGTCTCCTTGTGTACATTTGAATTCCTCCTAATGTGACTTTTAGAAAGATAAATACTTGTTTTCCCTTAAAAGTTAGGCAGCTGAATCCCCTCCCCCCTCCCAAAGAAGATGATACACATTCTTATCAGTACCTTTTTTAAACTCTGGTGAAATAATTGTGGGTGAAGTTTTGTGCGGGAGGAGGAGGGAACGTGGCTGCCTCTCACATGTGGGCTCCGGGCCTCTCGGTGCTCCGCGGAGTGGAACCTTCCTGGGGGCGGCAGCCATTTTACTCCGGTAGGCAGGAGATCAAGTCCCCATGAGCCGGGGAGGTCGGCTGGGCCAAGCCACGATAAGGCTCCCCTTACGGAGTGCTTACGGAATGAAATAATATTTGTGCGACGTACTTGATCCATTCCCTTTCTCCCGGCCCCTTATGCCATGCGAGGTAGTGACCAAGCTGAGACCAACCCCCCCCCCGCCCCTCCCCTCCACGCTCCCAGGTCCTTGTGAAGCTGACCCGGAAGTGCCCCAGGTCTGGGGCTGGAGACAGAACGTGCTCCGTGTGAGGCACCCCATGAGCGGGAAGAGGGCACAGGTTCTAAAGTGTGTTCTTACTAAATTCAGTTGTCGATTCATTCATCTCAGGCTTGTCCGAATGTTTTTTGAGGCTGATTGGATCATCTGTCTTAATCAATGACCCACTCAATCATTGCTATTAATCAACTTAGTGCCTCCCAAGAATCAAACAGATTCGCCTTCCATGTCCTGATCCAAGCCTTTGGTAAAACTGAACAGGACAGAGGCCCGCACACGCCCCTGGGGCCCGGCCTGCCGTGTGGGGCGACAGGAGGTTTTCAGACCCCTAGCTGGCAGCGCCCCACAGTGTGACTGGGGCCGAGCAGGGACCCAATCCCTGGTCTCCTGGCGCCTGCCTTTCCAGGGCGCGCTCTGTGGCTTGAGGCCCACTCATGGAATGTCAGCTGGCTGCTTTTGCTAAACTGTTTTAACATTTGTAGCAATTCCACCAGGGTAAAAGGAAGAGACCCATTTGTCCCCTGGGGAAGTCCCCTGTGGTCCTCTGTTTCCCTCCTCCCTGCCCCTTGGTCCTTACCAGTTCTGGGCTGTGTGCTGACTCCCCATCTCTCTGCCAGTGAATGGACCTTGCTAGCTGCAGTGTCAGGGAGTCGTGGCCGAACCAAACCAAATGGTCTTTAAAATGTTGCTGTTGGGGCGCCTGGGTGGCTCAGTGGATTAAGCCTCTGCCTTCGGCTCGGGTCGTGATGTCAGGGTCCTGGGATTGAGCCCCGCGTTGGGCTCTCTGCTCAGCAGGGAGCCTGTTCCCCTCTCTCTCTCTGCCTGCCCCTCTGCCTACTTGTGAGCTCTCTCTCTCTCTGTCAAATAAATAAATAAAATCTTAAAAATAAATAAATAAATAAAATGTTGCTGTTGGGCCTGGGGGGCTCAGGGAAGCGTCCAACTCCTGGTTTCGGCACAGGTCGTGACCTCAGGGTCGGGAGATGGAGCCCCATGTCGGGCTCCGTGCTGAGTGTAGAACCTGCTTAGGATCCTCTCTCTCCCTCTCCCTCTGCCCCTCTGCTACGCAGGTGCACTCTCTCTCAAATAATAATAACAATAAATAAAACGTTGCTGTGAGGAAAAATTAAAATCCATCCCTAAAACTTGTTTAAAAGCAATCAAAACCATGGCCTCCAAAAGGAATTACTATAACCTCACCAAGAGGTGAAAGAAACAAGTGAGCTGAGCAAACCGGAAGTTGGGCTAACCGGCCCGAGGCTCATCAGGGGTGCTGGCCCACAGAAGCATCCTGCACCTGCTGGGGGTTGCAGGCTCTGGCTGCCAGCGCCCAAGGTGGGACCTCAGGAGCCACTGGAAGGGTGGGATGGGAGCAGAATGTGGGGCTCCCCACCAGGAGGCTGTCCCTGCCTTCTTCCCAGATCCAGAACTTGGGAGCCCCCACTCTCCAGATCTAGTCCTTCAGTATCTCCTCACTGGGTCTCCCCCCCGGCCTCACCCCCAGCGAGGGAATCGTGGCCAGCTCTGAGTGACCCCTGGCAGGCTGTGGAGCTGCCAAGCCACGCTGGGCTTTTCGGCAAAGGCTGAGGACCCATGCCTTCTCCGTCCGTGAATCATTTTATCCAAATGCACCCTGCAGAGACCCTGGGTCTTGGGGATAAAAAATGATGGCGGGACAGAGAGGAAGGGCAAATTTAAAAAAAAAAGTTGGTACAAAGTTTTTTTTTTTTTTTTAATATCTTCTTGACAGCCTGGTTTACATCCCTGAGTTTTGGTTATAGGTGAGCTCCTAAGGTTAATTCTGGTGGAGTTTTGGGAACAGCCCTCCCAGTGAACCGGATTCTCAGAGCATCCGTGCTGTTCAGCTCTTTGCAGGGAAAAAGCAGACAAATGGATTCGTCCCACTGTTTTGGTGACCAGAGAGTTTACCCCCAGGAGACATTTGCATTCTGAAAGTGCAGGGAATGCCAGAGAATTCTGAAAGTGCAGGAAATGCAGGGAACCAAGGTCGAGAGCCTAGGTTATTGGGCAACGCTTGACCCAAAGAAGTGGGTTAGAGGACTACCAGTGAGGATTGCAGACATGGAGAGGATCTGGATTGTTTAGGGTTGACGAAGGCCTGGACCCGTGAAGAAGGCTGTGCTCACTTGCTAAACCTTTCTTCATGTAAAGAAAACATTCCTGGAAAGCGATGTGTAAATATTGTTCTTATAAACCCAATCCTACTTTAAAGACACTGACCAGGTTTGCCTAAGGATGTACGTTCTTCCTGAGGAGTCAATTCAGATGACCGTTAACACCTTCTGACCACTGACGGCACGCTGGCTTGTAAACATTGATCACCTTCTTTATTCCTCGCGCCAACGCTATCAGTAGGTAATGTCGGTGTCCCCATTTTACAGGTGAACAAACTGAGGCACCAAGAGGTCTGGTCACACTAGTTAGTGACCACAACTAGTTCGTAGCAGGCCTAGGATTCAATCCCACTTGACTCCATATTCCCCACGGTGCTAGACTGAAGGGCGTACGCCCTCCAGGCTCCCCCAGAACTGACATGCGCTGACCACCTCCCTCTCTCCATAGGGGCCTTGAAGTTTTCTACCCAGAGCTGGGGAACATTGGCTGTATGTATGTTCCTGACTGCAACAACTACAGACTAAAGATCACCCACTGGGCTGAGCCCATAGTCAAGTTCCCTAGGGCCATGGAGGTAAGTGAACAAGCCTGGCCTGGAGGGGGAGGGCCATGGGTCTTGGTTTCCCGCTGAGCGTGCTCATCTGGGTGACTTGAAGCCGTGTGCAGGGCCATCTGGGTTGGGTCTGTGGGTCCCAGGTGACCATGGATACCATAAGCATGTGCCCTCCTTAGAGCAGCCCCATGTACCCTCCTTAGAGCAGCCTTGGAGGAGGTTGGCGTGGGGGGAGGGGGCTGCAGACTGGGAGCTTTAGCGGGACTCTGGGGCTGCTCTGCTGGGGTCTTTGCCTGCTCCCAGAGGAGCCTGGCTCCTCAGTGTACGTGGAGACCAGCTGGTGTGTGCTTTGGAATCGGCAGAGAAAAGGAGGAGAGAGGGAGTCCTTTCTCAAGGTGCAAGGTGGCTGGGCTTTCAGAATCATCTTCTGAACGCGGAGGAGCTAGTTTGTAATGGGCTAAACAAGAAGAGCAGTGCATCCTGACTCTGTCATTACAATATGAAACACACCTGAGAGTTTGCTCACACTTGTCTGAAGTAGAAGATTGAAGCATTTGTAGGAATTGGAAATAAGTATTCTTTCTACCGGGAAATGACTAGTACTATCTTGTTCTGGAAGCTTCCCTTAGTTTGGGGATGCAGGAAGCCCGGGGAAGGGCCATGGAAGTAGGAAGTGGGACTGTGGCTGCTGCTTGCAGTGGCCAGGCCAGGTCCTGGGGGCACTGCTCCAGTGTTCTGGTCACTGTTTCTTTCTTCCTTGACTCCTGGGTCACGCCGAGCTCCCAAAGTGTCAGCAGTGGACTGACTCGCGACTCTCCCTCCATCTGCAGCGTTTTACTAGGAGGTGCCCGTGTCAACCTACATACAAGGACTGTGATGTAGCCGGGAATCAGGCCACAAATGGCTGGCGATGGAAGGGCCACGGTCAGGATGCGATGGCACACACACCACACGCACAGCCTTCTGGTCCCCTCCATTCTCTGCGGCAGGGAGAGAGGCCACTGCCGGCTCTTGCCCTCTGTCCATCCAGCCTGGGGACTCTCAGTGCTGCTGTTCATCAGGCCTGATGGCGGTCAGGGCAAACACAATCAAACAGCAAGTTCTAAGGTGGGGGGATCACAGTGTCCTCAGATGGAGAGGGTAGATTTTTCTCTCTTTCTGGAACTGTTTTCACTATCCGGGAACCAATAGACTGTGATGTGTCCCACAACTTATGAGACGGGGAACACGAAGCTTTGATGGGCTATCGTGTTTGCAACCATGACAAACGTCCTTCCCTCTGGGAGGCTAAGCAAACAAGTAATGAGGATGCCTTCTGGATCTCCTCTCCCCCAACCTTCCCAAGCCTCGTGCTCATGACCATGCAAGCACACACACGTGCACACCTGCACGTCAGCCCTCCTCCCTGGAGACCCTTGGCCTGGGTCGCACCAGTGGACACGTGGGAGAAGCAGAGAAAACATAGGACACTGAGATTCCAACACTTTGGACAGGACATGGAGGGCTGCAGAAGCAGGGCAGGAGCCCAGTCCTTTAGGGATGAGTAAAATGCTGCTCCTGGGACAAGATGCTCAACCTCACCACTAATTCACTTGTCCTTGGCTCTGCCACTGAAGGAGTAATGAGGTCGAACCACAATACTTTCGAAGCCCACTGACTGTCCCAGGAGGGATTCTCAAACGGCTCCACTCTGCGTGATATTATAGCAGATGTCCACTAGATGGCAGTGCAGACTTTTCTGAGTAACTGGTGTACTTGGTTTGAGGCAAGCTTGAGAAGTCTGCCTTTGATTGGGCTTGGTCCACACTGATAGTCCTGGAGTGTGGGCATGGAATGCAGAGAAGACATCACTCCCACCAGGTCATGAAATTTCCCACCCTGTCTCTGTCCAGAAGCAGGATGGGGGAGAAAATCTGGAGACTTATGAGGGACACAGAGCTGTGGTTAATAAAGTCAAGGAGGGTAGAGGTTTCACAAGGAAAAAAATGGTCAAAGTGATGGAAACAAAGGAAGAAAAAGTAATATTCTACTACTATAGAACTCGACTTTTTTTGGGAACTTAACTGATGTTTGACAAGGCAGATTCAGTTAGAGTTCCCGGAAAACACCATTAATCAATGGTACCCACTTTATGCTGGATATTGTTCATGTGTCATGTCATTTAAAGTTTTCATCAAGTCTGCAAGTGAAGTGTTTCTTCAGTTGAGACTGTCAATGGCCAGTGACAAAAGCCAGTTCAACTGGCTTATGCCAAAGAGGGAAGGAATTGTTGGTTCATAAACTGAAAACTGCAGGGATAGCTTCAGGCATGGCTGGATCCAGGTGCCCAAACAATATCACCAGAAATCTGTTTTTCCCTTTTCTCTACTTTTTCCTGTGCTGGTTTTATGTGTAAATAGACTCTTTCCTTGTTTTGGCAAAGACAACCCCATCAGTTTCAGATTTGTGTTACTAGTTTATCAATCCCAGTGGGAATCGATTGACACTTTTCAACCATTAAAAATCCCAGGATTTGTCCTGCTTCGATCACCTGCCTATCCTTGAACTAATGACCTTGGGTAGGCCCATTAAATCTACAAAGGCCGAGAGCAGAAGAGGATGGTTCCTTCAAAGGAGAATCAAGGTGCTGGTTGTCAGAAGGGGGAAAAGATACTGGGTCAGAAAAACAAGAGAAGTTCCTAGGGAAGGAATTAATTAGAGCAAGTGCAGAGCTGGAAAGTGGCAGAGCCAGGGTTTAAACCCAGGTCTGCCCAACTCCAAAGGCTTGACCACCGGACCACTGGCAATTGCTCTCAGGGAAGACATCAGGGTGCCGGTACCATTGGAGAGGGCTCGCTGAATGGAAGCTCTCCTGGGGCAGAAAGCAGTGGTTGCTAAGGAGGATGGCGGTGAAGAAGAGGAGACATGCCAGGGACAATGGGAAATGAGAGGATGGGCAGAGCTTCCCTGGAGGGGTAGAGGGAGCAAACACCTCCAGAAAGAAAGCAACTGGAAAAGTAGGAGAGGAAGTGGATGCTATCTGGGAATAGGGCCCCTCAAAAGTGCAGGCAGGGGAACCCTTAGTGACAGAGAAGAGGACTGTAAGCATTTCCTCTGGGCCCAGGGCCTGATGAGAAAGGACAAGCAGATAGCAACTGGCTATGGGGGACAGTGTCTTGTTTCAAAGGTGATTAAAGCAAAGCCACAAAAGCAGCAGGTGCCCATGGGCATGCCTTGGGAGCCCCTCCCCCCCCCAAGCAAGCCTCGAGGCCCTGGAAGGAGGGGTGCAGGGGGCCTGGGACAGTGCCTCTGTGCCTCCTAGAGGTCTCCCTTCTGCACACCTTTGCTCAGGCCACTTCCCATATCTGGACCTTGCATTCTGGCACACCCTGATCACACTGAAGTGCTTCTTCTGAGAAGCCTTCCCTGACTGCCTCCCTCTGAGCCCTCTCCTCATCCCTGGCTGGTCTCTTCTTTCTCTGAGCTTTTTATTTTCTTATTATTATCTTTAGAGATTTTATGTATTTCCTTGACAGAGAGAGACATAGCGAGAGAGGGAGAACAAGCAGGGGGAGCAGGAAAGGGAGAAGCAGGCTTGCCATTGAGCAGGGAGCCCGATGTGGGGCTTGATCCCAGGGCTCTGGGATCATGAACTGAGCAGAAGGCAGATGCTTAATGACTGAACCACCGAGGCACCCCTCTCTGAGCTTTTTAAATGTCCCCTACCCACCAGACCTAGCGTTTACTTCCTCTGGCTTGTATTGTGGCTGCTTATTTCTATCTCCCAGAGCCTTGACCTGTGTATAAGCTCTAGGAAAGTAAGACCCCCCCACAGCTCCTTACCAGCTTTGCAGACCCCATGTCAGCTGACCAGGTGAGCGAGTAGAGAATGAATGAAAGGCAGGGGGAAGGACACCTCCTGGAGGGTGAACTGTGAGATGTGTGAGTCCCACAGTTTGCCTTTTAAGCTCTGGGTGCCCAGGTGAGCCGGGTGACCCTGAAGCCAGCGCTAGGCTCTCCTCCACCCAGGGTGGGTGGGGGCTCAGGGCTGGGAAGGGGAAAGCCAAGAGACGAACCCAGCGGGTTTCCCAAAAGGCAAAGTCGTGCAGGGAAATGTGGACTGTCCCTGTGTCAACAGCCCTGAGAGCTGAGAGAGGTGTCGAAATAAGAAGAGGCCTTCTCCCAGGGCGCTCTGACAAACATTAAGAGATAAACGTCTTAAAATGCATCCCTTCTCAAGACAATGCAAACTGAAAGGCCCCTGAGACGCTTCTTGACTGAGGCCTATTCTTCACCTTGAATTTCACCAGCTGGAATCCTTTTGAAGTGAAGAAATTGCCTTTAAGTGGGGAATGTGCATTGCATTAGAGAGAAGGAACAAGGAGTCCTGCTGTCCCTCAGGTTTTCTGGCAGGTTCGCTGCTTTCTCCTTCCTGGAAAGCAGGGGACTCCGAGCAGCCTCCCCCTGGGCGGGGCGGGCATAGCCCCACTCTGCCCTGGACCCACAGCGTCTGTGTTGCTGCTTCCTGGGGGCCACCTCCTGGCCCTCACGGGCCCAGAGTGGGGACACAAGTAGGGACACAGGTGGTGGCATCACAGAGTCTCTGCGCGGAAAGAGATCCCGGCAGGATTAACTGTTAGGGATAGGAAGTGATTCACTTAACACTGAACACACAGACACCATGTTAGTGCCTCCAGGTCCAAAACCAAAGGCACCATCACGTGGCTCTAGTCTAAGTGGGGACACGGACGGGTGGCCGGCAAATGCAGGGTCGTGTGGGGTCAGGGCTGTGATAGAGGAGTTGCAGGTACCACGAGGACTGGGTAAGACAGCCAAGCCGAGTGGCAGTCAGGGAAGGCCTCCAGGAGGAGGTAACCAGAGCTGACCTTCGGACAGTGAATAGGCAGGGTGTGAAGGGGGGCCCCGGGTGGCCGGGTGAGGGATGAGGCTCAGGAGAGGACAGGGTCACAATGCAAGGGGCCACAAAGGCTGCTTGGCCTGGTGGGGAGTCCGGATCTGATCTTGAAGGCAGGCTGGGGAGGGGCTGGTGAAGGCGATCGGATTAGCAATGCGGGAAGGTCCCCAGGGCAGTGCAGGTGGAAGAATGGGAGAAAGAGGAGGCTGGAGGCAGGGAGGGCACCCCGTTGAAGCAGTCGGTACGGGTGAGGGCATGAGCCGTGGCACGGGTTTGAGAGCTATAAAGAAGTGGAATCCATAGGGCTTGGTGACTGTGGAGGAACAGGGATGGTGGCGGAGGGGGGTTGGTATGATTCTTGGGTTTCCGTGACAGTCAGGCAGGGGAGTAAGGGTGAAGCTGAGCATGTAGCTTGTCCTCCAAACAAGGCGCTTTGGAGAGTGAAGGGACGTGCAGTCGATAATTATCAGGATGGCAGGGGTGACCGGGCACTGTCTCATTATTAGGGCTTCCAACAAGGGACACACTAGATCTACAGGGACGAAGGCCAGTGGCAGTGACTCTGCAGACACCGAATTTGAGGACCGTGTGTGCTCGCAGAGGCAGGTGCCCCACGAGCCCGCTGAGCAGAGCGCGCAGGGCTGGAGGCCTAGACTGGGGTCCTCAGTGTCAGGGGGTAGGAAGTGGAAGTTTGAGGTGGCAGGACTCCCTCGGAGGGAGGTTACGGAGTGGTCCCCTGTGGCCCGCCTCAGAGGTCAGACAGGCACGGGAAAAAGTGTAACTGACCCAACCCAGCCAGCTACTGGCAGCCCCATCAGCGAGAGAGGAGTGAACGAGAAAAGGACATGGCGAGGCGGCCACACACACCGGAAATGTGCAGGGAGACAAGGGGTACCCGACCTATTGAAATGCTGGCAGGAAAGAGACAGTGTCAAGGGCAATGCCCCATGCAGCAGAAAGTGGAGATAATGGGCCCAGTGGAGAAGTTTGCATCTGAGAAGAAGAACCACGGGGGTGGTGGAGGTCACACAAAGGGCAGCAGATTTCCAAGTTCCTCGGAAGTCAAGGGTAGGAACGGTGGGGGGTGGGGGGGAAGAGCAGCTGCAGGGGCCAGGTTGGGAGGAGTCCTTAGATTTGGCAAATTCCCTGGCACTCTGGCACGGCTTTTGAGGATGGAGAGAGGAGTTCCAGAATGGGGGGCTGGGAGCAGATGACAAATCCAGGATAGGGTGGGGGGCTCACCAATACCCCGAGTGGTAGAGGGAACTCATGACCTGCAACCCTAACCCAGGGCTTACCTGTGACACAAGCTTAGTAAATGCTATCAGCTGTCATTGTAAGAGACAGGCCTGGAGTCTCAAGAGTACAAGGCACAGAAGGATTTGGGCTTCTGGAGGGTTCAAGGGGCAACATTTATCACCATTTCTAACCCTTGTAGCCAGATTTTGAATTGCAAAGAAACTTCTCACGTAGGCTTTCACACAATCCTCCTAATAATGTTGAGAGTTGGGCAGAGGGGGTGAAGGGCCCTCCCAAGGTCACAGAGCTGGGAAGTAGGAGAACCAACCTTAGATCCTCTCCAGTCCACTCTTTCAGCTACATAATTTTGCCCCTTGACTCCATCCTGGTTACTTGAAAACGGATAGGGTTCCCTGTAGTATCGTGCCTAAGCATCTTTGCTGCCTGCATTTTTGGTGCATGGGTTGCATTTAGCTCATGGGCTATAAGGCAATTGTGCTGCAAAAACTAAAATAGTGGAAAACAAAAGAGGGACATTCATTAAACATGACATAATGAAACACAAAGAACAAATTACAAAATTAAAAAGACTCTCTTGTGAAATTTAAAAATACTTGAACATACCAAAAATGCCTAGTGTGGATTCCTGGCAACTGTACATGTGTCATTGATTTTATAGATTATACCTAGGTACTTGTCTTCAAAGTCTTCCCTTCATGGTAGCATACACTTTTTTTCTTTTCTTGTTGATTCGTCTCCTTTTGCAGCCTTGCACTTTTTCTCTTTTCACTGAAGCTTCCTCCTTCATCGAGAGAGGCATCAGTTTACAAATAGAGTGTGTGCACCTGCAGCTGAGTTTTGTATGGTGTGGGGACAGCCTTCTGCACTGTTGTTTGTCTCTGGCCTCTGGTCTCCCGTCCACTGATGGGCGTTCCAAAATTCTATGAGAAATGTGTGCTGGAAACTCTGCATCACTGTAGAGACCGCCACGAGGGCTGAGATTGTAGAGGATAAAGCGCCGCGGTGAAACCAACCGGTCTGCCGGTTACTTTTCGTCTTTTACTGCGAAGTTGCCTTACGGCCGGCAAAGGTGTGTGCCACCCAGATGCTAACGGCCAAAGAGCTGGACGCCGTCCTTGGTGCCCGCGCTGGGCTCGGGGGGCCCATTCCTGCGTCCAGATCCCGGTGGAGGCCTCCTGTGTGCCCCTCGGCCCGTCACCGTTGCACGAGCCGGGGACACCAGCCAACGGGAGCCCCGGCCCTGCCCACCACCAGCAGTACCTCGTGAAGGTGAGAATGGGCACGGTTGTCACTGTAAAAAGACTGAACTCGGAGGTGCTTTGTGCGGCAGATATTTTGCTCATTAGGAAGCTTCTTGGCCTTGATCTTCATTTCCAGTCCTCTTCCTGCCCCCGCCCCCCACCTTTCCTGTCTTTACACTCACTGGTCCAGGGTTTGCTAAGCCTCTGGTCAGACCCACGCCTGACCTTCCCGGAGCTTTTTAATCAAGCCGCCTGTCCCCCGTGCACAGGGGTGCTCCTCCAAGCCAGGCAAACAGGGGGTTTGCCCAGTGGTTGCGCATCTGATGTCGGCCGAAAGCTCCCAGTCAAGTGTGGGGAAACAGGTTCCAGATGTTTTTCAGATCAAATAATGTTCCTTTGAAAAAAAAAACAAACAAACTGTGTGGGCCGCTCCTCGGAGGCGGCATGTGGGATCTGAAAGGAGAGTTCACTGGGTTTGCATCCTGGTCTTTTTTTTTTTTTTTTTTTTTTAAAAGGTCATTCAGTAAGTGTCTGTGTGGGGCACTTCGCATGTGTGGGATCTGTTCAGAGCCGACCGGTGGGGGTGTGAGCAGAGGCTTCTTGGGTTTTAAAATAGCTGCCCAGCCCTTGTGGGAGCCATTTGGAGAGACGAATACTCGAATTTTGAATGTGTAGTGGCTTGTTGCCTGTTCTCACTGGAGAGAAAAGATAGTGGCCTCGAGAGCAGTTCAGAGAAGGGTTTTGAGGCAGTTTGAGTGAGTGATGACGTTATTCGTTAACACTTGCAGTTTTGGGGTGGGGGGGAAGGAAGTGGAAGGTCCTCTGCTGGGTGGAGCAGCTGCCAGGACGCAGTCCCGTGGATTTTGAGGGATCTCGCTCTCTTACCAGTGCACCCCTGATGCCGGCCAGTGTGTTGTTCTGTGTTAGAGCCCCTCTGACCCGAACGGCGGCTATGTGGAGACTGTTTTACAGATGAGGAAACAGCAGCTCACGGGAAATGATCTATTTAGGTTTTTTTTTAAGATATTTATTTATTCAACAGAGAGAGAATGAGCACAAGCAAGGGGAATAGCAGGCAGAGGCAGAGGGAGAAGCAGGCTCCCCACTGATCAGGGAGCCCGATACGGGGCTGGGTCCCAGGACACCAGGATCATGACCTGAGCCGAAGGCAGACGCTTAACGACTGAGCCACCCAGGCCCCCTCTATGTAGTTTTTAATAGACTTTATTTTTTAGAGAATTTTTCACAGAAAAATTGAGTGGAAAGTACAGAGATTTCCTATATGCCCCTTGACCCACACACAGTCGTCCCACACTATTAACATCCCCCAGCAGAGTGGTAGGTTTGTTACAATTGATGACCCCACACTGACACATTGTTATCACCCACAGTGCATGGTTTGCAGGAGGGTTCCCTCTTGGTGTTGTGCATTGTATAGGTTTGGACAGATGTATAAGACATGTATCCATCATTACAGTATTAGACAGAGTAGTTCCACTCTTCTAAAAATCCTCTGTGCTCCACCTACTCGTTCCCCAACTCCTGGCAACTACTGATCTTTCTGCTCTCTACATAGTTTTTGCCTTTTCTAGAATGTCATAGATGGAATCCTAACCGTATATAGCTTTTTTGGGATTAATAGCGTAGACTACCAGCTGGGCCTCCTGCCTCCAGTGACAGCACCTTCTTCACCACAAAGGGTCTGGTAACCCTGCCCATCTCGGCCCAAGCTAGCGGCCAGTCATCCTGTAGCTTAGCTTCCCTTTTTGGGAATCGCGCTTCCCTCAACTGGAGGTTTCTGCTGAGACTTTGGAGTGGTTCTCCTGCACCTGCTGTCAGGCTGGGCGTTCCCACCATTTGGTTTCTTGTCTGTCTCTCCAAAGAGAATGTAAGCTCCCTGAGGACAGAGCCCTTTGTATGCTTGGAAACAGCAAGAAATAGGCAGTTTTTTGTGCAGTGAGATCTGTGCTATGATATGGAGCTAAGTGCAGGATGCTGGCAAGGAGGGGGGGGATTATCTCTTGGTAACTAGAGTATAAGTGTTCCAATTTTCAAAGCACTTTCCCTTGTCATGATAGTTCTTATCTCCAATCAGTCCTGAGAGGTGGGCCAGGCAGCTGTCTCTGCCTACACTGAGCATCCTTGGCCCAGGGATGGCTGGAGAAGGCAGAAGCTCCCCCTCAGAGCCCAGCACCCATCTACTTGTTGCCTCACACCCATTTAGGCCTCCTCGCAGCTTTGTGGAGGCTAGCTTGCCCTAATGCACAGATGTGATAAGTGGAGTGATGAAGCTCGGGCTCGAATCCTTGGCTCCTGTGCCGTGCTTTTCTTTCCTGCACCCCCTGCAGGTCCCCAAGCATTTACTACATGGCCACGATTACTGACTGTTTCCCACGCAATCAGGCTCTGTGCTAAGTGCCCCAGGAGGTATGACTACCTTCATTTTTCAGGCCAGGAAACTGAGGCACAGAAAGGTTCCGGAGCTCATGAATGACAGAGTCCAGATTTGAACCCAGGTCTGTATGGGCTCATTCCCCGAGAGCAGACAGCAACCTGCAGGGTGCCCCAAATGACCTGAGCTGTTTCCCAGCTGCTGCCTCATCCTCCCAGCTCCAGGTCCAGGGAAGAAGCCAGCCCCTAAGGCGAGCAGGGAAGGAGTAAGCAGGAGAGCTCCTCTTGTTCCATCACCTCCCTTTACAAATGGGCCTCATGATAGCAAATAACTTAGCAAAGGGAGAGATAAAGGGTGGGACCTGGGGGTGTGCAGGAGTGTGCACATATCAGAGACCCTTGGTTTCTTCCCTGTCTCTAGGTCTGCACTGCTGACCTGAGGGACAATCAGGGTAAGCCATCAGACATTCTAATATCCATGTCTGAGTTCTTTCCATTGCAGTTGGGAATGCAGAGGGCCCATCCCCATGGTCTAGAGTGCTAGAGCCGCCCTGACCAGAGGCAGACAAGGCCTAGAGGGGATGAGAAGGGAAGAGGGCCAGGCCTGGCTCCTAGGCGTGGCTCTCCAGGCCCTGGATCTGAGAAGGCATTGATAGCCTCCTGCTGTCTCCTGGGGCTGCAGTTACAAGAGTGAACACCAGAGGGAGACAGGTGACTGTCATCCTGCCCCAGGCAAGGAGAGCCCGCATACCCGCTAAGAAGGCTTTGCCCAGGGCGGGCAGACAGTGGAGACCTACCCAGTAATGGAGAAACAGAGGGTCCTGGATTTGGGTTGGGTGTGCACGCCTCGACACCCCTCTCCCCATCTCTCTCCCTTTGCCAGTTGGTTGTGGAAATGCCCTTCTACTCAAATACAAATATCCTTGAACTGGGATTCCTTAAATCGGGGCCACTAACTGGAAATGCCCTTAGGGGCCAGGCCCTAATAGGTGGATGAAATAAACAGTTGGAAGGAAAGCGGAGCCAAGCAGACCAGCTTGCTCTGAGAATCCCCTCACATCCCACCTGGCATTAAAAGGATTTTTATGGTTGCACTGGTGGTCCTCTACTCATCCCCAGTTTTCCCTGACCCGCAGAGACTATCCAACTTCCTGAGGGTGAACAGTCCAGCGGGAATGAGAACTGCGGGTATCGGAGCTACTCCCTTGGTTCAGAGAGCACTCGGAGCCTGAGAGGTTATTATGAGAAGCAGCCAGGCTGGGCTTTGCGTGAACCTTGTCTTACATCCTAGCCGTATTGCTCCTAGCCCTGTGACCTTGGATTTTCTCACTGAGATTCCTTTTCTTCACCTTAAAATAGGTATAATATCCATTTCTAGGGAAGACCCAGTGGCCACTTCTAAATCCTAATCTTTCTGGTCTCCCCAGCAGCATTTGACCCAGTTGGTCACTTCCTCCTCCTGGATACCCCTCCCCCTCTGCTGTCAGGACCCACAGTCTCTGAATTTGCCTTCACCCTTTGTGGTTCTTCACTTCTCAGTCTCGTTTCCTGGCTGCTGCTCCTCTCCCCAGCCTCTTGGTATAGGATATCCCAGGCCTCAGACTTTGGTCTTCTCATCTTTTTCTATACTTTCTCCCTTGTGGTCTCATCCAAGGTCATGACTTTAAATGTCTTCTCTATGATGTCCTAGTCACAGGGCCACTGGGGTATCTCACAGACCCCTCGAAGACAACATGTCCAACCGCAAGTGCCCACTCTCCAGCGTCCCCCCAAACCTGCTCCATCTGCTGTCTTTGCCATCTGAGCAGAGGACAACCCCAGCCTTCCAGCTTGTTGCCCGAACATCTTGGAGTCATCGATAATTGCCCTTTCTCTCCCATCATACATCCAGTCCACCAGGAAACCCTCTTGGCTTTGCTTCCAGAATACATCCAGAATCTGACCACTTCTCTCGTCCTCCACCATTAACACCCTGGCCAGTGCTACACCCTCTCTACTCAGGTTATTACAACAACCCCCTAAGTGGTCTCCCGGACCCCATGTCTGCTCCAAACCCCCAGCGTATTTTCAACACAGCAGCCACGATGAGCCTCGAAACCCGCAGGTCACATCAGTTTACTCCTCTGCTCAGAATCCTCCCATTTCTCCCCCATTTCACCTGAGTAGGAGTCACAGTGCTCACAATGGCTTACAGAACCCTAGAACCTGGCCCACTTCCCCTCTCTGACCTCAGTTCCTACCATTTTTTTGCCTTGTTCACCTGGCCTCCTTTTCGTTTCTTGACCACGCCAGGCACGCCTTAGGCCCCTTCCCCTCGTATCTCAGCGGCGCAGATCCTCACCTCCTTCAAATCTCTGCTTCAAGGCCTTCTTCTCTAGGAGGCCTTCCCAACTCCCAGACCTGGTACTCCTGAGCCCCCGACCCCTCCCCACTTCTTTCTTTCATATTCATGCCTTCCAACCTACATGTAATTTCTTCACTTACCTTGTTCGTTCGTCTGTTTTATCTACTCCCACCCCCACCCCACAGCTAGGGTGTAAGCTTCGTGAGGGCAGGCATCTTCGGTTTATTCACTGGCGTAGCCCACGTACTAGAAGAGTCTCGGTCACATGGTAGGCCCTTAAGATTTGTTGAATGAAAGTTACTGGATAAAGATTATGAGAGATCATGTATTGCTAGCTCTTGGTGCCGACACAGGGAGCATTCAGTAAATGCTAGTGGTTATGATCTTCTCCGACGCCTAGGTGACTGGTACGGCCTGCAACATAATGGCCGAGGCAGGGGATGGCTGGAGGACCCGGGGTTCAAGATAGAGGGTTGTTGTGTTGTTTTTTTTAAGGGTTTAAGGAGAGAAAATGGAGGGGGTGGAGATAGAAGGGAAATATTTGTGGCTCGTTGAAAAGCAATAGATCTACAAGGCTGGAACAGGGCTCTGCAGATAGGGGACACTCAGTAAACCTGTGGGGTGAATGAACACACTCCTTGACTTATTAGTACATGCAGAGTTGACTTGGGAAACAGTAAAGACCCTCAGTAAAAAGTTTTAGGGGCTGGATTGAAATAGGGACGATAGAAGGCAGGAATTGCCTGAGGCTGGATGGGGGACAGACAGGCTGCAGCCTCTTCCCGGATCCTGGCCGGAGCTAACCCTCCAGTGCTCAGGAGGCCACCATCGCACTCTCAGGTCCCTGGGGGACTGGATGAAAGAGATCGGCCACATCTCTGGGGAGCTGATGTCCCAGGCTCCTCCCTACCTCAGTGCCTCTTCAAGAGAACGTATTCGAGGATACCCAATGCCAGCAGAACTGCCTCTAGCTCTTCATCTTGCAAATGGAGTGATGGTTAATTTCAGGTTTGGAACCCAATTCCCTGATTCTTACCGCGCTAAGACTGGAGCTCCTCACCAGCGCTCCATACATCTGGCACTCCCCGGCCTCCACCTCCCCCATCTCAGATGGGAAACAGAGCCACGTGAGGTGCACCTTTCCCAGTGTGTAATCGCAGAGCAGCTATTCATTTCTCCCATTCACTAGCAAAATCCCGGGGCCCGCGGAAAGCTGCCTGCCAGGCTGAGCGCTCCTGGAAGGCAAGAGCGGCAGACAGGTCAATTCCTGCATCTCCCTGGCAACAGTGTCTGACCCGACTCCAGCCTGAGGACGAGAAAATTCGGAGCCCACCTCCAGGTGAAATCCAGGAGGGTTAGAGCAGTCGATGTAAAACCCCAACCACACAGCCATAAAATAACTGGAAAAGCCACATACAGGTGAATATTTCCCTGATCTCAGGGTGGAGAAGGTCTGTCTAAGCATAAAAATCAAAGGACAAAATCATAAAGGAAAAGAAGGATGGATTTGATTTACAACAATATTTGAAACTTCTACACTTTAAAAATGCCGTAAACAAATTAAAATCCAATGACAAACTGAGAGAACATATGTGCCACAAATATGGCAAAGGATTATTATCTTTATGCATAAGGAGTTCTTATAAATCAATAAGGAAAAGATGAATACCCCGTAGAAATAGAGGGCAAAGGATGTAGTAGGTGATTATAGAAATAGGAAAATTCATTAAAAATATGGGGGGAAATGCTTTAATGAAAGAAAATGTAATTTTTGTAAGTAGTACAGACTTCGTTTAAAACCAACCAAATGTGCGTTTTGAGTTTTTTGTTGTCGTTGTGTGTTTTTTTTTTCTTTTTTTCTTTTTTAAAGAAGAGTATACGTTACAGGTAGAAGTACAAATTGCTTCAACCTTTCCAGAGGGTGATTTGATAATGCGTATTAAAATCATTAGCATGTTCATTGTGTTTGAACAGTAATTTTAGTTCTACGAATTTATTCTAATCTGATTACTTAATCAGATACATACACACAAATTTATGTAAAAGGCTGTTCATTGTAGTATTATTTAAAATAGCAAAAGAAAAAAGGAAAACCACGTAAATGTTCAACAATAGATTGGTTAAATAGAATATGTTCTATCCCTATGAAAAAGTACCAGCTAGCCATTGAAAATCGTGTTCTCAAAGAATATTTAAGGCTATCAGGAAGTCATACGATATATTTTTAAGTGGAAAAAAACCAAATGATAAAACAGTAATTTCACTACAGTCTCAATTTTCAAAAATTATATCTTTTTATGCATGGAAAAAAAACCCTAGACGAATGGAGAATACATCAAAATGTTGACATTGGATCACCTCAAGTGGTGGGATTAAGGGTGATTTTTATTTTCTCCTTTACACTTGTCTGTAATTTCCATATGTTCTCCAATGAACATGTATTACTTTAATAATAAGAAAAAAAATGCTATTTGGGGAGAAAAAGAGTGAATGCTAAGAGGAAAAGCTTCCGCTACCCAAATGGTCTGAGTGCTGGTTGCTGTGGAAACCGTAACTTTGAATTGCCCAACTTTTTGTGAATTACTTCCCTGCTCTGCAGGGTTAGTGCTGGGGCTGGATTCAGCGTTCCCCGGGTGTGGGCATGTGGCCAGGGGGGTGGTGAAAATGGAGGGGCCTTGCTGCAGGCCAAGGTCCCCAAGGAGGGTCCTGGGTTTCATTCTGGCTCCCTCTTCCCTTCCAGGTTTCCTGCAGGGGATGCTGCAGCCCAAGCCGCCCCGTGTGCACGTGGGCTGGGGAGCCAGCGAAAAGCCCGCTGCTTCCCTGCATAGGGTTCCCTGGTGCGTCTGCGGAGTACTTGGTGGTTCTCGTTAATCAGCCTTGCCCCGCTCCCAGCCTGGTATCTAAAGATAGGGTCCCGGCCGTGGTGTGGGGAGGGAGGGAAAGTGGCTTTCTTTTCCTTTTTGTGTCAATGATAAAGATGGGGATGCAACCGAGTCCCAGGGACATTTGCCCTAAGTGGAGCCTTTAACGGAAATCCCAATCCTGGCTTGAGCCCTGACCACTTGCCATCTTGCCTTCCTTCTTTTTGCCCCCTGGAGAGCAATTCCCCCGCACTGAAGGGGAGACCAGGCTGAAGCACTAGCCCCAGGGCCTTTCAGGAAGCTGAGAGGCTGGGCACCCTGAGTGCAAAGTCACTTTCATATGCCTATTCTCGGAATGAATGTCTCGCTGCCATTTGTGAATCCTGTTCCGAGCTCTAGGGTGTGGAGAACTGGTTGATTTATAGATCGAGGCAGCCACAAGTTGGAATTTTAAAAAGCAATGTGTCCTTTGAGCAGGAGCCCGGGCTGGGGGCTTTGCAGGCTGTCGCTTTGTCCCAGGGACCAGATGGAACTTGTTTTTCTGTTCACTTGGGGGTTTAACCCTTCGTGCACTCCCTCCCCTACAGCCCCATTCAGGAGCCACTGCCTTTGAGGCCAGGAGTCAGCCATGAGGGAGAATCCACGTACACGAGCCTCAGTAATATTTATTGAAAATGCCTCATCTTTTCAATTCCCTGTCTCTGCCGGATCATTTTGTTTTATTTAGCATTTGCTGGCGGGCGCCAGGCACTATGTGAAGCACTTTAGAAATATTAACCCATTTAGTCTTCACAACCGTTATTATCCCTATTTTACAGATAAGTAAACTGAGGCACGGATAGGTTAAGCAACTTGCCCAGAGTCACACCGTTGGCGGGTGACGAGGCCAGGATTGGAAGCCCAGCTGTTTGGTTCTCAAATCTGTGTATTTAATTCCAAAATCTTGGCTGCCTCTCAGACAGCAGGTAAATGAATCCTGTTCCTAACAGTTCAGCGCTCTGGGGGTGATTCTCCCCACTTTTGAGCGTGAGGGACCATCAGAGCAAGATGGAGTCCAAGTTCCAGGGGTTTGTGTCTGAAATATCACTGCCATCCTGGGTTGGCCGGACCTGCTACCCCGGTGTGGCCTTCAGGCACGTCAGGCTGCAAAACCCATATTTATAAGGTCTGTGCAGTGTAACAAGTGAAGTTCAGGGTTCGATGCCCACCTCCACTCCACCCACAGCACGTGCCAAGCCAGTGCTACCCGGCGGAAGCCAGGGGTCCCTGAGCTTGGATCCCGTCTTCTCCAGGGGAAAACTTTATGTCACATACAGATTCCTTCCAGCAGGGGTCCTGGGGTTGGCCTTTAGCAAACTCTCCTTCCCCTTTATGGAGCAGAACCCACAAGGCTCTTTGAACTTCCGGAAATGTTGGAACCCGAACGCTTCCCAGGCAGAAAGCTGTCCCGTACCCTAGGGAAGTCAGCCTGGTTCTCTGTCCCCTTTCTACAGAGGCAGGACGTGAACAGAGGCCTGAGTTGGACACTCACCAGGGCTTGGGGCTAGCGACAGTGCTGGGTGTCCCGGGCACCCGGGCTGTGTGGGGAGAGGCTGTAGCCTGGGGAGGAGCTAATAAGACTCCAGACCCTAAACAAAGCACCGAGGTCACAAGTGCATGGGGGACACTGCCCCCTGCCGTGAGGTTACGGGGTCGGCAGGGGGCAGGGAACTTGTGATGGTCTCTTAAGGAAGGCTGTAGGGCCTGGAGTCAGGAAGGAGGTTTTTGATAAAAATGGCCAACAATAACAGCACCCGTGAGAGGGAGCTGTTCTTTCTAAGTTCGTCTTCCAGACGATCACACCTTGCTCCTTCACGTACTCAGACTTCTTCTTTTAATCGTGTTTTGTACGGCAGTCTTTCTAAAATTGGTTACATAGGACCCCGCCTCCCTCAACAATCTAATGAACATCATTTAACCTCTGTTAAGTGACTCCGTGTCATCGTTGCCAACACCTGTCACAGAAAGGGCCCTTGCTATGTG
>CM052899.1:37150252-37209035 GCA_028534135.1 Potos flavus | reverse complement strand
TTGTTGTTGTTGTTGTTTTTAAATCACTCGCAAGTGATATCTGAGGAATCAAAGAAATTTGTAGGGTTATTTGCTTCTCCATAAAACCACCCAACACTGTTAAAATTATTTTAAAAGTTATTTTCCTCCTGTCATCTGTCATTTTTTGCTGCTGCGAAAGATGATGAGTAGCCGTGTGTCCCTTCTGATCTGTGGTAATATGGGAAAGCTGATAGTCAAGGATGTCAGATTTCTTTCTAAACTAAGAGTCAGTAGGCTCAAAAATGAGAGTGCGAGTCGAGTGCCTGCATTGTGGCCTATGAGTGCTGTGATGTGTAAGACGCTGTTGTGTGTAGTTTTCAGACGTGGGGATCAGAAAAGCAGCATGGAAGAGTCGCTGCGTGGGCCGCAGAGGTCTCGAAAGACAGGTTTGTGTTCAGATTCCAGTTCTGTATCTAACCAGCAGGTTTCTCAGCCTCTTAGCCTCACTTCCCTCGTTGTGAACGTGGATAACAATATCCACGTGGAGAGGCTTAAAGGGGGAAATGTTCTTAAAGCAACCAGTCTGGGCGCAGAGAGCTTTTTCCACAGTAGGTGCTCACTAAATGTCAGTTCTCACATTTCCTCCCAACCCTGCGATGCTCGGCTGTGTGCTGGACCCTGGGGCCATGGGAGAAGTGACCTCTAGATCTGTCATTTCAATGGGCCCTCACGGTTCGAGAGCATATTATATGTTTCCGACCCCTCATCCTTGTCTCAGGTGGGATCACGACCTTCCATCTGCAGATGAGAAAGCCGAAGCAGAGAGAAGTGAAGGACCTTGTCCAAGGTCACACAGGCAGGTGGCGACAGAGCTCAGACTAGAAGTCGGGTCTCCTGCTTCCCCGTGCCCTGCTTCTCGCTGTTGCTACGTGCCGAGTAGCAGGCCTTAGAAGGCTAACCTCTTCACCTTCTGGGTGCACCCAGGTGGCAGCCCTGCTGTCCCAAGGTTGTTAGGTGGTTCAAGAAGCCGAAAACCCATGAAAGCTCTTTGAAAAATTAAGACCGGTACACACGTGAGTTCTGCCATTTTCCTGCAATATTTTAGTCCCTTTCTAATAATACCAGGTAGATGAGATGCCTGATACCCCTCCTCCCTCCAACCCCAGCCCTGTGAGGGAGAAAGGAACCAGGACCAGAGCTGCTTTTCCCAGAGGCTGCTCAGCACACACCATAATAACAGGATGAGTCTCGGGTGCCAGGAGCTCAGCATCCGGCCCTGAGCTGCAGGGGTGCATACGAGCATACGAAGTCCCTTCCAGAACGGAAAGCTAACAAACATATATATATATATATATATATATATATATATATATATATATATATATATGTCCGTGCTCTGGCTTTTCAGAATGAGTGATTTGGAAGGCCCAGCTGCCTCCTGTAAGCACTTCAGGCAGCTCAGACAGAGAAACAGGCTCCCCACTCTCCCTGCCAGGGCTCCCAGAACAGCCTCAGGTTGGGGAACAACAGGAAGGGGGAACGATGGCCAAATGCCCGGCAGCCCTTGGCTCCCGGTCTGGGTCCAGCTTGCTCAGGGCGGCTTGCCCACCTCCAGAGAGCGGGGCGTGATAAAGGCTCCCTCTATGTGTCAGGTGCTGTCATCAGTTCTTGTGTACGGTCGACCTTCCATCTGCACGACGGTGCTGTGTGGTCGGTGTGATTATTACCCCCATTTTCCAGAAGAGGAAACAGGTGTGTAGCTCGCCCCAGCTAGTAAGCTTCAGAGCTTACTCAGACCCAGGCGATCTGGCTCTAGTGGCCGGGCATTACCACCCCGCTCTACTGCTTGTCCAGAACAATGGACTTGAATTCATCAAGCCACATTTCCTTGGAAACATCCACAGTAGGGACTAGCAAAGGGAGATTTGGGTTCAGTTTCCCTGTCTAGTCTCGTTTCCATGGTGAGGCCCGTCCCTCTTTGCCTTCCTGAGCTCCTCCCCTCTGGGGAGTAAGGGAGCGTCCTTGGGGCCCAGCTCCTCCAAATTCACCTCTTCATTACCCCACAGAGCTTCCTAGCCTTTCCTGCCCTCCGTTCTGACTGCCATGTTTCAACCACAAATTGTCTCTGACGAACGGAGTCTCACATATACGAGAGCCTTGAGAAAGACATGCCAGGGGCCAAATCTTAGCTTCCTCCTGGGCAGGCAGAGAGGGAGCGAAACACCTCACTCCTTTGTGCAAAAACATCCATGGTCGTCTTTGGAAAGTTACCCTAAACCAAAGGTTAGAGCACTTTGTTTGAGACCCTTCATAATAGATGGAACAATTTGATGACTGGGAGGACAGAATTACCGCTAACAAAACACCATACACTGGGTGACAAACAATGGAAGTTTATTCTCGCCATCCCGGAAATTAGAAAATCCAAGATCAAGGTGCTAGCCAAGTTAGTTTCTGGTGAGAGCTCTCTTGTCTTCTCTTGCAGACAGCTGCCTTTTCTCCAAGTCTTCATAAGGAAGAGAGAGACAGAGAGAGAGAGAGCTCCCTGGGGTCTCTTCTTATAAGGGCACTAATGACATCATGAGGTCCCCACCCTCACGACCTTACCTAAGCTGTGTTAACTCCTGCAGCCCCCATCTCCAAATACTATCTCATTAGGGTTAGGGCTTCAACATATGGGCAGGGTGGGGAATGCAAACATCCAGTCCGTAGCAGATGGCAAAGACGGAGGGAAGGGTACGTTTGGAGGGTGCGTACAAGAACTCAGGCGATCCGATCTGGGCGTGTCGAGTGTAGGCTGTTATCAGACATCCAGGGAAAGGTGTCAAGTGAGTGTTTATATAGGAGTTTGATGTTCAAGGCAGAGGTCGAGGCTGGAGATAGAAGTAGATCTGAAAGTCTACCTCTCCAAGCCGCAGTCTTCTCAACTAGAAAACAAGATTAATAATACTTATCTCATAATATTGTTGGAAGCTTTGAATAAGAAAAACAAAGTACTTGGTGATATTTTTATGCATATTAAAACTAGAGAGCTAATTCTTGAGAGTTAAGTGGTCAAGATACACCTGGCTAAAATTGTGGCATAGACAGCTTATCTTTGGTACCTCGATCGTCCACATACCGCGTCCTTTCCCCCTTGGACACGGCAGCATCTTCTTCCTTCTTTGCCCCCACCTCCTCCCCCACTCCTATTCCCGTCTATGTCTGTCCTTCTCAGCACATCACATCCCAGTGTGGTGACTGATAGCAGCTTAAAATGTTATCTGCCCCAAGGGACTTTGCATGCTAAGAGACTGAACGGTCTTAAATTAAAAGAAGAAGGAAATAGAAAAGGGAAGAAGGAGGAGGAGGAGGGAGAAAAAAAGCTATATTTTTTCAATAAGCAGAAAAAATATGGAATTTACTCAATTTTAAGTTTTTTCCCATACTTTTCTTGTCTTTTTTTTTTATGGTTTTATTTATTTATTTGAGGGGGGGAGAGAGAGAGAGAGAGAGAGCACAAGAGGGGGGAGGGTCAGAGGAAGAAGCAGACTCCCTGCTGAGCAGGGAGCCCGATGCAGGACTTGATCCTGGGACTCAGGGACCATGACCTGAGCCAAAGGCAGTCGCTTAACCAATTGAGCCACGCAGGCACCCATATATATATATATACACATATATATGCTATGTATATATATACATAAATATATATATATATATGTATTTAGTACATTGGGATATTTGATTTAGCTATGTATATATTTATATCTATCTATACAGATCTCTCTATATACATATATAATTTTACATATACATGAAATTATATACATACATATATGTGTGTGTGTGTATATATATATACACACACATATATATGTAGAGAAAAAAAAGAGAAAGAACCATCATATACTATGCACCAATTTAAGTTTAGATCTACTATGCTAGAAAAAAGAGACACTAATTGTGGTTTTGGGGCTTCGTATATCTGATGGCAAGACGGTTGAGGCATTTTGCCCTTCTGAAATACTGCCCCATCATAAATTGTCACTTCCTAACTTCTGTGTAATGCTGGTTCAACCAGTGAACACAGTAGGTTGGGAGAGTCTTATTAATTTCCGAGCCTCAGTCTGAACAAGAATAGAGGGGCCAAGGACAGGTGCGGGGGATGAGAAATGAAATGGGTGATGTGGCTCTTAGGTGTCCAGAGCTAGAAAAATCTCACTGGACAAAATATCAGGGAGGTTAGTGTAGGAGTGCACCTGAGTCAGCCCCAGGAAACCCATGGCGGGAGGGGCGGAAGCAAACTGATCATTTGATGATGGAGGGAGATCAGGGGAGACTCAGCTTCGACTGAAGGTACTCCCAGCGAGCACGATGCAACCCTGATAACATCCCCACTGACGTTGCAGCCCTCAGGTAATTAAACCATTGGGTATGAATCGATAGGTAAGCAGGGGCAAAATTCTGTTAATGGGTGTTAGCTCTGACCTGTGCTTTGCGCTAATTCAGACCTTCATTATACCACACTGGGGCTATGACCATGGTTTTCTGAAACTCTACTCCCTCTTTTTTTTCCCCAGACTAACACATCTTCTTCCTCCTCTGGGCTCCTGCATCACCCTGCATTCTAAGGGCATTGATCTCACTCTATGGCAGGTTGTGATGTTTTGCAAACATGTCTTATCTCCCCAACTACATTACCAGTAACTCTAAAGCAACCGTCTTATACCACATGGCAGTCCTGCCCAGGGCAGAGGGAGCACTCAATAGGCAGTAACCAGGGGCTCAGGCAAGCAGACTGGCGTGACGAAATCTGCCCATGGGGAGCCAGGTTTGTGCCCCTCATTTGGGCTCAGGACTAGGTCTCATGCCCCAGGATGCAATCTCACGAAAAAGGCATCAGCCCCATCAGGGAAAACTAGACAGGTTTCTGTAATGGAACTTCAGATGAGCTTATCCAAAAAATGGACATAATTGGTGAAAGAATCCATGAACTTGAAGATGGATAGATAGAAATTATCTAAACACACATAAAGAGAGAAAAGAAGGGTCAGGGACACAACAGAGCATCCGAGAATTGTGGGATGATAGAAAATGGTTTAACCTACATGTAGTTGGAGTCCCAGAAATAAAATACAGAATGAGCAGAGAAGAAGTATTTGAAGAGATGATGGCCAAGAATTTTTCAAAGCTAATAGATCCAAGAAGCTCAGAGAGCTGTAATCAGGATTAAAAATAAGAACAACAAAGCAACATCTAGACATATCATGATCAAACTGTCGAAAACCAACGGTAAAGGGAAACTCTGAAGACAACCAAAGAAAAAAATAATGCCAGTGTCCCCTAACCAAAGTATTCCTAAATACTCACAAAGGAAATATGTTCTTGGGACAGAGTTAGAGAACACACAAGGAGGCCAATGTGTTAGCCTACCCCAACATTTCTGTAGTTCTCTAGGTATTTGGGGTTCTTTCCTTTATGTTATATCAGGGAATTTCCATCACCTCAATTTTAGTTAGTATAGGATACCATTGAGTTCAGCTGTCATCAGGGAACACGCTGAGCGAACAGACCCACAGCCAGATGATCTAGCCAGCCCTTTGGATCTAGAATCCATATTGATCAAGCTGGTCCGATCTCAGTTTATCTTTTTTCCTCTGATCTAGCTCCTTACCTTAATATATATAGATAGTGTATTTCTCAGGTTTCTGAGATAACATCTCAGATCTCTGCCAATAAATATAAGAAAACAAATGCCAATTATTTGAGTGTGGAAGTCTGCTGTTTGGGGATCAGACTTTATACTTGTCTCTGTGAGGTATGCTGAGATCTAACTGTCAGGTAGGTCTAGAGCAATGAGGGGTGGTCAGCATGGGCACCAGGCACAGAAGAAGGGGCTGCTTCTGTCGGGAAGGGAGGCTCAGTGGGTCTGAGCTTCAACCATCTGAATCATGCATCCCAAACCACAGGGTCCCAATTTTTCCTCGTCAAGTCTCTCTCCCTGAAGAGGCCTGACGAACTTAGCTTGCTCTTAGAGTCCATGAAGCTTGAACTTAGTTTCAGCGTAGAGTCTATGAACTTAGCTTGTAACTCAGCAACCCGCGGCATCAGAGTTCATGTGTGATTTGTTCCATTGGCACTGAAGCTGCAGGCTCGTCGAAGATTTCCCACAGCTCACTGAGCTACCATTCCGTTTTGGTTTTTTTCCCCACAGGTTCTTTCCAGGAAGTCATAAATGTTCCCTGGTCTTCTGATCATGCCTTGAGTCAAGAATTTACACCCCAAGTTTGTTGGTCTGTTTGTGTTTTAATCTTCCCACGTCAAGCAGAAGAAGCCATCTTATTCCACTTTGTGTCTTCATCATTCCCGACATAATCAACTGTCACGCAGCTCTGCCAGTCAGACACTTGTCTTTAATGGGCACTTCGTTCTAGGCCACCACACTTGATAATTAAGAGTCTTTTGCTACTGTATGTCATGGGCCACCAACATCACATTTTATAACGTAGCCTGTTGTGCATCACTGATTTCGAGCAATTTGATATGATGCGCCTTTGGTGTGGCTTCCCTCGTTTTTCTCCTGCTTGGCATTTCTTTTGTTGGGCTTCTTGGATCTGTGGTTTATAGTTCACATCAAATTTGGAAATTTTCAACCATGCTTCTTTCTTTTTTCTGCCTCCCCCACTCCCTTCAAAGGACTCTAGTTACCCCTATATTTAGCTCCTTGAAGAGTCCCACACTCATTGACGTGCCATTCTGGGTTTTCCCCCCAGTCTTTTTTCTCCCTGTGTTTCATTTTGGGTGATTTCTGTTGCTGTGTCTTCCAGTTCACTAATATGTTATTCTGTGTGATAGTCTTCTGTTGACCTCATCAAATGTATTTTTCATCTCAGACATAACACTTTTTTAGCTCTTCAAATTCCATGTGAATTTTTAAAAAAGAGATTCCATCTCTCTTGGGATATTTAAGCATCCCTACCTTCTTGAACATATGGAATATAGTTATAATAACTGCTTTAATGTCTTTGTCTACTACTTCTATCATCTGTGTCATTTCTGGTCTGTTTCTATTGATTGATTCTTGTCCTCATTACAGTTTCTATTTTTTGCTTCTTTGCGTACCTGGTAATTTTTTTTTAGCTGCCAGACATTGTGAATTTTTACTTTGTTGCATGTGAGATATTTCATAGGCTTATAAATATTCTTGAGCTTTGTTCTGGGATGTAGTTAGGTTCATTGAAAACAGTCCGATCCTTCTAAGGCTCGTTTTTAAGCTTTGTTAGGTGGGACCAGAGCAGTCTTTTTCTAGAGCTAATTTGCCCCACTGCTGAGTGTTTTACCTGTTCCCTTACGAATTACAAGCTTATTTTTTGGGGGGTGGGGGTTCCTGTTGTTGTTTACTATAGCTGGTAGGAGTACAAACCGTTCCTAGGTCTGCGTGATCCCTGAAGATGTTTCCCTCTGTTCCTTTTGGGAGTTCCTTCCCTGGTGTCAGGTCATTTCTTCATATGCATGTGCTCATCACTACTCAACTAATCAAGGAGGATGCTCTGTGATTTCCAGAGGTTCCTCTCTGCACATCTCTCTCTCTCCCTCTCTCTCTCTTTCTCTCTCCCCTCTGAATTCCAGGCAACTTGACCTCCTTGGACCTCCAGCTCGGTATCCTCAGCTCAGAGTGACCATCAGTCTCCGCCTGGATTCCTCCCTGCACTGCAGGCTGGAAACTCAGTCTAGGTGGTAACGGGGGTAATTGTAGATTCTCCGCATTTGTTTCCCCTCTCTCGCTGATCGCTGCCTTGCACTTCCCAATGTCCAAAGTTGGAAAACCACTGTTTCACTTGCTTTGTTCAGTTGTTTAGTTGTCTCAGGTCATAGGGTGAATCTGCTCCTGTACTTTTACCCGTCTTCAAAGTGGACCAGGCAGTGACCAACCCCAAATAGGAGGGTCTACTGCCTGCAACCTCTTCCATCCCAAAGCCTTGTCAGTCAGCGTGTGGTTGCAGAAAATTGGAACTATACTCTAGCTATTTTAATCAGGAAAGCACTTAATACAGGAAATTTACTACTTACAAAATTGTTAGCTGGGCTACAGGAGTAGGCTCTACTTTGGGCCTCTAGGAACGACTCTCCTGGGAATAAAACCGTCCAACTGGTCTACCAGAAGAGCTGCTTTTTCTGCCCCAATGAGGAAGCCAGGTAATCTGGAAGCTGCCTGTAGAGCTGTTGGCTTCAAAAGCACACCACAGCTACGACACCCAGTGATCAGGAAGCTGCCACCCCCTCTCAGGAGCCTCTCAGCTCCTATGAATCAGTGACTAGACTTGAGAACGGTAACTCTGAATGTCTCTGTCACTACATCTCTCTCCCAAGACCTATGAAGCTGCCCCTCAACACTGGACCACTGTGGCTGATCCCCAAGTCCTCAGCTGGTGACAGCACAAGCAGAGGCCACCATATACAGCCACATCCATCAGGGTACAGTTTTATCAATAATTTCCTAGTCTCATCCTCAAACAGTGACAGTGGGAATTGGCAACCTGGTGTGAGTACCAAGCTTCACTGAATAGGGACTGGGAAGGAAAAAAAGCAAACCCTGAGGCAGGAGGAACACATCCAGGTATTTTATTGCTGGTATGCTCAGTTGTACAGAGCAGAGCCCTTATCCAGGGTTTTGCCTATAGTCTGGAGACCCTGGATAGGCTTTAGGGAAGCTATAAATGCCCTAAATTATTTGCAAATTTACTTCTGCAAAGTGTTTTCTGGAGTCCGTGATTTTTTTTTTTTTCATTCTCTTTAGGGCTTTGTGATTTTAAAAAGTTAAGAACTTCTGGGGTGATCACAATTTTAAATTATTATTATTATTATTATTATTTGCCTCTGCAAAGCAAATTGGGTCAGTAGTTTTTGAAACCATTGTTTTCACTAATGTCACAATGGTGTATTATCATGCCCATTTTCAAGCTATGAAAACCAAAGCCCAAGAAATTTGAATTTGCTTTAATTCCACAGTAAACTGGCATTTAGCCATCACTCAGCCTGGAATCTTCTGCTCCGCATTCACTTAACCCATTGAAGCATACTACCTGCCAGTACACAGTCTCTAGTTTGATCACCCACTGCCTGTCAAGGCCGATCTTATTTATTTATTTTTTTTATATTTAAATTCAGTTAGCCAACATAGAGTACATCATCTGTTTTAGATGTCAGGACCAATTTTAGAAGCAGAACACAGGCTTCCTCTTTTGGTTTGGTTTATTATATAAGTCAGGGAAAACAAAAGGGTCACCCTATGTTCCAAGGACAGACAAAGGAAAGGAAGCCTAGAATGAATAGCCTGAGTCAAAGAAGCGTTTGTGGAAGAGATGAGCCTTTAAGCCACTTGACGTTTACGTGGAAGTGTCATGAATAAGAAAGGGCAGAATGTTCCAGGTGAAGGGACTGAGTGTAGCAGAAACCGACGTTATTTGAGCACATATTCTATACCTGAATCTCATCTCATCACCACAGTCCTAGGAGGCTGAGATATTATTATCTCCAGTTTATTTATTAGGAAACTGAGGCTCAAAGAGGTAAGTGGCTTATCCAAGGTAATACACTTGTGAGTCATAATAAAAACAAACAAACTCTTGTAATGGAGGAAAAAAGAAACATCCAAAACTTCGGAAACAATCTGGGAAATGTGGACCTGGTCACATGTACCTATTTTATTCATGTTAAAATTCCTACTTCGCTTTGGCAAAATGTTACCTCCTAAATTTTGAAATTTGATATTGCTATTTTGTTGCTATAGTCATAATGATACTAAGAAAAAAATCTTCATTAAAATGTAACCTAGGACCCTTACATCACACCATATACAAAAATTAACTCAAATGGACCAAAAATCTAAACATATGAGTTAAACCTACAAGTAAACATAGGGGGAAATTTCACGACATTGGATTTGGTGATGATTTCTTGATGACATAAATAGCATAGGCAACAAAAGAAAAAATGGACAAATTCAACTATGTTAAAAAATTTTAATTATGTCAAAGTATCACAATCAACAGACTAAGAAGGCAACCTACAGAATGCATAGATATTTGCATATTGTATATCTGATGAAAGATTAATATCCATAATATATAAAGGACTCCTATAGCTCAAGAGCAGCAAAAAATAATCCAATTTTAAAGACGGAAATAGGACTTACATAAACATTTTCCCAAAGATATGCAAATGGCCAACAAGCACATAAGAAGTTGCTCAACATCACTAATCATTAGGTAAATGCAAATCAAAACCGCAATGTGATGCCCCCACAAATCCATTGGAATGGCTACTTTTTAAAAAAGGAAAGAAAGAACAAGTGTTGGCAAGGATGCGGAAAAATTGTAACTCTTGCATATTGTTGATGGGAATGTAAAATGGTGCGGCTGTGATGGAAAACAATATGGGGAGGTCCTCAAAAACTTAAAAATAAAATCACCATATGACCCAGCAATTCCACTATATCCAAAAGAACTGAAAGCAGGTAGTTTAGAGATATTTGTATACCCAATGCGAACGGTAATATCTACAATAGCCAAAAGGTAGAAAAGACCCAAGTATGAATGGATGAAGCCGAATGGATGAAGGAAATGTGGTGTATACATACAGAAGAATATTATGCAGCCTTAAAAAGGAAGGAAATTCTGACCCAGGCCACAACTTGGATGAACCTGGACGCCATTATACTATAGGAAATAAGCCAGACACAAAAAGACAAATACTGCATGACTCTACTTATATGAGGTACTTGGAGTAGTCAAATTCATAGCTACAGGAAGTAGAATGGTGGTTGCCAGGGGCTGAGGGAGGGGAGAACAGTCAGGTTAATTGGCAAGGAGTTCCCGTTTTGCAAAATGAAGAGTTCTGGAAGTTGGTTGCAGAACAAAGTGTATGTACTAACACTGCTGAACTGTATTCTTAAAAAGAGTAAAGATGATAGGGAGGGATGCCTGGGTGGCTCAGTCGGTTAAGCGTCCGACTCTTGATTTCAGCTCAGGTCATGATCTCAGGGACGTGAGATTGAGCCCCATGTGGGGCTCTGTGCTGAGTGTGGCACCTGCTTAAGAATCCCTCTGCCCCTCTCCCTCTTCCCCTCTTCCCCCCCACCCCTGCCCCTGCTCACACGTGTTCTCAAGTACTCACTTGCTCTCTAAAAAAAAAAAGTTAAGATGATAAATTTTATGTTAGATGCATTTTACCATAGCTTAAAAAAACATAACCAAGTATGAGATATTGCTTGGAAAATTATTTCATATATTTTAGCACTAAATAGGCTGACTACTAAATTTTCATTTCTCATAAGTTGGTTTAATTAAGTATGACCCTTAGCCCCTTTCTCCTTTCTTGGTTTCTTAATATATGAAGGATCTTGTGATGTATGGTAGAAAGACGGTGGATTGGGGTCAAAAGACCTAATCGTAACCCAGCCTCACCCCTTCCCAGCCCTGTGAAGCAGGTCCACCAAACTGGACTTTACTAAGGGCCTTAGTTACCTTTCTGAGACTGCTCTCAGAATAGTTCAAACTCGCCTCCAGAACCCTGAACTCTACGTAAGGAACATCCCACAATATGCTAGAGGCAATACCATGCCTAATTCTCTCCGGGCGGTCAACAATTCATGCCAGACCAAGAGGACAAAATGAGTATTGCATGCATTTGTGACTTGAGTTTCATGGGAGGGAGGGGAAGAGATGGGAGCCAACAGGTGGGATATCCTAGAAAGCAGGAGGAGCCAGGCTACGTCCCTCCTACCCAGCCTTTTGCCCTGGCTTCTTTCTACTATACGATCTAGTTTGAGCCATTTTTTTTTTTTTTTTAAGATTTTATTTATTTATTTGTCAGAGAGAGAGAGAGCACAAGCAGGGGGAGCGGCAGGCAGAGCAGGCAGAGGGAGAAGCAGGCTCCCCGCTGAGCAAAGAGCCCGATATGGGACTCGATCCCAGGACCCTGGGATCATGACCTGAGCCGAAGGCAGTGGCCTAACTGACTGAGCCGCCCAGGCGTCCCTAGTATGAGCCATTTATACTTTGTTTGTCTCGGCTGCGTCCAAAGTATTCATTCATCCGTCTATCTGGCCAATGCATATTGAATAAATACAAAGGGATCTGGTCCTCCTTAAACATCTGGCAGTATCAAGCTCTCTGTGTATGTTATCGCGTTTAATGAGAGGGTAGATCTGGAGGAAAGAACTTTAATCCCAAGTCACTGATTAAGAGGCGGGGGCTCCAGGAGATAAAGTCATTTGCCTAAGATGAAGCCTGCTTGTCAGTAAATGGCGGAATCAGAATCCAAACCCACCCCATCTAACGCCACACCCGCCCTTTCCCCCACACTGCACCCCTCCTTGGCATCTGCCCGGTGGTCTCCAAATGCGAGTGGTCTCTAGGCACTCTCACTCAGTCGGCAGTCACTGTGAGGCGGCGAGTGGAACCACAAGGGCACACAGTGTACCAAAGCACAGAGGAGGACAACAGGGAGTTGGAAAGACAGAGCTGATGACATTGTCCCCGTAAGAAGATCAGGGAATCGACCAGATTACTTCTTGGGTCTTTGTTTGAGGGTCTCTTCCGGCTCTGAGATTTGTGACTCTGTCTCGCGGATGCTCCTGGTCTGGAGACTTGCTACCCAAAGTGTGGCCCGTGGACTAGCCACATGGGCAGCCCCTGGTGGCTGGTTAGAAAGGCAGTCTCAGGCCTCATCCAGACCTACGAAATCAGCATTTACGTCTTAGCGCAATTCCCAGACTCTAGAGCACTCGCTGCTACAGATTCTCTGCTAGATGTCCTCTTGCCCTCCACCCTTCGGCCTCTGGATGGCTCCAGAGCACAGCTGTCGCTGGGTCCCCCAGGCCTCGTCTCCGTGCACGTCTACCTCTGCGGCCTTCCAGCCTTCCACCTCCCTGTCTGTGAAGGGTGCTGAGTGCTGGCTCCTCCTGAGGAGCGTGAGATCTTCCAGGGAACATCTGGTGGTGCTCAGTGGCTTGCTCAGAGACCTCAATATTGCTTGGCTCAACCAAAAATAAATTGGAAAAGAAAATTGAACATTGCATCAATTTGAAGCAAGTTGATAAATTCTGCAGCTAAGCAATACCAATAGAAAATGATAGATCGCTGCAGAGCAGAGCGTCCCTGCAGTGATGTATAGTCACATTACCTGAAATACCGTATTACATGATTCTGCTTTATTACCAGTGTTGGTGGCAGACAGAAAAACAGATTACACTTGAGTTCAAATCGATAGGAACTTTATTTACTGGCCTTTTAAAAACATATTTCTGCACTTTATAAAAACATACGGTAGATGCTATTGATAGAGCTTGTCTGCTTGTTAAAAAGCAATTTGCCCAAAACGAGGCTTTTAAGCTGTAATTTACGGCATTACCTTTTACCTCCTTTTTTCAGGGTTCTGTTCGCCTGGCTGTGCTTTGACGACTTCCTTAGACTTTTCTTGCCTTTAATTTTCTCTCCCACTTATCATCTATCTCCCTAAACTCTGAACTCCCCGGGGCCTTAGATCAGGAGGGAGAAAGGAGCAGCATCTTCTCTTGATGAACGCTGGGGTCTCTCCCTAAAGCCCACCCTCCTACCCTCAGCTTCCTTACTGCTCTTCTGGGTTTTAAGGGGGCTTCTGTGGGTTCAGATGGTCCAGCTTCTCCCTCCTTTGATCCCCATGGACCCTCCTTTGCTCTCCCTCCTCCCTCGGAGAAAAGCATTTCTCACCCCAAAGCCCTGATTGCAATCATCCTGAGTGGTAGGAATATCGTTCCCACTGCATAGCTATCCAAACTCACCCAAAGAAGTCAAACTCAGATCTTGGGACTCCCAGGTCAAATCAAGTCATTTTTGAGGCTGGAAGATGAGCGTCCCATTCCCCCCACGTTCTTAACCAGGAGCACCACCCATCCTTCCCATCTCAGATTTCTGTCACTGTCCCTGTTGCTGTTGCTGCCAGGTGAGGAGTGGGGGATTTGGACCACTAGAGCAGAGTGGTCAGTGCCCGCATCTGGTCATGGTTCTGGGGCAGGCACGCTGTTTGGGGGCTGCAGCCTTGCCCGAGGGGCTGCCAAGGGTCAGGGCCCTGTATGGCTCAGAAGGGAAAGGGGTCACATCCTTCCTCACCCTGCACCTTGGCCTTGACCTGACACCCCAGACTTCAGATGTGCTGAATTTGTACAAATGATTTCCATTCCCTTACAATTCCATGATGAGAAAGTCTGGGATCGGGAGATTTAAGAGTCCCTCAAAGTCCCCAGCTACCAACCGACAGAGTGATGAGATGCTATGAAATTGAGGGCCAAATTCAAATAGCTATAAGCTAGATTAAGTGGCTTCCTGATAGCCAGCCTGGATTTAGGAGTTGTCTTTCGCCTCTTGCAGAAATGTGGCAACTTGCAGTCAGAGAAGGGGGAAATGTACCCAGATCGTTGATCAGAATCCTTGCTGCCTCACACCCTAGTGGCCGGGCACCGTGTCGAAGCCCACGGTGGGCGCTGCTTCGGATCAGGTCCACGCGTCTCTCTGTAACGTGCAGAAGCACCCAGTGCCGGCTCCTGGCCCAGAGCCGGTTGACAGCAGAGTCTGTATTTGTCTAGCAAGGGCTTTGTTGTTAAAGAAATGATTGACAAAGTGGATGAGTGAGTGGATCAACAAATAAATAGAACTTCCCTCCTTAACCTGTAATTCCATGCTGATGATACTTAAAGATCACAGAAGAGAAGCAAGCCTGACTCCTAAGAAGGGAGGATAAACCAAGTCCTGACATGATACATGCCTAGGAAGTAATGAGGTAGATTCTTGGAGTGACCCGTCAGCAGGCACAAAAAGCAACTCCCAAACACAGGTGTTCCCACATTCTCGTGTCCTGCTCGCGTACCTGGGACACCGGGCTGGCTTCTCCCGAGGACCTCCAGGTGGACACCATCAAGGAGTATTCATTAGGCTCTGGGAGTCCTGACTTCATTCCAAAGGCCGCAGTAACCTTGGCCAGAACAGCTTCGATAGCAGCGGTGTGGGCAGAGGCCAGTGAGGGCTGGTAAGGCCCGTGGCCTGCCCCATGGCCTTCTAAGAGAGGCACCTGGAGAGTTTTGGTTCGTTTGTTTAACCCTAGGACTAAAGAGTTGGGCTGCAGTGAAGAGTGGGCTTCAGTGAAAAGGCAAGCATCAGCTTCCTGGAAGAGTAGAGAGGAGTCGGAGTTGGGCCCCAAGCCTACAGCTGTGGAAATGGACCGACAGGCTGGCAGCTACAGGAACTGAGCTCAGTGCTCAGCTTGTGGAAAAGACCAGTCAGGGCTTGATTTTTGTGTTTGATCTCAAAGGAAAAGGGAGTCAGCTGCTGGAGTCAGCCAGACCCAGACTAGGTTTGAATTTTAGTTCAGTCCTGTACCTCCGCGGACCCTGAGCAAACCGCCTGACCTCACTGAGCCTCCATTTCCTCCAGGAAATTAAATGAGGTGATTCGCATAAAGTACTCAGCTCACGAGCTCCCAATAAGCAAGGGCTAGCTTACTGATTAGCATCAAGCAAGACGGCGCACCTATCCTAGGGGTAGGTAGTATCCGGTTCCACTGTTATCTCAGTCTTCACTCGCTTTGCCCAGTGTGCCGCCGTGTGCAAAGAGATATAATGTTCCATTGTCACTTACAAGAAGCGGGAAGGGAAGAAGTGTCTGCTTCATTTGGGAGAGTGCAGTGAATTATGTGTTAGATGCAAGATGCCACCTGAGAATTACCTAACAGTAAATGTTGCTGTGACTCAGGACAGAGATAGCACTGCAGGGTAGGGCTTTCTGGAACAGGTAAGCCTAGCTACACTTTGAAGGATGGGTAGAACTTGCGTGAGCAGAGAGTAAAAGGCAAGGCTTTTCAGGCATGGCAGGGGAAGGATAGGATGAGACAAGACATGGAGACAAAAATCCACATTGAAGCAAAATTAAGGAGAGACAGCGGGGGACTATGGAGGTAGTGTGGATCTGAACTGGCTATGTGAAGGCTGGAGACTGAGAAACAGGCTCAGAAGAGTAAAAAGGAAGTCAGAAAGCACTTGGGACTTTGGGGGGAAGTCTAAGTCAAGGGGACAGATGCCGCCCTTGGAATGGATGCTGACCTTCTCCCTCTTCCCTCCCCTGATGTCCTCAAGAGTTGTGAACCAAGTGAATCTCATCCATTGGCTCCTCCTTGATTAACCTCCCAGCTGCAGCCTTGGCCGTGATTTGCACTTGCCTCCCCTTAGTAGCCAGTGCGCTCCCCCATCCCGCTGGCACGCACGTCCTGACATTCTGCTGGGCTCCGCAGAGAAGGAAATGCTATCATCCATGGTGGTGACAGCGGGCTCCAAGCCCTGCCAGGTAGCTTTAGCAACTTTCTAGTCTTCCTTGTCTTGTTAATTAGGAGGGCCTAGCTCACAGATTCAGGCTCTGAATCTCAGATAGGAGCTCCTCAACCTTCATAACTGCTCTTAACTAGGTGGTGGAACCAGGTGCATTCCACACGCGCTTAGAGGCCCTTGCGTTTAAGATCTGTGTATGCGCTCTCTCTGCCGGATGGGAAACAGAGGGGATGGTTTCCACATGCCTCTTCCATTGCCTCCAAACTCGTCGTCTCTTCTGCCCTTGGGCCAAGATAAGTGCACCCAATCCGCTTCCCCAGCTCCCTCCGCAGATCCAAGGGCGGCTGGCCAGGTGTCAGGGAGCCTTCGCACTTCAACATAAACATTTGTGAACACCAGAGCTGAGAACCGGTGAAATCGGCTGATGGTGGAGTTTTCCCCCTCTTTTTGCATTCCCCGTAAATAATATACAGTAATCAAAATTTAAGCGGCCCGAGATGAAATAATTGCTTAACAATCATATAAGACGAACTGATTCAACAAATGACAATGCGGGCCCGTGATATACAGAGCAGATGCAGGCAGTGTACCATATTATAATGTGCTAATACAAGATTGACAGCACAATAATAGGAGTGAGCAGCAATTCAGCCTATAATTCCAAACCAAATGTGCGGCTGTCCGCAGAACTCAAATCCTAGCAGGCTGCAAAATTAGAGGTAACACCGTGCAAGGTTCAAGACGACTCATTAGCAGGTTGGCAGCGTGTTTCAGGAGCAAATTTGTCTGTCGAAGGAACTAATTTTGTGCCATCTTCGGCTCAACTTTTTTTTCCCCCAAGTCTGCAGATACAATCTTCCCTGGAGAGAACTGCAGGGCTGGGGGTGTGAGATCGGGTCGTAGCCCACGGGGCACGGTCACGGTGAGGTTGCTGGTGTCAGCTTTTGAGCGGCCGGTACTGGACGAGGAGTCTGGGGGCGTTCTGGGGGCGTTCAGGGGGCTGCGCGTGGGGCGGACAGTGGCGATGGTGACAAACACTGTTCAGAGTAATTTTAACATGAGAGAGTGAAGTGATTCTCGGGCTGACCCCACATCGGAGAGGGTTTAGATCAAGGATATCATTAAGGGGCGATAAGGAACTTTCCACGTCTTGAGTTTCTGAACCTCTAAGTAAACATCTTAATCCCTGCTTGGTACAGATGCCCTCGTTGTTTTAAGGGTGTCTGGGATTTGCTTTTAGCAGATGCAGTAAGACACTGACACAGAAATGACTGTCATGAAGGAAGGAGTTTTTGTATTTACATATCCCTAGAGACAGAAGGCGTGGCAGGCCACACAGGGCCACCCAGGAAGGCAGCAGAGTCCCTCACGAGGCAAAGGGAGGGAGTGAGGGGGTTAATGTGGACAAGAAGCCTTTATTGTGGCTTCCACAGAAGGGTTGGGCGAGGAGGAGTAAACAGTAAACTATTTAAACTGAGTAGTTTGGATAATTTTAGCAGGCTCTGGGGCATAGGGCCCCAAGTCATCTCTACCTGGCTCTGGGGAGATTAGGGTGGGGGGTAGCAGCCCAGCGTGTGATAAAGGAGGTGGTTGAGGGGTAAGGGCTCCAGTTTGGTTGGTTAGCATATGAAAGAGGTGCTCTGCTCTCAGGAATTAGCGAGCCCTGGGAGGGGCTGTCCCCCCAGGGTCTATGAGACCCCAAGGAGTCAAAGCATCGGAATATAGAATAAAAGGATATGATTGGTACACTTTCATAGCCCCAACACCATCAGCTGCCTTCCATTTCCTACCATTTCCTCCTCCTGTCCCTCACCCCAGAGCCCCAAGGAAAAGCCAGGCATGGTGACATCACCATCCGCACAGACGAAAAGCTGTGGCATATTCCCCAACACCACCCCAATCCTGGATCTGCGAGGCCAGGAAGGAGAGACTTCTACTACACTGCAACCGGTGGAGCTCTTGCCAGGCTTCTCCTGCTCTCTCAGCCCTCGGGGGCTGCCTGGGTGTGGATTGCACCAGCCGCATCGCCAAGGCTGACTCAGAAGTCCTCTCGATTCCACCAGGAACAGGCTGTGTGGCTGTTGGCGAGGCTGCTTCACATTTCTGGGCTTCAGTTTCCTGCCCTTCAAAGAAACAGGCTTGATCATAGTTCTAAATGCTTCGTTTCCGTGAAAAATTGAGGGAAAGGATAGAAGCAGCAGAAAAGTTAAGGATATGGGGGTAGTGTCTATTCCTCCCATAAAACCAGTGACATCCAAAAAACCAGAGAAGCGGGCCAAGTCTCCTGAGTCCCCATCCTCTATCCATCCCACGGGGCCGAGATTCTCCTAGTGATGGTGGTTGTGGTGGTGGAGATGATGGTGGTGGTGATGGTGGTGGTGGCGATGGTGGTGGCAATGGTGGTGGTGGCGATGGTGATGGTGGCGATGGTGGTGGCGATGGTGGTGGTGGCGATGGTGGTGGTGGCGGTGGTGGTGGTGGTGGTGGTGATGGTGGTGGTGGTGATGGTGCTAGTGGTGGTGATGGTGGTGGCGGTGGTGATGGTGATGGCGGTGGTGGTGGTGATGGCGATGGTGGTGGCGGTGGCGATGGTGGTGGTGGCGATGGTGGTGGTGGCGGTGGTGGTGGTGGCGGTGGTGGTGGTGGTGGTGGTGGTGGTGATGGTGGTGGTGGTGATGGTGGTGGTGGTGGTGATGGTGCTAGTGGTGGTGGTGGTGATGGTGATGGTGGTGGTGATGGTGATGGTGGTGGTGGTAATGGTGGTGGTGGTGATAGTGATGGTGGTGATGGTGGTGGTGATGGTGATGGTGGTGGTGGTAATGGTGGTGGTAGTGATGGTGGTGGTGGTGGTGATAGTGATGGTTGTGGTGGTGGTGATGGTGGTGGTGATGGTGGTGGTGATGATGATGATGATGACAGGAATTTGGCACCTGTGGGGTGGCCAGGCTACTAAAGTATTACCTTGTCTAGTTCTTACAACCCCAGGATGGGGTAGCCTCTCTCGGTTTAGAGAGATGAGGTTACTTGCTGGCAGCCACACAGACAGTAAGTGACAGAGCCAGGTCTCAAGCCTAAAGCCACGTTCTTAGTCCCTGTGCTCCACTGCCTCCTTCTGTCATGGGCAGGATCATCCCAAGAGGATTTGATGGAGTGTGTCCCAAGCAGCAATAAATTGTAGTTCTAGGAGGGGTGACCCCAGAGAGGGAGAATGAACCCCAAAGGAATGTCACTGCCCTATGGGGAGAACTCTGCTTGGAACTTAAGGGCTTTCCCTTATTCCTTGTTTCTGCAAATATTTTGTGTTCCTCAGCTGCTTGGCATGGCTGTAGGCAGTGAGGACACATAGCCGTGAATGCCCCCGCACTCGGGTACTCTCAGTCTGGTGGAAGGGGACAGACAGGAGCAAAGGGAGCAAATAAATACAAACACTATAGAGACCGTCAGTCTGACAGGCTCTGACCCTCCCTGTGGCAAGGCCTACAAGTTGGAAAACGCTGGACCCCAGAGAAAGCACAAGTCCTCCATTAGGCTGGAGGGCTGTCCCTGCCTTTGGTGATCAGGCCAGCCCTCAGGACTCAGGGAGCCACCGACTGGGTTCCACCAGTCAGCAGGAAACCACTCTCCATGAGAACAGACGGATTTAACGCAAGGAATTGGTTATGCAGATGGTAGGGGTCCGAGAAGCTGAAGAGAGGATAGGAAGCAACCGCAGGAAGCCAGGGGCGCCCCAGGCTGAGGGACAAGGGAGGTTGTGGCATCACCAGTCCAGGGCTTGGGGTATCCCTGGGGACGCTGGAGCCCTGTAGGGCCTGGGAGACCCAGCTAAGGCCAGAGACACTGTCCGGGGCCAAAAAGGAAGGGTAGCAATATCCTGGCTTCTCCCTTCTCTTGCCTTCTGTCAGTGACTCTCAGTGACCCAGCCAAACTGAATCCTGACGGTATGGGAAGTCTGGGAGACTCCGCCTGCAGAGGCCCAGTCCCCGCCCCTCCACCCCCATGCAGAGCAGGGCCTGAAGGGCGAGCAGTGGGCCTGAGTGCAAGCTAGCAGGCCCAGGCCCCATGCTTTCCCTTCTCTCCCCTCTCTGTGGGACACGGCTCCGTCTCAGAGCTGATGAAATCCCTTGGTGGGGCAGGGGAACCTCTTGCTTTAAGCTGGGACTCCTCCCCACCAGAGTCCCATTGGGCTTATGCCCTCTCTCACTGCTCCACCTCGGGTACCCCACACCCCATCTCTGCAGTGCCCACTGAAGACTGCAGAATGGAGAGAAAGGCCTCTTCCAGCCCCTGTCTCGCTGAGACACGAGGAGGGGGGAAGGGCAGGTGGGGAGAGCGCCCTGGCCCTGAGTGTGAAAAGCAGGGATGGGGACAAGGGCCCAGGCCATCCTGAGATGTCTCCTAGAGCTGGCGGGCACCTACCTGGCCAGGGAAGGGATGGAGACTCCGCTCTTACAGGGCCTCAGGGAGTATCAGGAGCAAAGCAGTGCTCAGGTAGCCAGGGGAAGAGAGGTCAGCCCCAGTGTAAAACAGAAGATAGCCGACTTAGGAGCAGTTTGAAGAATTTTTCCTTTTAAACTCCGAGGTGGCTATACATAGCTCCTATCAGCATGTTTCTTACAGAATAATAACGCCTCACGTTTATGTCACCATCGGAGCCTCTTGAAATAAGTTCACGTTCACATTCGACTGTCACAAAACCCCTGCATGGTAGATGGACAGGGATCGTGACCAAGTGGCCAAGGGGATGCCGGTGCTCACAGACAGTGGAGCCAGACTGGGGCTTCTGGCTCCTGAGCCCGTGCTCCTTGTTCTGTCCTCCCCTCCCCATTATCTGCTGTCTTCTGCCCCCACGCCCCAGAGTCCAGAGGGCGGAACACAGCCCCGTGACCAGCTGGCCACACTCTCCTCAGGTCCAAGTGTGGGGGCAGGAGTTTCACTTTGCAGCCAAACTTCAGTGCATGCAGCAATCTGAACAATATTTTCAGCTGCAGGGACCAAAGAATGGTGTTCAGCACCCCCTTTTATGCGAATGCCGCGGGCCTCTCCGCACGCACACAGTGTAGAATGTTACCACATTTTATGAAATACACATACTGGCAGATATTTGTTTCTTTTCTTCCGTGGGGGAGGACAAAGAGATTTTGGTAATTAAAACTTGCATCGATCAGTACTTAGATCTCAGAGATAATTGCATTGCTGCTGCAGATGTGTGTTGAATCACACGGTTTTGTTTTCAAGTGTCTGTGTACCCCAAGGCCTGGAGTCACACCTCCCCCGGCAAGAAGCACCCCCGCGCCGCCCTCAGCGTCCTCCCCAGCCAGCGTGGTGCTGTGCAAGAACACTGGGGTGGTGGTCCTGGGCCTGCCCCAGATCCGCTGTGTGGGATTAAGGAGGTGGCTTAACCTCTCTGGACCTCAGTTTTTCCTTCGTCAGCTGAAGATCTGGAACCAGACCATCTCCGTTTCCTCCACCTCTTTTGACACTCCCCTTGAGAGCCAGTCATCTCTGATTCGTGGGTCCACGATGCATCGATGGGGAGCGCCTGATGTGTATGCCAGGCCCAGTGCGAGGCTTGGAAGTACAAGGATGTCTAAGGTCAAGTCCTACCTCTGGGGAGCTCCCAGTCTGCTGGGCTCGAACATCCAGAAGCCAACATCTCACAAGAAGACATGTGGAGCGCCCTTCCAGAGATAGGAACTCTCCTTGTGAGGCCTGCCTGTCTTTCCACATCGTCAGCTATAACAAGGCCACGAGGGAGCACTCGCGGTAGCAAAGCCTTTCCCCCAGGGAAGGGCCCATCCTCTCGTTCTGCGCCAAGAAACCAAGTACACAGAGAAGATGCCACGGATGGGGACGAGAGTCGTCATTTGTAGCTCTTGCTCTCACCCATCGTGCTCTGGTAAGAAGTCAGACCAGTAGCATGCTAAAGGGTCCCTTCCAGCCTCTAGGGTCTGTCTGCCCCATGGTGGCTTGACCATAATGACTACAAGGAGAGAACAAAAGTACTCGGAGAAGGAGGGATATTTTTCCCTGGACTTCCAACATGGCCTGGGCCTTCACACGGCCATTCTCTTCCAGAAACTCCGAGCCCCTGCGGTGAAGCTAGGGAATGCATCCCCGTTAGTTGATGCACTCCACTCAGGAGCAGCCCAGAGGAGGGAGGCAGGAGACCCTCCTCCCAGCTGGCTCTGCCTCCAGGAGGACCACGAGCCCTCCCATCTACTTCGCGATCAGAATTGAGCAACCAGATGACGCAGGGCCTCCGCTGGTAGTGATCTCCCTAACGTGGCGTGTCAGGTAAACTGAGACGGAAAGGGAGCCAGTGTGCCCCAGAAATGGGTGCCTTCTGAGGTACCACCCGGTTCCGCCCCGTCTTAGAGTCCTCGGAACATCCTCCGGCCTCCAGCCCCTCCCACGGTTTCCATACACATTTCACCTGCAGTGTAGGTTTTGAGCAGAGGCCCCCCTGATGCTCTCTTACTGCCGTATCCTCTAACCTTCCATTCCGGGGACTCGAGCCCCTTCTTCCCTTGCCACACTCACCTCCGACCCACTCTCCCAGGAGCTGCTGGCACAGTCAGCCTCCTGTGTCTGTGATGGCCTCACCCAGTCTGCAGGAGCACTGGGGACCCCAGGGGTCTCCTTCCCCAGCCAGATCTCACTCAGAGGGGAGTCTAGAAGGAGCTGGGGGTGCTGGGGACAAAGGTTGAGCATACCGCCTTCTTCCCTGCCTTCCCGTTAATACTGAGCCATACACAGCGACTGGCTGCCTGGACGGATGGGTGGATGGACAGATGGGCAAATGTCCCCCTCTGTGGTGGGGTGGGGGCGCTGTCCTCTCACCCTGTGTCTTTCTGCCTCTCCCTCACTGAGCATCCCACACTGCAAGTGTCTCTGAGCCAGTGTTTATGTAAGCAGCTCATGCTCCACTGAGTTCCAACAAGAAGCTGTTGTCAGTCCGAGGAAAGCCCCCGGCTGCCCACATGCGTGGTTGTCCCCCAGCAGGTTTCCTAACAGGACAGCCAGGTGGGGCGGGGGGGGCTCCCGGAACGTGAGCGCACGGGGTTGGACTGGGCTGGGGAGCCCCAGGCTTCCCAGGCACTGCGTCTGGAATCTGCACCCCTCTTCTCTCCTCCCTGTCTGGCTTCCTGGCAGTTTGGCTGTGGAGATTGTAGAAAGTGCCTCCCACCTCTGGCCAGCCATGCGCAGGAACACAGTAGCTGAGCTGTGTTGGCTCATCTAAGGGCCAAGAAACCCAACATCTTGAAGGCATGAAAGTTGTGAGAATTACCATCCAACCCAGCAGGCTCAGATGAACTTCATGTTGTCCCTCAGGTTTGAATCTTAGTCCAGAAAAGTAGCTCTTTAATTTTATGCTTGTATTATATGCACTAATGGTCCCTTTATTCCAAAGCCCCCTGACCTCATCAGTATATACATCCAAGGGAGTGAAAAAGTCTTTGAGCCACCACAATGGTAGAAATGGCTCACAAACTTATCCCCGAGGCTGAGGGGCTCGGCTTAAGGATTCCCACCCAGCAGAGAGGTATCACTGAGCCTGGTCACTTCTCAACTGTTTTCTGTTAGAAGAGCCTGGTTTGGGGCGGGAGTTGGGGAGGGAGTCCGAAACATGATAAAAAATCCCAGAAATCCCAGCCATAATTAAAATAGGTAATGTGGGGGCCCCTGGGTGGCTCAGTCGGTTAAGCATCTGCCTTCAGCTCAGGTCATGATCCCAGGGTCCTGGGATTGAGCCCCCACCTTGGGCTCCCTCCCCTCCCCACTCCCGCCCACCCGTGAGCACGCTCTCTCTCTCTCTCTTTCTCTCTCTCAAATAAATTCTTTAAAAAAATAAAAATTAAAAAAAATAAAATAGGTAATGTTTATGGGGGGCTTCTCTGTTCCAGACACATACTATGTAATTTACCCTTAGATCTTCAACAAACACAGCATGAAGGAGGTGCCTTTATTACCCCCATTTTAAAGATAACGGAGGTTATGTAACCAGGCCAGGGTCACGCAGTGATGGCAGGAGAGCATCCACTGAAACTCGAAGTCTTCCTTTCTACCTTTAATGTCACAGAAATTTGCTTACATTTTTTTTGCCGACCGAACCGGGCATTGGCTTTGCTCCCTGGAAGCCGATGTCTCACGGGAGACATCGTGTTTAGGCAGCGGAGGAAACAATTCCGAGCTCATTCATTAACTTCTAACGGACATCCTTTACGCACTGCTTATTGACCCAGTCTAAGCACTGCTAAGCATACACCGCCATCAGTGAAGCACGTTTGTTGAGTGTCCCTGGACTGTGAGCTAAGGTAGAGATGGGACAGGTCCCCACTGCATCATTGGAAAGTGACCTCCTTCCTGAGTTTCTGGCTTCTCAAGCGCTCCCAAGTAATCTCATGTAAATCCTTTCCTGGAATGGGGCCTAAAGCCAAATCCTGAGAAGCCTGAAGAATGAGCTGGATCCCGTCTGTTCTGAGTAATTCATTCATTCAATCCTTCAACAAACACCGGCCGAACTTCACTACGGACGCTATGTACCGATGATGCGGAAAGTCACGAAGACACCATCCCTGCCCCGGGAAGGATGGGGGTGGGACTCGGTAGAGTACGCAGATCCAGGACTGTAGCATGTACGGGATACACGGGAGCTGCCGAGTCACAGAGGAGGGGACATTCGAGCTGAGTGTCGACAGCCAGGAAGACCCCATCTAGAGAGGTCGTGGGAAAGAGCATGTCTGGTGGAAGGAGCGGTAAATGGAACACGATGATCTGGAAAGGCTGGGCCGTGGTTTGAAAGCTAGCCTGGGACTGTGGCCGGTGTCAGGACCCGGTGAATGGAGGCGGGTGTGGGCGGCCTGTGCAGGGGGGCCCGGCCCCTCAGCGCCCTCAGACAGCGGAGGAGCAAGTCCAGACTAACTGCGAGCGAGGATCTAAGTGCTATGCAACAGGCAAGAAAGAGCCGGGAGTCTGTGAGCAATTTCCTTTTTTTTTAAAGGGCTTGTGTTTAAGATTATTACTAAAATGATATCCTACTTGATTTCCCGACTTGGGAGAGAGAGAGGGGTGGAGTTACCTTTTGTGGGCAGGGAGCGGGCAGGACAACCGGCTCCCAGCTCAAGAGCTAGAGAATCATCTCGCACTAGAGTCTCACTGGTGAAAAGGCTGCACACGGTTGCCTCCAAGGGATAGATTCATTATTCCACCAACAAGAGTGACTCCCAGCGCGCTGACGGTAAAGATGTAGATGCTGTGGGTGTATGACCCATAGGGGGAAGCAGGGAAGTGGCCAGAGACCCCGCCTAGAAAACCAGACGGGGAGGTAGACCACCAAACCCTCCGTTTCTGAAAGCCCTGATGAACAACTGAAAATTACTTGCCCCTGGAAAGAAATAATAAATTCCACATTATCATTTCAATAGTTCTTCACATAAATACCAAAGAATCAGAAAAGCTGGTGCCTCATGTTGCTCCCAGAACCTAAGAAATGGTATCTTTCGGTTATCGGATTTTATTTCTTTGCCGCGTTACATTTTATACATATTTATTCATGCAGAACAGAAGCCCAGCGTTATTGAGGCTGCCATGGGAGCGGAAGGAAAAGCTGTTATACATAAGAATGCACCGCATTTACATTGTCGCACTTTGCAACAATTGAACTATATGCAACTGGTTTTTTTTTTTAATAATAAAAAAACTCCGGTTTGCATTTAATTTGCTGATTTTTTTTTTCCTTCTAACTCTTGAATTTTCATATGCTGTAGAAATGTGAAAGGGGGAGGGGTCAAGATCCTTGCAGATACAGAGGGCTGCTTTCATGGGGAGGGGTTGGGGATCCAGAGCAAGTTTATAACTATTTCTTTTTTAACAGAGGCAGTTAACTGAACTGCAAAACATTCATCTTCCGATTTAATAACTCATTCTCCCTGCATGGAGACGGGGGTATTATAGTGCTGGATATTGCTTTTCAGGCTTTTGAGTGTCAATGATGAATCCCCATCTTCTAATAAAATACATTTTCCTAGTAATTGAAATAATAATTTTTTGCCTCTTCATTTTCCCAGGTACTTAAAAAGGCGCTTTTGACTTCTTTCCCTTTCCCCTGTCCTGACCTTATTTTCTTTCAACTGAAATTCCTTCAGCTGTTGAGATATAGAGTCCGTCCTTCTGGCGTCTGTGTTCAAGTGGCCGCGTGCTTCCCTCCCCACATCCCCTCCCCAGTCCCAGCCACAGGATGGAACCTCCCCATCAGACCACAGGGCTAATTAGGGGGAATTCTGGGCTGGGTTTGGCTCCTCCACTTGCTTAGCAAACTGAGCTGTCCCTAGGGAGGGACGAATGTGATAACCAGGCAGCTGGGAGGAGCACAGAGAGAGCAAGGAAGGGTCCCAACCCAACAAATCCTGAAGCTCACATGCTAGTCAGACCCCTAAATCTCCCCCAACACCCTCAAGGTCAAGATCTGGGACTACCTCTCCCCATTCCACATGCACCCCTCAGGCTGCAGGGGGACTCATCCCTGAGAATTAAAATGAGTATCAGTGCGTTAAGGACAACATTACTTTCTCAAGAACAAAATTTGGGAGGGGGTAACATGGGCAGGGATGAGGTTGCATTGGGTGTAATATATTTAATCTGCAGCTCTGTGTGCCGGCTTACTTTAAATGCTATATCGGTGAAATTAACTTGAATGGGAAAATGTGAAGTTGTGTCCTACGACATCCTTTCCTCTTCATCCTTTCCTCCATGTGATGACGAGAAAGGAAAAACTATGTAACTAGGACTGTAAAGGATTTAAGAAGAACAGTCGAGGCACGGCCTCTCTGGTAACGATACCAGCTTTGGGAGATTGTCCTGGCCCTTTCTCTTCATACCCACTCAGGGAAGGATGAGTTTGGCGAAAACTTGCTCGGTTTAAGCTATAGTTTAACTTTGCCTGTAGGAATTCTCCCCTTTCTGTGTCTAATCTTTCCTAATCTAGTAAAAAGAATTTGGAAGCCAGGAATCAGGATTTGGAACCAGTGTGGATCAGGAAATCAAAGTAGCTGTCGGGTAAATGGTCAGGAAGACTGAAAGTGTTTGGAGGCAATGCCTTACTTCGTAGCTATAGAAATAATATACTCTGCCTGTTTGTTTTCCAAAGTACTTAGAAAAAAGCTTTTGACTTCTTTCCCTTTGCCCTGTCCCCATGGAAAACTCACACATGACCCTGGCCTGTCTGGATGGTGTAGGTTTCACCAGCTCCTTGCAAATATGCAGGCTGTGGCCAGCACACTCAGCGCCTTTGTGCAAACTACAGAAAGGAGTCCTGTCTTTTGGCCTGATTCCTCCCTAGTCCAGGAGGCATGGTTTGGCAAGGGGAGCAGGGGCTGGATTTGAGACCCCAGTCATGTTCTTGCCTGGGGGCCCTTTGTGCCATGCATGCATGCATTGCTTAACTCTACTGGCAGGAGATGGTAGCTTTTTAAAATTTTATTTATTTTTTAAGATTTTATTTATTTGAGAGAGAGCACACAAGCAGAGGGGAGGGCCAAGGGGAGAGGGAGAAGCAGACACCCCACTGAGCAGGGAGCCCAATGCAGGACTCCATCCCAGGACCCTGAGATCATGACCTGAGCCGAAGGCAGATACTTAACTGACTGAGCCACCCAGGCGTCCCAGAGATGGTAGCTTTTGAGTTAGAAAGACTCAGGTTCAAATCCTGACTCTACCACTTTCCAGCCGTGTTACCTTTTGGCAAGTAGTTTGATTTCATACATAATAGTACCTATATTATAAGAACCTTGCAAGGGCTAAATGAGATAATATATGTAAATCTCTTAGTGCTAAATCTGTGGTGCCTATTATTATTCCAGAGAGGCCTTTTTTGATCCTTCAGTATCCATGAGAGGCAGGAGTGAAAATACATTTCCTGTAACGGGGATAGGGGGTGACAGCACGTGGGCCCAAGCCTCGACATGCATCGCCCTTTGGACGGAAGCGCTGGGCTACAAGATCTGACCTGCTAAACACTGGACGGTCAAGAAAGGAGAGAAAGCCAGTGGCTTGTGTGACCTCAGCTTCCAGACAGAGGCTGGACTCCTTCCTGTTCCTGCATTTGGGGTCATCTGTCCCAGCTACTCTTGCTTCTCTGTTTCTCTACTCCTCACCCCCAGGGACCCGCAGCATTTCAGGGGATTAAGGAGACTTGCTTCTCCTGGGACTTTGGGACTGGGGGCGTGGGACCAGCAACAGAAAGTCTTTCTTTTATGTCCCTGTCCTCATTCTCTAGGGAAGCAGGAAAGGAACAAGTCTAGCCATCTACAGAGCATCTTCCCAGGTGTGTGCCTACCCTACACACCCCTGTCTAGGGCTATCCTGGATGCTGAGATTGTGAGATGAGGGGTTGTTCCAGAACAAAGCTCCTTCTCTGGCAGTGACCAGGGGCTTCTTTGGATAGGTGAGAAGTAGCCATTCTGAGCCTGATAATCTACTGCTTGGAAAGACCTGTGGCCCACTCAATTTTTTTCGCAGACTGTTTTTTTTAGAACAGTTCTAGGTTCACAGCAAAAGTGAGTGGAAAGGAGAGAAAGTTCTCCTATACCCCATCTCCCACCATCAACATCCTGGACCAGAATGTTGCCTTTATTACAATCAATGAATCTATGCTGAGTCATCATTACCACCCAGAGTCCATTGTTTACATTAGGATTCATTCTTGGTATTGTACCTTCTCTGGGTTTAGACAGATGTGTAATGACACATAGCCATCGTTACGATATCATACAGGAGAGTTTCACTGCCCTAAATATCCTCTGAGCTCCACTATTCATTTCTCCCTCCCCCAATCCTTGGCAATCACTCATCTTTTTAGCCGTCTCCTATTTTTTTGCCTTTTCCAGAATGTCATATTGTTGGATTCATACAATATGTAGCCTTTCCATATTGGCTTCTTTCACTTAGTTATAGGCACTTGGGGTTCCTCTGTGTCTTTCCATGGCTTGGTAGCTCATTTCTTTTTAGCATTGAATAATAGCCCATTGTCTGGATGTACCACAGTTTATTCATATATTCACCTACTGAAAGATATCTTGGTTGCCTCCAAGTTTTGGCAGTCATGAATACAGCTGCTGTAAATATCTGTGTGCAGGTTTCTGTGTGGATGTAAGTTTTCAACTCCTTTGGGTAAATATCAATGAGCACGATTATTGAAGTGTATGGAAAAGGTATGTTTAGTTTTAAAAGAAACTGTCAAACTGTCTTTCAAAATTGGCTGTACCATTTTGCATTCCCACCAGCAATGAACAAGAGTTCCTGTTGCTCCACCTCCCCTCTTGCATTTGATGTTGTCGGTATTCTAGATGTTGGCCATTCTCATAGGTGTGTGGTTGTACCCCATTGCTGTTTCAGTTTGCAATTTTGTAATGATATGATGTTGAGCATCTTTTTGTGTACTTTTTTTTTTGCCATGTGTATATCTTTTTTGTGAGGTGTCTGTTCAGGTCTTTTGCACATTTTTAAATTGGGTTGTTTGTTTTCTTATGGTTGAGTTTTAAGAGTTCTTTGTATATTTTGGATACCAGTCCTTTATCAGCAACATTTTTTGCCAAGATTTTCTCCCAGCCTGTGACTTGTCTTCTCATTCTCTTGACCTCATTCAATTTCATGCCCTCTTCCTGTGTATCCATCAGACCCAAAGCTCCTTATCTCCCTGCAAGAGCTGCAAAGAAGCCAGACGAGCTGTGGAGGGGCCTGGCCTCCTAGAGCAAAGGGTGGGTCTGTGGCCACCCTTCACTTCAAACCAAGACATGTTTATTGGGGGGGTTATCGATGCAATGTCTTTGCAGGCTAGCAGCTGAGCTGGGGATGCATCAGTGAACAAAAGAGACAAAACTATGAATCCATTGTAGAGCATACTTTCTGGTAGAGAAGACGTATACTAAAAAATAAACATAGAAACATATACTGAAAAATCTACATAAGCATCTTATATAGCTTTCTAGAAGTAAGTCCAATGTGAAAAAAAAATCGAGCAGAACAAGGGAGATTGGAGATGCTGGCATGGGGGAGGTTTGCCAACTAAATAAAGTGGCAGGGTGGGCTTCATCTAGAAAGGGGTGTTTAAGCAAAGAGGATGCCAAGACGGCAACAGAAACCAGGCAGAGGGACCAGTCAGTGCAAAGGCCACAAGGCAACAGTGTGCCTGGTGTGTTTGAAGATCAGCAAGGAGGCCGATGTGGCTGGAGTGGAGTAGAGGGAGCTTTGGGAGAATTTCCTGATGGATTCGATGTGGGGGTGAGAGGAGGGAGCATCATAAATGACACCAGGACTGGAAGGATGTCATTAACTGAGACAGGGAAGAGCAGATTTCCAGGTGGTGGTGGGTGAAAGCAAAGATGAGTTTTCGGATGTGCTGAGTTAGCTTGGTGGACACGTCAGGTAGGCTGTTGGACAGATGGGTCTGGAGTCAGGGGGAGTTTGTGTATAAAACTCTGGGCTGAGTGCTGTGGGAAATAGGGAGAAGAGTAAAACCCAATTCCTCTACCCCTACCTCCGTCCTGGGATCCCTGGAGGGTGGCACATAAAATAGGCACCCCCACCAGAAGGCAGCTCCTTCTAGCCTCCCTTGAGGCTTGAGGGCAGGTGAACAAATCCAAGCTACCAAAAATTACACTAAAGAGACAACCAGATGAAAGACCACCCCCAAACACCTTGACCGCTCATTAGTAAGAAGTCAGCAAGAAGGGGAAAGCAGAGTGGTGTTTTCCTTTCTCCAGCAGCAGTAAAACAGACCCTTCAGAGCTTTGAAGATTATCACAAGGGCTCCTCACTGTCCATTGGCCTTCCCGTTCACCTGCCAGGCAGGTCAAGGAAGAGAGGGAAGGCTGATGGGAGGAGGAGGGTTGGCTGCAGGGACAGTCACTTGGGCTCTCCCTGCTCCTTTGGCTGTGCCCCCCAGCCACCTGTCAAGCAGCCACATCAACCCCAGATGGGGCCAGGCTGAGCTGGGTCCCCGCTCTGTGGTCCGTGTGTGCACCGGGCTAGCTGTCTAAAGAGAGGGAAGCTATTACTATCAGTTCACCACATACCAGACCAATATCCGGTCGAGTCCCTCCTATGCGTAACTCAGGTCCCAGGGTTAGCATGCCAGCTGTGGTCCTCGCTCGGAAGTACAGTCAGTTGCCCAAGGAAGAGCCGTGTTTTCACATTAAACATCCCTGAGTCTCTCTTGTTCAAGTGGCAGATGGTGAATTTCATGCAATGACGTGAGTAGAGGGCCCTCTATTTCCAGCCTGGAACTCGGAATCTGTGGAAAAGCTGCATCTCTGTATATCCTGTGCACTGCGTGCCGCAGCTCTTGGGGTCAGGATGCGTTGGAGAGAGCTGGGGCCAGGTGGGGGAAGAGCGGTGAACTGGCCTCTGTCCAGGGTTGTCCAGCAGGGAAAGGGAGACCAGGGCGCTTCGGGAGGCCTGGGCTGGATATGGAGGACAGGACCTGCCACACAACCTGAGAATCTAGTGCTTTAATAAGCCGAGGCTCATATTGGAACCGGTGCACCCAGGGACCTCAGAGAGATGGGCAGCATGGTGCAAGTGGGGGGTTATTGATGCGATGTCTTTGCAGGCTAGGAGCTGAGCAAAAGTAAAACTGAGTTATGACGCGACGGTCAGATTAATGAAAACGGGCATGGGAACAGCCCATCCTCGGTGATTTCTACCCAGCACCTGGGCACTTCCTGACCCAAATATGTTGACAAGAGTCTAACGTCCTACATCCAGCCTTTTCACTGGCCAAGACAGAAAAAATATTTACAACACAGTAATAACCTTCAGGAATTTCAGCCCACTCTGGACTGCTGCCTTAGCTCCTCAAGGGAATTGACCCCTCAGGGAAGATTCTAGGACAGTATTCAGGGTTTGGAATTTTCTATTTGAGGGGCTTCCCAAGAAATGTGATCGAGGCCTCATCTCCCACTCTTTCCCCTCCTCACTCCTGCCGCACAGACTCCCTTGCAGCTTCTTCTGCTGGCCTCTGGCCTCCTGCCATGCCTTGCAGCCTCGGGGTACATAGCTCTCTCCCCTGGGGTGCTCTTCCCAGCCTTCCCACTTGATTAGCAAATCCTCTTCCATTACGGCAAACTCAAGCCACATCAGCTTTCGGAAGCTTTGCATTCAAGCTGTACTTATAACATTTATTGCCTTTCTTCTTCTTACAAAATTCATGTTCAGCGTAGGAAATATGGAGCTTATAAAAAAAAAAAGAAGAAAACAAAAATCACCCATCATTTTGACATGTATTCTCCTGGTCTTTTTTTTCCCCTTGAGCGTTTATCTGTATTCTAATTGGGAGCATACCATCATAGGGCTTTGTGATCTGCTTTTTCCCCCCCACCTAAGGCTATATAGTTAAGGGAAAGGGGGGGCAGTTTAGTGTAGTGGTTTGTGTGGGTGGGCTCTGGAGTCAGACTGTCTGGGTTCAAATCCTGGCCGGGCCACCACAGTCCTGACACCTGAGCAAGTTACTGAAACCGTTTCCGTATTTAGAACTGTGGTTTACACCGAATTTTAATCTATAATTTTGTTTTCTCCTTTTCTCACTCAACTGTGAGTTCCTTGAGGTCACTGAGTGGCTCCTGTCCATCTTTCTGTCCTCCACGTGATAAGCATCCCCAATATGTTGAATGCAGGGAAGACCCCAAAGAATAAGGCCTAGCCCTAGCAATCAGATCCAAGTCCCTGGTACAGGATCAGAGATCTGTGTCAGAGGCCTTGCTTCTTACCCGGATCCGCTAAAGCGGGACAATAAATTACGTTTCCGAGGCTCCCATTTCACCATTTGTCAAATGGAGACGCCAGCCTGTGTGTGAGACAAGCGAGACGACTCGTGGCCCTGCTCTGCAAGACCGTAGAACTTTGCGAGTGAAGTAACTATTTCCTGATTTCACGGGGCCCCTCTCCGGCTCTCAGTGGCGACAGGCGCCCCGCCGCTGCCCTCAGTACCGGAGAGAATCGAGCCTGATGGCAGGCGGTGCGCGGATGCGGCTTCGTGGGGCGCGGGGAGAGTCAGGGGTGCCCGGGTCACAGCACAGGGTGCGTCCCCCCACCCTCGTCCCCGCCCGGCTCCGAGCCCAGGAGGCCACCCTGGGCGCCGCCACCACCCGCGTCCCCGTTATCAGCCTCCCTCTCCTTCCCCCAGGGCCCAATGTTGCGCCCACCAGATCCGGGGTGGGGGGAGGGAATCCTATCCCCTTTCCTCGGGGAACCGGGCGGGGAGGGGAAGGTGGCGGTGGCTAGAATTGAGGCTTCCTTTGCCTCCTACTCTCCGGCAAAATCCGATCTTTTCTGAGCAGGATGGGGCGGGGGCGGGGGGCCGCGTGTGCGCCCGGGCGGAGGGAATTCCTTCCCCGGCGGGCGGCGGCACCCGCAGCAGCGCCTTGCCTTTTTTTAGCTCTTCCCCGAGGCTCCTTCTCCGCGCGGCCGGGGGTGGCGGCGCGCTCCACCTCGCGCCGGGTAGACGGTCGCCCCGCGCCCCGCCAGGAGCCCGGGCAGCGGCAGGTGGGAAGGGCGGTGGGGCCAGGGTCCCTTCGTTGCCGCCGCCGCCGCCGCCGCCGTCGCCCGTGGGTGGGCAGCCAAGAGCCTTGCTGGAGGGAGACCCGGGGTGATTCCCATCCGCCCGCAGCTCTTCCAGGGCTGCCCTGAGCAAGGAGCTGTTTTGTCATTTTGAAAAAAAAAAACACCTTCCCCCGCCCCCCAGGCTGTTTCAGAAATGGCATTGAGTCAGATCTGAGTCACAGGAGGACGTGGGCCCCCTCCCCCTCCCCCTGAGGTTCTTCCCGGTCCCACCCCCAGCCCCGCGGGCTGCCCCTGCTGCGCTACGCAGCCCCAGCGCCGCGGCCTCGGACACCGAGGGGCCCCCAGCCTGCCCCGCTCTGTCGCTGTGATACCTGCCCCCCGCCCGGGGCGCGAGCCCTGCCGCGCTGCCCGCCCTTGCTGTGAAGACAGCTCTTCCGGGGACAGCAGTCCCGTCCTCACACCGCGAGAAGGCCACAGTCTGTCCCCTGCCTCCGGGCACGGCAGGCCACCTGCCCCTGACCTTCCCAGACAGATGGTGCCTGCTGGGGCGGGGGGGGGGGGGGGTGTCACAGGCTGAGAGGGCGCTCGCCGGTGGCCACAGTGTCTCCCATGTAGTTTCCTGTGGTGTGCACGTCCCTCAAGGACCTGGTCGGCTTCTTCCACCTCTGGCTACCTATTTTCTCACCCCTTCCACCCTTTCCTGAGCTCTCTGCCGAGAAGGTGCTACACAACTCTATTTTTAGTGCTAACAAGCTGCCTGCCTGAGCAGCTTCCATCTGCAGCACACAGAGCCCTTTACAAATGCTAATGAATGGAAGCTGCTGCCTCCGGAGTCACTTAGATTCATCTTGCTCCCTCTTCCCCATCCCCCACACTTGCCCAGTGGGGAAACTGAGGCACGGGATTAAAGAATGGAGAGGTGACCGAGGCAGGGTCAGAACCCCAATCTTCCTACGGCCTGTTGGTGGCTCTGCCTTTGCCAGTGCCTTCTGCCTCCTTTTACTTCACAGTGCTAGGTCCCAAACTGAGTTCAGAGGTCAGACAGTCCGTGTGCTCAGCGAGCTGAGGTCTGGTGAGGAGGAGAGAAGTGAGCGTAGAAGTGGCTCGGTACAATACAAATAGGTGCCCCCACAGAGCCCTTTCTGCAGAGAACGTTATATGAGCACAGAAGTCTCACCCAACTGGAGGGGGGGGGGTAGTGCTATTAGTGTCCTATTTTGCAATCAGGTAAGGCTTCCTGGAGGAGGTGATGCCTGAGGCTGAGTGTGTAATTGAGAATTGGAGTTAATCAAGCAAAAGGCAGGGGGCATTCTGTGACCCAAACACAGGGTGGAGAAAGACGCAGTTTGGAGTTGCTAGAGGCGAAAATGTTTCCGGTGCTGAGGTGGGAGGTAAGGCTGGAGAGGATCTCGGTGTAAGCAGGGAAAGGCCCTGGTCAGGTGAGGGTTTGAAGTGCATCCTTCTAATGGCCAGGAGGAAGAATTTGATGGGCTAGGAGTGGAAGCCAGGAGACCAATTAGAGATGATAAAGGCCTGGGTCAGGTGCCAGGGAGAGGTGCTGCGAGGAGGACAGGGCGCTGTGGAGAAACGTCTGACAGTTACTTAACTGGAAATCCAGGGCAACACAATCTTTTTCTCCCCCTGTGGCCCCCTGTTGGACTCGCAGGGCAGACATCTCCCTAGGACTTCAACTAGACATCATCACGCAGGTGGCACTTGTCCCTTTTGAGCTGGAGCCCAGAACTCCTGGGGGGCAGGACGTACCCTCTGTCTCTGCTGGGGCAACCGGCAGCAAGGCAGACAGCCGTTGTGTCTGGGTGTTGGTTGAATGAATGGTGCTTTGATCACCTAAGGGTCACATAAAGGGACGGGAAGTACTCAGCAACTGCAGGTAGGCAGATGTAGGCACGTGGGACCCTTACCAGTGCTCGCTCTCCCCAAAGTTAAAGCCCCACGCACACTTCAAGGGGAAGCCCCCCTCCCTGTGTGGCTCGCACTGTGAATCCCAGAGTGCTGCCAACTGCAGCGAATGCGGCTTCAGAAGCTGTAGGAAGCCTCCTCGCCACTTTCAGGGCGCTACTTTCCAACCAGGAAATCATGGAGCCGTTTCTGGAACACCTCCAGTGTGTTCCAGTCACAGCAGACTGCAGAGAAGATGGGTGTCTGTGGCGGCCCTGGGGATGCCCAGAGAGGAGGGAGGCCGAGAGGGCCTCACATTAGGCAGTTTTGTATATTAGAGTGGCAGGAATTTGAGAGGCCTTTGCTCATTTAACTTTCCATGTTGCCTGTGTCATGTCAGGAGATTTCCATGGCTGCCTTTGGCTGCAAATAGCTTCCTCTAGTCCTCCTCCCCATAGTGAATCCCAGGAGGTCTGCTGTGGCCATCAAAGGTGAAGAGGGTGGGCTGTGGTCTAGGTTCAAACTCCCATCTCCTCCACTCCTACAAGCTGTGGGACCTTAGAGAAGTTAAGTGACTCATTCTGCCCTTTGAAACCTCAGTTTCTCATCTGTAGATTGGGTATATACTAGAGTTATTGTGACGTTTAGAAGAGTTCGTGCTTATTTAAGCACTTAGAACAGCGTCTGGTACATGGTAAGCCCTCGATAAATATTAATGGTTATGAATATTGACAGAGTCCTCTGTCCTCTATTTGGTAGGGCTGTACTTCCAGCACCTCTACCAGCTCGTCAACCCCCATTGCTGTTTGGGGATCCACTGAAGTCTTTCCCTGATCTCTTCCTTTTATTTTAAGTCTTGGATACTTAGGAAAACGACCATTGGCCCTATAATCTCTGAAATGCTCTTCTGGGGGCAAGAAAATATACTTCATCTAGAAGAAAGTCCCATTTTTGATCGAAGATGAGATCGTCCTGTAGAGAACTGATTAGGACATAGAGTCATAGAACGTTAGAGCTGGGAGACATCTGGGAGGTGTGATTTCAAGCTGGCGTTTTTCAGAGACCCAGAGAGATTGGGTTACTTGGGTGACTAGTGGCAGAGGAGGGCTGGAACCCAAGTCTGCTCGTGGTGCTCCCTGGTCACCACAGATCGGCCTCCCCAGGTGCTTCTCTCACCCCACGGCTGTGGGCCACTCCAGGTCCCATTGGTCTTTGCGTCTCCCTCTCCTATCCCAAGTCTGGGCCAGTCTCCTTTGCCTAGTCCAAAACCACACTAGTGTTCTGTCGCTGTGTCAGTCAGGGTTCAACCGGAGAGATAAACCCAGTGGGAGATACGTAGTAGGAGACCGATTGCAAGGAGCTGGCTTGCAACATTGCAGTGGCTAGCTGGGCAAGCCCACAACCCACAGGCAGGGCAGGCCAGAAACTTCTGGGCAGGGGCTAACGCTGCAGTCCACGGGTGGAGCTCTTCCTTCCAGGAAAATCCAACTGATTGAATCAGACCCACCCAGATCATCTGTGATGATCTCCTTTTCTCAAAGTCAAGTGACCGTGGACATTAATTCCAATTGCAGAACACCTTCAGGACAACACCAATGTTTCGGCTGGATCCTGTAGGCTAGCCTTGCTGGGGCCATAAAACCGACCACCACAGTCCCCTCGTGGTCTTGCCGTCTGTCCTCCTTCCAGCCTGTCTGACAGACTACAACTGTATTCATCTTCCAGAAACTCTGCCTTGCCCTCCTTTTCAGTTTTCCGCAGTGGTCGCTGGGTTCTGAGAGGAAGCTGAGCTTGCCCACTGTAAACCCTCCATTCTCGTCAAGCCCAGTCTCCCTGGCCTCTGAATAATAACCATGTCTGTGGCTTTCCCTCCTCCAGCGGCTTCCCTGCCCGAAGCCCACCCCTCCCTCCGAGGCCATTCTGTTTGGTTCCTGCAGCACTCTGGGTCCCACCCCTCCTTCCTGCACCCCAGGCACCCCTTTTCTGCCTCACTCACTCGCCACTCAGCCCAACAAGAGATGAACTCGGGACGGGTGGGAGAAGGGAAGAGAATCCCTCTTGATGCCCTCCCTCCCTTCCCCACACCAGCCAGTATGCTGGTCAAATCCTAACAAATCGCTCCTAAGATCTTATTACTAAAGTGAAAGATTGGGTCGAGGTTATTACAAATGACAACTGAAACAATTTTCTCTCCATTTCGTTTCATTTCCCCTGCCCACCATCTCCACCCCACACCTTTCTGTCAAGAGAAGTTCCTAGTTCTTGCTATCTCTTTTTAATCAAGTTGGCATCCCTTGGACCTAAGGAAATTCAGAGTCCAGATGGGCTGCACAACACTGAAGGAACCCAAACAGAAAACAGGTCCCTGACGTCAGAGGGGCCCCCTTTTAACATTTTAAGGAGATTCTCGAATGGGTTCTGCTAAATGTAATCTACATCAGATCTTGCCAAAGCAAGATGTTCAGACCAGAGCAGCAGAGCACGAAGAGTTTGCCTGCCTGGGTTTGCAGGCAGGTTTCTGGCAAATCTGATATCACTTTATTTCCCTTCTGGATGCAGGGGTGAGGTATTTAGCCTTTCTGTGCCTCGGTTTCCTCATTTATAAAATGGGGATAATAATAGATATTTGTTTATCCCAGATGAAAATTATCTCTGGAGTTTGGTGTGAGGATTCAGTTAGCCTGTAGAAAGCACTTAGAAAGCCCGGTACATGGAAAGAACCTTTCCATGTAGCTTTCATAAGGTGAAGTAATACCTTAGCTACTACAATTATTAGCTATTACAGGGCTAATCAGATGTCTCCTTCTACACATGCTGACATCAGCAGGCTAAGGTATATAAAGCCCCCCCCACTCCACCATCAGGGGTTGGAATCTCAGCCCGTGGCTGGACTCCTAGATCAGGAAAGCACTCTTCTAACTAGCTCTGTCACTCATCCATCACTTAGAGGTCAAGAAGCCCGACATTCCAAATTTAACTCTGTTCAAACAAATTATGTTTTGATCATTTTTTATGTTGGATCTGCTGTGCCGGGGCCTGGGGATGCTGAGAGAAGATGTGGCCCAGGTCCTCAGGAGCTTCCAAGGCAGATGGCTTATGAGAAAACCATCGAGGAGACCTCCGGGCAGCATGGTGGGCTGTGGACATGGCCGGGGAGGGCTGTCTTGGAGTCATTCCTGAACAACTTGCCAAGAAGCTGGGCTTAGACAGACTAGAAAGGGAGACCCCTCCCCCCAGTGCTTTTGTTGCCGGCACGGGGTCTGGTAGAGAGCAGATGCTCCGAAGATTTTTTGTGAATGACGAGCTGGCTGTAACTCAGGGTCTTGAAGAAAGTTTCATCAAGTAGGTACCCTGGGTTCTAAGCTTTGTAGACAGAGTCAGGTTTTGAGAGGGCAGAAAAGAGAGAAATGGATCAACAAAATGCAGTATGTACATACAATGGAATATTATTCAGTATGAAAAAGGGAGGAATTCTTACCCAGGCTACAACATGGATGAACCTTAGGGTCATTATGCCAGTCACAAAACAACAAATAATGTATGATTCCACCAATATGAGGCACCTAAAGTAGTCAGATCCTTAGAGACAGGTAGTAGAAAGGTGGTTGCTAGGGCTGGGGGAATAGAGAGTTGTTTTGTGGGTACAAAGCTTCAGTTTCCACCAGATGAAAAAAGTTCTAGAAATCAGTTGCACATCAATGTGAATGTGCTTCATACAGAACTGTATTCTTAAAAATGGTTAAGATAGCACACTTTTATGTAACGAGTATTCTAGCACAATTTTTAAAAAAAGATGGGGAAGGAAGCAGCAAGAACAAAGGAGTTAAGGAAGGTAGAGAGGCAGAGTGTAGGATGTGTTCAAGGGAAGGATGCTGAACCCATAGGGTCGGAACTTAAAGTACAAGGAGGGAGGGACATGGTAAGAGATAAGGCCAGAGGGAGGTCAGGTGGGCCTTGAATGCCGTGCCAAAAAAGAGTGGAATTTAAAATTTTGTCTTTGACTTCGTCTATGGCTGAGATGGGTCTTCTAATATTCTCTTCAACCTTGGCTACTATACCATCGTCATATGGTCTGGGCCAGTGTGCTGAGCTGTTAGTTCTGTGCTAATCCAAACTCTTCCGCAAAGCAGACCCCAAGGCTCACCTCACTGGGTCAGTGAGGGCCCACTGCACCTGGGTGCCTCTGGCTGTTTCCTCTGCTGCCTTTGGTTTGAACAGATCCCCCCCCCATGGACTGTTTCAGCTCCAGCTGCACTAGTGGAAACTAATGAAATCTCGGCCTGATCACCCCGACTCCTTTCAAATTGAATATTCGTAAGCAACCTCAGTGCTACAAGCTCAACACTTGGCAAATTACCGGCTCTGCATCACAGACTCCTCGGATTTCGCACCCCTGACTTCATCCCAGGGTGCGGTCTCCAGGGGCCCATCTGACGGCCCCCGTGGTAGGGCTTCCTGGTAGTGTTGCCTTATTTTGCTTCGCAGGCTGGGGTTTTCTCAGTGTAAGACAATGGCTTACTTGTTGAAAGTAGAAATGAGGTGGCCTATGACATTTTGGAGTTTGTTTTCCTTTTTAAGTGTCTAGGTACCATAGGGACACCCATGCAGCTCTGACTTGTAGATGGGAGTGGTGGACCGGATGGCCAAAGACAGACCTCTTGGTGTAGCTGTCATTTATTTAATACGAAATTTTAAGACTCCAGTTATCTTCCCTCGGTCTCCATGTTTCACATCTAATATGAGTGTAATATTTCTGTCTTGCTCTCTAAGGATATCAAGAAGATGAATGGGGTAGAGTTGATGACATCCTTGGAAATCTGAGTAACAGGATGAGTGTTATTGAATGTTAACATAATTCTGTGCATCTCCAAGGATGCTGGTACTAAACGTTTGCCTGGGCAGGTGTGTTTTGTATGCCCCTTATCACTACATTTACCAAGATGAGAACGGAAGAAGAAAATTCTTGTTCTGAGATTGGTGATAGACCTTAAGCTGAGTGGTCATTCATTAGAGCCTGGCTGATTCCCTTCTTGGGCAACTACGCTACAAACAGTTAGATTCGTTTGATGTCTTAGCTCTTTTGCTGCCCAAGCTCTGAGAAAGGAACTTGATAAGAAGACATGTGGGAATCTTGACCTTTCACCATTTCTACACCCACACCATCCTGCTTTGACCAGTTGTATTGTTGGTACAGCTGAAGCTACACCTTCTCACCGGAGAGGACCCCTTGTTTGTTATGACATAGTGAGAACAAAATGCCTCAAACCTGGTCACTTCAGACGATTCTGCCACGTGGGCCCCAGGCTCTAGAAAATGGCGCCAGAGATGGATGGGATAACGACAGAGAGCTTGCCCCATCCTTAGTCCATTAAATGTGCACTGTGCACCAGGCACCATGTACCTCGGGGCATCTCAAAGTCAAGCCATGGACAATCCCTATTTCACGTAGTTCTCACAGAGAGCTCTCTTCTTGAGTCGTGTTTCCTATTCATCTCCATGGCTCACTGCTCCCTGACTCAGTACGTTGCCCTAAATGCGTATAAAATGAGACAGACTGAGAGAGAAGCTCATTAGGAATACTTCAGTATTTGACCTCAGTTACTGGCTTTTCGGTTTAGTAACTCACTTCCATCTCTCTCTCTTTCTGGACTCCTTGGTTCTGGACTCAGCATCCCACTAGAATCTAGCCTCAGTTCCCCCAACTTAGGGTTCTCTTATGGCTTCAGATGAAAGATTCATCCCAGGAGTCCTGAGTTCAAAGACCCTACCAAAAAGGCTCACTCCTGATCTACCATCTCAGCCTCTAATTCTGGTTCTAGTATTTACTTGCTATGAATTTCCTCACTGCACGTAGACCAAAATACCCTGTGTGTCTACCCTTCCGTTCCTGGTGGTGCTTCAAGAACTTGACCCTGGCCATGAGTGTTTCTGTGATGAGTGATTGGGAGCCAGAGGCAGAGAGAAGAGTGTAGCTTTTGGTATGCCGTGGGAGCCCCAAGTGATACAAATGGCCACATCGGGGCACTAGACCTAAGTGTGTGTGTGTGTGTGTGTGTGTGTGTGTGTGCGCGTGCGCACACACACGCGCATAGACTTACACCAATTAGTACACTTTAAAAGCAACCCAAATGTTTAAGATTAGACTATTCTGATTTTTTGAAGTGGGACGGAGAGAAGGGTTAATACCCTTACTATAACATTAAAAGATGACGGGTAGTAATAATATCTTATGTAAATTCCTCCAAAACTTTTCTATCTATAAATTGTGTCTTTCTATACTGGTTTACAATTTAATTTTTCACATAATTGTGTATCTATTCATGTCATCACACACTCATCTTTCATTTTTAATGGCTGAATGGTATTCCAGGCTTATGATTCCACCAGACTTCACTTCGCCAGTTCTCCTTTATTGGTCATCGTGTTGTTTCCAGGGACTTTTTCCCTTCACTATAATAAATAATTTGCTGTCAGGAAACTTTGACCTAAATCTTTGACTATATTTGTAATTCCTTAGGATAAAATCCTACAAGAAGAATTAATATGTCAAAGGGTATGCTCCTTTTCAAGGTTTTTGATATTCAGTGCCAAATCGGCCCCAAGAAAATTAAACCAATTTCTATTCCCATACCTTCAACTCTTCACTTATACTGGATATTATAATCCGTTAAAATAATTAACAGTTGATAAGTGAAAAATAGTTGTGTTCCTCTTTGATTATGTAAGTTAGGTCAGATTTTTTTTCATCTTCTTTTTGGTCATTTATATTTATTTTGTGATTTTTTTTTCTGTCCGTTGTTGCCCAGTTTTCCTATTCAGATGTTTTTATTTCATTTTTTTAAAAAAATATTTTATTTATTTATTTGAGAGAGAGCATGAAAGAGAGAGAGAGTGCCAGCGAGCATGAGCGGGTGGTGGGGAGAGAGGGAGAAGCAAGTTCCCCACTGGATGCAGGGCTCGATCCCAGGACCCTGGGACTGTGACCTGAGCCAAAGGCACACACTTAACCGACTGAGCCATCCAGGCACCCTTATTCAGATGTTTTTCTTACCGATTGGTCAGAGCTTTTTAACACATTAATGATATCCCCTCTGTCATATATGTTGCAATTATTTCCTTGGTCTTTTGTCTGCTTTTTACTATCTTTATGACTCTTTTGTTATTGTTGTTTTGGGGGGACTTGTAGACGGACTATACATTTTGGCCTAGTCGAGTCTATCAGTCTTTTTCCTTTATGATTTCTATTTTGATATCATTGTTGGGAAGAACTTCCCCACCCATTAAAGCATTCTCTCCCATTTAATTTAATGTAATACATCAAGAACCTTGGACTTTAGGGGGGGCACTGCCCCCAAAAGACCCAGCGGGTAAAAGGGAGGACTATGAAAAGTGTAGATCTGAACACAGACCCCGCACCTACTCGACTCTCTGAGAGCTGGGAAAGGAATTTAAACCTGTTCTAGTCTTCCAGTGACTAAGTCCAGACTCTGCTTGAACATTTCACCCCGGGGATTTTGCTTCCTGTTCACATCTTCAGAAAAGGTCCCTGGGTTCAGAATAGTGTCAGCATCCTTCCAAGCATCTCTCTCTTAGGGGCCATCCGTGCCACCAAACCATGTGGGCTGCGCCCTGACGTCGTCCACCCCATGCATGGACGGAGGGAGAGGAGAGGGACTGGCCGCCCCGCCACGATGACGGTTGCCCCACATCAGCAATGGGAGCACTCCCTGCAAGGCCTTGTGCTACTCAGGCCTGGGCCGTGACACCCCTGCTGGGCTGGGATGACGCCTTTTCTTCCCGTGCATGTGTGTGTGTGTGTGCGTGTGTGTGTGTGTGTGTGTGCGCGCGCGCAAGCACGCACATATACGGTCCCTTGCACAAACCTGCACACACATTCTTCTCTGCTAGTTAATCCTAAGTGGGAAAAACTGCCCCTGTCATTTTGAAGACGAGGGGGGGGGTGGAGCAAATAAAACCTTCAGTAGACATAGTAAGAAAAAGATGTGCACTGAGCATGTGCAGAGTAATTTTTCTTCTGCATGCTTTATTAAAGAATTATATGACATAATTACATGTTATAATGTCTTTACACATATTTATGGTAATTACGTCAATGCACATTTGATGTTCTATAATTACAGTAAATACACAACAATCCTGACAAATCACTTGATCAAGAATTCAAATTCCCCAAGTGAAGACGGGGAGAAAAGACATTAACTCTTCTGCTCCCTGATTGCCCCAGCACCCGATTATTCCTCTGCCCTTTCCTGGAGGTTTCGGAGGGGTTCTTTATGTCGCTGGGTATCATCAAGGTGCAAAATTACATTCATTTCCCCTAGGGATGTTCCTGAGACCGGTCCCTACAGTAACACCACTGATTTTTATTATAGTTTCCTCCCTAGACTGCTGTGTGTGTGGATTGTGTAGGAGGAGTGGGTGCCCAGCCCTGATAGAGCCCCAGACACAGGTAGGGGGTGAACGTGTGTTTGGTGCCCTCAGTGAAGGGCATTGTCCTGGCAGATGTGGGGAAATACAGAGAAAGTGCCAGTCAGGATTCATCTCCTGTTTATGGACAGAAATAGCAGTGAATACCGCAGAAGCGGGGCCCTTTCCCAGAGCCTGTTGTTAATCTTTAAGCCACTTCTTCACTCCGTAGACTCCTAGAGGGCGGGACCATGTCCAATTCCCTAGCACCTGAAATCAGGCGTTGAATTTTTCATGGCGAGGCTCTGATATCACCTATCTGTATACAGCATTGCATGCATTATCTCCTCTTCTATGAATATTTTTTATTGTCTCATCGTCTCTGGATTCTGGTGTTGGGGTGGGAGCAGGGGTAAGGGGTTACTGTTCTTGCTAAGTAGGACCAGTTTATCAGAAACTGTCAGCACTTGGCATAATCGTTGTCCCTACCAAGATGCATCTCCTACCATCTGTCCGGTCCCTCCGAAGGTCTGGGGGAAGTGTTTCTTAACCTTTGCCCTGACACGATCAGAACCACCCAGATAAGAACCATCCACAGATTCAGACCATCGTGTGTGTAGCCCAGAGAAGGAGTGTTGGGTCTCCAGGATTTGGGCTCCAAATCCCCAAGGGGACATAACAATATCTCACCTCGGTGGAAGGAACTTACTGTGAGGCAAGTTACAGAATTGAAAGAACACAGGACTAGAGATTTGTGACCCTCTCTCTGGGGAGGGCACCTGCCTCCCAGGATCCTTGAGCTAATAGATGGTAAGGAATTTGGAAAGTTAAATGCTGTCAGTAAATGTAAGGAATTTTCGGGAAACTCCTTCTGCTGCCCAGCACTGACTGCCTTTCGTATGGAAGCAAGAATAACACTCCTGTTTGCGTTCACCGATTTCATCGCACCTCTGTGACCGGGAGAAACTAATTATCCCTGGAACAGGTGGTCTTGAAGGGAAATTGCACTGATCCCCACAGGTGGAAAAAAGAAATCTGTTACACTGGTTCAGACCAGTGTGGGAAAGGACTGAATTGAGGGCTAATGATTCATAAAAGTCTCAAACTTATTGACTAATATAATTCTTAGTCATGAAGTCTCCATGTTCCATGCATTGTGAAATCAAAGCAATTACAGATTTAAATGAATCTGGAATCCTTAGGGCGGAAAATGCTTGTTTTAGCCCCAGATGGGGGCTAGAGGTGAGTGACCCATTACTCCCCTGGTAATGAAAGCGCCTGGCAGCCTGCAGGCTTCTCGGGATGGTAATTGCTGCGGGCCGAGATAGGGATCTCACTGTGCTAATGATGCCCTGCTCCTTTTTTGAGGCCTCACTCCACTTTTCCTGTAGCACCAGGATTGCAAAGGAATGCAGCACGGTAGAAATGAACACATTAACACGCACATCCTAGCGTTTTGCATTTTTCAAAAACGTTGCCATCATGTTTGAGTCTTTTTTTTTAATTGTTAATTGCTTAGGACCTGGTAAATTTAGAGGGATGCCTCATCTGTGTATTTCAACATGTGAGCAAGTGAAATGGAAACAGATGTAGCATTTTCTTTCTTTCTTGTATTTTTTTTCTTTTTAGTGAGGACTTTGCACGGCCAGGAACCATAATTCATATTTTCTTCACACTCACAAAAGACTCTGCTGGAACCAAGTTTGTGTTGGGAAACAGATTTTTCCAGGCTCTTTCTGGTTGGGCGTTGTTGTGGTGTGTTTTTAACTGCTGTTCATTTACCCACTACTAGAAAAGGTGGGCTCAGAGGGAAAGTAGACCAAGGCTGGCTCCTTTTTACTTGGGCTCGGAAAGAAACGGGAGGTCTGTGCTCCTCTGAAAGTCTTTGAAAGTGAGGAGGAGGAGCCCACGGAGATTCATTCATGTCATCAGAGCAAGGCCATTCATTTCACAAAAGCAATTTCTTGCCTCAAAACAACAGGTTGGGGCCGGGGGAAGAGAGAAACTCAGCTCTTCTACTGTCTAAGGGTTGATGTTTTGGAGGTAGAGGGCAGGAGTTTGAAATTAAATATTCGGAAGAGAAATCAGTAAGGGGCAAAATCTCCAGCAAGAGATGTCCATTAAGTCACAGTGATGGGATTGCCAATAAAGTCTGTTTCAGCAGCACCCCGCGCCCCCTCCCTCGCATCGTCCCACCGGTGGCATTTGGGAGTTCAATAACTCCCCCAGAGGGACTGTGCTTTATTCTCTACAGGTCTGTATAATCCTTGGTTGCTGAGCTACCGACGGCAGTCCCTGGGGATTGAAAATTAATTTCTTTCCCTGCCCCACACGGCTGATCCCAGCTGGCCCGTGGCTCAGCTGGGACCTGGGGTCAGATGCACGAGACCACCAGGTGCTTGGAGTAAATGATCAGGGCCTTGGGCTGAGAAGGCCTCTAACAATACGGAAATGGCATTTTCCACTTACCTCAATTGCTGTGCACCTGGCTGTCTCTGCGCACCAAGATTCAATTATCAAGGCCGGCGCGCGTTCCCCCTTCCCCCTAGTCTTCGCCTGCGCTTTCTGGGGAGCTGTGTAGTGTCCTCTCTTTCTGGCAGCTATGGTTGATGGGATTCCAACAAGCAAGAAAGAGAAAGGATTTTTCTGCTCACGTTCAGCTTCGCAACTAACTCTGATGTGCCGTAGGGGGCACTGTAGAAAAGCACCGGAGTGTTCTAGCTTTGTGGCCTTGGACAAGTCACTCCGCCTTCCTGAGCCTCAGTTTCCTCCTTTGTACAATAATAAAGGTATACCAGATGATCTCCCATCTCAGCATCTAGTTCTAAAATCCCAAGGGGTTTCTCTTACCACATTTCACTGAGGATCTGAAAGTACCTCCTTGATAGGAATGTGTACAGTGTCAAAAATTAATTCAGAAGAGACTGGAATAATAGGCATTGGGTGACCCAGCAATCGGTGTGGCTGGAACTCAAGCCAGATGTTTGAGCTTCCAGCCTGGGGTCTTCTGCACCCCCTTTCTCAGGAAGCCCAGAGGTCTCTCCACGTGAGCACCTACTAGAGGCACCTTGCAAGCCAGACATGGATGGGAGGGAGGAAGTAGAGACTATCACCCAGGGCAAGATGTGTTTGGCATGGTCCCCAGGAAGTTGCCAGGTCCCCAGCCTCTCGATCTTCAGTTTGTGAAGCTGTCAAAGGAAACCGGATCCAAGTATTGCTGATTCAGTGATGTTTGCCCAAATGCTGTTTCCTAAGAACTGTTGGATGCCCAAGATGCCTTCTGAGTCTGTTTTCTTTTTCCAACAAGCCCGTTTCTTTTCCTGGAAGTGGGACATGGCATGGAGCCGGTGGAATCTGAACCCAAGTCTATTCCAACTCCTTTCTAAACTTGGATCTCACTGCAGTGAGAGGGTTTGGGAACCCAGCAGAGGCCCCTTCCTCCAACCCCTCCCCAAGGGTCTTGGAGGCCTTGGCTCTCAGTAAGCTCCGTCGGCGTGCAGCAGCCTTCGTGTTTATGAGCTACGCATGGCTCCGTAGATCTGTGCTTCGTGGCATTTTCAAGCCACGAAGGTATCAGTACCTCCGTAATTCAAATGAAGAACTAAGACAAGAAGTAGTAAATGGCAGACTCCACCGTCAGACGGGAGCCCATAGCCCTTGTTCTTTTTAACATCACACACACACACACACACACACACACACACATTTGCTATGAAGATATGCTCTTTTTCACACCAAGCAGAACCCCTCCCAGGTGGCACAGCTTCGAGCCACTTTGTTAAAAAGACAGCCCCAACCCCTGGGCCAGATCGTAGCTTCTGACTCACCATGGCTCATCTTCCTGGCTATTTGAACATGACTTTCTTCTCTGGCTTCCCAGCTCTCCCAGCAGACGGGCTCGCTGCCGTGAGGAGGCCATGGCTTTGTTCTCTTCCAGATCCACTCCAGTCCCTTCCTCCCTCCAGGTCGTCCCTTCTGTCCCGTTACTCTAGTTTGAAATACTGGCCACTGGCTAGGAGCCCCTCCACTCCTCCCCGTCCACGATCACCCCCATTTACCCTGACCCTAAAGCAGGGGAGGCCCTGTCATTCACCAGCCCATGTCCTAGGCCCACCGCTTCTCCTTGCTGAGCCACAGATCTCATTGTCTTTAGAAGGGGATGATAATAACAATGCCTTCTTCTCTCATGGGGTTTCTGGGCAGCCCGCGAATATGTGTAGGTGTCCCTCCCCCCCCCAATCCACTCTCTGTCACCTGCCACCCAGCATTTATCAAATGGCCACACATGCCCTCGGCTTCCCAGATCATGCTCAGAACCTTTCTCCCAGCCCCACCCACAAGCTGGTCACATTCCACAGCAACAGAAGACAGACTAAAGCCATGAACACATGAACGTCTCAGCTGGGCTCCACGGGAAAGAAATCGGGAGCATTGGATTTGACATCTTTTATTTTTTATTTATTTTTTTTGCATAAAGAGTAGATGTGAAGAATGAAGAGTTGTAACTGGTGTTACACCCCAGGCCAAGTGACACATTCAAGACAGCATGGCAGGTCACACACAGGAGTCGCAGAGCGTGACAGCAGCACTGGGGACGTGAATGGCACAAAGCCGCACATCAGTGTTGCCGGCAGAGCCAGTGTAACTTGGCAGTGGGCATGGGAAGACCGTCTGGGTCAGAATAGGCCAAGAGGAGCCGGTGTGATATCATTAGCACGGGCAGCCCTTGATTCAGCCAGGCCTGCTAAGACTGAGTTGCCCATCTTCTACCCTATCTCGTTGCCCTCTAGTTGACCTCTGGTGGGTGGCTTCTCTTTCCCCTGCCCATGCGGTGGGATTTCCACCTTCACAGCTAGACTATGAAGCCTCTTGAGAGCAAGGACCACGTCCTCAATGCCTTTGGCCTCCACCAGGCCAGAAATATGTCTTGCCGGTAGAAGCCATAATCTGTTTTGACTCAATGCCTCCACTTCTCCACTTGTCAAATGGGAGAATAATTCCAATCCTCTTGTAAAGGACGGACAACAAGAAAAGCGACATCCGTGGAGAATGTTGAAGTCATGTGTTAGAACTGCCTTCGTCTTCGTTTCGGAGAATGAGCTTCCCCATCCGGCCCTGCCTGAAATCAGCGTCATGCCAGCACCGGCTAGGATTTCAGCTCCCCGGCGCTCTCCAGATCTCTGCTGGTGGACTACAGTAGGGTGAGGGGGGGGTGACATACCCTGACTCTGGAGTGGCGGGGCCACGTGCTTCTACGAAGAGATCAGAGATGGGACAGTGCACTGTCTTTAAGGGCTGCTTCTTCAACGGGAAACTATTCTACCCCCTCGATGGTCCCTTCTACTGGCCAAACTCTTTTCTTCTTGGTGACACTTATCTCTTTCTTCTCCAAAAACACCGCCGAGGAAAGGAAATGTCTCCTTCCTTCCTACCTGCCATTGCTACGACCAAAAATCCAGTGTCTCCTCCTTTGGGACTCCCCCTCCTCCTTTCTCCTTGCCTATTTTTCTCTGGCTACCAGGCATTCGAGATTGATCTATTTCTTACGGCTCCAAGTGGAATTTGAGCCAACAGTGCTGTCAGACGGTGAGCACAGTCCCTGACATTCGTGCCTGGGAGAGGGGGCGCGCATGTGCGCACGCGTGCACACGCACACACACACACCCCTTTCTCTGAGCCCCCCCCCCGCAGGATCCCCCCTTCCCATTCCCTTCGGTGGGTCCCACCTGCTCCTCCTCCCCTGGTCCAGCCTACCCCACCACCACGCGGCCCATCTCCACTCCTGGCAAGCAGACAGCCCTGCCTTGCCTTCCCGCTCCTCACAGATCCAGGACCGGGGCACCGGGGTAGCCGCGCTCCCTGGGATAATGAGTTGAGAACTTACAGCCCCTCGTCTCTCTCTGGCTGGTGACTGACACAAATGGAATTCATCTTTAATCATCTGTTAACTCGTTGTCTATTATAGCTCTTTAATAGCACCATAGATATTCTTAATGAAGCATGATTTAAGGTATTTACAGCACATGGACCGACAGACATCACTCACAGTGTGCAGGTAATGAGGCATAAAACGGCTTTTGAATTCCCCCCAAAAGAGAAAGCGACAGAGAGAGAGAGAGAGAGAGAAAGAGCTTTAGCACTGGGATAAAAAAAAAAAAAATTAAAAGCCTTGTGTTGTAAGGTTTGTTTTAAAATGTTTAGGCATTTAAAGTCATTTTAGCTCTTTTGAGGTGTTTGGCTCACAGAGTTCAGCAATTAACCCTGCTGAGAATGGAAGGCTCTAGAATCCAAGTGTTCCCTGACAGCCACCTCAGACCCAGGCATCCTTCCTGGCATATTTCAGGGTCTGGGGGTGGCGCCGAGCCCACTGCTCAGGGGGGGCCCTGACTTCCTCAGCATGGAATGCAGGCCTTCCTCTGGTTCCCCGCACTTGTAGTGTTCCCTGATGCCGTTCCGGGGCACCCCATGTTAGAAAGAACAGCAGTGGAATGGGTGTCCCCTGCAGGGAAGGGGACAGGGGCTGGGGTTGCCTTCCCACACACAGACAATCTACTGGGGGCTGGGGCCTCTGAACTTGCACCTACTTAAGATAAAGCCTGAGATGAGCAGAGAACCTAGCCTACCATCCCAGCCCACCCTTCCTTTCACCCACGAGGAGACCCAAAGTCGCCCAGCTAGCTCGTGACCAAGCCAGAACCAAGCCCAGGTGTCCCTCTCACCACACAGCAATGCTCTTTGTCCCTGCCGGGCCGGCCCCAGGAAACCTTTAAGGCAGTCAGGATTTAGAGGGACCAGAGAGATGGAGCTGGGGACTCTTCCCCAAGCATATATGTTAAAAATCGAGATCTCCAAAGCAGAAGAGCCCCTTCAAGGCTTGTGTGCCAGGGCGTGAGAGTGTAGAGCTGCACGACCCGGCTTCCAGCTCTGAGCCCGGAACAGACTCCGTATATCCCCACTTCCTTCTCTCTGCCCCAGAGGGATGGTTCAACACGCCTTGCCGGTACTCACGGGACACTGTAAGGGAAAGTAAGTGGCTTGGGGGATAGGATGAAGATGAACAGCACTCACAGGGATAGAAGCGTTGTACTTCTTTCGTCTGGGGGCCTGGTTCCTCGCGATTCCCTTCTTTATGTGGCTTTTGCAACTGTCCATTATCACCAGCACATGCCATCTGTACTTGGTCTGAGCCCAAGGCAAGGGCTGAGCAAACACTATACGCCGTAGGTGTCATTTGCATCAAATCTCCTTTCTGCAACGGCCCAGTCTTGGCCACTCATGGGTCGTGGTAGATACAGACAGGGACGGTGGTAGATACAGACATGCCCCCAGCCGGCATGCTTCTTCACAGGAAGAAGCGGAGTTGGGATATTCTGGAATTGGTGCCATGCCTCGTATCTGGCTTTGGTGGGTCTAGACCTAGGCTCTCTGCCACTCTAGCCTTCTCCTCTCCGAGAGAGAGGGCTGAGAATCACAGCAAGGTATCTTCTATTACCCCTGGGTTACAGCCAAATTGGTGGGAGTCTGGGGGTGGGTGGGAGGAGGACCAGATCTCTCAGGACAGGGTGACAAGGATGCCCGTGTTGGGTTAACTAAGGTTACCAGATCTTCTCCCAATCCAGGATTCAGCATTTTTAAAAGCTGGAGCCCCTACCTTCTAAGAGCCCCCATTTCACCTTTTCCACCCTGGAGAAGGAGGCGCAGAGAGGAGGAGGGATTGGCCCAGGTCACATGGCACCAGAATTCTTGGACCCAGCACTTCTCAGGCTGTGGCTCTCCTGCTAAACCAGTCTGCTTCCTGAGTATGCGGCCTCTTCCTATGTCTCTGAGGGGCTGACGACCACGGGAGGATGACATTCTGAGGACATGGAGAAAAGGGGGTCCCCTGGACCCCCCCAAGGATGGAGGTCTGCTTAGGAGAAGGGCATTGAGCTCAACTTAAAGGGCATTCCTCCTGGCATTTCTTGCCCTTTTTGCTATGTTCTTCCCTACCCCAGCCTCTGCAATCCAAGCCAGTACGTCCCAGCTCGTGCCGACCACATCATTCATTCATGTGTTGATTCCTATATTCATTCCACACCTGGCCAGACGTCATGCCAGGTCCTGAGGATAATCAGGCATCTTGCCCAGAGGAGCCCATGGTTTGGTCAGAAGACCGAATCCTAAAGAAATGATGTCTAGGGTAGGATGGGGGCAGTGAGTGGTGCCTTATGGGGCATGGGAGCAGAATAAATCTGGGTGGAATAATATTTAGGATGGATTCTCAACCTTAAGTTTGGCAAAGCTCTTCTCCCAATAGATAGCTAGAGACAGAACGGACCAGCCCGCTGATACATGCAGACTCGTAGAATGGCAGGACTGGAAGAAACCCTACAGTTTCCCCTACAACCTCCCCACCATGTGATGGTGAACCTGCTCTTCTCCCCACCCTACGCTTACTCCCAAGCAGCCCATTCCACGTCTGCTCAGCTCCGACTCTTAAAAAGGCCCCATTCGGGCCCAGTTGAAATCTGTCCCTCCACCCCTTCCATCAAGAAGCCTGCTTCTACCCGTCAAGATAAAGAAGGCTTATGTGGGGGATTCATGAGGACCAGACAGGGAGAAGGTGTCAGGCAGGCCCCAGGCAGTCCCAGGGTTGGAATTCCCTCTCCACTGCTGTCCTCGTCCCCGGACACTGGTCATCCAGCTTCTCATGACTCTTACCTACGTATGACCCCCAATGTCTAACCACCCCTGCTAAAGAACCCGGGTCAGAGTGCTGAGGGCAAATAGGATTGGCCCAGCCTAGCTTTCTCATGCTGGGCAGACTCTAGCTGGCTTGTGGACTGCCTGCCCAGGCCAAGTGTCCACCGTGGTCAGTCAAGGACAAGGGTTGAATGCAGAGAAGGAATCGAGGTCAGGTTTCAGATATGCCGGCCTCCTGCTATGGGCAAGGCAGCAGCTCTGCCAGTGGGTTAGGGGCAGACCCATAAAACCCCCTTTCCTAGAAAGGACTTCTCCCTCTCTGAACACCCGGAGGCAGCATCATCCCCCGTCAGAGCTAATTTCCTAAGTAGAAAAGAGTAAAGGTAGAATGTGGTTAAGTGAAAAAGGAGAAAAAAGCGTAGCGGAACTTTATGGGGATACTTGAAATTCTCTCACCAGACAAAGCCTCGTGATTTGAGATTTGCTTGTGGCATGGCCTCATTGTGGTTTACGGTAACTTCCTTTTTTTTAAGCTGAAAAATACCAATTTATACGGCGTCAGTGTCTGTGGGGTATTTCGGGGGCCTCGTCTTGGTTTTCCTTCTGTAATTATGTCTGGGACAACATGAGCCCTAGAGTTAATGATTTCTGTAGTATTGTTTGTCCTTCCCTACCTGCCTCAGTAAGGACTCAAATCCTGAGGAGGATTTGAGAGAACTTGCTCTGAAGATGGAGAAGCCGAGGCCTGAGCGTGAAGGGGTTGCTAGAAATGTCGCTTCGAAGTGGCCCTGGGAGAGATGAGAGGAGTGGGGAGGCACAGCCCGGGCTGGGGCTCCGCGAGTATCTTTTCTTTTTCCTTCACCATATCGTCCTCACCCCTGACTCAGTATCCAGGCTCTGCAGGCTTCCAGACAACTCAGGAGTGGCCCTTGTCATAAGCTAAAGTCATTACTTAAGAATGTTTCCAATAAACATGTATGTCTGGGGGCGAAGCTAGGGAGAGAGGAAGGCTGCCATTCAGCCACAAAGCATCCACTCGAGACCAGGGCCATCAAGTCCCATTTTCCCCCCCTTTTTTCCAGATGGTTCTGTTCGTGGATTGGCCATACAGCAGGTCATTGAGCAACTCAGGTGTGCCCCAGGCTCCCCTGGGCCTTATTTCTCTTGTTTTAATCCCCGCCATTAAGAAACGTTTTTAGCAAAGCATGTGCCTGACACTTAGATGGGGCCACTAGTTGCCTAGGAAACTGTCCATTCTACACATGTTCCCCCTTTCTGGTGTCGTTTGGATCCAGCTGCCTCGATTGGCCTTCTCCCTTGGTCCTCCTTTGACCTACTCCCCGACTATTATTATGCCAGCTACTGGCATAATAAACAAGGACTGGCTGTGTAATTTGTGGGGCCCGGTGCGGAACGAAACCGCAGGACCCCCAGATGAAAAATCACTGAGAATTTCAAGATGGCAGCAACAGAGCATTAGAGCAAGCACTGCCCGTCCAAGGGCCGCACAGGTTCTGGGCCCTGCACGCACTTGCTGTGACTCTCAGGGCTGTTGTGATCCTGGCTGGTGACAGAGGCAAGCTCTTTCTACTTTATCGGCATAGCTTTCCGAAGCTCCACGGTCTCAACCCTGAGATTTTTAAAAAGATCCCCCTGTGGAACTTTACTTACGCAGGCTCATAATTGTAGGAATCGGGAGATGACTTTTTGTTAACCATTTTCACTCTTCTCGGAATGTATGCGTGATATTTCTCACCTCCTTCAGAATTGGCACCTTGGGTCAAAATGAACCATCGTCCGCCCCGCTGGGAATGCCAGCCACTCTGGCCACTGCATCCAGAGACTTCTAATGGCCCTGTTCTCCTCTCTGCTATCAGGCCTTAAGGATCTCTTCTAAAAGTCACTATCTACCCAAGGAGGCACTGTGAATTGATAGCCCACTGGTGTCCAAAACTTTTAAAGGGCAATTTATATTTTCAAACCTGTCTCACCTCTTGGGTAATGATGTTGATGAGTTTACGAGTCACTGTGTAGGTTAGCACTTGCTCTTATCTATACGAACCGCTTCTTTTTCAAGTATCAAGGGTTCCCTCTTGGGGCGCCTGGGTGGCTCAGTCGGTTAAGTCCGACTCTTGATTTCGGCGCAGGTCATGATCACGGGATTGTGAGATCGAGCCCCACGTGGAGCTGGGTGTGGAGCCTGCTTAAGATTCTCTCTGTCCCTCACCCTCTGTCCCTACCCCCCACCCCCACCCTCAAGTGCACTCTCTCTCACCAAAAAAAAAAAAACAAAAAAACGTTCCCTCTAATTCTGCCTTCTAGGATTTGATGACCAAGACTGTGTTTGAACATTTGTACTCTTAGTGACTTGAAATACTTTGATCAGTCCTTATCTTCTCCTGGCTTCATCCCGTCCCCTATATTTGACTGTTTTAGCCTTTCTGCAGCACTGTGAAAGTGAGGACGTTGCCTCCAAGCGCACATGAGGGCAATACGCGAATGCAATGCATTAATTTATCCGTGTTTCCTTCCAGTTGAGCCTGACCTTCCGTTGTCCTTCCAGGTCACAGCAGCCCCTTGGTGTCTGTAGGGAGTGATCTGTAGCGGCTGTGATATCCTTTCCTGGGTTGTCCTCCCAGAAGTTCCCAGAATTCTTTCTGCCAGGGCGCAGCCTGGCTTCAGCCAGCCCGGGAGCTCATCTGCCCGCATCTCTCCCCTCGCGCATGCGCATGGGGCCAGCCTGGGTCTAGCCCCATCACGTGGCATTTCCACCTGCCAAAGGATTCCCTGATCATCTGATACCTGGGGGTTTCATTGTAAACTTCCTCTCCCACACGATTTACATAGAAGTGTGGAATAGAAGTCCTAGAACTGAGCCCCCAAAGAATTTAATCTGTAAGTGAATGGAGAGAGAGAGAGAGAGAGACTTTTGTTGCTTGTTTGTGTCTGTCTCTAAACTATTCCCTATCAATGGCAAAATATTTGGCCCCCAAAGGGGCCAAAGTAGACTTGTCACAAGCTTTTGAAAGACTAAATACAATTTCTTTTCCTGCCAGTTTTTTTTAGCCCCTTAAAAAACTATAAGAGATTAACAAAGCACTTAAGAGCCCCAGTTCTGGAATCAGAACTAGATTTGACTTTTGCCTTTGCCACTTACAAATAGCGTGCCTTGGGACACATAAGTCAATTATCCTTAGTCTCAGTGTTTTCATCTTTAAAATGGAAATAATAATGCTGACCTTGTATGTTGACTCTGGAATTAAATGAGGCAAGGGATTTGAAATGGTTGGCATATAATAAGGCTCAATTAATGGTAGCTATTATTTGTTTGTTAATCTTTTATTACTAATTGCATCAGTTTGTACATATAACTAGGGTTCACTTTCTATGGACAGACCATTTTTTATTTACTTGAAGGTGAAATCCTTGGCTATTAGTACCATTAGTTATATATATCATTCACGCATTCAGAATACATATTTATGGTACACTTCATCGATATAGAGGACACTAAAAGCCCGCCACCAGCCCCTGACCTGTGGGGGGGGGGGCGCTCACAAGGAGGTAGTGGAAGTAAACATACCAGCAATCAATATGATTTCATTCATCTTTTACATAGACATTCTCTCAAGGAACTGATTCATGTTCTCTCCCATCAAGTCTTTAGCCAAAGGAGAAAATGTGGATTTTCCTAAGATAAATCTAGAATCTTCTGAATAGGCATAAATAGTTTAACACCCTCCCCTTTCCGATTTCTGAATAGAACCCAGGTTTTGGAGGAACCAAAACCCTCCAGCCAACAGTGCCACATTTTCATTCATACTTGTGTATTTCAAAAATTCTTAGCTAAAGGCCCATCCATATCTATGATTCAGTGAATCTAGCTTTAAAGTAGATCTAGAACTTTCCAATCAGTTTAGGGAGTAATTTGAATGGGGAAAGGCAGGGAAAATCTACTCAGTACCTGAGAATTGTTTTGCACTGTGATCATCATCCGAAAATGGTTCCCTGATTCTCTACCTGAGCTTTTCCAGGATCTTTTAAAAATCATTTAATGGGTTTCGAGAAAAGGATAGAGTCCGCGTGTGCGCACACGCACACATACATACACACGGAGTTTTCCCCAACAAATGTCTTCTTTGCAGCTGACCAGTCCTGTTCTGTGGGTTTCTTTCAAATCAAAACACTTCCTTGAAATTGGAAGAAGCCCTAGAAATCACATGGCTGTGTTCCCTTACTTCATTTCCTTGTTTCTCCATCAAATTCACTTCTCAAAACTCAACAGTGCCTTCTTCCTTGGCCATTCCCTTGGGGGCTCAGGCAAGGGAGGGGGAAAAGACCACTATTCTATAGTTTCAGAGGATGAAATTGGACACTTGGGGCTGAGCCCCCCACTCACGGACAAGCTGGGTGGTGGGAAGGCAGGCATCAGAACAAAGACCCGCCAGGTTGTTGTACTCATCGTTATGCCTTGCTTAGCACCCCTCAACGGGGAGGCACTTCCACACACTACGCTTACAAATCAGAGTGCTTGGAATCCACACGTATTTATTTGGGGCTTTTAATGGTGCCTGTGTTTCACACACCCCATCTCAGTCGCCCTTTACACTTCTAGCCCTCCAGCAGAAGAATTGTTAATATTTTGCAGGACCCCCTCATTCTCCTAATGGCCCTTCCAACCAGAGATTGAGAGGATCCCCTCCCATTTTGCATGTGGAGAGAGGCGCAGACAGATCCAGTCGCTCACCCTACAACCTCCACCTCCCATCAGCCCTTCGTGATTCCCCAGCATTTCTTCCGGGCCGGGACCCCATCTCACTCCTTGGAGCAGGACATGCCAGGCCTTCTACAATGTCTCTGTGTCTTCCTTGGGGCCGCACTCGTTCCCAGCACCTCCTCATTGGGTAGCCCGACCAGGGGTCCACCCACCTGCACTGGGGCCGGATCTCCCAGTGACCACCACCACCTCCAAAAGGCTGAGCCACCAGCCCAGCCACTCACCCCCATCTGGCTGGGCTTGGTCACCCCAAACAAGTGTGAAAACGCCACCTTTGCAGGCCGGAATCCGAAAGAAATTGGAAACCTGCTGTTAGCTTCATTCCCACTCTCTTCTCATGTTTGCTGTTATTTTTTAACACTTTTTTTTTTCTCATAAAAGCACTATCCTCTTCCCCAGAGCTTGCCTGTAGCGAAGGCATGGTCTGTACAACTGCAATTATTTCAGAGAACAGATGGAGTGAGGAGCAGAAAGTCTGTTAATAGTAATAGAAATGCTACATGTTAACCTGGACAGCACATGATGACAGTCCCATGACTACCCATTCTGTTCCCACCAGCTGGGCCACCAAAGTAGGAATGAGATATTCACAAACACAGCCATCAGCCACGTAGCCACCTAAAGTTAGAACTCAAATTCCTTCACACTAGGGGCCTTGGCGACTGCTTAGGCCGAGAGCAGAGGAGGCCAAGCCACAGCCGGGTGCCAGTCCTGGCAAAGTGGCCCCAGCTCTGTTTCCGCTGCCGAGGCTTCCTAGGTCAGCTGAGGCCCAGGCCTGGCTCTTAGGCAAATGCTGCCTTCGCCGACCCTAGGCAGGAGCCAGTCCAGCCAGCTCATAGGAGGAAGCGTTAAGTCTGGCTGAGCTGATCTCACATCCTGGGAGGCATCAGTGAGTGAGAGGCCTGGCTCAGGAACCAGAGGCTTCAGCTTCCCCAGGCTGAGGCTGGGAGACAAAGGGAAAGGCTTCAAGGGAAGTGACACAGTGTCAGGGCCCGTACCAATGGCTTGTGGAGAAGTCTTTTCAGAAATCATTTCATTCTTCTAGCTCGTGAAAAATAAACTGTTCCATCCTGGCACAAGAAAGGAGTCCATGTATTTCAACAAATCTTACCTGACCACCTACTATGTGCAAGAAACTATGCTAGGCA